>CM057345.1:78444278-79659913 GCA_030015575.1 Agapanthus africanus
TAGGCTGGCCCGTTATCGGAGATAATCCGCCGTGGAGTTCCAAACCGATAGATGACGTGCGTCTTGAAGAAATGGAGGATATTCTCCGTCTTCATTTCCCTCAGCGGTATTGCTTCTGCCCATTTGGAGAAGTAATCAGTTGTCGCCAGGATGAAACGATGTCCCCGGGCCGATGCTAGCTCGATGGGGCCGACTATGTCAGTCCCCCACATTTCGAATGGCCAGCTAGCCACTATTGGGTATAGTGGGTTCGGATGTTGGTGGATAAAGTCTCCATGAATTTGGCACGAGTGGCATTGCTTCGCATACTCGAGGCAGTCTTGGACCATAGTGGGCCAATAATAGCCCATTCGTTTGATCTTTAATTTCATCTTCGGGCTTGCTTGGTGAGAACCGCAGAGTCCGTCATGAACTTCCTGAATGACTCTTTTTGCTTCATCAAGTCCTAAGCATCTCAGCCACAGAGAATTAAACGATCTCTTGTATAGAGTGTCGTTGACAAAAGCGAAAGATAGAGCTCGTTTCATGAGCTGATGTCTTCAGGATGCTTCTTCGGGCATTCGGTGGGACTTAAAGTAGTCCATGAAGACTTCCCTCCAGTCCCCGGCCTTCTCTTGGTGTTTTATTTGTAGGGTCGTTCGTCGAGTCACCCCCTTTTCTTTGCATAATTCCGGGGATATTTCTGCCGGGGAGAGCACTCGACGGCTTTGTACCACGATTCTGACGTCATCGAGATTTTCATTAGCCAGTTCTTTAGCGAGCTTAGCTAACGCGTCTGCTTTGCTATTTTCCGCTCGTGGTATACTTTCCAAGGTATAAGAGGGAATTTGGGTCAATAGTTGTTGCACCTTTTCGCCGTATTTCACCAACTCCGGTTTGCACGTTTGGTAGTCACCATGTACTTGACTAACGACCAGTTGAGAATCCCCATATATAGAGAGGTCTTCAATTCCCATGTCAATGGCGATCTCGAGGCCCGTTATCAAAGCTTCGTATTCGGCTTCATTGTTCGTCCTCGATTCCGTCAAGGAGAAAGCAAAGCGTATTATCCCTCCTTGTGGGGTTACGAAGATAAGGCCCACCCCCGATTTGATTATGGGGGTACATTGTTTGCGCTTCTTCATGGAGGATGCCCCGTCAAAATAGAGTTCCCATCGGGTATCATTGCCGCCGATCGCATCGAATGCATGTTCATCCGTCAAATCGTAGTTCAGAGGAGAACCGGCAGGTACTGGATGTTTGGCGAGGAAGTCGGCAATGGCCTGGCCTTTCATTGCCTTAAGAGGCAGATAGGTTATTGAAAACTCCATCAAGAGTAGAGCCCATTTAGAAAGTCGACCCGTTAATATAGCCTTTGACATCAAATATTTAAGAGGGTCCACCTTCGAGATGAGACGGACTTCGTGCGCCAACGCATAGTGCCTGAGTTTTGTTATCGCGAAGATTAACGCCAAGCAGTGTTTTTCAATGGGAGAGTAATTGTTTTCGGCCCCGAGCAGAACACGACTCAAGTAGTAGAGTGCTCTCTCTTTCCCTTGCTCATTCTTTTGTGCCCATAAAGCGCCTAAAGAACCTTCCAGGGCAGTCGTATATAGGATAAGAGGTTTTCCGTTGACCGGCGCAGCCAACACCGGAGGGTTCTGCAGGTACTGCTTGATCTCGTCTAGCGCACCTTGGCATTTGTGATTCCAAACGAATGGAGTTCCCTTTTCCATCAGGTGACTGTAAGGACGGCATTTGCCTGAAAGATTGGTGATAAATCGCCGGATGTATGAGAGCTTCCCTTGGAGAGACCGCAACTGTTTGAGGGTTCTTGGCGGAGGCATTTCCATGATCGCCTTGATCTTGGATGGATCTATTTCGATACCTCGGTGTCGGATGATGAATCCCAGGAATTTACCTGTGGAGACTCCAAGCACGCATTTGAGGGGATTCATCTTCAAATTATATTGCCGAAGGCATTGAAATACAGTCTCCAGATGCTTTAAATGCTCTTCGTATGACATGCTCTTTACTACAAGGTCATCGATATAGCACTCGACGATGTCATGTATGAGGTCGTCGAAGATCTCTGTCATGGCCCTTTGATAGGTAGCGCCAGCGTTCTTTAAACCAAAAGGCATAACCTTGTAGCAGAATATACCCAAAGGGGTTCGGAAAGCAGTGTGCTTTTGGTCTTCGGGATGCATTTTTATCTGATTGTATCCTGATGAACCGTCCATAAAGGAGAAAACCTCGTGAGTGGACGTGTTATCTATCATTCGCTCGGTTACTGGTACTGGGAAATCGTCCTTTGGACAGGCTTTATTGAGATCCCTGAAATCCACGCATATGCGTACCGTCCCATTTTTCTTCATTACCGGGACGATATTGGCGATCCAGTCGGGATACTGGACTTCTTGGATAAATCCAGAGTTGATCAGCTTCTTGACTTCGGCGTTGATGCTCATCTCAAGCTCGAGCCGCATCCTTCTCGGCGCCTGCTTAACTGGTTTGATATCTGGGGATATTGCTAGCTTATGCACAGCAATCTCCGGATCTAATCCTGGCATCTCGGAGTAGTTCCACGCGAAGCAGTCTTTATGCCGTAGAAGCACGTTCTTTAACGCAGTCACCCTTTCTTCAGATAGCAGCTCGCTGACAAATGTCGGTCGCGGGTCATCTGCCGATCCCAATTCGATTTTCCTGAGGTTATCTGCAGTGGTATGTATGCCATCTTCCAGTTCTTTCGGAGCCGGCGGAAATTCTGAGATCACTCATCATCGCTGTTCTCAAAGCACCAGGGAAGGTCATCTATGTTCTCAGGGCCTTCTTTTAATAACGTAATCGTATAACAGGTGCGAATCCGCTTCCAGGGCTGAGGTAGATCTAGTTTTACCTTTGCGGCTTTGGGTTTATGCTTTTGTGGTGGCGTTACCCTCCAGCCGTCGGACAAAGCGAATATGCCCTGTTGGTACTGGTCCTCGGCCCAGTTCTTGAAGGTGAAGCAGTCTTCAGTAGGATGTCCTGTACCTTGATGATAAGAGCAATAGCTCAGATGAGAAGCCTTGTTAGCTTGCTCAGGGTATCTAGATTCCGGAAGCGCGATCATTTGATGTTTTATAGCGAGTTTGAGTAACCTCTCCGTCTTATCTCGGGGAAAGGAGTATGCTCGACTCATCTTCTTCATGCAGGACAAATCCGAGCCGCGCAATATTCGATCATGTAACTCTCTAATCTCGCGCCGTTGTTTTCGGCTCCTCTTTCCGCTTCTTGATTTATTTTCGCCTCTGCGTCGGGCCTTTCGTACAGCGGGTTGACAGGGAGAAACATCTTTGTCTTTTGCAGCATGTTGAAACAGACGTTGCGTCCTGGCCTTCTCGTAGATGGCCATCTCGCGGTCGTGGTCTTCCCGAGCTTTTTGACCCACTTTCCTGACAAGCTTGCCCATTTGTTCTTCAAACGACGGACTTGGCAGTTCAATCGCGGGATCTAGTTTTGATGAGGGGTTGGCATCTCCTGACAAGGCGTCCTCTTCTTCATCAAAGGTATATATAATGTAGGTACTGTGGGCCCGTTCCCGTTTTCCGGCTCTCACGTATCCAAGCCCAAGTGTTTCCATTTTTCCATTGGGCAATTTGCGTTGGGTCCCAGGGACATCCCAAATCCTATTGTAGAACCGAGCTTGTCGAACAGCCTGTTTTAAGGGTACTCCTTGGTGCTTCAATAGCCTTTTTAAACCATTTGTATAGTATCTGGGCAAATGGATGGGTTGGAGCCTGTCGAGTGTAGTATACGCGCCATGCCAGATCTCTTTCTCTACTTTTGTCTCTGTGGAGTGATAGAATAGGATCACCTTTTCACCCTTTCGCCTGGGAGGGACGTAAAATGTCTGCAGGTCCTGCACATTGTAAGCTTGAAGTGTGTCGAGATCCTTATAGTGTTCTCGCGGCACCAGGGTGATTTGCAGACTCTGATCATCGCTAGGGGGTGCTTGTATCGACAGCCTATTGGAGAACACGGCATTAACCTCGTTTTCCGAGTCACTTCCGAAGACCAACATGGGGGTGGACATCCCCGGGTTGTTGCGTTGAGATGGCCCCGCATAAACTATCTCTTCTTCTCCTTCGGTATCGCTCCCGAAAACAGGGATGGTAGCGGCGGTCTTGTTCTCCGTCTCATGACACTTTTCTGTATCCTCGAAATCTGGCAAAAAGTACTTCGCATCTTCGTATTTGCGGACTTCGTTCACGGAAAATGGGTTCAGCTCACCTGTTACGGTATACTCGAAACCATCCTTAAAGTACTTCATACACTGATGTTGTGTAGAACGGATGATGTTGTACTCGTATAACCAAGGACGACCGAGCAAGGCTTTGTAGCAGGTCTTGGCGTCAATGACATGAAATTTGACGTCTGTGACGAGTAGTCCGAAGCGTAATGTTAGTATCACGGATCCGAGAGTCCGTGATGATTGGGAGTCGAAACCGGAGATGGTAATTTTGTCACGAGCGAGGTGTTGCACACTCATGCAGATCTCCTTTAACACCCGAACGTTAAGGAGATTAACGGAGGACCCATTATCCACTAGGATCTTGCCTATCTTGATATCATGGCAGTATCCTGAGACATATAGAGGACGGTTGTGGTCGCAAGTCCCGAGGAGGAGGTCTTCATCACCGAAAGTAATGTCGGGCGTATGCACTTCCTCCAGTTCATCCTTCATTCTTTCAGTAGCGAGGAAGGCTTGGAATTGCTCAGGTTCTTGTAACGCCTTAATTAGTGAGTCTCGCGCTTCTTTTGATAATAGAAGGGCATCGAGAATGCTAAGCCGAGAAGGTAGCTTCCTTAGGTGCGCTAGCATGTTATAGTCCACCTTACCTTTCCTGGGAAGGTCTTTGGCAGCCAGCTATTTCATGACTTGGTCATCCAAAGTGATATCCTCAGCGACCTTTTCCTTTCCCTTATCCTTTCTACTCGCGGGCCCGAAATTCTTTTCTGGGAGTGTGCGATTGCACAACTGAATGTTCTCGCAGGCTTCCGATTTCTCCTCTTTCCCTAAAACGGATTCTTTAAAGAGAAGGCCCAGAGCCATTTCTTCATCGGAGTCGCTCCCAAAGGTGAGAACTTGTGACCCTCCAGCGTTGACCGTGTAACAGTTGCTAGTAGTTCCGTTGTGCCCGTCGGCAGTACTTTTTCGTTCCCGACGAGTCTTGCGTTTCATGCGCTTAAAATGTTGCTGATGAGCAACATATCCCTGCCACCATATCCTAAAAGCGTCGCACTCCTCCATGGGGTGTGAAATTTTCCGATGATATGTGCAATAATTAGGATGACTCTCCGCCCCGTCGAGCGTGTTTCCTTCCGAGGGTGGTAGCTTCATTCCTACTGACATGGCTTTGGCAAACCTTTTCCTCATCTTGAATATCTTTTTGTCTGCCCCGGATGCCCTTCGATCTGGCGGGAGTACTTCAATTCTTTCGTTCCGTCACCCGTATTTGGCTCCTTCCGATGCAGCCATCTCACGCTCCTGATCCGCTTTACTCTTTAGACGAATCTCATCTAGAAAGGCATTGATCATTTCATCTGTTGGCCATACACTCTCTGGTTTAGGTTCTGTCCCTTGTGTCTTAGTGCCCAGAGTTTTTTTATCGTCGGTAGATGAGTGGGAAATTACATTACAACTTGCCACATACCCCTCGGATTCATCCGACGAGCTTTCTCCATCGTCTCCCTCTTGAAAGATGTAGTTGAGGAACTCTTGCAGTGTGACAGGAGTTCGCGCCTTCTGATTGTACTCTTCCATCGCATCGATTTTCTTCTGCAATTTCGTGCGCTTGTCTCCAGGCTTCATGGACTTTTTGGATTTCCTCTTCTTTTTCTTCGAAGATTTTGACGGTTGGGTGTGAGTACTTTGGCCATTACCACGAATCTTTGTAGTTGAGTGCGGCTTCAACATCCCTTCGATAATTTGAGGTTCAAGAGGGTCCTTCCATTCGATTGCAGGGCACGCATGAAGGTCCTTTAGCATTCTTTTGGTTTTAGTTGACAGCACGACTTCCCATGGAGCTTCCCTGATAAAGGAACAGGTTGCCCCCGGTGTATCTGTTTTCTTAGGAGCATGCGGCTGTGGTGGGTTCACCTTCCACTTTTCGGACAGCGCAAACTTCCCCTGGAGGTATTGATCTTCAATCCATCCTTTGAAGACGAAGCAGTCCTCGATCGGATGGCTTACCGTTTGATGGTAAGGGCAATAGTTAGGGTTATTCACCTCAGTGGGTTGCGGTGGCCGCCTTGGATTTGGCAGGTTTATAAGTCTGTTGCGTACTGCCAGCTCGAATAACCGTTTCGTCTTGTCCTGTGGGAACGAGTAGGGACGCTTCATCTTTTCATTATAATATCGGCGTCTTTCTTCCAATTGATCCGCCATTTTCGGGGCATTAGGTTGCTGCTGGGCATTCGCGATAAAGGTGGCCTTTCCTTTACCCTTATCGTTCCGAGGTTCTGGCTTTGGGGGAGACGGTCTATGACCCATTTGGTCCATCTGAGCCAACTTGTCGATTAAATCCTGGAATGTGGTTGGCTTAAAGAACATCATAAACTGGGAGATAGTTGCGTGAGGGTCTAGCGTTCCCATGAACATGCCCACGGCAGGCGCTTCCTCAATGCGTTGCTCGCATTTCGACCACAAATTTCGCCAGCGTATAGCATACAGGACCCAAGTTTCACCTGGTCTTACCCTGGCGTTAATCAACGCCGTTATTGGGGTGCGTTCGCTGGCGCTTGTGAATCGCTGAGTGAATAGTAATTCCATTTCGGTGAATGTCTTGATAGAATCGTTCGAGAGTTCCGAATACCATTCGAACGCTGTTTCTGATAAGCTGCCCACGAACTGGCGAAGCAACAGTTTATCATCACCGCCGGTGTTACCACAAAGGGCCCTGAACTGGGCGACATGTTGGTGGGGATTGCCGGTCCCCTTGTACACGTGGAATTTTGGTATTGTATAACCCGGCGGGTATTTGATTTGGTCGTACCAGCTCGGATACGGCCGGCCCGTTTTTACGACTTGACCCGCTGCCTCAGTCGCATGATGAACCCGGATTTGCTGGGCTATATAGTCGACCAAATCAGCCTTAGAGATTGTCTCTTCTTTGGCCGTTGAGAGGGCCGGTGATGGATTTGACGTTTCTCCCTTGTCGTCTTCAAGGACGATCGGGGGATCCTCAGCGGGTGGGTCCTGTTGGATCATCATCCCTATCATATCTTGGAAGAGAAGGCACATACGCTGTATGTTGGCTGCTTGTTCAGCCGCCTCTTTGTCCTTCTTCTCCAATATTCAGCGAAAGAACTCGGCGTCGGTTTCTTCCTCCTGGCGTTCGTCCGAGGACGTTTCTGGGTTTTCTTTTGGCCCAGTAAGTGTGGCCATAGCATTCATCATTTCCTGGAGCTTTTGCTGTTGCTCCTGAGCTTTGGTCACCGACCGTGTAAGCGGTCTATGACCTGTAGACGCACGGCCGTCTTCTTTTCCTGACGCCATGTATACTGTATGGACCATCATGCCCTCAGTCTTAGGGTGTCTGGGCTTAGTGCCTCTAGCTGTCGTTGCAAGCTGGGGGAGCTTCTCTGGCTTCCTCCTTTTGTGGGCAGTGGGGGCTGATGGGGCCGTTGAGACGGGCACCCAGACGGCCTTTCGTGGTTTAGCCTGGTGACTGGCTTCCAGTTGGATTTTTAGCTTCTTGTGCTGGCGGGAGAAGTTTGGATCAATCGTTGAGTCTCGGGCCTGCCGCCAAACCTTATAGATTTTGGAAGACAGCCATTGAGAAGGTTGGAGCTGCTCTGGCTTCACTTCTATAGCCCTTTTCGGCGAAGGGGGAGACCTCTTTAGCACCGCGGTAGGAGAATTCCTACACACCTTATCTAGCATCTCGAAGCTGTTCCTAGTTGGAACAGCAGCATTGATTTCTGTCGTTGGGGCTGATGGAGTTAGCCCAGAGGGGGAGTTGCCCCCAGCCTTCCTTACTCGGCGCCAATGGCGACGTCGAGCGTGTCGAGCGGACGGCACTGGTTCAGCGGTGAGAACGGCTTCGTCTTGCCCCCTGTGTAAGTGAGGGGTTTCTGCCGGTGTCAGCCTGTCAAAGACCGATGTCCTTTGGGTAGCAAGAGCGGTCATTTTCTTAGAAGCAGCCTACTCTGGGATTGTAGGTCCCATTGTGGATCCACAGGAGTCTTGGCCCAATCTAGAGAAGACCGAGGCACTGGTGTTGGGCGACACATTGAGAGGGGCCGCGGCAGGGGTAAGACGATCAAAGACCGACTTCTTAGGAGCTTCCTTCGTCAGCATCGGAGCAGTGAAGCTTGTCGGCGGGAACATGGTCCTAAAAAACAATCCTGTGGTGGTTCGAGTGACCTGTTCCACGGGCATAGTAAACAACGAAGCAGCTTGGGGTCCGTAGGCTATACCTCTTGGCGAGGCAGAGCGTTGGTTGCAATTGCAATCCGAGCAGTTGGAACGTTTCGCACAAGCAGAAGCCATCGATTCTTTGTTTTCTGCAACAAGCAAGACGCCGAATCTTAGTACCTTGAAACCCCAGGGCAACTATTAGCAAACCGTGTTTGGTTTGCGAATCACGACACACGAAGTGTGGAGTGGAAAGAGGAAAAGGTCCCACCGGGCGTGCCAGAATCTGTTCCCCTCCGAACGGCGGCCGAGACGTTAGGACGTCTGTGCCTAAGATTCGGGGCAGATGCTAATTGGTGCTATCCGTCCACCTCTCCGAAGATGCCAAGTTGATTTATGGCACCGTATATCGAAGGTTTAAACGGATGCGTCCGATGTAGCAGACTTCTTCAGATTCCCCCTCGCACGAGGGGTTTTTGATTGTGGGGACGCTCTTCCCTGCAGGCGCAAGCCCCTGTAGTTAATTACGCTACCACTTTGCGGCAACAACTTTCTCCTTCTCCAGAATTTCACTTCGTGTCGTGGGTGTTTGTTTTGTTTGTGATTGCCCGTGGATTGTACGGAGACTGAGTTATGTCGTCGCCTGTAGGGCGTGGACTAGTCCAAATCTGTATTATCTTAGATTTGGGTTTGGGGGTTTGGGTTTAAGGATACGTTAGCCTCATTCGAGACTAAGATTGACTTAAACGTTCGTTAAGGATACGTTAGTCCGATTTGAGACTAAGATCAACTTAACGGGATCGTTTAGATCCGACAAAAGAGCATTTGGGCTCCATTGTTCCAGTTTAGGGACATAGTGGTCCATTTAATGTATGGCCGTCAGGACCCGTCACCTCTCTGACGACGTTGAAGGATTACAACGACAGATATCAGAGGAGTTCAGAGATGTACCCTTGAACCAGAGTTAATTGGGGGGATCTATAGTCCAGTTTGGGACTAAAGTCTGTTTGAAAGGTTTAAGGATACGTTAGCCGTGTTTAAGGCTAAGATCAACTTAAACGGGATCGTTTAGATCCAACAAAAGAGCAATTGGCTCTATTGTTCCAGTTTAGGGACATAGTGGTCCATCGCTAGTTTAAGGACATTGCGGTCCATGGGTAGTTTAAGGACATTGCGGTCCATTGTTAGTTTTAAGACATCTCGGTCAAGGTTAAGGACGTCGTAGTCCATGGGTTTAAGGACCCCACAGTCTGTATCTTGGTTTAAGGACGCATTAGTCCATGAGTTTAAGGACCCCACAGTCCGTATTAATGTGTGGTTGTCGGGACCCGTCACCTCTCTGACGACGTTGAAGGATTACAACGATAAATGTCAGAGGAGTTCAGAGATGTACCCTTGAACCAATGAGTTTGTTGAAAGAGCAGATGTGCTCAGTTTAAGATGATTTGAGGACTTATGGCCAATTTGGGCTAAGTCCAATTATGTTTGAAACATTGACCTCTACTGGTCCATTGAAGGAGAGGCTTTGCCTCTGAAACTTAGCCAATCGGGCTAAAGCTAGTGTTAAACACTAAAAACCAACAGTGTTGAACACTGGGAATAAGATTAGCAAGTTAGTGTTAAACACTAAAAGATAATCAGTGTTAAACACTGGGAACAGAGTTTTCACATTAGTGTTAAACACTAAGCAAATCAGTGTTAAACACTGCAAATAGAGTTTTCCAAATTAGTGTTAAACACTAAGAAAATCAGTGTTAAACACTGAGGACAAAGTCTTCAGATTGGTGTTAAACACTAAGGAGAGAGGAGTCACGTGTGGACACGTGAGAGTGCCCTGATTCCCCTTATTTTATTCTGCAGGTAAGTGTTTAACACTTTAGTTCTGGCGGCCATCACGTGCGAGCACGTGATGAAAGCCTATGCTCTGCGCGTTATAATGCTAACTAGGGGTCACGTGGTGACACGTGAGGGCGCCCTAGAGCTCTTATTTTATTCTGCAGGTAAGTGTTTAACACTTTAGTTCTGGTGGCCATCACGTGCGAGCACGTGATGAAAGCCCATGCTCTGTGCATTATAATGCTTACTAGAGGTCACGTGGTGACACGTGAGGGCGCCCGAGAGCTCTTATTTTATTCTGCAGGTAAGTGTTTAACACTTTAGTTCTGGAGCCATCACGTGCGAGCATGTGATGAAGGCCCATGCTCTGTGCGTTATAATGCTCACTAGGGGTCACATGGTGACACATGAGGGCGCCCTAGAGCTCTTTCTATTCCTTGTGCTTCAGAGGTCACGTGGGTCACGTGAGGCACTGCCTCAAAGGGCTTTCTGTAGATCTTTTGGGGGGGTCACGTGGTGACACGTGACCCTGCTTTTCTGTAATTATTTTAGAAGATCTGTTGATCCCTTTCAGGAATTAAATTCCTAGTAGGGTTGAACCCTGACAATAATTTCAGAGGAATTAAATTCCTAGTTACTTTTGAAGAGTAGAACTCTGAATTTTCTGTAGGAATTAAATTCCTCATATATGTGAAGAATTGAATAGGGTTAAACCCTAATAAAAGCTTTAAGGAATTAAGCCCACACTTTCTGTTAGAGAAATTATTTAAGGGAATTAATATTCTTGTAGTTTTAACAGAACTAAGTTCTTAACTAGGGTTAAACCCTGATTCTTTTCATTCTGAAGGGATTAAATTCCCATAACACAGGGTCAAACCCTACTTTTATTTTGAAGGAATTAAATTCCTATAGTTCTGTGAGAATTAAATTCTCGTGCTTCCATTCCCTCTCTATACTTTGGATCTGCATGGCAGGATCTCAACCCATTGAGAATTAAATTCTCAATTCAAGGGGAGATATGCACTGTACAGATCCTCCATCAAAGAGAGAAGAGATATGTCCTTCTGTCTTATATCAGAGTTAAACTCTGTTGAGAATTAAATTCTCTTTTCTTTCAATGAAACTTTCCCTTTCTTACTGTCACGCCCCACTTCCCAAAAGAAGGAGAAGGAAGACGTGGCAAGGTCCGCAACCTAACTGTATTGAAGGTGGTCTATTCAATACAGTTACGTTAAACGTATAAATAATTAATATGCAGGATGTGTACCAAAACAAAAGTAATAAAAGCGAAAGGAATTTTATTTCCATTAACCAAACTTTATTACATCCCAAAGGAAATAGTAAAATAAACTAAATAGTTTATTTACATCAAAGGAGAAATAAAAAGTCCTAAACATGTGGGCAACAATAAAAATTAAAACTATCTAATCTTCCATTGTCCTGTCTGCAAAATCTTCATAAGTTGGCTTCACACCTTGATCTTCGCTGTAATGCTCATTCTTATCTGACGGACATTCCAAGGATAGAGAAAGAAAAGGAAGGTCCGTCAGCGAGTTATACTCGGGTAAGGTTGCCTCATAAGATAGTAAAGGTATAGGAACGAACAGGTGTGTATAATGAATATGATGTACATGACTATAAAGGTATGAGGTCAAGTACAAATTGGATATGTGAATATGAGTAGGTTATATAAGTTGTAAGTTATATGTAGATGAAGGTAATAGTCTGTATTAGTTTGTTAAACAAGGGTCCGGATACTCGAGATTATTCTGTTGTGGCCACGGAACAACAACTGGGGAAGTGAAATGTACCGTTTCACTTCCCGAGATCATGATCGAGTAGTAGGGGAATCCGAGCTCCAAATTATCCTTGCCTAATCAAACTACACATCCCCGTGGTTCAGTATAAAGGCTCGGACGGATTAGAGTTAGTGCGTATACTTCTAGGAATGGAATTTCCATATTGTATAGTCGCCCACATTTGGACTGTTCACCCGAAATATCGGGATCTTCATATTTGTATAGTCGTCCACACTTTGGACTGTTCACCCGGAATATCGGGATCTTCATATTTGTAGTCGCCCGTATATTGGATTGTTCATCCGAAATATCGGGATCTTCATATTTATATAGTCGCCCATATATTGGACTGTTCACCCTGCCTGCAGGGATCTTCATAAAGTATTCCATACCTAGGTCCGCGCATTCTAACCCTAACCGTATCATATTTTGTATATGTCATGTTGTCATAAGCTGGAATTTTAGAAAGTGTATTTGATCTCATTTTATATGGCCTTCCACAACCACTCGTTTTATTTTCTAGAATTTATAAAGTATTTCGTATCCTTCGGAAAAAGCTTAGTTAAAATAATAAGGTTTAAATATCGTTTATTACTTCTAAGAAAAATCATGATATTTGGGATATTTATTATCTTGGAAAAGAATAAGGTCTTACAGAAAATATCCTTTTGATACAAGGTTGTGATGTTTATTTGAAAATCTTTTAAAAGGGGTTTTTATTTGAAAAATCTAGACCGCTTCTAATATTCCAAAAGGATAAGTTATGAGGTCCTCAAATCGCCTCTTCACCACCAATTGTGGCTAGGTAAGTGCCAGGTAAGTGCGAAGGTACTCCACTACGTAAGTAGTGGGCCTAATTAATAACCACTAGCCTTAGACACACTTGCCTAGACAGCACAAAGTGTGGTTTAGATAAACGATCGATGCCTACACCCTTTCCTTTATTTTAGATTGGTTTTAAAAATTTCCTTTTAAAAGATACTAAATATTCCCTTTTGAAAAGATATCGTTATTTAAATAATATTTTCTTTCTTAAAAAGTTGAGGGGGTTTAAAAATATTTGTAAGTAAAATATATCTAAAATATTCATTTTACATATATTTAAAATATAATATTTAAACGAGGGTATCTTGTGGAAGTAACATATTTTAAGATCATTTTTATAGTGTGGGTATGTCATAGGTGAAATAACAATTCATGGGTTACATCAAATTCCAGGCATTATGAATGTGCAATATAATTATGTACAGATGAAATTTAAATACCGTTTTAAAAATATGGGTTAATATTATCATGATCAAGGGTACAAGCAAAAAGAGTATGCACGATTATAATAACAACATTTTAAATGTGGGTTGATGATTAGAAGTTGGAATTTCGATAGAAGAAGGTGACAGGAAAAGGAGAGAGAGGCGGATCCTACCTTTTGTTTGAGTCGGAAAGCCGAAGAGCTAGAAATGTAGTCACGTACTAAATCCTCAATAACTTCGCATCCCAATTTTTCCTCTGCAATTAGATGGAGCCGTAGCGTCCGCATCATCGATACGAAGGTACCGGTATTTTTTTCAGAATTTTTGGAGTTCTGAATTGTGAGAAAATGAGGTTTGAAGGTGCCTATTTATAGGGTTCAAAAATAACAAGAAAAATCCCAAAAATCTACGCCAGTAATGATTGGCAATGATTGCGCCATCATTTAGCCGCCGCCGCCTAAATCCTCATCCGTTGGATCTGCATCCAACGGTCCGCAGCGCGTCGCCTCGTCGCCACGTGGCGCGACGCGATTGGCCCGTGGCCGCGGGTGCGGATTGCCACGTTGGCGCCGCCGCAGAGCTCTGGGCCGTTGGATCTCGGATCCAACGGTCCAGGTTAAAAGGATTAAAAAAAATAAAAATAAAAATTAATAAAAATAAATAAAATAGCAGATTATTTAAAATATTGATTTGGCTTTGTAAAATTAGTTAAAAATAGTAAAAAAATACGGGAAAATTATGGAAAAATTCCAGAAAATATATTTTATTATTATCTTTAATATAAAAATAGTTTTGTTTTAAAAACAATTATTATATTTATTTCTAACTTGTTAACTAGTTATAATAATTATATAATATCTAGTTAATCTTTAAAATATTTTTAAATTACGAATTAATTATTTTAATTGATAATAAAAATATGTAGATTATTTTAAGGTATTATAAAGTCTTTATAAAACATTTTAAGCTTATAAAAATAAATAAATTTTAGAAATTTCCTTTAATCATATTTACTACTTTAAAAATTATTAACACTACTTTAAAAATTAGTATTATATAAAAGAAACACGTAAATAATTATTTGATAGTAGAAATATAAATAAAATATATTTTATTAGGTATTAGAAAACATGGTCGTTACAATCTACCCTCCTTAAAATAATTTCATCCTCGAAATTTCAGAAGGTAGGTCAAAGGAAGAAAGAAATCACTTGATGTATGGAAAGTCTTGAAGGGTTAGGTATAAAGAATGGGAAATTATAAAATTCGTAGTTGCTTCCGGATGGTAAAGTTTGGAAGTTGAAGGAAAGATACGAATTGATGGAAAGATTTGCCATGACCAGAAGGAAATGTCCTGGTCAAGGTACAGAATGTTAAGGAAGGAACAAGGGACATAGGGAAAACTATGATATCGGTATAGATGGATAAGATTCACAAATATAATAAGCCAGTTAATGGTTTTATTTTAGTACACAAGAGGACCTGCATGGGCCACCATAAAAACCTGTCACGCCCCGCTTCCCAAAAGAAGGAGAAGGAAGACGTGGCAAGGTCCGCAACCGAACTGTATTGAAGGTGGTCTATTCAATACAGTTACGTTAAGCGTATAAATAATTAATATGCAGGATGTGTACCAAAACAAAAGTAATAAAAGAGAAAGGCATTTTATTTCCATTAACCAAACTTTATTACATCCCAAAGGAAATAGTAAAATAAACTAAGTAGTTTATTTACATCAAAGGAGAAATAAAAAGCCCTAAACATGTGGGCAACAATAAAAATTAAAACTATTTAATCTTCCATTGTCCTGTCTGCAAAATCTTCATAAGTTGGCTTCACACCTTGATCTTCGCTGTAATGCTCATTCTTATCTGACGGACATTTCAAGGATAGAGAAAGAAAAGGAAGGTCCGTCAGCGAGTTATACTCGGGTAAGGTTGCCTCAAAAGATAGTAAAGGTATAGGAACGAACAGGTGTGTATAATGAATATGATGTACATGAGTATAAAGGTATGAGGTCAAGTACAAATTGGATATGTGAATATGAGTAGGTTATATAAGTTGTAAGTTATATGTAGATGAAGGTAATAGTCTGTATTAGTTTGTTAAACAAGGGTCCGGATACTCGAGATTATTCTGTTGTGGCCACGGAACAACAACTGGGGAAGTGAAATGTACCGTTTCACTTCCCGGGATCATGATCGAGTAGTAGGGGAATCCGAGCTCCAAATTATTCTTGCCTAATCAAACTACCCATCCCCGTGGTTCAGTATAAAGGCTCGGACGGATTAGAGTTAGTGTGTATACTTCTAGGCATGGAATTTCCATATTGTATAGCCGCCCACATTTGGACTGTTCACCCGAAATATCGGGATCTTCATATTTGTATAGTCGTCCACACTTTGGACTGTTCACCAGGAATATCGGGATCTTCATATTTGTAGTCGCCCGTATATTGGACTGTTCACCCGAAATATCGGGATCTTCATATTTATATAGTCGCCCATATATTGGACTGTTCACCCTGCCTGCAGGGATCTTCATAAAGTATTCCATACCTAGGTCCGCGTATTCTAACCCTAACCGTATCATGTTTTGTATATGTCATGTTGTCATAAGCTGGAATTTTAGAAAGTGTATTTGATCTCATTTAATATGACCTTCCACAACCACTCGTTTTATTTTCTAGAATTTATAAAGTATTTCGTTTCCTTCGGAAAAAGCTTAGTTAAAATAATAAGGTTTAAATATCGTTTATTACTTCTAAGAAAAATCATGATATTTGGGATATTTATTATCTTGGAAAAGAATAAGGTCTTACAGAAAATATCTTTTTGATACAAGGTTGTGATGTTTATTTGAAAATCTTTTAAAAGGGGTTTTTATTTGAAAAATCTTGACCGCTTCTAATATTCCAAAAGGATAAGTTATGAGGTCCTCAAATCGCCTCTTCACCACCAATTGTGGCTAGGTAAGTGCCAGGTAAGTGCGAAGGTACTCCACTACGTAAGTAGTGGGCCTAATTAATAACCACTAGCCTTAGACACACTTGCCTAGACAGCACAAAGTGTGGTTTAGATAAACGATCGATGCCTACACCCTTTCCTTTATTTTAGATTGGTTTTAAAAATTTCCTTTTAAAAGATACTAAATATTCCCTTTTGAAAAGATATCGTTATTTAAATAATATTTTCTTTCTTAAAAAGTTGAGGGGGTTTAAAAATATTTGTAAGTAAAATATATCTAAAATATTCATTTTACATATATTTAAAATATAATATTTAAACGAGGGTATCTTGTGGAAGTAACATATTTTAAGATCATTTTTATAGTGTGGGTATGTCATAGGTGAAATAACAATTCATGGGTTACATCAAATTCCAGGCATTATGAATGTGCAATATAATTGTGTACAGATGAAATTTAAATACCGTTTTAAAAATATGGATTAATATTATCATGATCAAGGGTACAAGCAAAAAGAGTATGCACGATTATAATAACAACATTTTAAATGTGGGTTGATGATTAGAAGTTGGAATTTCGATAGAAAAAGGTGACAGGAAAAGGAGAGAGAGGCGGATCCTACCTTTTGTTTGAGTCGGAAAGCCGAAGAGCTAGAAATGTAGTCTCGTACTAAATTCTCAATAACTTCGCGTCCCGATTTTTCCTCTGCAATTAGATGGAGCCGTAGCGTCCGCGTCGTCGATACGAAGGCACCAGTATTTTTTTCAGAATTTTTGGAGTTCTGAATTGTGAGAAAATGAGGTTTGAAGGTGCCTATTTATAGGGTTCAAAAATAACAAGAAAAATCCAAAAAATCCCAAAAATCTGCGCCAGTAATGATTGGCAATGATTGCGCCATCATTTAGCCGCCGCCGCCTAAATCCTCATCCGTTGGATCTGCATCCAACGGTCCGCAGCTCGCCGCCTCGTCGCCACGTGGCGCGACGCGATTGGCCCGTGGCCGCGGGTGCGGATTGCCACGTTGGCGCCGCCGCAGAGCTCTGGGCCGTTGGATCTCGGATCCAACGGTCCAGGTTAAAAGGATTAAAAATAAAAATAAAAATAAAAATTAATAAAAATAAATAAAATAGCAGATTATTTAAAATATTGATTTGGCTTTGTAAAATTAGTTTAAAATAGTAAAAAAAAAATTCGGGAAAATTATGGAAAAATTCCAAAAAATATATTCTATTATTATCTTTAATATAAAAATAGTTTTGTGCTAAAAACAATTATTATATTTATTTCTAACTTGTTAACTAGTTATAATAATTATATAATATCTAGTTAATCTTTAAAATATTTTTAAATTACGAATCAATTATTTTAATTGATAATAAAAATATGTAGATTATTTTAAGGTATTATAAAGTCTTTACAAAACATTTTAAGCTTATAAAAATAAATAAATTTTAGAAATTTCCTTTAATCATATTTACTGCTTTAAAAATTATTAACACTACTTTAAAAATTAGTATTATATAAAATAAACACGTAAATAATTATTTGATAGTAGAAATATAAATAAAATATATTTTATTAGGTATTAGAAAACATGGTCGTTACACTTACACAGGGTTTTCTTTTGCAGAAGATCCAAGTTCCTCTAAAGTATCAAGGCTCTCTCTCTTTTCTTCTCTCTGCATGTATGTTTTTTTTGCGTGTCTCTTGGCTCCTATTTATAGGAGAAGCAACCGAATCAATTGGTTTTTGGTGAATCTTTCATAAGAGATTTGATTTGCATCCATCATTCATCTGGACCTTTGGATTATTAGGTGAATTTTATTCATCCTTGGATTTTAAATCCAGAGATTCTCCTTTATTATTTCGGTTAGATTTTACGGGGAGATCTTCCCAAATTCGAGATTTTCCCATAGATAGATGATATTTAATCACCTTAAATCTTTAATTCAATCGGTTGCTTTGGAAAGATTTGAGAGGCCTTTTCTCAGAATTTAATTCTGTTAACAGATAGGCTTTGAAAGCCGGTCACGTGTGGCCACGTGACCCCTGGACACATGTGGGCACATGACCCCATTAGAACGAGACCTCTTCTTTCTTTTGCGCTATGTATTTGTCGTTGCTTGGTCATCACGTGCCAACACGTGACCACTGGTCACGTGTGAACACGTGACCCCTTCTGAAGCATCTTTCTTGGTTTATTCAGGGAATGAGTCTGCTGCTTTTGAGTATCACGTGCCAACACGTGACCCTGGTCACGTGGGAGCACGTGACCTCTTCTGGAGCCCTTTTCCTTGATTTAACTGGAGAACAAGTCTGCTATTTTTGAGTATCACGTGCCAACACATGACCCTGGTCACGTGGGAGCATGTGACCCTTTCTGAAGCCCTTTTCTTTGATGTAGTCGGGAAGCTGAATTTGCCTTGCTGATGATTTTCACGTGCCAACACATGACCCTGGTCACGTGGGAGCACGTGACCTCTTCTAAAACCTCTTCTGAAGCCTCTTCCTTGATTTGATCCGAGAATTGATGTGCCTTTTAAGCCGCTTTAACATGTCACGTGTCAACACGTGACTGCTGGTCACGTGCTAGCACGTGATGCCTTCTCCGTTGGTTCTTTCCTGATTTTAAATCAGGAAACAGTCATCATTATCGATATGGGTCTTTTCCACAAAAAAGGAAAATTTTTGTTACAATAGAACTATGGTAATGCGGATCATTCAAGCATCGAAGTCGATTTGATTTATAAAAAAAGAAATATCGATGAACTTCTATGAAATGGTTTCAAATTGCCCCATCATGGGATATCATTGAGAAATAGGAATCCGTGTTATCAAGGGATTTTCTGCAATTATTTCAAGTATGGAATGAGTCAATCGTCCACTTTGGTATTTTTTTGAACAAAAATGGTAATATTGTTCCTCCATTGATTAAGAATTTCGGTCTTTTGGAAATATCATGATCATCCAATAAGAAAGGTCTCAATTTATTCAAATGAACAATTTGAACACCTATTGATTTTAACAAATGATTGCAAGGTTGATCATTCAAATCTTTCAATTCATAGATGTGTGTATTGCATCATGGATGTTTAATGACCTATTCACACTACTACAAATAAGGGTTGCCCCTACGGATTTATCCGTAGGGGCAACCCACTGCCCCTACGGATATATGTGTAGGGGCGAAAAAATACCCCGTAGGTGCAAAGGCCGCAAGTGCAAGTTGAGACCCTGAACTTACCCCTACGGGCAAATTCTTTTCCCTACGGATTTATGTGTAGGTCCTGTTGCCCCTACGGAGTAATCCGTGGGGTATAAAATTTTATATTATTTACGGTTTTTTTTATTATATTACATGTACCTACGGATATAACCGTAGGTCCATGTACTACCCCCTACGGAAATCTGCGTAGGTACTTTTCCGTAGGGGCAAAATATCAGGATTCCTGATATTTGGCCCCTATAGATAATGCCGTAGGGGAGAGGAAGTGGCCCCTACGGATATGTCCGTAGGGGCACTCCCAACCCCCTGGCACTGAGATCAGGGGGGAAATATCAGTTACTGCTGATATTTTGCCCCTACGGATATCTCCGTAGGGGCAACATGTGTACCTACGGATTAATCCGTAAGTACATATTGTCTGTATTTTTTTTTTAAAAATGGGCTGCTTGATTTTTTCCCGCCCTGTACACAATAATATATACATCAATCAAATATAAAATTAATCATCACACAACATATATTGCAGTATTCATAATCACATCTCACGCATATATATAATTTACAAAAGAAACCCAAAAACTGAATATGATATAAATATAAACCAATATCAATATCGTTTAAAAATGTAGTACAATGTGTATGATATAAATAAATATATGTTTCAAAAAATAAGAACCAAAAAGCTACCCTAGTTCGGTCCAGCTCCACTTCTGAATAACAATAGAATAACGCGCGCCTGCTTCTCGGTCAATAAACTCTACAATTCGTCGCGAGCGGGAGTCTGAACGGCATGTGGAGCTGGCGATGTGATCTGCGCAGCCGCCGTCGAGCTAGTCGCTTGCGGAGCCGCGGCTGCGGGTGTCTGAGTGGGCGGTGGAGCTACAGGAGCTGTCTGCGGAACTGCAGCCGATGTAGTGGCTTGCGGAGCCGCAGCCGAAGGAGATGCATTTGGAGGCTCGGCCGATGTACCCTGTCGTGTCTGGACCTAACGTGTGTAATAAGCGTGTAAGAACTGTGTATTATTCGAATTCGTATCATTATTAAGTTATTTCGAAACCCCGTTTGGATATCTAGTTTGTTGTTTATTTTAATTACATCTGTATGTATGATTAATCAAACTTAAGTCTAAAACTAAATAAGCTCAAGCTACGTACTAATTATGGATATGTTGATATTTATATAATATGACATGATATTTTACTATAAAACAATATATATACCAGCATCTCCTTCAACTCCTGAACGGTGGCCCTCAAGCTCTCCAGTTCCCGATGGACACGTCGGTCACTGGAGACGGAGGAAGTAACCGCCGGGGTGGAGTCCAACCTCATATGGGCCCTGCTAGGGCCCAGTCCCCGGCCTCTCTCCCAACCTCCGTGGTTCCCTCCATGTGCGGCGTCCAGAACTGGGGTCTGCAGCCTCGGATCGCTCTGTCCGGTAAAATCGATCCCCGAGGCCTGGGCCTGCTCAACCACCCGCTCCTACACCCACATTAAGCAGTAAAGTATAAGTATAAGATTTAAACTTGAACCTTCCAAAACTAAAATTTCAAATTTGGGTAGAAAAAATATTAACACTTATGCAGTACTCCTGGGTAGCGACGTCGGGATATCGAAGCTCGCCCGTGGCGGGATCTGTCGAGATGTCGTGGACGACAAGATATGCGGATAGCACGCTCGGTGTACCACCTGAAGCCACGGTCCGAGATGTCTGCAATATTAGAAAGTAACTCTTAATATTATAAATATTAGAAAATAACTCTTAATATTGCAGAATATCACAAAGGTCGGTCTATTGTAATTTACCGATAACTCCATGACTCGAGTAATGTTCCTCGAGCCACCTGTGTAAGTGGGGCGACCCCTCTTCGCCGACTTCCTGTTCTCTGTATTCTGAGCGGCATGTTTCTGCACAACGCATTAACATTTAGTTTTCTAATTAAGAAACACAAAGAAATAAATTATATCATAAATAATGAATTACTTTTAAAATACATACCTGTTTGCGTTGGGAGTCGAAATAAGCGCACAATAGAGGCCATGTCTCTACGTCGACTCTCGCAAACGCGGGAGTAGATAGGAGGGCCGCTCTTTCTGCCTCGGGGATCGCCATCCACAGGGAGTAGCAGTTGGCCTTCAGCTCATTCCTGTTGTATCGGACCTTGGCCTGCATGTTCTTCATCAGGCCATTGTACAGAGCATGAAGGTCGAGCACCCTCCCCGGGTGATCAGGATCGACTACAGGCTGAAAATCGTAATCCAACTGAAAATACAAAAAAACATTGTTATTAGATTGCAAGTGTTAATAATAAATATATTGGATAGATCAAATGAAAATATATATTAATACATACCCGAGCCTGATCAAAGAAGAGGGCGAATGAGCGCTGGTGCTGCTCGCCCCACTCAACGTGAAGTGGACAGTTCTTCACGAGCCGGCTCTCGTCCCCCAAATACCGGCCAAACCTCTCGGCATGAGGACCGGTATAGCGATAGTCAAGGGTAAAAAAGGGGGAATGCTGCCTCCCCCTAGCTCTATTAAGCCTCAGCCTATGGGACTGATTCGGGCCTCGAGTCCCCCTCTGGGGATGGGGAGGCCCTGCGTCAGCACGAAATATCAAGACAATCAATAATAAGACAAATTTGTATTAAGAAATCAAGGTTAAACTAAAATTTAAGTGTGATATATACCTCCGGTGACTATCGCATGAGCCTGGGCCCGGGCAGCAGCACGAGCGGGACGATAGTTTCTCTGGTGAGGAACAACCGGGGTCCCGGATGCGGACGCATCCCCTCCAACTAGAAAATAAACATCGACGCTAAATTTCCATGAAGTTCATATTTATTCTATAGAGCATATGTAAAATGAATAAATATTTTAAATTTATTCATACTAACCTGCAGACGATGCGGAGGGTATGGAAGCGGCAGGAGTGGCCCCTGCGGAAGGTGTGGACGCACCACCTATAATTAGACAGTTAAAAATAGATTATATAAGTAATTGCAAAAAGAATGTGTAGATCAATAATATAACGTTCTAAATCAATATGCATGCACTATAGGATATATAAACATACCCGCAGGTGCGGTGGTGTCACCACCTACAGCTAGACAATAATAAAAATTGCTAAGTAAGAGCAAAAGGAATGTGTGTATTTATGATATAGCATTCTAAATCAATATACATACACTATATGATATATAAATATACCTGGAGGAGCGGGGGTGGCATCTGTCCCAGATGTGGACGCATCACCAACAACTAGACAATCAAACATTGACAGTATTAATAATTTTAACATAAACAGGCATGAATATCTGTAATATTACATTCAAAATGGATATGCGTGCAGTATACCTGGAGGTGTGGAAAAATCCACATAGAAGAAGGCATCCGAAGGGGTCTCTGATCTGGGTGCAAGACCGGCCCTCTGAAGCTCCTTACGGAGCTCTTCGGGCGGCAGAACCGCTCTGCCTCTGCCTCTGCCGCGGCTGGAGCTCCTGCCGCCCCTCGCTGCTCCCGACATCGTCATCAAATCTAGATAAACGGTTCGTGGACGCATTAGACAATCATTAAAAGTATTGACTATATATGATCTAGAGCGTAAAATGTGAAGTAATAATATAACATTACTGGTAACCTTTTTAGTTTCGTGGGCGCATCATACATATCCACTTGGATTTCATCGTCGATGTCATTTCTAACCCACGTAACTTCATGATCGGTCGAAGACAACCCGTCCTTCGAAACAGACGGTCGGAGCACTTTAAGCTTTCTCTCTTCTTTGTCCTCATCGCTGTCCTCGTATTCTGGGACGTCGTAGACATCTCTGGGTTTCCATCGGCATACAACACTCCACCCCGGATGCTTCAAACACTGTGAGTAGTATACTTGGAATGCTTGGTTCGGAAAGATAAACGAATCGTCCTGACCGTAAAATCGAAGTGTGTTCACACTGGTCAATCCATATTCATCTTTCCAAGTCCTAAGACTGCTTCTCCACCTGTCCGTATCGGTTCGCGGATCGTACCAAGTACACTGGAATATATAAAAGGGTTCTAATCGTCCGGAATAGTGGATGCCGAGTATACAATTTAAGTACCCATAGTAAATCACACCATCCGATCCTACCGTCGCAATCCTACTATTCTGAGTGGTTCTAGATGTTTCTATGTCCTTAACTTCGAATTTGTATCCAAGGACACCAAATCCTTTGTAATATGCAACCTCCATACTAGGAAATTGAGCTAAACAGCTTGAATCACTCTCAAATGATGCAGACAAGTTCGGATCGTGGATCTAACAAAATAAATTTTACGACAAATACATAACGATACAAGTTTAGATTAAAACTGATAGCAATAAAATGTTATTCGAATAACTTACATGATCTATGACCCAATCACAAAAATTATCCTGATGGTATTTTTCCAAACGTTCTCGTTCCAATCAGGATGCCCCTCACGTACCTCGTTAAAATGAGTTCTGTTTTCGACAAATAATTGTGACATTAATATTATGTCATTTCATACACACACAAACACAGATATAACAATTAATCCAAAAGAACTTACTCTCTAATTTGTTCAAGACATGCGCAATTAAGCAAGATAAACCGGTATATCTTGTTGATAAACATAATGTCTACCCTGTTATACTCAGCTTTACCATATGGCCCGGCTTGAATTCTTCGTGGTCGGTTAAGCCTTGTCTCAATGTTCTCGTCCATATAGCGGGAATAAAATGTGGTTGCTTCATCAAGAAGATAACCTTGCATGATAGAACCCTCTGGTCGATTTTTATTGCGTATATACTTCTTAAGAGTGTAGAGGTACCTAATGAGAATATGTTGAATAAATAAATACGGGCATACAGGACAACAATAAATCTATAAATTGCGCAAAACAAAAAATTACACATACCTCTCGACGGGATACATCCATCGATATTGTACCGGTCCGGCTAACTTCGCCTCAGTTGCAAGATGAACCGTCAAGAGTATTATGATATCGAAGAATGACGGTGGGAAAATACGCTCAAACTTGCAAAGTATCAACACAATAGAATTTTCTAGTTTATCTTGCGTCGCAACCTCTTGTGTTTTAGCACACAACTCCCTAAAAAAACAACATAGATCGTTGATTACTAGACCAACCGAGTCGGGGAGAGAAGTCCTGAGGGCTAATGGAAGAAGATGCTCCACGATAACATGGTGATCATGACTTTTCAGCCCATCGATCTTGCCCTTCACAATTTTTATTTTTTTGCTGAATGATCTTGAGAAACCTGTGGGGACTTTCAAATCATGCAACACCTGCAGGAATCTTTTCTTCTCCGGTTGTAACATATGATAAGCGGCATTGAGAAGTACAAACTTGCCCGGTTTACCCGCTACCGATCTAAGGTGTAATTCACTTCTTATTCCCCACTCTTGTAGATCCATCCGAGCATTCATGTTGTCTTTCAATTTCCCGTCTTTACACAGAAGCAAGTTAAGTATGTACTCTGATACTCCCTTCTCTATATGCATGACGTCCAGACAATGACGCACTGAATTTGTAGACCAGTACGGAAGCTCGAAGAAAATGCTTAACTTGTTCCAATATTGTGGTTTGACCTATTTCGTCGGATCCATCCTGAAGGTCACGTTATTGTAACCATCCTATTTAGCAGTCACGTCCTCTCTGGACAATGGGGATAGAGGTCCAAGAAGCTCATGATGACCATCAAAGTGAACCGTGTCTAACCTATAAGGATGGTCAGGAGGCAGAAAACGTCGATGGCCGCAATAACAAACCTTCCTACTAAAATTCAAAAAATTTGATGTTGTATGTTCATGGCAATGAGGACATGCTTTGTGACCATGTACGGACCAACCTGATAGCATTCCATACGCAGGAAAGTCATTAATTTTCCACATTAAAGCCGCACGCAGTATGAAGGTAGTATTTGTGTTTGAATCATATGTCTCTACACCATCAATAAACAAAGTTTTTAGCTCCTCGATCAGAGGTCGGAGATAGACGTCGATATTGTTTCCCGGTGAGTTTGGTTCGTCGATAAGAAGAGGCATCATAAAGTATGATTGGTCCATAGCCAACCAAGGCGACAGATTATAAATTATCATTACAACGGGCCATGTACTGTGACTTCCAGCCATATAGTTGAATGGGCAGAAGCCATCGGTAGCCAGTCCGAGCCGGACATTGCGAGGATCGCTACTGAATATTGCATGCCTCCTATCAAAATCCTTCCATACCGGTGAATCTCTTGGATGGCTCATTTTTCCATTTTCGCTTGGAGGAGCACGGTGATGCCAAATCATTGCCTCGGCTGTTTTCTTGCACCTGAATAACCTCTGTAGCCTCTGTATTATGGGAAAGTATCATGCTATCTTCACAGGTATATCAGGCTTCTTATCAAAATCTTTCGGCTTATACCTGGCCTCTCCGCATGTTGGACACTCTTTCAAATCTGAATTCTCTTTCCAGTACAACACGCAATTTTTAGGACATTCTTGAATCTTCTCGCACTTTAGACCCAAATCAGACATCATCTTCTGAGCTTCGTACCAGCTTTCGGGCACATTATTTCCGGGAGGCATAGAATCTTTCAAGAACGAAAAAAGCATTGTGAATGACTTGTTGCTCCATCCATTTAGGCACTTAATTTGAAAAAGTTGGACGAACCATGAGAGGATGGAATACTTCGCATTCTCATAAATTGGTTTCCTAGCATCATTCATGAAATTTTCATATTTATCCACACGCGGTCCTTGACCGGAAGGAATGTCATCTTCGGTACGAATAGATTCACCTAGGGCAGCCTCTACCATATCCTCCATTTTTTCTGATGGAAATAAATTTCCGTCTCCTGCCGCATTACCGAATTCTTCTTCTTCTCCTGCCGCATTATCGTGTTCTCCTTCTTCTTCTACCGCAGTACTGCATTCTTCTCCTTCCCTGTGATATTTCCAAGTTGTATAAAGTCTAGTAAACCCATGTTTTACAATATGAAGCTCTGGCAATTCTACCTTCTGCCAGTACTTATTGCCACATCTATCGCACGGACAGAGAATCTTCTCTATTATGATCTTATTATGTGCGCGTGCAAATTCAGGGAAAGCAGCAACTCCTACGACAAACTTAGGTTGTATACGTTGTTTCCAATCCACATACATCAAGTCCTTAACTCTGACGTACTCATAGGCCATGTTAGACTGTATAACATATAAATTGTAGGTTATGCTGACTATATTGAGAAATATAAGAACGGGATAGTTACTGACAAAGGAGAAAATCCGTGTATATGCTTTGTGTGTGCGTTTGTCCGTGAAAATAATAAATTATCGCACGTATGTTAACCGATAGATGGGGACTAAGTGGCGCTTTTAGTTTCATATATGAGTATCGATGGGAATATGAAGGTTTCATATTATCATATATTGGTTTTAACCCGAACATCTCGAATCGCTCTCTGATTATGCGTTTGTTGTGTATTCTTGTTGTATGTGTGTGTTCCGGCTGTCGGGGGTAGGCTTCTATCCCATTAAGAATGAATAGAGCGAACGCCCATCACTTGTGCTTTCAACCGTTTCGAGTAAATTTCGGCAGCACCTCCCCGCTGTTCTCTGAGTACACTATAATAGAATAGATAATCATTTCAAAGCTGTGAAACAACGTTGAAATGAATATCTAATCTATCTTTGTACACGGAGAACCAGCGGAAAGGTACCGACGAAATATCTCGAAACGGATGAAAACTTAAGTGAATGAAGGTGTTTGCTTTATACATTCTTAACTTGTCCACACGGGACAAATCTATGGGTTACCATACGATTGAATTTTCTCGTCGCATAGACTATACAACGGTTGTTAGTATCGAGCTATACTGTCCGATATTTAACAACCTTCGTATAGTTCTAGGTCACGACGAGCATCGCACGTATGTTAACCGATAGACGGGGACTAAGTGGCGCTTTTAGTTTCATATATGAGTATCGATGGGAATATGAAGGTTTCATATTATCATATATTGGTTTTAACCTGAACATCTCGAATCGCTCTCTAATTATACGTTTGTTGTGTATTCTTGTTGTATGTGTGTGTTCCGGCTGTCGGGGGTAGGCTTCTATCCCATTAAGAATGTATAGAGCGAACGCCCATCACTTGTGCTTTCAACCGTTTCGAGTAAATTTCGGCAGCACCTTCCCGCTGTTCTCTGAGTACACTGTAATAGAATAGATAATCATTTCAAAGCAGTGAAAACGTTGAAATGAACATCTAATCTATCTTTGTATACGGAGAACCAGCGGAAAGGTACAGACGAAATATCTCGAAACGGATGAAAACACAAGTGAATGAAGGCGTTTGCTTTATACATTCTTAACTTGTCCACATGGGACAAATCTATGGGTTACCATACGATTGAATTTTCTCGTCACGTAGACTATACGACGGTTGTTAGTATCGAGCTATACTGTCCGATATTTAACAACCTTCGTATAGTTCTAGGTCACGACGAGCATCGCATATATGTTAACCGATAGACGGGGACTAAGTGGCACTTTTAGTTTCATATATGAGTATCGATGGGAATATGAAGGTTTCATATTATCATATATTGGTTTTAACCCGAACATCTCGAATCGCTCTCTAATTATGTGTTTGTTGTGTATTCTTGTTGTATGTGTGTGTTCCGGCTGTCGGGGGTAGGCTTCTATCCCATTAAGAATGTATAAAGCGAACGTCCATCACTTGTGCTTTCAACCGTTTCGAGTAAATTTCGGCAGCACCTCCCCGCTGTTCTCCGAGTACACTGTAATATAATAGATAATCATTTCAAAGATGTGAAACAACGTTGAAATGAACATCTAATCTATCTTTGTACATGGAGAACCAGCGGAAAGGTACCGACGAAATATCTCGAAACGGATGAAAACACAAGTGAATGAAGGTGTTTGCTTTATACATTCTTAACTTGTCCACACGGGACAAATCTATGGGTTACCATACGATTGAATTTTCTCGTCGCGTAGACTATACGACGATTGTTAGTATCGAGCTATACTGTCTGATATTTAACAACTTTCGTATAGTTCTAGGTCACGACGAGCATCGCACATATGTTAACCGATAGACTGGGACTAAGTGGCGCTTTTAGTTTCATATATGAGTATCGATGGGAATATGAAGGTTTCATATTATCATCGAGTATCATATATTGGTTTTAACCTGAATATCTCGAATCGCTCTGTAATTATGCGTTTGTTGTGCATTCGTGTTGTTTGTGTAACATGATTTTAAACTATTGAGATCAAGATTGATAGAACTGATCATCCTAAATTGCAATAGCATTCATCAACCAAAAACTATTATTGCAATGATATTCATCTATAACAACCAACAATTAAAACTACAAATGTTGGATACTGATATCATAAAGTGTTATACGCAATATTGATAGAACTGATAAATAAAAAAACGAAACACAAACCGTATCAAGATTTAACAACTTTGATTATGTCATATACGCGGGCCGATATTTTCATATTAGCCAATAGGCAAAAATAGATTGCGGTCTGGATATGGCATATTGGCAGATGCTACCTATATGCATACATGCATGTTGTCTCCCAATTTTTCCATAAATTAAACCAACTTTTCTATATATGCTAGTAATTACTGAATACATTCAGGTTAAATGCATAGAGCTAGCCGTAATTTCCTCTACGGTAAACTTTCATCAATACAACACTTTGGTTCGCCTAACTAGATCGTCATTCATGAACACAATCTATTTATATGGCATGATTTTATACACTTAATTTTACTACATTTAATGAAAATGACGTCGAAAAAATACGTCCTCCCTTATTTTTTCCGATGATCGGTATTCATCATTTTCTTTGTTATCATCTAAGATGTAGATACATCAAATTTCATGTGATTCTATATCTTTTTCATCGTTGATTTAGCAATGTAAAAAATTTTATTGCCCTTAATTTTGAACCCACTAAATCAACGGTGAAAAGTTGTAGAATCACATGAAATTTGTTGTACCCACATCTTAGATGATAACGAAGAATATGATGTATGTCGATCGTCGGAAAAAATAAGAAAGGACGTATTTTTTCGATGCCATAAGAGAAAATTCCCTCCTTCATTATATATATATATAATCAAGTCATGTGACAACACTAGATAAATTAATCTTAATGGAGTTTTTGTCTAATCAAATTCAACTCCAACCATCATTTTAAAAGAACGAACCAACATCATTGAAAAAATGCAAATACCAACTCCAAATTCCCAAAAAAGTAACGAGTAGGATGAAAATAAAACCTATCCGTGCTTTTTGTTCTCTTTGTAAGCAGCATTATAAATGGCCGAGTTACGAAATATGTTGTTAGGCATGAGTTAAGCCAATAAACAAATTCAGATCATTTAATCATATTTATCTTCCTAAAAACCCATCATTGATTAAAAGTTGATAGTAATGATCAAGCAACACGGGAATTTAACCAACACTGTTCACGTATAATCAATCTTGCACCACTAATCATTCCTACGACAACCGTTAGTCGACAATCAGATGGATCTCTCTCTAAATCATACCCTGCTGTCAAACGTTTTTCTCCCATCAAATCAATTATACTAGTATAGGTCGCGATGAGTACAACCGTCAAAACCAATCACACCATCCACACACGAAAACTAGCCATGCTCATAACATTTACATATTCTCAACTAACCCATTAAAACTCTCTCCAAGTTAGATATTAGTTGACCAACCACCATTAAACCGCCCACACACGAAAACTAGCCATGCCCACCCTAGCCCCAGCCCCAACCCCAACCTAACCCTAGCCCCAGCCCAGCCCCGCCCCAACCTAACCCTAACCCCAGCGCGGCCAGCTAAACCCCACCAACCATAAGCCAAACCCTAACCTCAGCCCCAGCCCCAGCCGCAGCCGAACCCCAACCCTAACCCTGACCCCGACCCTGACCCCGACCGCAACCCCTGCCGAACCCCAACTCGCGCGCGCAACTCCAGACCCAGCCATGAACCCTAGCCCTAAATAATCAAAAAATTCTTTAATTTACTTGAAGATTTACTCACCTGAACGGCGGTGGCGACGACCTGAACGGCGGTGGCGACGACGAGAACAGTGGTGGTGACGAGAACGGCGGTGACGACGAGAACGGCGGTGGCGATGACGAGAACGGCGGTGGCGATTTGGGGATTTTTTTTCGCGCGCGATCGAGAGAGAAAGAAAGTGAGCGTAGGCGATCGATCTGTGCCTTTATTAAATCGATATTTAGTTGCCCCTACAGATTTGTCCGTAGGTCCTTGGTTTGCGGCTCCGTAGGGGCAAACACCAAATTAAGAATTAATATTTTTATTCTTGGACGTCTGGGCTCATAGGGGCAACCTTTTAGCCCTACGGATTAATCCGTAGGGCCTACTTAAATCTGCTCCTACGGATTTCAATATCCGTAGGGGCAACCCCCTATTTTACTAGTGTCATCCCAAAATGTGTAAAATGTATACTCTATGAAATCCTGCAAGAAATGTTCATAAAAAGAGTGGCCTATTGTGTTGAAGAATTTTACCGATATTAATTGAAATAAAAAGGATTACAAACCAAATTGTGTGATCATATGTCCTTAAAATCAAATTTCTGCCCCTCGAAGGAATTTCCTCGGTGTAAAGGTTACGGTAGTCTCACTTTTAGGATATTCTGGCATCTTCACTGCGGACGTACACTCATCCTAGCGGTTTTAGGAACTTGCCAAACTTCTTGAGGAGCATGGAATTTGAACGAATGAAAGAAGCAGAGATTTTTAAGAGAAAATGTTTTCCTTTTTACCTTTTTGATGCAGAAAAGGATTATTAGAAAGAAACAAATAGGGATACCAGAACCTAAAATCAGTAGAGCAGCCATAAAAGCCGAAATCAAATCGTCCAGGAATTAATGTTGTTACCAAAATAAAAGATAACGTATTTTTGTAATCAACGGGGCAATGAATTCGAAATCTTACCATGTGAGGGAAACCTTGTGTTGAGTTAATCCGTCAAAGAAATTGAATTGATTTTAAATAAAAAAATTCTAATGATGCGCTGCTCCGCACCCCATAAAAAGGCCGATGGTTGGCTCTCAATACATCAATTCCATCCATTCAGATGAGATCTGACGGTTATAGAACTTAGGAATTTCGAACATGCCAATTTAGTTTGAAATTAGGTGTTATATACCGGATATTTAATGTCTACAAAATCCAACAATTGCTAAAAGAATAAACAGACAAACTGGAGTGTTGCATCCACAGAGAGAAACATATATGGTATGATTTTATTGGGTTTTGCATCGGTGATTTTGCACTTCAAATACTTCCCACTTTCCATTGGATTTTACACTCATGTGTAAAGTCACTATACAAAGTACTCTAATGAAATGATCCTCACACATGCTCTTCTATAGAATTCATCTTACAAGAACACTGCATGCAGACACAATTTACTCTTTGCCAAGCCCATCTTTGTCCCTACAAACTATAACCATAACCCATGGAGGGGTCTCAATTTGAAAATTGAAATTCAACTAAAGAACGCCATACAGATGCCATGTAGAATTTTAGTGAATTTCAAAACAAAAAAAAATACCAACAAAAAATTTAAACAAAATCTAAACAAAGAATTTACCCAATAAACAGAAGGTTTAAAAAAAATATTACATCCGTCCCATTTCCCATTTTAATAATCGTTTTTGTATTTCTCACGTTTATTAAGGTGTTAAATTATGACGGGTCAATTTACCGTAATACCCCTATTTAAAGTAATCTCAATCATAAAAACCAAAGTGCAACAAGTGACATGTATGGGATTTTAATGAAGGGTAAATTCGGCAATCAATTGATAAAATAAGCTCAATTACATAAAACGACTAGAATTACGGGGAAAAGGTATCTAAAACGACTATTAAAGTGGGATAGAGTGAGTACTAAAACGGTTGAAGAAGTATTTTATGTTGTTGGTTCAAATATTTAGTTGTTATAACTGTTCATATTTTAACAAGTACATCATCGATCATTCTTCTCTTAGTTGGATTATTTTTCATTTCTTATCTGATCAATAGATTTTTTTGCTTCTGTGAGTTGGGTTTTCATTTGTTAAAGCGATTAACTGCTTTCCTTTTTCTCCAACTATAATGATGATTTACTTCTATCTCTCAATATTAATTCTTTTCATGTGCATCGGATACACTTAATTACAATCTATGTAATCATTCCCCACTCTTAATATTTATTTGTTTCATTTGCATCGGATACACCTACAATCTATGTAAGCATCCCCCCACACCCAACACCCACCCACCCACGCCACGTGCATCGCAACGTGCATAATTAATACTAATGCATAAATAGCACAAGCTTTGAAGTGATCACAAGAAACCAGTGAACTGGAAAAATGGCTTCAGTCACTACACCAGGTGTTCCAATGTTCCCAAAGATAGATTTCTCAGGGTTGGATCTTAACACACCAAATGGGAAATGGGACTTGGTTGGAGCTCAAGTCATGGAGGCCCTCCGCTCTCATGGCTTCTTCGAGGCCGTTTTTGACGAAGCCAGCCCTCAGAAGTTCGGCCGCATCTTCGGAGAGCCGTTGAAAGAGCTCTTTGCTGTTCCTCTTGAGAACAAGATGAAATTAGGGTATTCCTATATTAATTCCCCAACCTTTGAGGTCCTCCTCTTTAATGACCCCCTTAAGTTGGATGCCATTCAATCCTTTACCAATACCATGTGGCCACAGGGAAATCCCGACTTCAGGTATATATGTACTTGTATTTTGCACATAGCCGGTTGATATTCATTTTGATTTATTTTTTCTCATCCCCGTTCTCATATTAGCTTTTTTTTTAAAAATATCATATCTTTATTTTATCAAATGTTGGCGTCATAAATATGGTTTATTAATATTGTAGAAAACTCTGTAATAAAGATTTTGGCTCCATTTTTTATTTGAATTTAAATTTGAAAAGTTGATGAGAATGAAATTAAGAAGGTTGTCATTACTTATTATAGCGACATGATAATCTCTACTCTATAAATAACCACTTTTTTTTCTCTTTTTTTTCTTGTAATTATATATCAAAGATGAGATATGAATGAGCTACAAAAGGGTTGTCATTATAATAGTACTAGTATTTTTGCACGTGCGATGCACGTTTGCAGTTATTTTGTAATCCTATTTCATTTTTACCTTCTCCGTTTTCATAACTATTTCTTTTTGGACTTTATATTTTTGGATGGAATGTTGACTCCATGGTTATAGTATATTGGTCTTTTTAGCCCCATTGTTTGGTATGAGTTTGAATTTGAGAAGTTGTTGAAAAGAAATATTGCATTTATTATAATTGGCTTATTATGCTGCATGGCCCCATTTAATGTATTATAAATGACAATCTTTTTCTTACTGCTTTACTTGTATTTCTAGAAAAGATAAAATATGATTGAGTTATATGAGTTGTCATTATAACAGTAGAGATAATATATATATATGGAAAGGTTCATGAAGAATTCATATTTGACTTTTGGAGAACCTGGTTATATCTTTAATGATATGATACCTAGACTTTAAGATATAATAAAGAGCAAAAGAGTACCTTGAAACAGAGAACTCGATTATTTTTTCAATTTCAGCCGTCCGTGCATCATACCATAAATGGCGAATAATCAATTTCTACGTACCTTAAAATATGAACTGTGATTTCTAATACATATATGAGAATAATGTAGGAAACAGGTCGTATGAGGGAATTTCCACCTATGGGGTCGAAAAGATACACCCTCCACCATTTTTTCCGACGATCGGCACGCATCATTTTCATCCTTATCATCTAAGATGTGGATGCACTAAATTTCATGTGATTCTACCGCTTTTTCACTGTTGATTTCATGGCCTCAAAATTAACGGTTTACCGACAATAGAACTTTTTACACTGCTAATTCAACGGTGAAAAAATGGTAGAATCACACGAAATTTGGTATATCCACATCTTAGATGATAAGGATGACGATAATGAGTGCCGATCGTCGAATAAAATCATAGAGAGCGTATTTTTTTACGCCATAGGAGGAAATCCCTCCAATGACACCTCTCTCTCTCTTTCTACACGCACATGCGAGGATAATGGAGGAAATGAGCTATAAGATGAATTTCCTTCTATGGCATCGAAAAAGTACACCCTCCACGAATTTTTTCAACGATCAGCACCCATCATCATCTTTACTATATAAGATGTGGATACACTAAATTTAATGTGATTCCATAACTTTTTCACCGCTGATTTAATGTGGGTGCAAAATTGACGGTTTACCGACAATAGAACATTTTACATTGTTAATTCAACGGTGAAAAAGTGGTTGGATCATATGAAATTTAGTGTATCAACATTTTACATGATAAAGTTGATGATGATGAATGCCGATCGTCGAAGAAAATCGTGGATGTTGTATTTTTTTTTTGAGGCAACCTAACTAAAAAGCCTTTTATGGCTAAGGCCTCTTTTTTTCACTATATATATATTAAAGTTGAACTACAAGGTGCTTATATTAACCCTTTGAGCTTTGTTAAAATTTTATTATAGTGCATGGAGAGTATTTCTCATCGATCACTCCATAATAACTTTTATTTTCTTGAATTCCCTAGCAATGTAATAACCAACATATTAGAACCTCTTTCATACCTGGAGCTAATGGTTCGAAAGATGGTCTTCGAAGGATTGGGTATTGGAAAACACTACGAGTCTCATCTCAGAGATACAGTCCAGAATCTAGGAATTGTGGGATACAAACTTTTAGAGGATCATGAAACGACGATGAACATGGATGCTCATATGGACCCGAACCTCCTATCACTGGTTTACCAACATGATGATGAAGGGCTTGAGATCCTAACCCGTGAAGGTCGATGGCATCGCGCCTCACCAAGAACCATCACAATCTTAGCTGCAGAATCTCTCAAGGTAGTACTCTTAAGCTATACTTTCAAATGACATGATTTTTAGTTTTTACACATTCTGAAGGGTGCAGATCAAATTATTTATTGAGCATGATTATCTGTCGAAAGATTCCACAAAAAAGTTCATGAATTTGAAAATACACAAAACCATCTAAACACTTTGATTTCCTATTTCATATGTTGGGTACAATGATCCATGGTTTGTAAGGCTCAAAAGATCCAAAATACAATGCACATAGATTAAACAGATCTTCTAGCGATTTTTGATGGCTTTATATGCTACTGGCTTGTTGCGTATACGAGACAATCACAAAGCAACACACAATCGATATAGAGAAGAGAACAAAGCACAGACAAAATAGAAATACAAGTAATAACCACAAAACAAATAAACGAAGACGAAGCTTTATTAATAATCAAATATCCGGAGGAGTATAAATCGATGGAGAATACAAATCCCTCTCAAATTCTAGATCTCTCACAATTATCAATGAGTTCTCTCTAAGTAATAAAAACTATCTATCACTAGGGTTACAAAATACTACAATATATATAGTATACTAGAAATAAGTCTAAATAACTAATTTCCCAACTAACAAATATCCATCTTGATTGTAGATAAGTCTGAATCTATTATCTCTTATTTTATAGATAAGTCTGAATCAATTATCCCTTACTTTATATATAACTCTGAATCTGTATGACTCCGAGATGACGTTGGATTGATAAGAAATCAAATAGGATGGAATGAAAGACATACACAATAAATCTCCACTTTGTTTCACATTCTTACAAAACAACAATAATAATAGCTCCATCTTTTCTACAAAACCCTTAAAGGACATAATGAGTGAGACGCGTTCCAATTAAGTTCAAGCAATGATCAAACTTAACAACCAAAAGAGACTTCACGTCAGCCGGATTATCCGCTATGCCAACCTTCTTCACAATAATCTTTTCTTTTTCAACGTCTTTCTGAACAAACCAGTACCTCACATCAATGTACTTCGTCCTATTATGACGCATCTGATCTTTCATCAAGTGAATCGCACTTTAGCTATCACAGTAGACTATTATAGTATTCTTTTGAATACCAAGTTCCGAAAATAGTCCCTTCAACCAGATCGCTTCTTTAACGGCTGCAACAACGGCCATATACTCCGCTTCCGTCGTAGACAATGCTACCGTATGCTGTAATGAAGTACGCCAACTGATGGCATATCCTCCCAACGAGAATACATAATCGGTGATCGATCTTCGTCTGTCAAGATCACCCGCATAATCGGAATCGCTGAATCCAACCAAACTATCGTTATTCCTTCCAAACACTAACCCCACGTCAGATGTACCTCGTAGGTATCGTAATATCCATTCACTAACTGCCAATGGCCATTACTAGGAGAAACACTAGTAAAATAGGGGGTTGCCCCTACGGATAGTTTAATCCGTAGGGGCAGAAATAACTTGGCCCTACGGATATATCCGTAGGGCTAAAAGGTTGCCCCTACGGGCAAAGACGTCCAAGAATAAAAATATTAATTCTTAATTAGGTGTTTGCCCCTATGGAGCCGCAAACAAAGGACCTACGGATATATCCGTAGGGGCAAGTAAATATCGATTTAATAAAATCCCAGATCTCGATCGCCTACGCTCATTTCCCTCTCTCTCTCGATCGGGCGCGAAAATAAGCCCCCAATGCGCTACGCCGTCGCCGCCAAGGTTGTTCTCCTCGTGGCCACCGCCGGTTTCGTCTCCACTGGAGTTCTCGTCGCCACCGCGGTTAAGGTCGTCGCCACCGCCGTTCAGATCGTCGCCCCTGCCCCAGCAGCCGTTCAGGTGAGTAAATCTCGAGGTAAGTTAAAGAATTTATTGGATTATTTTGGGCTTAAGGTTCATGGCGCACGAGTTGGGGTTGGGCTGGGGTCGCGGTCGCAATCGGGGTCAGGTTAGGGTTGGGGCAGGGGCTGGGCTGCGGGGTCGGGTTCGGGGTCGGGGTAGGGTTAGGGTCGGGGTCGGGGAAGGGGAAGGGTTAGGTTCGGGGTCGGGGTCGGGGTAGGGTTAGGGTCGCCGTCGGGGTCGGGGTAGGGTTAGGGTCGGGGTCGGGGTCGGGGTCGGGGTAGAATTTATCAAATTTTTTATTGGGGGTGCGGCTGGGGCTGCGGGCTGGGGCTAGGGCTGGGGAAGGGGAAGGTCAATTTATCAAATTTTTAACAAGATTTGTATTAGTTTGCAAGAACACTTAAGTTTATCACAAAATATTGTTTGGGTTTTCGATTTATATCTTGAGAATAATGGAGGAAAGATGCCATAGGAGGGAATTCCCTCCTATGGCGTCGAAAAAATACCCCCTCCATGGTTTTTTCCGACGATCGGCACCCAAAATCTTCATTGTCATCATCTAAGATGTGGGTATACCAAATTTCAAGTGATTCTACAACTTTTTCACCGTTGATTTAGCAATGTAAAAAGTTCTATTGTCGGCAAACCGTTAATTTTGAACCCACTAAATCAACGGTGAAAAAGTTGTAAAATCACATGAAATTTGGTGTACCCACATCTTAGATGATGACGATGAAGATGGTGGGTGCCGATCGTCGGAAAAAATTAGGGAGGGGGTATTTTTTCGACGCCATAGGAGGGAATCCCCTCCTATGGCCTCTTCCCTCCATTAATCTCTTATATCTTTTAGCGGTATGTATCCGTTGTCCCAAATTTTGAATTATCTTATACTAGTATTTATGCATGTGCAGATCTTCTTTATCCTGACAAAAGATCCATATCCATTATCTTAACTTAAAATCCTTTAGAGGGTGCTAATCCTAAATAACAACAAAATGATGTTAAATATTTCATCCGATTTTCATAAGATCATACTTGAAAAAAATGCAACTACTTTCACAATTTCACAATCCTAACCAACTCCCAATTTATTATGGTATTCGATCATAACTTGAGAACAAATTCTCTTTTCTATTGCCATCCCATATCAAACCCTAGAATCGTGGGCCATTTCAAATTACACCAAATTGAGGCAAGAATAGGATGAAACCAACATAACCAACAATAAAGAGCTTTATTTGGTAATATATATTGATGAACAATGGTTGCTGTGTTAAATCCAACCCTCACATCACATGCATATCAATAAAGGAGATGACTGACCAAAATGTTGAATTTTAACAATTGTGAAAGTTCTTCGGTTAGGATGTAACAGAAATAAGGAAAAAAAACCTAAAATATTTTTCACAAAAAAGAAAAAGCAAGCTTCTCTCCCATATCATTAACAAAGCTTATCACTTTTGATTCTCGAAATTATTTTACATTATATTTTCATTCAAAACGTTTTGCTAGTTTGCTCACCAGCCGTTTGATAAAATTCCAAAACTATTTTTACTTTCCTTGCTCACAATTGCTCTTGACTACGTACAAATCTTGAAAACCCATTAACGCTCTTGCAATAATATGCAAAATCACATGAGGATTCACATTCATCACCACCACCTAAGGCTAGGGTTTGGGCTGGGGCTGCGGCTAGGGCTATGCGTCCTCAAGAGGGCGATCATAGGATCGGTGAAGTGAGGTGGCTGGATATGAGATACGATGGATTTCCATGTGTTCAATGGAATGCTGAGGGTCAGAGTCGGTTATTCATATATCTCCCAAAAAAGAATGAGTTTGTTATCAAAGGTGTATTGATTTCTACATCAAGGAATATCAGTTATATGTCATTCAGTGACTAAGTCTGTTTCTGGCCCAACCATATTTATGAATCGTTTCTTCATTTTCCTTCTTACGTATATTTACTAGTTCAGACTGTATGCACATCTGCAATCAACGCCGAGAACTTATACATTATAGGTTAATAGACATATGCTATGAAATCACGGTGCATATCGAATTCATGATATGTTATAGTCCCTCATTATTTTTACTGTGGTGAGAAAGCAGTCGCTGGTGGCCACAAGCCATAGAATTGGCAGTTGTCCTACCTAAAATAACAACCTTTATACTAAAAAATTATGTATGCCATTAGTTAGTAGTTTATGTTTTTTAGACGCAAAAGCCATTTGAGAAATACTTTTCCAACCCACTATTAATCCATATTCTCAATATAGTCATTGAATTTGCACGCGCACATAATAAGAAGGAGAAGACAATAATGTGGCAGAAGAAGAAGGAGAAGACAGTAATGTGGCAGAAGAAGAAAAAAATGACATTCCTCGTTCTCTGTTTCAGCATCAATCTTCTGATATGAACTAATGATGGATTTCACATAGGCTTTTCCCTTTAGAGACTTCTTAGTGTCCAATGGAAAGCATACATCAGATTTGTGCAGGTCGGGTTCTTCTATGACTTTCAAGAGTCTCAACTGATTCTGTAAATTACACTCTAGTTGGGTGGTACTTTTGCCACTTCTCACTGCAGGTGCGCTCTCTAATATCCATTTTGAATGTAATATTATCGATATTCAATGGAAAGCATATATCACACACAGAGAGAGAGAGAGAGAGAGAGAGAGAGAGAGAGCACCAGGTAGATAGAGAAATCAGGTAGTCCTGAAGAAATGGAGTCCATAGCATTGCTCATCATCATCATCCGTGATCCCTTTGAAAAAATATTATCAAAGGGATCATGGATGATGATGATGAGCAATACTATGGACTCCATTTCTTCAGGATCCTGCTACCCGATTTCTTTACCTACCAGGTGTTCTCTCTCTCTCTCTCTCTGTGTGTGATATATTAGGTTAGAAAAATACATATGCATATGTATAATAGCTTAAATTTAGTCCTCATGATATGATTGCATCAACTAAGAAAATATCTACCCAAGGTGTTTAAAAGTTTTAATTACTTTATACGAATAATACTTTCCATGTTCTGAAATATTTGTCCATGATGCCTGACGCATTCGCACGCGCACCACGTGTGTAGAAATAAATATCTCTGGATTGCCATCGCAACTATGAAGTTTCGATGTATCGGTGCTATATATCTGTATTTTAGCTTTCTTTCTTATGCATGTCTTTTAATGATTCGCAGCCGGTTCCGAATAAATTTACCAAGCAGATTAGAAAGATGGTCAATAGAAGAGAAAATACTAACCTAGTGAGCCACAATGGATAATTTGTCATTATTAATCCATCTTCCTGAAAACGGTTTATACGGAGCAAGTATATTTCATGGTACTTGAGAAAAATATATGTTGAAGTCAAAAGCTATCAAGATTTAAATGCTCGCTTATAGTCTTCCAAGATATTTTATATTCCAAGGCAATGTGACAATAAGTGCATGCTTTTGCATGATTTGGTATGTAGATTCAAGGTTATGCATGGCTACGACCCTTTCTTATGGTTTCTTATTATAATTTTCTGCACACTTATAGTTGATAGATGCAGTTAGATCATATCTCTATAAGGGAAAACTTAAAATAACAACCTTTATACTAAAAAAATTATGTATGCCATTACTTAGTAGTTTATGGTTTTAAGACGCAAAAGCCATTTGAGAAATACTTTTCCTACCCACTATTAATCCATATTCTCAATATAGTCATTGAATTTGCACGCGCACATAATAAGAAGGAGAAGACAGTAATGTGGCAGATGGAGAAGACAGTAATGTGGCGGAAGAAGAAAAAATGACATTCCTCGTTCTCTGTTTCAGCATCAATCTTCTGATATGAACTAATGATGGCTTTCACATAGGCTTTTCCCTTTAGAGACTTCTTAGTGTCCAATGGAAAGCATACATCAGATTTGTGCAGGTCGGGTTCTTCTATGACTTTCAAGAGTCTCAACTGATTCTGTAAATTACACCCTAGTTGGGTGATACTTTTACCACTTCTCACTGCAGGTGCGCTCTCTAATATCCATTTTGAATGTAATATTATAGATATCCATGCCTTTTTATGTCAAAATTACTTATATTGTCAATGTTTGATTGTCTAGTTGTTGGTGATGCGTCCATATCAGGGACAGAGGCCACTCCCGTTCCTCCAGGTATGTTTATATATTATATAGGGCATGTATATTGATTTAGAATGTTATATCATAAATATACACACATTCCTTTTGCTCTTAGTTGTCCAACTCATTATCATGGGCTGCTTGATGAGATTAGATTTGCGCCTGATGATCTACAAGAGCTTGTTCACTCCCTGTCATATGTGTAAGCAGCGCTATATGCGAGTTTACCTTGTTAGTATGTATGTACTGAAATTAATTAATATTATTCAAATTTTGATACATGCAGATACCAGAGGAGCACATCTTCTATCTCTATAGGTAAGGCTTTGAATTTGTTGATTTTGGTATTTCTTGTCAATTTTATAGACCAGTATGTGCTAAATATAATGTTCTGACAGTTGGTCGGGGGAAGGCAACATTCGAGGCTGCTGACTCCACCCCGGCGGTTACTTCCTCCGTCTCCAGTGACCGGCATGTCCATCATGAACTGGATAGCTTGAGGGCCAGCGTTCAGGAGTTGAAGGAGATGCTGGTATGTATACTACTTTATAGTAAAATATCATTTCATATTATATACATATCAACATATCCATAATTAGTACGTAGCTTGAGCTTATTTGGTTTTAGACTTAAGTTTGATTAATCATACATACATATGTAATTGAAATAAACAACGCTTTTCCAAACTAGATATCCAAACAGGGTTTCGAAATAACTTAATAATGATACGAATTCGAATAATAAACAGTTCTTACACGCTTCTTACACACGTTATATCCAGACGCGACAGGGTAGATCGGCCGAGCCTCCACACGCATCTCCTTCGGCTGCGGCTCCGCAAGCCACTACATCGGCTGCGGTTCTGCAGAAAGCTCCTGTAGCTCCACCGCCCACTCAGACTCCCGCAGCCGCGGCTCCACAAGCGACTACCTCGACGGCGGCTGCGCAGACCACATCGCCGGCTCCACATGCCGCTCAGACTCCCGCTCGCGACGAATTGCAGAGTTTATTGACCGAGGAGCAGGCGCTCGTTATTCTATCGTTATTCAGAGGTGGAGCTGGACCGAGCTAGGGTAGATTTTTGGTTCTTTTTTTTTGAAACATGTATTTATTTATATCATACACATTGTACTACATTTTGAAACGATATTGATATTGGTTTGTATTTATATCATATTCAGTTTTTGTGTTTCTTTTGTATATTATATATATGCGTAAGATGTGATTATGAATACTGCAATATATGATTTGATTGATGTATATATTATTGTGCACAGGGCGGGAAAAAATCAAGCAGCCCATTTTTTAAAAAAAATTTCAGACAATATGTACCTACGGATTACTCCGTAGGCACACATGCTACCCCTACGGTTATGTCCGTAGGGGCAAAATATCAGCAGTAACTGATATTTCCCCCAGATCTCAGTGCCAGGGGGTTGGGAAAGCCCCTACGGCTATATCCGTAGGGGCCACTGAGTCTCCCCTACGGCGTTATCCGTAGGGGCAAAATGTCAGGAATCCTGAATTTGTGCCCCTGCGGAAAAGTACCTACCCATATATCCGTAGGGGTCTTTACATGCCCCTACGGGTATATCCGTAAGGCCAAGTAATTTATTAAAATAAACCGTAAATAATATAAAATCATATACCCTACGGCGTAATCCGTAGGGGCAACTGGACCTACATATATATCCGTAGGGACAAAAATTTAACCGTAGGGGCAAGTTCAGGGCCTCAACTTGCACCTGCGGCCTTTGCACCTACGGGGTATTTTTCCGCCCCTACGTATATATCCGTAGGGGCAGTGGGTTGCCCCTACGGATAAATCCGTAGGGGTAACCCTTCTTTGTAGTAGTGAAACCATATAGCGACTAACAATACTAACAACATGTAAAATATCGGGCCGTGTACAAACCATGGCATATATGATGCTACCCACCACATTCGCATATGGAACATTCGACATGTATCCAATCTCATCCTTTATCTGCGGTGATGAACAAGATGATAGTTTAAAATGAGCTTCCAACAAAGTATTTATAAATTTAACGTCTTCCATACCAAAACGCTCCAAAACTTTCTCAACATATCGCTGTTGAGACAAATATAACTTTTCTCATTTGCAATCTCACCTAATCTCCATACCGAGTATTTTCTTGGCCGCTCCCAAATCCTTGCTCTCAAACTTGCCTTTCAACCGTTCCTTCAAAATCTTAATATCGACCATATATCTTCCTGCTATCAATATATCATCAACATAAAACAATAAGTATATGAAAGAACCATCGGCGAGTTTTTTCGAATACACGCAATTGTCGCCCATATTTCTCATGAACTCAATTTCATTCATAAAGGAGTCAAACTTCTTATACCAACGTCTAGATGACTGCTTCAAACCGTAGAGTAATTTCTCTAGCAAACAAACGTGGTCTTCTTTACTTTCAATTTCAAAACCTTCAGGCTTTTACATGTAGATATTCTCTACCAAATCACTATGCAAGAATGTTGTCTTCACATCGAGCTGCTCAAATTCTAAATCTTGCATAGCTACCAACTAAAGCAAGACATGTATAGAGATGTGTTTAACAACCGAAGAAAATACCTCAATGATGTCAACTCTCTGCACCTGCGAATAAATTTTAGCTACCAACCGTACATTGTATCTCATATCAACCGCCCTTTTGTCACCTTCTTTCTTCTTGAAACCCCACTTGCAGCCAACTATCTTCTTTCCTCTTTCGGGTTTCATGAGCTTCCAAGTTTGGTACTTGTAAAGAGACTCAATTTCTTCATTCATAGCAACTAACCAACGAGCTGTTTCATCAGATGAGATGTCTTCTTTATTGCTTGTCGGCTCGCTGGTATCAACTGTCTCTGCAATGGACAGCGCATACGCCACTAGGTCATCATACCCATACCATTATGGTGGTTAATGTCATTTCTCTGTCGGTCACGAGCGAGCAAATACTCCTCATCATAGGTCTGCTCATCTTGAGATTCTTAAGACGATAGAGAAGGAGAAATCTCCTACGAACCCGAGCAATTACCGACCTCAATATCAACTCTCGTCTCATCGTTTTTCGAATCGTCTTCAACTGGACATTCCTTGTTGTTCAGGTTTAATATAGCAGATTCATCAAAAGTCACATCTCTGCTTATTATAAATTTAAACGACTTTGGATCCGAACACCACAATCTATAACCCTTAATTAATGCCGGTAGCATAACTAAGAAATATACATTTCTTTTCTCGAGACTCCAATTTGCCTTCACGACAATATGCATGAGCAAGGAAACCAAACACCATAAGTATTGCATAATCAGCGTATTTTCCCGACCATACCTGCTCCGGTGTCTTATAACCTAACGATGTATGAGCTGATCGATTCATAATATAACACGTTGTATTTACTGCTTCTTCCCAAGACTCCTTTTCGAGTCCTACGTTGGACAACATACACCGTGCTTTCTCTAAAAGAATCCGGCTCATTCGCTCCGCAACTCTATTCTGCTGTGGTGTATAGATAACGGTATGATGCCGAACCATTCCTTCACTTTTACAGAAATTGTTGAAATCTCCACCGCAAAACTCTAACCCGTTGTTTATTCTTAGTCTCTTGATCTGTTTGCTTGTCTGCTTCTCAAGCAACATCTTCCATTGTTTGAATATGGTAAACACATCACTTTTATGTTTCAAGAAATAGACCCAAAGCTTGCTCAAAAAATTATCAATGAAGGTAAGCAGATACTTGGCAGAGCTTTCTTTAGAAGCAACTGGAGAGGGTCCTCACAAATCCGAATGGATATAATCAAGAGTATCGTTTGTGTTGTATACCGCCAAACTGAAACTAACATGTTTCTGTTTCCTAAAAACATAATGTTCACAAAACTCTAGCTTCGTCGTATTGTTGCTACCAAGTAGACCCTGCTTCGACAACTCAGCCATACATCTCTCACTCATATATCCGAGTTTCATGTGCCACAATCTAGTAGTTTCCGAATCCGTCATATATTTGGACGATAAAATAGCAGCCAATTCGGAAGTCGTCTAACTCTACAATGAATATAAGGAGCCTTTCTTCAAGCTCTTCATCACAACGAGAGCGCTTTTGGTTACCTTCAAAACTCCACTTTCAGTGGAAAATTTGTAATCCTTGTCCTCGAGTGCACCTAAAAAGATGAGATTCTTTTTCAAGTCTGGTACGTGCCTGACTTCTCCCAACGTCCTCACAACACCATCGAATATCTTGATTTGGATTATTCCTTTTCCAATAGCTTGACATGAGCTATTGTTGCCTATCAAAACCTCTCCACCATCAACAGACTCATACGTGGTAAACAAATCTCTATTGGGACACATATGGTTGGAACAAATAGAATCCATAATCCACTCGTCATTGAATCGATATGTGCTGTCAAGAACCACAAGAAGATCTCCTTCTCCTTCCGATATTCTTGCTTCAGCCGAAAACTCCTTCGATTTGTCTTCCTGCATTATCTTGTTCTGCAATTTAAAGTAATCGACCTTGAATTGCCCCTTTTTCTTACAATAATTGCAGGTAACGTTTTTACCCTTAAATTTTGACCGCAAATTCTTCCTATTTGCTTCCGGATTTCTCTTCTTCACTCTCTCTCGAACAAATAAATCAGACGATGAACCATCCCTTCAGTGGAAGTCAACTCCTTTTTGATCTTCTCTTTATTCATCAAATTCTTCTTGACATCCTTGATTGAAATCGTGTCTCGTCCATACATCATGGTTTCACGGAAGAGATTATAAAAGAGTGGAAACGAACACAATAAGATAAGAGCTTGATCTTCATCGTCAATCTGAATATTGTTCTTATCCAGATCCGTAACGATCGCATTAAACTCACCAATGTAAGATTTTATTGGAAAGCCTTCTGACATGAAAAGTGTGTAGAGACGCTGCTTCAACGAGAGTCGATTCGTGAGAGATTTTCTTAAATATAACTCCTCTAATTTATTCCACAAATCAGCCGTCGTCTTCTCCACCAAAACTTCTTGTAGAACTTCGTTAGTCAGAAAGAAATGGATGGCCGTAGCGGCCTTCTTATCCGTAATTAAAATACCTTGAGTACTAACGAACCCTAAAACTACAAAATCACGATCTAAGAAAGTGGAGAAGAGAATGTAGTTGTCGTTACTAACCGTCAAGCTAGATCGCAGAATTAAAGATCTAATGGTTCAACCAAAAGTCCTACATCAACGCAACAAAAGTTCTGATACCAGTTTGTTGTGTATACGAGACAATAACAAAGAAACACACAATCGATATAGAGAAGAGAACAAAGCACATGCAAGATAGAAATACGAGTAATAACCACAAAACAAATAGGTGAAGACGAAGTTTTATTAATAATCAAACATCCGGAGGAGTACAAATCGATGGAGAATAATAATCCCTTTCAAATCCTAGATCTCTCATAATTATCAATGGGTTCTCTCTAATTAACAAAATCTATCTATCACTAGTGTTACAAAATACTACAATATATAGTATACTAGTGATAAGTCAAAATAACTAGAGATAAGTCTAAATAACTAATTTCCCAACTAACAAATATCCACCTGCTTGTAGATAAGTATAAATCTGTTATCTCTTGCCTTGTATATATGTCTGAATTTTTTATCCCTTACCTTATAAATAACTCTGAATCTGTAAGACTTTGAGATAACGCTGGATCAATAGAAAATCATATAAAATAGAATGTGAGGCATATACAGCAAACTAGCTGATATGCCGTTTTCTTAAATACTAAGATTCTTTGCTAGCATTTGAGTTTTCTTGCCAATATTATTTTAGGAAGGAAAAAATTCAAGTCATATCAACACCCAAAACTATATAATTTATGCAAGTTTATTAAAAAATGTAGAAAATAAATCATAGATTTCGACTAGTATCATATCAAAAGAATTTGGAAACAGATCATTCCCATTTTTTCACCATTAAATTAATTTTGGGATGTGTGCTAATAATTATGAATAAACATCATTTATTACCAAACATAATGTAATTGAATGCACAAATCCAAAACTGAATCTAATGGTGCAAAAGTGGAAATGATCTGTTTCCAAATTCTTCCGAAAGGTTCCTAGTCCAACTCCTAAATCAAAACTATAAAGGGATATTTCAACAAAAGTAAAGAGAAATCACTCTTAATAAAATCTTTGTTTTGTGTTTTTTCATCCTTTTTTAAAACTTCAACAAGCAAGGTCCTTGTGCAGGGGCATCGAAGTTTCCCTCTGTCATGCCCCGCTTCCCAGACTACGCTAGATTGGGCACGTGACATAGCCAACCATGCAACCTGTGGGTAGGAAGTATCCATCCACAGTCACATTACGGCTGTAGAGATATCAAGAATAAGATAAAACTATCTAAAACATGTCCACAATCCAGAATAACAAGAGTCAATAATAAATAAGTACGGAAGCAAATGATCCAATACAAATAACTGAAAGGTATGTCCCATAATGCGGGCTCACATCTGGAAATAAATGCAGGAAATAAAACTAACCACTACTGGACTCACAACTCAGCCTGCTGGCTGAAGTACTCCTGCTCGGACTGCGACAGTGGTATAGAATCTGGGCCATGCAAAACCCAGACGTCAGCGCGTCATGTCAACTGGTAATATAATATGAAAAATGTAACAGGCAATGCAAAATAAGCATGAATAAGCAATAATGTGAAACAAGCAGTACAGGGTAGTGTGCAGTGGGTAACTAAACTGTTCTATCAGGTTTTCTAGTCTAAAGTCTTTGAAATCAATTGATGAATCGTCGATGTAACTCAATAGTATCCCGTACATACCCGGGACCACGGCCACAATATTCTCGGCTGCAGCCGAGACATGCCGCTAGGCACAAAACAGGAAAGTGTACACTCGATAGTATCCCGTACATACCCGGGACCACGGCCACAATATTCTCGGCCGAAACCGAGACATGCCGCTAGGCACAAAACAAGAATGCGTACACCCGAAACAGGTAGTGAACTGTCGAGTTACAAGTCAGGTTTCACCTTTGATTTCCCCATACCCCCAAGTTATATATGTTAGGTCAGGTATTCAGTAATCAAGAACTAATGCCAACACAGGATCAGGTAAAAGCAGGTTTGTTTGGATAGACAACAGGAACGGTATATGAGGACTACATGTCAGGTTTGTTGGCATTAAGCACGAGATCAGGTAATAGGTCAGGTCATGGTACATCAGGTCAAGTCAACAGTAAACGGTACCATGTCAGGTGTATCATATATATACCATGTGTGACAATGTCAAGTCAAGATGTAACAATATCATGGGTGTGCTCACAAACAGATATATAATCGAACAGGGTATTTAACAACATGGAATAAGCAATGAACTAAATAATAAGCATGTTTCATTCAATCTCAAGAGTGCAGTAATACAGTGCAGTCGTTTGATTATATTAACAAGTTTGAGCACCTTTAGCGGTGCAATAGTTTAGATATTGATAGAGTACAGTTATATCAAGCCTTTGAATACGAATGTCCGAATGTAATAGAACTACATGGGTAAGTGCTACCATCTATTAAACAGTGAAAATGTGGTTAACAGGTAAACTTGGTTATTAGGTTTAAATTGGCAAACTGTAAATTTTATGTTAACTGTAAAATGATATATGTCATATTGCAACCAAATGAGAAACGACTATACCAAGTTAAGTTTTACAGGTTTAATGTGTCAAACATATATAAATATATAGTATAGCATGTAGCAAGTGATACTTGCTTTGACGGGTCGCGAACCGGGAAAACGGAACGTAACGTCGGCGGGGAAAACACGCGACGGACGCACGGTTCACGGACTGAACCCAAACAACGAACCAAGGGACCTCACGGGTCAGAGCACTCCGCTGGATCGTCGGGACACGTCACCGGCATGGCCGGATTCCAGCGAACAGCGACAACAAAATCCAGAAATTTAATGCACAGCCAAAGGATAAACCGGAGGGAAATGGAAGGAGGAAGAGGAGAGAAGGCTTACTGGTGTTGCAGAGGGTGTGACGGCGATGAGGTCGACGGCGGTGAGGTGCCGGCGAGGAGGTTGCAACGGTGAGGGTTAGGGCTCAGGTATAGAAGTTCGGTGAAAAGAAAACGGAGAGGGAGAGGAGGTGGTCGGGGTGCTGGAGTGCGCAGGTGGTGAGGAAGGCGCTGGTGATGGCGCGGATGGCGACGGCGAGGGCCGCCGGCGAGCAGGCGACGGCAGGGAGTTCTGCAGGTGGTCGTAGCAGACATGCAGGTTGCGCGGGGGAGAAAACAAGGGTTGGTTGAAGCGAGGAGGCGGAGGCGAGGGCGACGGTGACGTTGGTGCCGGCGTAGGGGCTGCGGCAGCGATGGTGACGAGGCGGCTAGGGTTTAAGGCGCGCTGGGTTTTGGGTTCGCGGTTGCTACAGTTCTCGTAAGGAATGAAAAAGGTGAGAGGGAATATATATATATATATATATATGGGAGAGAGAGAAAGAGAGTTAGAGAGAGAGAGATAGTGATACGGTGAGGGATAGAGAGAGAAAGAGTTAATGGAGAGGGGCCCACGGGGTTTATGTGCCCACGATGATTGGTTGAGAAAGGAAGCCAGGAAAGATTTAGGTGTTAAAAATAATATTTAAAAGATTTCCCAGATTATAAAAACAGTGAAATCCTTATATATAATGAAATATTATATGGTTTTGAATATTATATTAATTTGGGAATTTGGCGCTAAATGAAACATTTCCAAATCGCGCCCGGGTTGGGTTCAAAAATTTGAAATGTAAATAATAGGATTTTAAGCGAGTTCCAAATTTTAAAATGAGGTGTTTTATGATTAAAAAGCATACCCCCAAGACGGACATCCGTACGCGCGCGTAGCCGTCCAAACTCACTCGTTTCAGTGAACGGGACGAGAACACAACGCACGGACGCTACCACAAGGCTAGGGGTGTCGAGTAGGCCAAGATGGATATTTTTAATTTCATTTTAGATGCTAAAATTTGTTATATGCAGAAATGACTTTTCCAGATAAAATTTTGCAGTAAGTGACATACAGGCAAGCTAAATGAAATGAGTACTATCTAATGCTCAACCAGTAACATAAAATAGTAGTATTGGGCTCGGGTGTTATATTATACCCAACTACAAAAAGAATTTCGTCCTCGAAATTCCAAGAATACAATGATAGAAATTACAGGAAAATGTGAGAAAACTTCTGCCGGATCTCATATTCTCGTTCCTAAGTGGACTCTCCATGCGATCGATTACCCCAAGAAACAAGCACAAGGCGGATAACCTTGTTCTTAAGAACCTTTTCCCTTCGATCCACGATTTCAACCGGTCGCTCCTCAAAAGTCAAATCTTCCCGTACTGTTAACTCCGAATGATCCAAAACGTGTGTTTCATCTCGAACATACCTTCATAGTTGAGATACGTGAAACACATCGTGCACACCTACCAAGGACTGCGGTAACGCCAAACGGTACGCTACCTCTCCAACACGCTCCAAGATCTCAAAGGGTCCAACGAATCGAGGACTAAGCTTCCCTCGACTCCCAAAACGAATCACCCCACTTGTCGGTGATATCTTCAAGAATACGAAATCACCAACGGTGAACTCTAGAGGTCTTCTTGACGTGTCAGCCCAACTCTTCTGTCTGTCTTGAGCTGCCTTCATATGCTTTCTGATTGTGTTAACCTTCTCAACCGTCTGCACTACCAAATCTGGTCCCAACAATTTTCGTTCACCGACATCATCCCAAGATACAGGTGAACGTCATTTACAACCATACAAAGCTTCAAACGGAGCCATCTGGATGGTTGGTTGAAAACCGTTGTTGTAAGAAAACTCCACCAAGTGTAGATGATCCTCCCACGAACCCTTGAAGTCCAACATGCATGCTCTCAACATGTCTTCAAGAGTTTGGATCGTTCTTTCCGACTGACCATCAGTTTGAGGATGATAAACTGTGCTAAATTTCAATCGAGTCCCCAAATTTTCCTGTAAACTCCTCCAGAAGTGTGATAAGAACCGAGTGTCCCGATCGGACACGATGCTCACCGGTACTCCATACAATCTTACAATCTCCTGCATGTACCGCTCTGCCAAAGTCTCCGTTGATTGACCAACCCGGAAAGGGATAAAGTGAGCGGCCTTGGTCAACCGATCAATAATCACACCTACTGCATTGTTGCCCTTTGGACTCCGCGATAACGCCGTCACGAAATCCATGGTTATATGTTCCCACTTCCACTGAGGAATCGGAAGTGGTTGCAATAAACCAGCAACCCTTTGATGTTCAGCCTTAACTTGCTGACACACTAAGCACTTAGCTACAAAGCGAGCAATCTCCCGTTTCATGCCTTCCTACCAGAAATGCTGTCGAATATCACGGTACATCTTTGGGCCTCCTGGATGTACAGAATAAGCTGAACTATGTGCCTCCTTCATAAGCTCTTCACGAACATCACCCTTAGGCACACACAAACGGCTACCATACCTCAACGAACCATCTTCGTGGACCAGTAAATCGGTTCGTAGTCCGGCTTCAACTTGCTCTCAAAATTTTTGCAGTCTAGGATCCTGCGATTGTGCTGCTTTAATTTTCTCAATTAAAGCCGACTGTACTTGCAACTGCATCAACTGTCCCGTAGAACGCGGTAGCACAACATCCAAGTCGAATCTTCGAAAATCTGCAATGATCTCCCTCTGCATAGTTAACACCTGAATTGCTGGTAACCGACTAAGCGCGTCCGGCACGACGTTAACTTTGCCCGGATGGTACTTAAGATCAAGATCGTAGTCGGCCATCAGCTCCAACCATCTACGCTGCCTCATATTCAACTCCTTCTGAGTGAACACATACTTCAAACTCTTGTGATCTGTAAAAACTTTGACTCTCTCTCCCAAAAGGTAGTGTCTCCAAATCTTCAAAACGAAGATCACAGCCGCAAGCTCCAAGTCATGAGTCGGATAATTCTTCTCATGGGTCTTCAATTGTCTCGATGCGTATGCTACAACCTTCCCATGCTGTATCAAAACACATCCCAATCCTTTCCCAGATGCGTCGCTGTGAATCACCAATCCTCCGGAATTGTATGGCACGGTCAGAATAGGGGCGATTATCAACTTCTGCTTCAACGTCTCAAAAGCTAACGCACACCTATCCTTCCATACAAAAGGTACCTCCTTGCGCGTAAGCTAGGTCAACGATTCTGCCAAACGAGCGAAGTTCACTACAAATCTCCTTTAGTATCCGGCTAATCCAAGGAAACTTCTTATCTCAGCAACATTCTTTGGAATCGGCCAATCTCGAACTGCTGCAATCTTTTCAGGATCGACGGCAATTCCATCGCCCGACACAACATGCCCCAGAAACTTCACTTCCTCCAGCCAAAATTCGCACTTACTCATCTTCACATACAATTTCTCCTGTCTCAATGTCTGCAGTGTGATCCTCAAATGCTCAGCATGCTCCTCAAAACTCTTCGAGTAAACCAGAATATCGTCAATGAATCCATGATAAACTGGTCCAAGAACGGTGAGAAGATTCGGTTCATCAAATCCATGAATACTGCCGGCGCATTCGTTACTCCGAAGGGCATCACTAAGTACTCGTAATGTCCGTACCGAGTTCAAAACGCCGTCTTGCAAATATCTTCTGCTTTCACTCGGACCTGATGATATCCGGATCGTAAATCCAGCTTCGAGAATACCCTCGCGCCACTAAGCTGCTCAAAAAGTTCTCCAATGCGAGGGATCGGGTACTTGTTCTTAATAGTCACCCGGTTTAATTCTCGATAGTCGATGCACATCCTTCTCGTGCCATCCTTCTTCTTTACTAGAAGAACTGGAGCTCCCCAAGGCGAATTGCTGCTTCGAATCCACCCCTTCTCAAGCAATTCAGCAACCTGTTTCTTAACTTCTTCCAATTCTACTGGTGCCATTGGATAATACGCTTTAGATACCGGCGCTGCATCAGGAATAAGGTCAATCGCGAACTCTACGTCTCGCTTCGGCGGTAAACCCGATATATCTTCAAATACGTCCATAAAATCGCGTACCACCGCCGGCTCTTCACTACCATCAATTTCCATTGCTGCAAGAACATTGTTTGTCGGCCTAGCCCTAAACTCGACTGACCCGACAGAACAGCTTCTTCCATTGAAGGTAAACTCAGCATGTCCGGGAATCTGGAAAATTACTTTCTTTGCCCAACAGTCAATGTGGGCATGGAAAGTGTCAAGAAAATCCATTCACAAGACAACTTCATAGCTACCCGTATCTATCACCAAGAAATCTGCAAAGAGTTCCCGTCCGCACACAACAACTGTACAATCTGTACACTCCCTACTAGCTATGATTTTCCCATTCCCAGTGTGTATGTCTCAAAAACTAGACAGGGTCGTGTAGGTAATCGAGTGTGTAGTTATAAATTTGGATGACATAAAACAGAGGGATGCACCAGAATCAAATAATGCCAATGCGGGAAAACCATGAACGAGTAAAGTACCTGAAACCACTTCTCCTGATGCCTTGGCTTCCTCAGCTGTCAAGGTAAAAGCTCGAGCCTGATTAGGTTCTTGAGTCAACTGTTTCTGCCCTTGGAACGGTCTCTGCGGAGGCTTCTGTATATCATCTCTCGTGCGAAGCTTCGACGGACAGGCACCAACTGCGTGATCAGCCGCTCCACAAACCAAACAGAGTCCTAGCCTCCTTCGACAATCCTTTTGCATATGGTCAGGAAAACGGCAGTAGTCGCAAATCACGCTCTTTCTTCGATCAACTATCACAGGCTTCTTCATGGGTGCTACACCACGACGGTCCATTGGAATACCCTTGCGTCCATGAGCTCGGTTAGGTATAAATGCGGGCTTCCTGGCCGCAACTGCTGTCTGCTGCAAGCTCCTTTTCATCCCAGATAAACTCTGTTGTTCCTGAGCTGCCGTAAGAACCTGTGTGAAAGTGGTCAAACCCAGGGAAACAATCTGCCTCTGGATGTCCACATCCAAGCTGCGCATGAACTTTCGTGCCCTGTCTGCCTCGTTGGCGACTAAAGGTCCAGCGAATCTACTGAGTCTCATCCACTCAGCCGCATGCACGTCCATGGGTGCTCCATTCTGCCTCAGCCCAATAAATTTCTCTTCCATTTCCTCCCGTGCAGTCCGCGGGAAGAACTTCTCCAGGAATCTCTTAGAAAAATCCGCCCAACTGATCGGCTTGGGCAAGCGGGTCTCTTCCACAAGCCACCACTCTTGGGCGTAATCCACTAGCTGAATACGTACCACATCCACCCTTTTGTCCTCTGGAATCTATGCCGCAATCAGCAAATTCTCCATGTCGACTAGCCACTGCTCGGCTGGCAACGGCTCCTCCAAACCAGTGAATGTAGACGGACCCAAACGTCAGAAATCTGCCACGGTCCCTACTCGGTCAACTGGTTTAGCTCCAGCGTTGTTTAAAGACTGCTGAACAATCTGCAAACCTTCCTGAAACGAATCTGCTTGCTGCTGGATCATCTTGGTCTGCTTCTTCTGATATTCCAGCATTCCTCTTATTACTCCCAGCATGGCGGCTTCATCCATACGCCTCGGGTATGTCTTGAAGTTCTTATCTGCCATATTCCTAAAATCAAAAACACCCAACATTAGCATGATGATAGATTCAATATATAGATCAAGGTTAGAACTCCAAGATACTTCAATAGAGTACCGCATTGTAACTATGCCGCGGTATCATAGCCACAATTACTTAACTCCACCCAAGTCGCCTAAGTCCTAGAGATGTCAAGAAATCAGGCTTTTCGAGTCGACATGCAAAGTAAGTTTGCACGTCGTAAAAGATATAATCAGGAAGGATGTGATTCAAGAATGGTAAACGGCAAAGTGGTAGGACATGTTTCCTAACACGGGTGTTCTGATTCGTGTATTGGGTACAATACCCAACTACAAAGAATCAACCTAACTAACCTATGGCTCTGATACCAAAAAGAACTATGTCATGCCCCGCTTCCTAGAGTACGCTAGATTGCGCACGTGACATAGCCAACCATGCTACCTGTGGGTAGGAAGTATCCATCCACAGTCAAATTACGGCTGTAGAGATATCAAGAACAAGATAAAACTATCTAAAATATGTCCACAATCCAGAATAATAAGAGTCAATAATAAATAAGTGCGGAAGCAAATGATCCAATACAAATAACTGAAAGGTATGTCCCATAATGCGGGCTCACATCTGGAAATAAATGCAGGAAATAAAACTAACCACTACTGGACTCACAACTCAGCCTGCTGGCTGAAGTACTTCTGCTCGGACTGCGACAGTGGTATAGAATCTGGGCCATGCAAAACCCAGACGTCAGCGCGTCATGTCAACCAGTAATATAATATGAAAAATGTAACAGGCAATGCAAAATAAGCATGAATAAGCAATAATGTGAAACAAGCAGTACAGGGTAGTGTGCAGTGGGTAACTAAACTGTTCTATCAGGTTTTCTAGTCTAAAGTCTTTGAAATCAATTGATGAATCGTCGATGCAACTCAATAGTATCCCGTACATACCCGGGACCACGGCCACAATATTCTCGGCTGCAGCCGAGACATGCCGCTAGGCACAAAACAGGAATGTGTACACTCGATAGTATCCCGTACATACCCGGGACCACGGCCACAATATTCTCGGCCGAAACCGAGACATGCCGCTAGGCACAAAACAAGAATGTGTACACCCAGAACATGTAGTGAACTGTCGAGTTACAAGTCAGGTTTCACCTTTGATTTCCCCATACCCCCAAGTTATATATGTCAGGTCAGGTATTCAGTAATCAAGAACTAATTCCAACACAGGATCAGGTAAAAGCAGGTTTGTCTAGATAGACAACACGATTGGTCCATGAGGACTACATGTCAGGTTTGTTGGCATTAAGCACGAGATCGGGTAATAGGTCAGGTCATGGTACATCAGGTCAAGTCAACAGTAAACGGTACCATGTCAGGTGTATCATATATATACCATGTGTGACAATGTCAAGTCAAGATGTAACAATATCGTGGGTGTGCTCACAAACAGACATATAATCGAACAGGGTATTTAACAATATGGAATAAGCAATGAACTAAATAATAAGCATGTTTCATTCAATCTCAAGAGTGCAGTAATACAGTGCAGTCGTTTTATTATATTAACAGGTTTGAGCACCCTTAGCGGTGCAATAGTTTAAATATTGATGCAGTACAGTTATATCAAGCCTTTGAATACAAATGTCCGAATGTAATTGAACTACATGGGTAAGTGCTACCATCTATTATACAGTGAAAATGTGGTTAACAGGTAAACTTGGTTATTAGGTTTAAATTGGCAAACTGTAAATTTTATGTTAACTGTAAAATGATATATGTCATATTGCAACCAAATGAGAAACGACTATACCAAGTTAAGTTTTACAGGTTTAATATGTCAAACATATATAAATATATAGTATAGCATGTAGCAAGTGATACTTGCTTCGACGGGTCGCGAACCGGGAAAACGGAACGTAACGTCGGCGGGGAAAACACGCGACGGACGCACGGTTCACGGACTTAACCCAAACAACGAACCAAGGGACCTCACGGGTCAGAGCACTCCGCTGGATCGTCGGGACACGTCACCGGCACGGCCGGATTCCGGCGAACAGCGACAACAAAATCCAGAAATTTAATGCACAGCCAAAGGATAAACCAGAGGGGAATGAAAGGAGGAAGAGGAGAGAAGGCTTACTGGTGTTGCAGAGGGTGTGACGGCAATGAGGTCGACGGTGGGGAGGCGCTGGTGAGGAGGTTGCAGTGGTGAGGGTTAGTGCTCGGGTATGGAAGTTCGGTGAAAGGAAAACGGAGAGGGAGAGGGAGAGGAGGTCGAGGTGCTGGAGTGCGCAGGTGGTGAGGAGGGCGCTGGTGATGGCGCGGATGGCGACGGTGAGGGCCGCCGGCGAGCAGGCGACGGCAGGGAGTTCTGCAGGTGGTCGCAGCAGACATGCAGGTTGCGCGGGGGAGAAAACAAGGGTTGGTTGAAGCGAGGAGGTGGAGGCGAGGGCGACGGTGACGTTGGCGCCGGCGTCGGGGCTGCGGCGGCGACGGTGACGAGGCGGCTAGGATTTAAGGCGCGCTGGGTTTTGGGTTCGCGGTTGCTACAGTTCTCGTAAGGAATGAAAAAGGGGAGAGGGAATATATATATAAGGGAGAGAGAGAAAGAGAGTTAGAGAGAGAGATAGAGATACGGTGAGGGATAGAGAGAGAAAGAGTTAATGGAGAGGGGCCCATGGGGTTTATGTGCCCACGATGATTGGTTGAGAAAGGAAGCCAGGAAAGATTTAGGGGTTAAAAATAATATTTAAAAGATTTCCCAGATTATAAAAACAGTGAAATCCTTATATATAATGAAATATTATATGGTTTTGAATATTATATTGATTTGGGATTTTGGCGCTAAATGAAACATTTCCAAATCGCGCCCGGGTTGGGTCCAAAAATTTGAAATGTAAATAATAGGATTTTAAGCGGGTTCCAAATTTTAAAATGAGGTGTTTTATGATTAAAAAGCATACCCCCAAGACGGACACCCGTACGCGCACGTAGCTGTCCAAACTCGCTCGTTTCACTGAACGGGACGAGAACACAACGCACGGATGCTACCACGAGGCTAGGGGTGTCGAGTAGGCCAAGATGGTTATTTTTAATTTCATTTTAGATGCTAAAATTTGTTATATGCAGAAATGACTTTTCCAGATAAAATTTTGCAGTAAGTGACAAACAGGCAAGCTAAATGAAATGAGTACTATCTAATGCTCAACCAGTAACGAAAAAAGTAGTATTGGGCTCGGGTATTATATTATACCCAACTACAAAAATAATTTCGTCCTCGAAATTCCAAGAATACAAGGATAGAAATTACAGGAAAAGGTGAGGAAACTTCTGCCGGATCTCATCTTCTCGTTCCTAAGTGGACTCTCCATGCGATCGATTACCCCAAGAAACAAGCACAAGGGGGATAACCTTGTTCTTAAAAACCTTTTCCCTTCGATCCCCGATTTCAACCGGTCGCTCCTCAAAAGTTAAATCTTCCCGTATTGTTAACTCCGAATGATCCAAAACGTGTGTTTCATCTCGAACATACCTTCGTAGTTGAGATACGTGAAACACATCGTGCACACCTGCCAAGGACTGCGGTAATGCCAAACGGTACGATACCTCCCCAACACGCTCCAAGATCTCAAAGGGTCCAACGAATCGAGGACTAAGCTTCCCTCGACTCCCAAAACGAATCACCCCTCTAGTCGGTGATATCTTCAAGAATACCAAATCACCAACGGTGAACTCTAGAGGTCTTCTTGACGTGTCCACCCAACTCTTCTGTCTGTCTTGAGCTGCCTTCATATGCTTTCTGATTGTGTTAACCTTCTCAACCGTCTGCACTACCAAATCTGGTCCCAACAATTTTCGTTCACCGACATCATCCCAACATACAGGTGAACGTCATTTACAACCATACAAAGCTTCAAACGGAGCCATCTGGTTGGTTGCTTGAAAACTGTTGTTGTAAGAAAACTCCACCAAGTGTAGATGATCCTCCCACGAACCCTTGAAGTCCAACATGCATGCTCTCAACATGTCTTCAAGAGTTTGGATCGTTCTTTCCGACTGACCATCAGTTTGAGGATGATAAGCTGTGCTAAATTTTTATCGAGTCCCCAAACTTTCCTGTAAACTCCTCCAGAATTGTGATAAGAACCGAGTGTCCCGATCGGACACGATGCTCACCGGTACTCCATACAATCTTACAATCTCCTGCATGTACCGCTCTGCCAAAGTCTCCGTTGATTGACCAACCCGGAAAGGGATAAAGTGAGTGGCCTTGGTCTACCGATCAATAATCACACATACTGCATTGTTGCCCTTTGGACTCCGCGGTAACGCCGTCACGAAATCCATGGTTATATGTTCCCACTTCCACTGAGGAATCGGAAGTGGTTGCAATAAACCAGCAACCCTTTGATGTTCAGCCTTAAGTTGCTGACACACTAAGCACTTAGCTACAAAGTGAGCAATCTCCCGTTTCATGCCTTCCTACCAGAAATGCTGTCGAATATCACGATACATCTTTGTGCCTCCTGGATGTACAGAATAAGCTGAACTATATGCCTCCTTCATAAGCTCTTCACGAACATCACCCTTAGGCACACACAAACGGCTACCATACCTCAACGAACCATCTTCGTGGACCAGTAAATCGGTTTGTAGTCCGGCTTCAACTTGCTCTCAAAATTTTTGCTGTCTAGGATCCTGCGATTGTGCTGCTTTAATTTTCTCAATTAAAGATGACTGTACTTGCAACTGCATCAACTGTCCCGTAGAACGCGGTAGCACAACCTCCAAGTCGAATCTTCGAAAATCTGCAATGATCTCCCTCTGTGTAGTTAACACCTGAATTGCTGGTAACCGACTAAGCGCGTCCGGTACGACGTTAACCTTCCCCGGATGGTACTTAAGATCAAGATCGTAGTTGGCCATCAGCTCCAACCATCTACGCTGCCTCATATTCAACTCCTTCTGAGTGAACACATACTTCAAACTCTTGTGATCTGTAAAAACTTCGACTCTCTCGCCCAAAAGGTAGTGTCTCCAAATCTTCAAAGCGAAGATCACAGCCGCAAGCTCCAAGTCATGAGTCGGATAATTCTTCTCATGGGTCTTCAATTGTCTCGATGCGTATGCTACAACCTTCCCATGCTGTATCAAAACACATCCCAATCCTTTCCCAGATGCGTCGCTGTGAATCACCAATCCTCCGGAATTGTCTGGCACGGTCAGAATAGGGGCGATTATCAACTTCTGCTTCAACGTCTCAAAAGCTAACGCACACCTATCCGTCCATACAAAAGGTACCTCCTTGCGCGTAAGCTAGGTCAACGATTCTGCCAAACGAGCGAAGTTCTCTACAATTCTCCTGTAGTATCCGGCTAATCCAAGGAAACTTCTTATCTCAGCAACATTCTTTGGAATCGGCCAATCTCGAACTGCTGCAATCTTTTCAGGATCGACGGCAATTCCATCACCCGACACAACATGCCCCAGAAACTTCACTTCCTCCAGCCAAAATTCGCACTTACTCATCTTCGCATACAATTTCTCCTGTCGCAATGTCTGCAGTGCGATCCTCAAATGCTCAGCATGCTCCTCAAAACTCTTCGAGTAAACCAGAATATCGTCAATGAATACCACGATAAACTGATCCAAGAACGGTGAGAAGATTCGGTTCATCAAATCCATGAATACTGCCGGCGCATTCGTTACTCCGAAGGGCATCACTAAGTACTCGTAATGTCCGTACCGAGTTCGAAACGCCGTCTTGCAAATATCTTCTGCTTTCACTCAGACCTGATGATATCCGGATCGCAAATCCAGCTTCGAGAATACCCTCGCGCCACTAAGCTACTCAAAAAGTTCTCCAATGCGAGGGATCGGGTACTTGTTCTTAATAGTCACCCGGTTTAATTCTCGATAGTCGATGCACATCCTTCTCGTGCCATCCTTCTTCTTTACTAGAAGAACTGGAGCTCCCTAAGGCGAATTGCTGCTTCGAATCCAACCCTTCTCAAGCAATTCAGCAACATGTTTCTTAACTTCTTCCAATTCTACTGGTGCCATTGGATAATACGCTTTAGATACCGGCGCTGCACCAGGAATAAGGTCAATCGCAAACTCCACGTCTCGCTTCAGCGGTAAACCCGATATATCTTCAAATACGTCCATAAAATCGCGTACCACCGCCGGCTCTTCACTACCATCAATTTCCATTGCTGCAAGAACATTGTTTGTCGACCTAGCCCTAAACTCGACTGGCCCGACAGAACTGCTTCTTCCATTGAAGGTAAACTCAGCATGTCCGGGAATCTGGAAAATCACTTTCTTTTCCCTACAGTCAATGTGGGCGTGGAAAGTGTCAAGAAAATCCATTCCCAAGACAACTTCATAGCTGCCCGTATCTATCACCAAGAAATCTGCAAAGAGTTCCCATCCGCACACAACAACTGTACAATCTTTAGACTCCCTACTAGCTATGATTTTCCCATTCCCAGTGTGTATGTCTCAAAAACTAGACAGGGTCATGTAGGTAATCGAGTGTGTAGTTATAAATTTGGATGACATAAAACAGAGGGATGCACCAGAATCAAATAATACCAATGCGGGAAAACCATGAACGAGTAAAGTACCTGAAACCACTTCTCCTGATGCCTTGGCTTCCTCAGCTGTCAAGGTAAAAGCTCGAGCTTGATTAGGTTCTTGAGTCAGCTGTTTCTGCCCTTGGAACGGTCTCTGCGGAGGCTTCTGTATATCATCTCTCGTGCGAAGCTTCGACGGACAGGCACCAACTGCGTGATCAGCCGCTCCACAAACCAAACAGAGTCCTAGCCTCCTTCGACAATCCTTTTGCATGTAGTCAGGTAAACGGCAGTAGTCGCAAATCACGCTCTTTCTTCGATCAACTATCACAGGCTTCTTCATGGGTTCTACACCACGACGGTCCATTGGAATACCCTTGCGTCCATGAGCTCGGTTAGGTACAAATGCGGGCTTTCTGGCCGCAACTGCTGTCTGCTGCAAGCTCCTTTTCATCCCAGATAAACTCTGTTGTTCCCGAGCTGCCGTAAGAACCTGTGAGAAAGTGGTCAAACCCAGGGAGACAATCTGCCTCTGGATGTCCACATCCAAGCTGCGCATGAACCTTCGTGCCCTGTCTGCCTCGTTGGCGACTAAAGGTCCAGCGAATCTACTGAGTCTCGTCCACTCGGCCGCATGCACGTCCACGGGTGCTCCATTCTTCCTCAGCCCAATAAATTTCTCTTCCATTTCCTCCCGTGCAGTCCGCGGGAAGAACTTCTCCAGGAAACTCTTAGAAAACTCCGCCCAACTGATCGGCTTGGGCAAGCGGGTCTCTTCCACAAGCCACCACTCTTGGGCGTAATCCACTAGCTGAATGCGTACCACATCCACCCTTTTGTCCTCTGGAATCTGTGCCGCAATCAGTAAATTCTCCATGTCGACTAGCCACTGCTCGGCTGGCAACGGCTCCTCCAAACCAGTGAATGTAGACGGACCCAAACGTCAGAAATCTGCTACGGTCCCTACTCGGTCAACTGGTTTAGCTCCAGCGTTGTTTACAGACTGCTGAACGATCTGCAAACATTCCTGAAACGAATCTGCTTGCTGCTGGATCAGCTCGGTCTGCCTCTTCTGATTTTCCAGCATTCCTCTTATTACTCCCAGCATGGCGGCTTCATCCACACGCCTCTGGTATGTCTTAAAGTTCTTATCTGCCATATTCCTAAAATCAAAAACACCCAACATTAGCATGATGATAGATTCAATATATAGATCAAGGCTAGAACTCCAAGATACTTAAATAGAGTACCGCATTGTAACTATGCCGCGGTATCATAGCCACAATTACTTAACTCCACCCAAGTCGCCTAAGTCCTAGAGATGTCAAGAAATCAGGCTTTTCGAGTCGACATGCAAAGTAAGTTTGCACGTCGTAAAAGATATAATCAGGAAGGATGTGATTCAAGAATGGTAAACGGCAAAGTGGTAGGACATGTTTCCTAATATGGGTGTTCTGATTCGTGTATTGGGTACAATACCCAACTACAAATAATCAACCCAACTACCTATGGCTCTGATACCAAAAAGAACCATGTCACGCCCCGCTTCCCAGAGTACGCTAGATTGGGCACGTGACATATCCAACCATGCTACCTGTGGGTAGGAAGTATCCATCCACAGTCACATTACGGCTGTAGAGATATCAAAAACAAGATAAAACTATCTAAAACATGTCCACAATCCAGAATAACAAGAGTCAATAATAAATAAGTGCGGAAGCAAATGATCCAATACAAATAACTGAAAGGTATGTCCTATAATGCGGGCTCACAACTGGAAATAAATGCAGGAAATAAAACTAACCACTACTGGACTCACAACTCAGCCTGCTGGCTGAAGTACTCCTGCTTGGACTGCGACAGTAGTATAGAATCTGGGCTATGCAAAACCCAGACGTCAGCGCGTCATGTCAACCAGTAATATAATATGAAAAATGTAACAGGCAATGCAAAATAAGCATGAATAAGCAATAATATGAAACAAGCAGTACAGGGTAGTGTGCAGTGGGTAACTAAACTGTTCTATCAGGTTTGCTAGTCTAAAGTCTTTGAAATCAATTGATGAATCGTCGATGTAACTCAATAATATCCCGTACATACCCGGGACCACGGCCACAATATTCTCGGCTGCAGCCGAGACATGCCGCTAGGCACAAAATAGGAATGTGTACACTCGATAGTATACCGTACATACCCGGGACCACGGCCACAATATTCTCGGCCGAAACCGAGACATGCCGCTAGGCACAAAACAAGAATGTGTACACCCAGAACAGGTAGTGAACTGTCGAGTTACAAGTCGGGTTTCACCTTTGATTTCCTTATACCCCCAAATTATATATGTCAGGTGAGGTATTCAGTAATCAAGAACTAATGCCAACACAGGATCAGATAAAAGCAGGTTTGTCTGGATAGACAACAGGAACGGTCCATGAGGACTACATGTCAGGTTTGTTGGCATTAGGCACGAGATCAGGTAATAGGTCAGGTCATGGTACATCAGGTCAAGTCAACAGTAAATGGTACCATGTCAGGTGTATCATATATATACCATGTATGACAATGTCAAGTCAAGATGTAACAATATCGTGGGTGTGCTCACAAACAGATATATAATCGAACAGGGTATTTAACAACATGGAATAAGCAACGAACTAAATAATAAGCATGTTTCATTCAATCTCAAGAGTGCAGTAATACAGTGCATCCGTTTTATTATATTAACAGGTTTGAGCACCCTTAGCGGTGCAATAGTTTAGATATTGATGCAGTACAGTTATATCAAGCCTTTGAATATGAATGTCCGAATGTAATAGAACTACATGGGTAAGTGCTACCATCTATTAAACAGTGAAAATGTGGTTAACAGGTAAACTTGGTTATTAGGTTTAAATTGGCAAACTGTAAATTTTATGTTAACTGTAAAATGATATATGTCATATTGCAACCAAATGAGAAACGACTATACCAAGTTAAGTTTTATAGGTTTAATGTGTCAAACATATATAAATATATAGTATAGCATGTAGCAAGTGATACTTGCCTCGACGGGTCGCGAACGGGAAAACGGAACGTAACGTCGGCGGGGGAAAACACGTGACGGACGCACGGTTCACGGACTGAACCCAAACAACGAGCCAAGGGACCTCATGGGTCAGAGCACTCCGCTGGATTGTCGGGACACGTCACCGGCACGGCCGGATTCCAGCGAACAGCGACAACAAATTCCAGAAATTTAATGCACAGCCAAAGGATAAACCGGAGGGAAATGGAAGGAGGAAGAGGAGAGAAGGCTTACTGGTGTTGCAGAGGGTGTGACGGCGATGAGGTCGATGGCGGTGAGGCGCCGGCGAGGAGGTTGCAGCGGTGAGGGTTAGGGCTCGGGTATGGAAGTTCGGTGAAAGGAAAACGGAGAGGGAGAGGAGGTGGTCGGGGTGCTGGTGTGCGCAGGTGGTGAGGAGGGCACTGGTGATGGCGCGGATGGCGACGACGAGGGCCGCCGGCGAGCAGGCGACGGCAGGGAGTTCTGCAGGTGGTCGCAGCAGACGTGCAGGGTGCGCAGGGGAGAAAAAAAGGGTTGGTTGAGGCGAGGAGGCGGAGGGGAGGGCGACGGTGACATTGGCGCCGGCGTCGGGGCTGCGGCGGCGATGGTGACGAGGCGGCTAGGGTTTTTTGGGTTCGCGGTTGCTACAGTTCTCGTAAGGAATGAAAAAGATGAGGGGGAATATATATATAAGGGAGAGAGAGAAAGAGAGTTGTGAGAGAGAGAGATAGAGATTTGAGGGAGAGAGAGATAGAGATACGGTGAGGGATAGAGAGAGAAAGAGTTAATGGAGAGGGGCCCACGGGGTTTATGTGCCCACGATGATTGGTTGAGAAAGGAAGCCAGGAAAGATTTAGGGGTTAAAAATAATATTTAAAAGATTTCCCAGATTATAAAAACAGTGAAATCCTTATATATAACGAAATATTATATGGTTTTGAATATTATATTAATTTGGGATTTTGGCTCTAAATGAAACATTTCCAAATCGCGTTCGGGTTGGGTCCAAAAATTTGAAATTTAAATAATAGGATTTTAAGCGGGTTCCAAATTTTAAAATGAAGTGTTTTATGATTAAAAAGTATACCTCCAAGACGGACACCCGTACGCGCGCGTAGCCGTCCAAACTCGTCCGTTTCACTGAACGGGACGAGAACACAATGCACGGACGCTATCACGAGACTAGGGGTATCGAGTAGGCCAAGATGGATATTTTTAATTTCATTTTAGATCCTAAAATTTGTTATATGCAGAAATGACTTTTCCAGATAAAAGATTGCAGTAAGTGACAAACAGGCAAGCTAAATGAAATGAGTACTATCTAATGCTCAACCAGTAACAGAAAATAGTTGTATTGGGCTCGGGTGTTACACCCTCCGTATACCGAAAGCAAAATAAACATTTTTAAGCCACGATTTCCCAATATAGCTGCTGTAAGACGATCGTCGCAAGTTTAAAAATTTTCATAACAAAGTTAAAGTGTATTATTGGAGCCTGTTTACGAAATCTTGCAACCGTGACGGAATTTTGAAAATGATGGCCTTCCATATAATTTTCCTGCTAGATACCAATAAAGAGCACAAATGACCAAAGCTAGAAATTTTCCATGATGAAGTTAAAGTTTAATCTTCCATGACGAAATTAAAGGATATTGTTGGAGTTTATTTACGAAATTTTGCAATCATGACTAAATTTTGTAAATGACGGTCTTCCACAAAATTATCCGCTAGATACCAAAAAATTTATGAAAAACCGAAGTTTCCATCTGTACATTTGAAAACAAAATGAACTGTGTATTAAACGACGCTTTCCCAATATAGCTGCAGTAAGATAATTGTCGCTTGGTAAAAATTTTGCATGACAAAATTAAAATGTATTATTGAAGTTTATTTATAAAACTTTAGACAAAATTGTGAAAATGAGCGTCCTTTGCATAATTTTCCGCTAGATGGTTAAAAGGAGCATGAAAATTGAAAGTTAGTTCTATACATAGATATGTAATATATGGAAAATGAAGAAAATGAAGGGCTTTCATGCAATTTCCCACCAAAAGATAAAATTGAAGTTGAAAATTCCAAGCTAGTTCATATATATATATATATATATATATATATATATATATATATATATATATATATATGAGGAAAATGAGGAGCTTTCTAATAATTTTCCACTAAAATACAAAAAAAAAGCTTGAAAATGGTACCCAACTTTCTATTATAACAACAACAACAACAACTAGCAGGTCCTCTGCACAAGCGCAGGGGTCGAAGTTGAAGTGTATTATTGAAATTTGTCTACGAAAATTTTCAATCTTGACGGAATTTTGAGAATAATGGTCTTTCATATAATTTTCCGCTAAATACCACTAAAGGGCACAAATGACCGAAGTTTCCATCTCTATGTATTTGAAAGCAAATTGAACAGTGCATAAAGAAACACTTTCCTAATATAACTACAGTAGCATGGCTGTCGCAGATTATAAATTTTTTATGATGAAGTTAAAGTGTATTTTTCCATGAAGAAATTAAAGTGTATTTTTGGTGTTTATTAACGTAATTTTTCAACCATGATTAAATTTTAGAAATAATGGTCTTTCATAAAATTATCTGCTGGATTCTAAAAAGGCATGAAAAATTGAAGTTTCTATCTGTACATTTGAAAACAAAATGAACTGTGCATTAAGCGACAATTTTCTAATAAAACTGCAGTAAGATAATTGACACAAGGTAAAAATTTTGCTTGACGAACTTAAAGTGAATTATTGAAGTTTATTTATGAAAATTAAGACAAAATTGTGAAAATGAGAGTCTTCCATATAATTTTCCGTCAGACTATAAGGAGAAAGAAAATTGAAAGTGAGTTTTATATATAGATATGTAATATACTGAAAATGAGGGGCTTTCAAGCAATTTCCCAAAAAAGACAAAATTGAGGATGAAAATTTATAGCTAGTTTATATATATTATATATATAGATATATAGATATATAGTATATGAAAAATGAGGGGCTTTCCAATAATTTTCCTCTAAGAGACGGCCAAAAAGGCTTGAAAAAGGAACCCACACATTCCTAGTATATAAAAGAAAAGAAGAAAGAAAAAGAAAAAGAATTCCTCACACATGATAGAAATAAAAAATAAAATTAATAATTTGAGAAGGGAGAGAGGGAGAGTGATTAGCGAGTGGAAAAATCAACAGTCGTTTTATTTTATTTTATTTTTTTAAAACTACCCGTAAATCTAACTCATGCACATTGTACACACAAGCACACAACACACACACATCCATGAGACATACTAATTTGCCCTCGAAAGCGTTAAGTTGGGTTCGAACTCCGCACTCTCCCCAGAAGAGGAAGTGTCATAGCCCACGGATCAGGTTAAAGCTACGTTTGATACTTTTTTTTTTATCAAATCTGGTTTTCCACCGTCCTTTGTGTAATACAAGAATGACTGAGATTGAAATAATATAAAAATCCTAATTTTGAGGATATATTTATATTCTTACTAAATCTTAACTGCTCGTGAATTGCACCAAGAACGGTGGATAAGCAGTTTTAATAAAAAAGCTTCAAAACCAACTTTTACGCGATCCATGACCGGTGCCATAATAGAGTTGTCTTAATTGGTTAATTAGAATAATCAATTTATTAGATACTATAATTAGACTCAAAATTAAATTGATATGGTTACGGGTGTATATTGTACGTCCTAATTTTGTGTGAATAGTTATATGGTATCATTTTAATGGCTGAGCTTTTGGCAGAGGCCCGGCTATTAATACCTTGCTAATTTTAGGATTTAATGCCAGGTTAATTATAGCACTAATAGGTTTCCATAAGACACCCCCTCCCTCCGGCACCACCATAAACTCTCGGATTCGGAGTGGCTGCTATGAGCAGCATAATAGCAACCATCCTATTAGGATGAACGATCCAGACTCATCCAAGATCGAAAACAACGGTTGAGATTTGTGTAAAACATGGACACTTCGGTATTGATGTATCTTATGTGCAAAGCATGTAGGATTTATGGTCAGAATTATTGCACAGCATCCTTGCTATTAATTTTGTAATAGCAGACACTCTTTTTTCCAAATCCCCACCCCCAACCCTTGCACACATGTGCACGCATATATACACTAATCTATACATACATATATACATATACATAGAGGAAAAGGGTTATGAGCCCTGTGTCCCTTTTATAAAAATAAACTCTCATCCCAATATACACATACCCTCGTGTATTTTACCATTTCAAACCGGCCATCTTAATTTATGTGATGAAACTCTTATGGACAAAATATCTTAGGATTTAAACACGCCTAACGCTTTCATCAAGTGATTGCAATTTTTCTATACCGATAGGCCATTGATTTTTCTATTTGTTTGATGAATGGGTTAGAATCTTTAAATCATGAGATTTTTTATATATAGGGATTTAATAATACGTAGATCAAAATAACCGGTTTGGATTGATGAAATACACAGGCGTATATGTATTTTCGGACGATAGCTCATTTTAAAAAAAAAGGACTACCGGTTCATTTCCCTTTTCCTCTACATATATATACACATATGCTGAGTATAGAGTGGTTGGAAACTCATCCATCCCTAGATGGAAGAACGGGACTAGGGGTCTAGCAGAGGCCCCAACCCCGGCAAGCCTCGGGTAAAGACATGGGCTGTTAACCCTAAAGCCTCTCAAGTCCTTACAATTTCATTTTTTGAAGGGAAAAATGGTTCTAGCTCCCTTGATCAAGAAACCAATAGAAAAAACTCTCTAGATCCAAAAAGTTACATGTTTAAGCCCATATAGTACAACCGATCATTTTTTATGTTTTAATATTCACATGTAGTAGGTAAACTGCTACATTCGGCAGGTACCTTACTATATCTGATAAATGTAATATTTATCTACCAAGTGTAGCAATTATGTAAACTGCTATATCATTTGATAAATGTAACAGTCATCTACTAAGTGTAGCAGTTACGTAAACTGCTATATTTGATAAATATGGCAGTTATTTGCTAAGTGTAACAGTTAATGTAGTAGTTTATCTACTAAATGTAGCATCTATCTACCGGAAATTGACAGGGGTAATATGTGAATATTAAAATGTAAAAAGTTGTTAAAGTCTAGGGAGTTTTTCATATTGCTTTTCAAGTCTAGAGAGTTGGTTGTACTATAAAGAGCTAAACCTATTAGTTTTTATATTTATGAAGTTTTTCACAAGATTTTTTTGTCTATGGAGTTTTTCATATTACTTTTCAAGTTTAGGGAGTTAGATCATTTTTCCCTTTTTGTTAATATTAAAGTTCACATTTAGATCTTCACAATTTTGTTTGGTAAGAGTTGAAAAGGTATAAGATATACCAACCTTCATCTTTTATTCACTCTTTTCCATTGTTCTTTTGCTAAAAAAATGTCAACCATTGATGAAAGAGCAAGGAGTGTTATATCATTTTTTTTAATGTCTCTCATGTTATAAATATGAAAATCGGTATATAGACAGTTGCGATATCCAAAAAGAATGATGGAGGGTTGATGTATGGCAACCGGGGGGGGGGGGGGGGGGGGGGGGGAGAGGGGGGCGGGAATCTTATCTACTACCGGTTGTTACTCATATTAATATTAATCCTATGAAGACAAGACTTGCAAAATAATTGTAGTGTTACATAACCTCACCTTCCAAGTCTAACTTGTTACTAACCATTACCAGGCATTGGCAAATGGAAGATTGACTGCCGCCGTTCATAGAGTGAAGATGATGAAAGATGGTATAAGATACTCCATTGGTCTTGGCTCGCGGCCCGTCAATGGCGTTAAAATAGACGCTCCTGAAGAATTGATCGATGAAGAACATCCAAAGTGGTACAAGCCATATGAATATGAACCTTACCTGCAGTATCGTGTATCGACGGGTGGGATGCGCTTTGTGGATCCCTTAATGGACCTGCACTCTGTGGATCCCTTAAAGGACTATTGTGGCATTGGTGTTGAAGATAAGATGTTATAATTTTCATGTTTTGTTAAATCGTATTTTATGGTAATATGATTCGCCTGCATGCTCAGGCTAATAAATCTCTGCTAATTATAAATTTAGACGACTTTAGATCCGAACACTACAATCTATAAACCTTAATGCCGGTAGCATAACTAAGAAATTTACATTTCTTCGCTCGAGACTCCAATTTGCCTTCACGGCGGGGAAACCAAACACCATAAGTGTTGCATAATCAGCGTATTTTCTCGACCATACCTGCTCCGGTGTCTTACAACCTAACGATGTATGAGATGATCGATTCATAATATAACACGTCATATTTACCGCTTCTTCCCAAAACTCCTTTTCGAGCCCTATGTTGGACAACATACACCGCGCTTTCTCTAAAAGAATCCGGCTCATTCACTCCACAACTCCATTCTGCTGTGGTGTATAGATAATGGTATGATGCCGAACCATTCCTTCACTTTTACAGAAACTGTTGAAATCTCCACCGCAAAACTCTAACCCGTTGTTCATTCTTAGTCTCTTGATCTGCTTGCATATCTGCTTCTCAAGCAACATCTTCCATTGTTTGAATATGGTAAACACATCACTTTTGTGTTTCAAGAAATAGAACCGAAGCTTGCTCGAAAAATTATCAATGAAGGTAAGCAGATACTTGGCAGCGCTTTCTTTAGAAGCAACTGGAGAGGATCCTCACAAATCTGAATGGATATAATCAAGAGTATCGTTTGTGTTGTATACCACCAAACTGAAACTAACACGTTTCTGCTTCCTAAAAACATAATGTTCACAAAACTCTAGTTTCGTCGTATTGTTACTACCAAGTAGACCCTGCTTCGACAACTCAGCCATACATCTCTCACTCATATGTCTGAGTTTCATGTGCCACAATCTAGTTGTTTCCGAATCCGTCATAGATTTGGGCGATAAAATAGCAGCCAATTCGGAAGTCGTCGAACTCTACAATGAATACAAGGACCCTTTCTTCAAGCACTTCATCACAAGGAGAGCATTTTTGGTTACCTTCAAAACTCCACTTTCAGTGGAAAATTTGTAACCCTTGTTCTCGAGTGCACCTAAATAGATGAGATTCTTTTTCAAGTCAGGTACATGCCTGACTTCTCTCAACGTCCTCACAATACCATTGAATATCTTGGTTTGGATTATTCCTTTTCCAATAGCTCGACATGAGCTATTGTTGCTTATCAAAACCTCTCCACCATCAACAGACTCATACGTGGTAAACAAATCCCTATTGGGACACATATGGTTGGAACAAACAGAATCCATAATCCACTCGTCCTTGAATCGATGTGTCCTATCAAGAACCACAAGAAGATCTCCTTCTCCTTCCGATATACTTTCTTCAACCGAAAACTCCTTCGATTTGTCTTCCTGCATTAGCTTGTTCTGCAATTTAAAGTAATCGACCTTGAATTGCCCCTTTTTCTTATAATAATTACAGGTAAAGTTTTTACCCATAAATTTTGACCACAAATTCTTTCTATTTTCTTCCGGATTTCTCTTCTTCGCTCTCTCTTGAACAAATAAATCAGACGATGAACCATCCCTTCGGTGGAAGTCAACTCCTTGTCGATCTTCTCTTCATTCATCAAATTCTTCTTGATATCCTTGATTGAAATCGTGTCTCGTCCATAAATCAGGGTTTCATGGAAGAGCTTATAAGAGAGTGGAATGAACACAATTAGATAAGAGCTTGATCTTCGTCGTCAATCTTACTATTGTTCTTATCCAGGTCCGTAATGATCGCAATAGCTCACCAATGTGAGATTTTATTGGAGTGCCTTCTGACATGAAAAGTGTGTAGAGACGCTACTTCAACGAGAGTCGAATCGTGAGAGATTTCCTTAAATATAGCTCTTCCAATTTATTCCACAAATCAGCCGCCGTTTTCTCCACCAAAACTTCTTGTAGAACTTCGTTAGTTAGACAGAAATGGATGGCCGTGGGGGCCTTCTCATCCGTCTTCTCCCAAGATTCATCTGTCATAGTAGAAGGCTTTTTATCCTTCCCTGAAGTCTCCTTCTTCGAATTATTTTAAGTCAAAACAACAACCATACGGACTTGTCATAAACTAAAACAAATATTTCCATCAAACGTCTCGATATCAAATTTCATGATTGTCAGATATATAATGTGAGATCAAATCAAAATACCTTAAGTACTAACGAACCCTAAAACTTCAAAATCACGATCTGAGAAAGTGGAGAAGAGAATGTAGTTGTCGTTACCAACCGTTAAGCTAGATCGCAGAATTAAAGATCTAATGGTTCAACCAAAAATCCTACATCAACGCAATAAAAGTTCTGATACCAGTTTGTTACGTATACGAGACAATCACAAAGCAACACACAATCGATATAGAGAAGAGAACAAAGCACAGACAAGATAGAAATACAAGTAATAACCACAAAATAAATAGGTGAAGGTGATGTTTTATTAATAATCAAATATCTGGAGGAGTACAAATCGATGGAGAATAAAAATCCCTTTCAAATTCTAGATCTCTCACAATTATCAATGGTTTCTCTCTAATTAACAAAATCTATATATCACTAGTGTTACAAAATACTACAATATATAGTATACTAGTGATAAGTCAAAATAACTAGAGATAAGTCTAAATAACTAATTTCCCAACTAATAAATATCCACCTGCTTGTAGATAAGTGTAAATCTGTTATCTCTTGTCTTGTATATATATTTGAATTTGTTATCCCTTACCTTATAAATAACTCTGAATTTGTAAGACTTTGAGATAATGCTGGATCAATAGAAAATCAAATTGGATAGAATGAGAGGCATATACAACATACTAGCCGATATGTCGTTTTCTTAAATACTAAGATTCTTTGCCAGCATTTGAGTTTTCTTGCCAATATTATTTTAGGAAGGAAAAAATTCAAGTCATATCAACACCCAAAACTATATAATTTATAAAATTTTATTAAAAAAATATAGAAAATAAATCATAGAGTTCGACTAGTATCCTATCGAAAGAATTTGGAAACAGATCATTCCCATTTTTTCACGATTAGATTAATTTTGGGATGCGTGCTAATAATTATGAATAAAGCTCATTTATTACCAAACATAACGTAATTGAATGCACAAATCCAAAACTAAATCTAATGGTGCAAAAGTGGAAAGGATCTGTTTCCAAATTCTTCCGAAAGGATCCTAGTCGAACTCCTAAATCAAAACTATAAAGGGATATTTCAACAAAAGTAAAGAGAAATCACTCTTAATTAAATCTTTGTTTTGTGTTTTCTCATCCTTTTTTAAAACTTCAACAAGCAAGGTCCTTGCGCTGGGGCATCGAAGTTTCCCTCCGTATACCGAAAGCAAAATAAACATTTTTAAGCCACGATTTCCCAATATAGCTGCTGTAAGACGATCGTCGCAAGTTTAAAAATTTTCATAACAAAGTTAAAGTGTATTATTGGAGCCTGTTTATGAAAACCTGCAATCTTGACGGAATTTTGAAAATGATGGTTTTCCATATAATTTTCCCGCTGGATACCAATAAAGAGCACAAATGACCGAAGTTAGAAATTTTCCATGATGAAGTTAAAGTTTGACGAAATTAAAGGATATTGTTGGAGTTTATTTATGAAATTTTGCAATCATGACTAAATTTTGTAAATGGCGGTCTTCCACAAAATTATCCGCTAGATACCAAAAAATGTATGAAAAACCGAAGTTTCCATCTGTACATTTGAAAACAAAATGAACTGTGTATTAAATGACGCTTTCCCAATATAGCTGCAGTAAGATAATTGTCGCTTGGTAAAAATTTTGCATGATGAAATTAAAGTGTATTATTGAAGTTTATTTATAAAACTTTAGACAAAATTGTGAAAATGAGCGTCCTTCGCATAATTTTCCGCTAGATGGTTAAAAGGAGCAAGAAAATTGAAAGTTGGTTCTATATATAGATATGTAAAATGAATAAAATGAAGGCTTTCATGCAATTTCCCACCAAAAGATACAATTGAAAGCTAGTTCATATATATATGTGTGTGTGTGGGGAAAATGAGGAGCTTCCTAATAATTTTCCGCTAAAAGTAAAAAAAAAGCTTGAAAATGGTACCCAACTTTCTATTATAACAACAACAACAACAACAACTAGCAGGTCCCCTGCACAAGCGTAAGGGTCAAAGTTGAAGTGTATTATTGAAGTTTGTTTACGAAAATTTTCAATCGTAACGGAATTTTGAAAATAATGGTCTTCCATATAATTTTCCGCTAAATACCACTAAAGGGCACAAATGACCGAAGTTTCCATCTCTATATATTTGAAAGCAAATTGAACAGTGCATAAAGCAACACTTTCCTAATATAACTATAGTAGCATGGCTGCCGCAGATTAGAAATTTTTTATGATGAAGTTAAAGTGTATTTTTCCATGAAGAAATTAAAGTGTATTTTTGGTGTTTATTTATGAAATTTTGCAACCATGATTAAATTTTTGAAATAATGGTCTTTCATAAAATTATCCGCTGGATTCTAAAATGGTATGAAAAACTGAAGTTTCTATCTGTACATTTGAAAACAAAATGAACTGTGCATTAAGCGACAATTTTCTAATAAAACTGCAGTAAGATAATTGACACAAGGTATAAATTTTGCATGACGAACTTAATGTGAATTATTGAAGTTTATTACGAAAATTAAGACAAAATTGTGAAAATGAGGGTCTTCTGTATAATTTTCCGTCAGACTACATGGAGAAAGAAAATTGAAAGTGAGTTTTATATATAGATATGTAATATACAGAAAATGAGGGGCTTTCAAGTAATTTCCTAAAGGAGACAATTGAGGATGAAAATCTGTAGCTAGTTTATATATATTATATATATAGATATATAGATATGTAATATATGAAAAATGAGGGGCTTTCCAATAATTTTCCTATAAGAGACGGCCAAAAAGGCTTGAAAAAGGAACCCACACTTTCCTATTATAAGAAAGAAAAAGAAAAAGAAAAAGAAAAGGAAAAAGAATTCCTCACACATGATAGAAATAAAAAATAAAATTAATAATTTGAGAAGGGAGAGAGCGAGAGTGGTTAGCGAGTGGAAAAATCAACAGTCGTTTATTTTATTTTATTTTTTTAAAACTACCCGTAAACCTAACCCATGCACATTGCACAACATCCACGAGACATACTAATTTGCCCTCGAAAGTGTTAAGTCGGGTTCGAACTCCACACTCTCCCAGAAGAGGAAGTGCCATAGCCCACGGATCAGGTTAAAGCTAGGTTTGATACTGTTTTTATCAAATCTAGTTTTCCACCGTCCTTTGTGTAATACAAGAACGACTGAGATTGAAATAATATAAAAATCTTAATTTTGAGGATATATTTATATTCTTACTAAATTTTAACTGCTCGTGAATTGCACAAAGACCCATGTCGAGTGTCATAATAGAGTTGTTTTAATTGGTTAATTAGAACAATCAATTTATTAGATACTATAATTAGACTCAAAATTAAATTGATATGGTTACGGGTGTACATTGTACATCCTAATCTTGTGTGAATAGTTATATGGTATGATTTTGATGCTAAGCTTTTGGTCGAGGCCCAGCTATTAATACCTTGCTAGTTTTAGGATTTAATGCCCGGTTAATTATAGCACTAATAGGTTTCCATAAGACACCCCCCTCCCTATTGCACCACGACAAATTCCTGCATTCGGAGTGGCTGCTATGAGCAGCATAAAAGCAACCATCCTATTGGGCTGAACGGTTCAGACTCATCCAAGAACAAAAACAATGGTCGGGATTAATTTGTGTAAAACAGTGACATTTTGGTATTGATATATCCTATGTGAAAAGCATGTAGGATTTATGGTCAGGATTTTTGCAGAGGATCCCTGCTATTAATTTTGTAATAATAGCCACTCTTTTTCCCAAATCCCCACCCCCAACCCTTGCGCACATGTGCACGGATATATACACTAATATATACATACATATATACATATACATATATAGAGGAAAATGGGTATGAGCCGGTGTCTCCTTTTTAAAAATGAGCTCTTGTCCCAATATACACATACTTCCGTGTATTTTACCATTCCAGACCGGCCATCTTGATTTATGTATGATAAAACTCGTATGTACAAAAAATCTTCGGATTTAAACACCCCTAACGCTTTCATCAAGCGATTGCAATTTTTCTATACCGATAGACCATTAATTTTTCTATCTGTTTGATGAGTGGGTTATAATATTTAAATCGTCAGATTTTTATACATATGGGTTTCATAATACGTATATCAAAATAACCAGTTTGAATTGATGAAATATACGGGAGTATGTGTGTTTTGGGACGATAGCTTATTTTTTTTAATTAAAAAAAGGGCTGCCGGTTCATTTCCCTTTTCCTCTACATATACACATATGCTGAGTATAGAGTGGTTGGAAACTCAACCATCCCCAGATGCAGAAACGGGACTAGGGGGCTAGCAGAGGCCCCAACCCCGGCAAGCCTCCGGCAAATGGTACGTATACTACTCCTCAGTTTGCTATATACATACCATAAATATACATACCGATAAAGATTCAATAAGTTTAGAGTAAGTCTATTGGTAAAGACATGGGCTGCTAACCTTAAAGACTGGCTCAAGTCCTTACAATTTCATTTTTTGAAGGAAAAAGTGGGTCCAACTCACTGAGTCAAGAAACCAATAGGAAAAACTTTCTAGATCCAAAACGTTACATGTTTAAGCCCATATAGTACAACCGGCCATTTTTTTATTTTTTAATATTCACATTTAGTAGGTAAACTGCTACATTCAGCAGGTACCTTACTACATCTGATAAATGTAACAGTTATCTACTAAGTGTAGCAGTTATGAAAACTGCTATATCATCTGATAAAATATAACAGTCATCTATTAAGTGTAGCGGTTATGTAAACTGCTATATCTGATAAATATGACAGTTATTTGCTAAGTGTAACAGTTAATGTAGTAGTTTACCTGCTAAATGTAGCAACTATCTGTCGGATATTGACAGGGGTAATATGGGAACATTAAAATGTAAAAAGTGGTTAAAGTCTAGGGAGTTTTTCATATTGCTTTTCAAGCCTAAAGAGTTGGTTGAACTATAGAGAGCTAAACCTATTAGTTTTTGTATTTATTAAGTTTTTCACAAGATTTTTTTGTCTAGGGAGTTTTTCATATTGCTTTTCAAGTCTAGGGAGTTGATCATTTTTCCCTTTTTGTAAATATTAAAGTTCACATTTAGATCTTCACAATTTTGTTTGGTAATAGTTGAAAAGGTGTAAGATATACCAACCTTCATCTTTTATTCAGTTGCGATATCCAAGGGGGGGAAAATCTGATACCAACCTTCACAATTTTGATGGAGGGTTGATGTATGGCAACCAAGGGGGGGAAATCTTATCTACTACCATGATACTCATTGGTCTCTTTTGGGTTGTTACTCATAATAATATTATTCCTGTGAAGACAAGACTTGCAAAATAATTGTAGTGTTACATAACCTCACCTTCCAAGTCTAACTTGTTACCAACCATTACCAGGCATTGGCAAATGGAAGATTGACTGCCGCCGTTCATAGAGTGAAGATGATGAAAGACGGTATAAGATACTCCATTGGTCTTGGCTCACGACCCGTCAATGGCGTTAAAATAGATGCCCCTGAAGAATTGATCAATGAAGAACATCCAAAGTTGTACAAGCCATATGAATATGAACCTTACCTGCAGTATCGTGTATCGACAGGTGGGATGCGCTTTGTGGATCCCTTAATTGACCTGCACTCTGTGGATCCCTTAAAGGACTATTGTGGCATTGGTGTTGAAGATAAGATGTTATAATTTTCATGTTTTGTTAAATCGTAATTTATGGTAACATGATGCGCCTGCATGTTCAGGCTAATAAATATCCTTGTTGTTTCACCGTCAATAGTGTGTGGTATTAAACTGAAGGCTTAAAATTTGTGTTATTCATTTGCAGTTTACTTGGTTGCAATTTACACACTTTTTGTTATTTAAGGAAAAAATGAAAATCTGTGGAATTATCACGAAATCTTTTCTTTTTAAAAAAATAAAAGATGCACTACAGATCTCAATTTTAGATGCAGCAAAATTTATTATTTATGTAAATCTCAATTTAGATACAACAACATTTATTATTTATTGTACAGATCTTAAGTCGTTTTATATTTAATTTTCATAATGAATGACCTGAAAACTCAATGTAAACCTAAAGAACAAAGATAATTCTCTCTTGGGGCAAATTCGTGGGTCCCTGATGCGTGTGTAGTGTGTGTGATGTGCATGGATATGTTGTGTGTTTTGGTTAGGTCTTACGGGTTCTATGCCAGAAAAAAAAACAAAGATTGCTATGTAACAACAATATTTTCGAGAATTAATATATGTGAATTTTTTCTAATGCTTATATGTAGCTAAAAAAATGAGGAAATACCGAGTCTGCAATAAAAAGGCTCACAATCCATGGAATAAATATTTGGTGGAAGCTCAAATAATATTTTGTTGGAACAACTTTCTCAATTAATAAGAGGATTAGTACCTTTTAATATCACTGTAATTGATTGTTGAAGCAATAACCAATAATCCGAATGCGTGGAGACTCCACGGTCCAAAAAAATGGATGACTTATATTAAAGTCTTAGCCTCGGCTTGGAGAGGATTTGAATCCCATGTTTAAGCTACTCATAATCGAAAAATTCTTTCATACACTAGTAAAATAGGGGGTTGCCCCTACGGATGGAATTATCCGTTGGGGCAGATTTTACTTGGCCCTACGGATTACTCCGTAAGGCTAAAGGGTTGCCCCTACGGGCACTGACGTTCAAGAATAAAAAAATTAATTCTTAATTTGGTGTTTGCCCCTACGGTGGCGCAAACAAAGGACCTACGGATATATCCGTAGGGGAAAGTAAATATCGTTTTAAAACAAAGCCAGATCGAAAAGCCTACGCTCATTTTCTCTCTCTCCCTCAAACGCGTGCGAAAAACCCTAAATCGCCGCCCTCGCGTCGCCACCGTCGTTGGGCAGAGTCGCCACCGTCGTCGCCACCGCCGATTTCGTCGCCACCATCGTCGCCACCGCCGGTTTCGTCGCCACCGCCGGTTTCTTCGCCAATTCGCCACCGTCGTCGCTCCAGCCCACCAGCGCACCCGTTCAGGTATAAATCTCGAGGTAAATTAAAGCATTTTTGGATTATTCATGGTTGGGTCTGGGTTGCGCGCGCGAGAGTTGGGTTTGGGCAGGGGCGCGATGGCGGTCGGTGTCGGGGTCGGGGTAGGGCTAGGGTTGGGGTTCGGCTGCTGCTGGGGTGGGGCTGGGGTTAGGGTTACTGTGGGGCTGGGGTTAGGGTTGGGGCTGGGGTAGGGTTACTTTGGAAAACATCATATGGTTTTTTGGTTTCAAAAATATTAAAACAATTTCAGGAATAGAGCCAACCGGAATATAATGATCAAAACATTTTGAACCATAAATAAAGTCGGAAATATTAAAGAAAAGGCAATAATTAACCTTCTAAATTTTTTGCTAAGACAGTGAAACAAAGATTTTAGCAACCCAAGATAGAAAATAACCATATGGGAAATTAAGGAATGAATTACAGTAAATTAAAAATAAAGGAAAGATAAGGGAGAGCAGATCGCAATGTGAATATGTAGGTGGATGGATAAAATTTCAATGTGAACATCGCAAGTAATCAAGTAAACATAATAAGAATAAATCGTTTAATTAATCATTTGAAAGATGAGATCGATATAAGGAAATGATATATATATATATATATATATATATATATATATATATATATATATATATATATCGTACTTAATGCAAGAAATGATATAGGTAAAACAGATGTTATGGAATAACGGCCAAGAGAATTGAATATTTGGGTGTTCTTTTTAAATATCATCACGTTTAGTTGCAAGCGTCAAAACCTAAATGAGAATGTAACTAAGGAGATTCAAAACCAAAAATAGATAAATTAGTTTATAGAAATAAAATGAAATTTGATTTCTCTATAAGGATATATAAGATATACTTTAATAAACGAATAAGGGAAATTACTTAGTTTATTCCTCCATAGATAATTGCAACCATTTATATCTCTATATCTTCATTCTATTTATTTTTAGAAATATATTCATATGAAAGTTAAAGGATAGATTAGACCGATATCAAGATGATAATCAAATATATAACTAGTGTTTATGAAAAAGTCAAGAATAAAAGGAATAAATTTAAAACATTTGAAGTCATATAATCAAAGGAATATTCTTAATATGTGAACTCTAATCACAAGTTGCATGGGAAGAAAAATATATTCCTATGCTTTATGATTTCAGCGGATAGCTCAAGTTTAGTTTCAACTTTATATTCTTATTTTTCTCTCTTTTTTCTTTAGTGCTTCTTCCTCCATTTCTTTGAAGAGTCTCTCACAGCGAAATACACTCCATTTTTTCTTAATGGGATAGAATCCTACCCCCGACAGCCGGAACACATACATACAAACGCATAATTAGAGAGCGACTCGAGATGTTCGGGTTAAAACCAATATATGATACTCGATGATGATATGAAACCTTCATATTCCCATCGATACCCGTATATGAAACTAAAGCGCCACTTAGTCCCCGTCTATCGGTTAACATACGTGTGATGCTCGTCGTGACCTAGAACTATACGAAGGTTGTTAAATATCGGACAGTATAGCTCGATACTAACAACCGTCGTATAGTCTACGCGACGAGAAAATTCAATCGTATGGTAACCCATAGATTTGTCCCGTGTGGACAAGTTAAGAATGTATAAAGCAAACGCCTTCATTCACTTGTGTTTTCATCCGTTTCGAGATATTTCGTCGGTACCTTTCCGCTGGTTCTCCGTGTACAAAGATAGATTAGATGTTCATTTCAACGTTGTTTCACAGCTTTGAAATGATTATCTATTCTATTACAGTGTACTCGGAGAACAGCGGGGAGGTGCTGCCGAAATTTACTCGAAACGGTTGAAAGCACAAGTGATGGGCGTTCGCTCTATACATTCTTAATGGGATAGAAGCCTACCCCCGACAGCCGGAACACATACATACAAACGCATAATCAGAGAGCGACTCGAGATGTTCGGGTTAAAACCAATATATGATAATATGAAACCTTCATATTCCCATCGATACCCATATATGAAACTAAAAGCGCCACTTAGTCCCCGTCTATCGGTCAACATAACGTGCGATAATTTATTCTTTTCAACGACAAACGCACACACAAAGCATATACATGAATTTTCTTCTTTGTCAGTAACTATCCCATTCTTATATTTCTCAATATAGTCAGCATAACCTACAATTTATATGTTATTCAGTCTAACATGGCCCATGAGTACGTCAGAGTTAAGGACTGGATGTATGTGGATTGGAAACAACGTATGCAACCTAAGTTTGTCGCAGGAGTTGCTGCTTTCCTTCAATTTGCACGAGCACATAATAAGATCATAATAGAGAAGATTCTTTGTCCGTGTGATAGATGTGGCAATAAGTACTGGCGGAAGGTAGAATTGGCAGAGCTTCATATTGTAAAATATGGGTTTACTAGACTTTATTTAATTTGGAAATATCACGGGGAAGGAGAAGAATGCAGTACTGCGGTAGAAGAAGGAGAACACGATAATGCGGCAGGAGAAGAAGAAGAATTCGGTAATACGGCAGGATACGGAAATTTATTTCCATCAGAAGAAATGGAGGATATGGTAGAGGCTGCCCTAGGTGAATCTATTCGTACCGAAGATGACATTCCTTCCGGTCAAGGACCGCGTGCGGATAAATATGAAAATTTCATGAATGATGCTAGGAAACCAATTTATGAGAATGCGAAGTATTCCACCCTCTCATGGTTCGTCCAACTTTTCCAAATTAAGTGCCTAAATGGATGGAGCAACAAGTCATTCACAATGCTTCTTTCGTTCTTGAAAGATTCTATGCCTCCGGGAAATAATGTGCCCGAAAGCTGGTACGAAGCCCAGAAAATGATGTCTGATTTGGGTCTAAAGTGCGAGAAGATTCAAGCATGTCCTAAAAATTGCGTGTTGTACCGGAAAGAGAATTCAGATTTGAAAGAGTGTCCAACATGCGGAGAGGCCAGGTATAAGCCGAAAGATTCTGATAAGAAGCCTGATATACCTGTGAAGATAGCACGATATTTTCCCATAACACAGAGGCTACAGAGGCTATTTAGGTGCAAGAAAACAGCCGAGGCAATGATTTGGCATCACCGTGCTCCTCCAAGCGAAAATGGAAAAATGAGCCATCCAAGAGATTCACCGGCATGGAAGGATTTCGATAGGAGGCACGCAATATTCAGTAGCGATCCTCGCAATGTCCGGCTCGGACTGGCTGCCGATGGCTTCTGCCCATTCAACTATATGGCTGGAAGTCACAGTACATGGCCCGTTGTAATGATAATTTATAATCTGTCGCCTTGGTTGGCTATGGACCAATCATACTTTATGATGCCTCTTCTAATCGACGGACCAAACTCACCGGGGAACAATATCGACGTCTATCTCCGACCTCTGATTGAGGAGCTGAAAACTTTGTTCATTGATGGTGTAGAGACATATGATTCAAACACAAATACAACCTTCATACTGCGTGCGGCTTTAATGTGGACAATTAATGACTTTCCTGCGTATGGAATGCTTTCAGGTTGGTCCGTACATGGTCACAAAGCATGTCCTCATTGCCATGAACACACAACATCAAAATTTTTGAATTTTAGCAGGAAGGTTTGTTATTGCGGCCATCGACGTTTTCTGCCTCCAGACCACCCCTATAGGTTAGACACGGTTCACTTTGATGGTCATCAAGAGCTTCTTGGGCCTCCATCCCCATTGTCCGGAGAGGACGTGACTGCTAAATGGGATGGTTACAATAACGTGACCTTCGGGATGGATCCGACGAGACAGGTCAAACCACAATATTGGAACAAGTTAAGCATTTTCTTCGAGCTTCCGTACTGGTCTACAAATTCAGTGCGTCATTGTCTGGATGTCATGCATATAGAGAAGGGAGTATCATAGCACATACTTAACTTGCTTCTGTGTAAAGACGGGAAATCGAAAGACAACATGAATGCCCGGATGGATCTACAAGAGTGGGGAATAAGAAGTGAACTGCACCCTAAACCGGTAGCGGGTAAACCGGGCAAGTTTGTAATTCCCAATGCCGCTTATCATATGTCACAACCGGAGAAGAAAAGATTCCTGCAGGTGTTGCATGATTTGAAAGTCCCCACAGGCTTCTCAGGATCATTCAGCAAGAAAATAAAAATTGTGAAGGGCAAGATCGATGGGCTGAAAAGTCATGACCACCATGTTATCGTGGAGCACCTTCTTCCATTAGCCCTCAGGACTTCTCTCCCCGACTCGGTTGGTCTGGTAATCAACGACCTATGTTGTTTTTTCAGGGAGTTGTGTGTTAAAACGCTGGAGGTTGCGACGCTGGATAAACTAGAAAATTCTATTGCGTTGATACTTTGCAAGTTTGAGCGTATTTTCCCACCGTCATTCTTCGATATCATAATACACTTGACGGTTCATCTTGCAACTGAGGCGAAATTAGCCGGACCGGTACAATATCGATGGATGTATCCCGTCGAGAGGTACGTTAAATTTTTCGTTTCGCGCAATTTATAAATTTATTTTTGTCATGTATGCCCGTGTTTATTTATTCAACATATTCTCATTAGGTACCTTTACACTCTTAAGAAGTATATACGCAATAAAAATCGACCAGAGGGTTCTATCATGCAAGGTTATCTTCTTGATGAAGCAACCACATTTTGTTCCCGCTATCTGGACGAGAACATTGAGACAAGGCTTAACCGACCACGAAGAATTCAAGACGGGCCATATGGTAAAGCCGAGTATAAGAGGGTAGACACTATGTTTATCAACAAGATATACCGGTTTATCTTGCTTAATTGCGTATGTCTTGAACAAATTAGAGAGTAAGTTCTTTTGGATTAATTGTTATATCTGTGTTTGTGTGTATGAAATGACATAATATTAATGTCACAATTATTTGTCGAAAACAGAACTCATTTTAACGAGGTACGTGAGGGGCATCCTGATTGGAACGAAGAGCGTTTGGAAAAATACCATCAGGATAATTTTTGTGATTGGGTCACAGAGCATGTAAGTTATTCGAATTACATTTTATTGCTATCGGTTTTAATCTAAACTTGTATCGTTATGTATTTATCGTAAAATTTGTTTTGTTAGATCCACGATCCGAACTTGTCTGCATCATTTGAGAGTGATTCAAGATGTTTAGCTCAATTTCCTAGTATGGAGGTTGCACATTACAAAGGATTTGGTGTCCTTGGATACAAATTCGAAGTTAAGGACATAGAAACATCTAGAATCACTCAGAACAGTGGGATTGCGACGGTAGGATCGGACGGTGTGATTTACTATGGGTACTTAAATTGTATACTCGGCATCCACTATCCCGGACGATCAGAACCCTTTTATATATTCCACTGTACTTGGTACGATCCGCGAACCGATACAGACAAGTGGAGAAGCAGTCTTGGGACCTGGAAAGATGAATATGGATTGACAAGTGTGAACACACTTCGATTTTACGGTCAGGACGATCCGTTTATCTTTCCGAACCAAGCGTTCCAAGTATACTACTCACAGTGTTTGAAGCATCCGGGGTGGAGTGTTGTATGCCGATGGAAACCTAGAGATGTCTACGATGTCCCAGAATACGAGGACAGCGATGAGGACGAAGAAGAGAGAAGGCTTAAAGTGCTCCGACCGTCTGTTTCGAAGGACGGGTTGTCTTCGACCGATCATGAAGTTACGTGGGTTAGAAATGACATCGATGATGAAATCCAAGTAGATATGTATGATGCGCCCACGAAACGAAAAAGGTTATCAGTAATGTTATATTATTACTTCACATTTTACGCTCTAGATCATATATAGTCAATACTTTTAATGATTGTCTAATGCGTCCACGAACCGTTTATCTAGATTTGATGACGATGTCGGGAGCAGCGAGGGGCGGCAGGAGCTCCAGCCGCGGCAGAGGCAGAGGCAGAGGCAGAGCGGTTCTGCCGCCCGGAGAGCTCCGTAGGGAGCTTCAGAGGGCCGGTCTTGCACCCAGATCGGAGACCCCTTCGGATGCCTCCTTCCGTGTTGATTTGGCCACACCTCCAGGTATACTGCACGCATATCCATTTTGAATGTAATATTACAGATATTCATGCATGTTTATGTAAAAATTACTTATATTGTCAATGTTTGATTGTCTAGCTGTTGGTGATGCGTCCACATCTGGGACAGAGGCCACCCCCGCTCCTCCAGGTATGTTTATATATCATATAGTATATGTATATTGATTTAGAATGCTATATCATAAATATACACATTCCTTTTGCTCTTACTTAGCAATTTTTATTATTGTCTAGCTGTAGGTGGTGACACCACCGCACCTGCGGGTATGTTTATATGTCCTATAGTGCATGCATATTGATTTAGAACGTTATATTATTGATCTACACATTCTTTTTGCAATTACTTATAAAATCTATTTTTAATTGTCTAATTATAGGTGGTGCGTCCACACCTTCCACAGGGGCCACTCCTGCCGCTTCCATACCCTCCGCATCGTCTGCAGGTTAGTATGAATAAATTTAAAATATTTATTTATTTTACATATGCTCTATAGAATAAATATGAACTTCATGGAGATTTAGCGTCGATGTTTATTTTACAGTTGGAGGGGATGCGTCCGGGACCCCGGTTGTTCCTCACCGGAGGAACTATCGTCCCGCTCGTGCTGCTGCTCGGGCCCAGGCTCGTGCGCTATTCACCGGAGGTATATATCACACTTGAATTCTTAATACAACTTTGTCTTATTATTGATTGTCTTGATATTTCGTGCAGACGCAGGGCCTCTCCACCCCCAGAGGGGGACTCGAGGCCCGAATCAGTCCCATAGGCTGAGGCCTGATAGAGCTAGGGGGGAGGCAGCATTCCCCCTATTTTTTACCCTTGACTATCGCTATACTGGTCCTCATGCCGAGAGGTTCGGCCGGTATTTGGGGGACGAGAGCCGGATCGTGAAGAACTATCCACTTCACGTTGAGTGGGGCGAGCAGCACCAGCGCTCATTCGCCCTCTTCTTTGAACAGGCTCAGGTATGTATTAATATATATTTTCATTTGATCTATCCAATATATTTATTATTAACACTTGCAATCTAATAACAATGTTTTTTTGTATTTTCATTTGGATTACGATTTTCAGTCTGTAGCCGACCCTGATCACCCGGGGAGGGTGCTCGACCTTCATGCTCTGTACAATGGCCTGATGAAGAACATGCAGGCCAAGGTCCGATACAACAGGAATGAGCTGAAGGCCGACTGCTACTCCCTGTGGATAGCGACCCCCGAGGCAGAGAGAGCGGCCCTCCTATCTACTCCGGCGTTTGCGAGAGTCGACGTAGAGACATGGCCTATATTGTGCGCTTATTTCGACTCCGAACGCAAACGAGTATGTATTTTAAATTTAATTCATTATTTATGATATAATTTATTTCTTTGTGTTTCTTAATTAGAAAACTAAATGTTAATGCGTTGTGCAGAAACAGGCCGCTCAGAATACGGAGAACAGGAAGTCGGCGAAGAGGGGTCGCCCCACTTACACAGGTGGCTCGAGGAACATTACTCGAGCCATGGAGTTATCGGTAAATTAAGAGTTATTCTCTAATATTCTGCAATATTAAGAGTTATTCTCTAATATTTCTAATATTAAGAGTTACTTTCTAATATTGCAGACAGCTCGGACCGTGGCGTCAGGTGGTACACCGAGCGTGCTGTCCGCATATCTTGCCGTCCACGGCACCTCGACAGATCCCGCCACGGGCGAGCTTCGATGTCCCGACGTCGCTACCCAGGAGTACTGCGTAAGTGTTAATATTTTTTCTACCCAAATTTGAAATTTTAGTTTTGGAAGGTTCAAGTTTAAATTTTATACTTATACTTTACTGCTTAATGTGGGTGTAGGAGCGGGTGGTTGAGCAGGCCCAGGCCTCGGGGATCGATTTTACCGGACAGAACGATCCGAGGCTGCTGACCCCAGTTCTGGACGCCGCACACGGAGGGCACCACGGAGGTTGGGAGAGAGGCCGGGGATTGGGCCCCAGCAGGGCCCATATGAGGTTGGACTCCACCCCGGCGGTTACTTCCTCCGTCTCCAGTGGCCGGCATGTCCATCAGGAACTGGATAGCTTGAGGGCCACCGTTCAGGAGTTGAAGGAGATGCTGGTATGTATACTACTTTATAGTAAAATATCATTTCATATTATATACATATCAACATATCCATAATTAGTACGTAGCTTGAGCTTATTTGGTTTTAGAATTAAGTTTGATTAATCATACATACATATGTAATTAAAATAAACAACGTTTTTCCAAACTAGATATCCAAACAGGGTTTCGAAATAACTTAATAATGAAACGAATTCGAATAATACACAGTTCTTACACGTTTCTTACACACGTTATGTCCAGACGCGACAGGGTAGATCGGCCGAGCCTCCACATGCATCTCCTTCGGCTGCGGCTCCGCAAGCCACTACATCGGCTGCGGTTCCGCAGACAGCTCCTATAGCTCCACCGCCCACTCAGACTCCCGCAGCCGCGGCTCCGCAAGCGACTACCTCGACGGCGGCTGCGCAGACCACAACGCCAGCTCCACATGCCGCTCAGACTCCCTTATCTGTAGCATTGGAGAGTGTATTTACCGAGGAGCAGGCGCGCGTTATTTTAACGTTATTCGGAGGTGGAGCTGGACCGAACTAGGGTAGCTTTTTGGTTCTTATTTTTTGAAACATGTATTTATTTATATCACATTGTACTACATTTTGAAACGATATTGATATTGGTTTGAATTTATATCATATTCAGTTTTTGGGTTTCTTTTGTATATTATATATATGCGTGGGATGTGATTATGAATACTGCAATATATGGTTTGATTGATGTATATAGTATTGTGCACAGGGCGGGAAAAAATCTAGCAGCCCTTTTTTAAAAAAAAATACAGACAAACTGTACCTACGGATTAATCCGTAGGTTTATAATGTACCCCTACGGCTTTATCCGTAGGGGCAAACTATCAGGAAACCTGATATTTGCCCACCTGATATCAGTGCAGTGTGTTGGGGGTGCCCCTACGGATATGTACGTAGGCGCCACTGTTTATCCCCTACGCATATAACCGTAGGGGCAAAATATCAGGTTCCCTGATATTTTCCCCCCGATCTCAGTGCAGTGTGTTGGGAGTAGCCCCTACGGATATATTTGTAGGGGCTACTTTATATCCCCTACGGCTGTATCCGTAGGGGACTTAATAAGACCTACGGTTATCTCCGTAGGTACATACAATATATTCAAAAAAAAAATTAAATATATGATTTTATTACCCCTACGGGGTACTCCGTAGGGGCTATAGCACCTACTGAGTTATCCGTAGGGGCATAAATTTGTCCATAGGGGCACGTTCAGGACCTCAACTTGCACCTGCGGCCTTTGCACCTACGGGGTATTTTTTCGCCCCTACGTATATATCCGTAGGGGCAGTGGGTTGCCCCTACCGATAAATCCGTAGGGGCAAACCATATTTGTAGTAGTGATATACCAAGCGAATGTATCCGGTCATCACAAAAAGAAAGATAGAAAAGAAAGAAATAAAGATATGAGCATAATAAAATTGTTTGAAGTTGCCTGATATTTCTCTTTTTTCTTTTTTCTCTTTTTTTCTTTTGTTTTGAGAAATGTAGGTTTCCTTGTCAAAAGAGAGTTTCTATCTTATATATGTCAAAAATGTGGACTTATTCTATTTATGTTTTGATTATTGCCATATCTTATTCCATATTTGTGCTAACCTTTTTTGTAGGTTTAATTAATCATGGAACATTTGACAGAAGTCAGAGACGAAAAGTATAATTGTCATGGAGGATCATATTGGGACTTCAAAAGACTAAGGTTTAAAGATCAAATTTGAATCCCAAAAGAAGAAGACAAGGTTTTGGTTTATAGATTATTTATTTTTGTCTTGTATTTTATTTTATTTTCTTTAGAAAATAAATATAAAGAAACCAGGATGCTAGAGAGCTTGATCATAATACACATAAATTTCCGTTATATTTTTCTAAGATAAAGAAAATATTTTTCATATATTTTTGGAGATTTCGATTTATTTTCTAATAATTATTAAAACTCAAAAATATATTATAAGGGCGTTGCTATTTTATTTTATGAAAAAATCAATGCTCATAAACTCTCAGTATTTTTACGACACAAAAAATTATTTTTCATGATTTTTTGAGTTCATTTCCTATTTTTCTTGTATTCCCTTATTTCAATATAATATTAAGTTACCAACTGTACTAGATTTTAAGAATGTGTGATGCAACATGGGAACATGGAATTTTTATATAGAACAGTTATAAAATAATAAATACTGAAGGGGTTATGTGTAATTTTTCATTTCAATTTTCAATCACATGCTTAGTTTTGTTTTTTTTTGTTTTTTTTTGTCGGGGGCATAACGGGGGAGAGAGAAAGAGAAAACATGAGGTGATTTTTTAAGTTATTAAGACCAGTATTTCTACCGTCCCAAAAAAAAAATAGTATTTTACATGTGCGCTGCATGTCGCTATTAAAATAACAGTTAGATAAGGATATCTTCGCCATTTTAAGAAAAATCATCTATACAATCTATTATCTTAGCTAAAAGTTATTAATAATCTTTATAGATCTTATAAAATTTTATTTACCTCAAGTTTTATCCTCAATTATAATATTAGAGAAGAGATATTTAATTAAGGAGGACATTATGGCTCAATCCTTAATTTGCAGATCTAATTAAAAAAAATCATAACTAAATCTCAATTCATTTAAGACAATAAGTTAACAACAAATTAAAGTGTTAAAACATATAATACATTTAAACAAAAGAACCAACAAATTCCTTTATTTTTATATCCTATTAATTTAATCATGTGTGTAACACGTGTCATAATAAATTGACACATCATCATTGCTTAGGTGGCTACAAGTTAGAGGATTGTTTTTTCACGTGCTTTCTACCTCCCGTCTCGGGCATTAAAATAGTAGAGAAATTTCATAACTTTTGGAACTAGTTTTTGAATAAAAAAGGAGGATATATGACACTCTTGGGCTTCTAGTTATAGGTAGTTTTTCTGTCCAAGATAGACCCATGTGTGTTCAGGCTTGGTTATTTGGGCTTCTAAAGAGTTTTTTGTGGACCAATCCGTTTTACCCATACGGCTTTTAGGGTAAATTGTTGAAAAAAATCCCCAACCTATGAGAAACATATGAGAAAATCTCCGGTATTTTCGAAATAGTGAGAAAGAGCTCACTATTCAAAAACATAGTCTAAACACTCTTGGCCCAAGGCCTGATATCATATTTTGGTGTAGGGACGAAAATACCCCCCATTCAAAATTCTCTCTCTTTCTCTCACTCTCTGTCACTCGAACTCTCATTGTCACCGTCGCTCGAGATCCTCAAAGAACCCACGCCTCTCGTCGCCGTCGTCTCCCTCATCACGACCTTGCCTCTCCAAGTCGACACCAAAACTTCCCGACCCAAATTGCCTCTCGTCGTTAAAAACCCTAACCCTATAACCCCTACCCGTCCTTTCGTTGGCCCCAAGTCGACACCAAAATTCCAGACCTTCGCCGCCTTCTCGGCCTCCGAAGCCCCCTCCTCTGTCAAGAGATTAACTTCATTACTATCACTCCTTGCAGAATGGCTCCTAAATCAAAAGTGGAGATCTTGAAATTGGAGAAAGAGACGTTGGCTAAATCAGTGGCTTCAAAATTGGAGTTAACGACGTCAGATAAATCGAAAGCGGCCGAAGAATCAACAGTGGCCGAGATACAAATTAGGTAAAATTGAAACTCTTTCTATTAATCTTATATTGCAATTAGAAATTATTTCTTTTCTTAAAAATTTGTGAATATCTCGTCGATGCTTGATTTCTAAAAAAATATGAATACCTCGTCGATACTTGAATATCTAAAAAGTTGCCTTTAATTTCTAAACAGTTGCCTGTAATTTGTAAGTAGCTATCTATAATATCAAGCAGTTGGCTGTAATTTCTAAACAGTTGCCTGTAATTTCTAAACAGTTGCATGTAACTTATAAGAACTTACCTGTAATTTGTAAGCAGTTACCTGTAACTTCAAAACAAGCATGTACCAAAGTTGCCTACATATTACAGGCAACTGCTTACAACTTACATGCAACTTCATCATGCTATTTGTTATTGCTACGATATTATAGGCAAATGATTCGATGTTACAGTCAAGTGCTTGGATGATGCATGAAAATGAGCACTTGCCTGTTACATCTATAAAGTTTCATGTAACATCTATAATGTTGCATGTAATATCTACCAAAGTTGTCTGTAATATGTATCAAAGTTGTCTACATGTTACGTGCAACTTCATAAATGTTACAGACAAGTGGTTATTTTCATTTGTTGTTGACAACATAATACAGGAAGATTATTTGCCTGTAACATCTAAGTAGTTGCCTGTAATTTCTACAAAAGTTGCTTGTAACATCTAAGCTGACGTGACAAGGTATCCAAAGAGTACCAAATCGCGTATTGGGATGCGGAGAACTGTTAAGTTTCGCAAGCCTGGATAACTGGACGCACAGCTGCTAAGGGTAAAATTACGGGACCGTAGTGTTTGGTTGAATCCACCACCGTGCCGAACCCACGGGAAAGAGAGAAATTCAAATTTTTATTAATTTTCAAGATAACCTTTACAAGTGACCATAGGCTTTATTTATAACGAAATACCGTCTTAAGAAGCAAGCCGGTTTAAAGGCTAAGAGATAATTAGGAATAAAAACAATCTTAATCTAGTAAGGAAAAGATTCATAAACAAATCTAGCATCGTAAAAGTAAATTAAACTAATCGATTATAATCTATCCAAATATGAAAATATAGATAAATCCTAATTAATTGAAAAATCTAATTATGATCTATCCAATCGATTATGATCTATCCAAATATAGATAAATACCAATTGATTGAAAAAATCCCTGATTTGCCTTCCAACTGCTCGATCTCGAGCCGGTCGTGCTCGTATGTGATGTACACATTAAGGTGCACTATATCATAAGTAGTTGCCTATAATTTCTAAGCAGTTGCATATAACTTGTGAGCAGTTGCATATAACTTGTGAGCAGTTGTCTGTAACTTCTAAGTAGTTGCCTATAATTTCAGTTTAAATAATTAATAGCTATGATTTAATGTTTAAATTTTGTTTTCCGTAGAAGAAAGTATGGAGATACGCCCGCCATCTGGACGTATATTAACGTCTCCCGCCACAACAGCTTCATGACAAGTTGAAGCCACACATTCACCATCAGCACATACGGAGGCTAAATAAAACTCCGTTCCACTATTACATGAAGCTGTCAACTTTGGGTTAAGATAGGCATACCATATATAGGCTTATCAATTGATATGATCGAAGCACAGGAGTGTTCTCTTTTGGTAGCGCCTCGCATGAATTTACTGTGGATTGGGTTACCGAGTACGCTTGCTTGCCGAAGGCCGACAATGACATGAAGACTAACCATAATATCACCCAGTTTCTGTAACGACCCTAAAAGTCTTATACATTTTTATTGATCCATTGATAATAAAAGGGTGTATTTCTGTTCTGGTTTCGAGCTATAAATTATTGTTGATAATTTATGTATAAGAAACTCCTTATAGCTCATTGGTTAAGATTCTCCACTACTATCTCATAGCCTACAACTTTGAATCCTATCGGTCCCACTTATTTTATAATTTTTCTTTTTAACTATTCTGAAGCCCAAGAGTTGCACCTGTATTATACAGAGAAACGAAGAGTTGCAAATAAATCCAACAATATAAATGATACATAAATACCAGATGAATGTACTGCACAAACCCCGAGGCAATTGCCTCCTTTTACACCGCCAGATCCCCACCACCGGCGGTTAGATTTTCCTCAAAATCCTCCATTTTTTGCCCGTGCATCCTTTCAGCCCCCCCCACTGTTGTTTTCTCCTACTTTATTTTCATGCAATTAACCAGAGAACCCCAGACCCTTCATCTACCCTTTTAACCTCACTTTTAATACATTTTTATTATCTCTTTAATTTTCTCTACACATATATTTTCCCCTATAAATACCTAGTCTTTCTCCTTGGTTCTTCTCCTAAATTATTATGAAAATATCACTTAAAATTCTATCTCTCAAGCCTTACTCTAGCAAAGGAAGTCAAGCGCACAAGTCCAAGCCAACCCCATTGCTCAAATTCATTCCTCCGCATGTTAGCTACCTAGAATTCATTCTTGTACGCCTAATCGGACCCAAGCTCGAGTCTCCAAGTACCGTAGATCTCAGTTCCTCAACTGATGTTTCTTCCCTTCTTTTTCTCACTTATACGAGTACAAGCGGAAACCGTAAGTCCTTTTATCTTCTCTTCTTTTCTCTCTTATATACTCTCTTCTATTTTTCCACCTCGCCACTCCACATCACTTTTGTCTACGCTAAATCTTCCATATACTTTTCTCTCCGTTTGTTTCTTCTATTACATCGATATGAAAAAATTGTAAGTGCACGGCGGCGCCCTGGCCGTCGATCCGACGCCGGAATGCGGAAGCGATAATTTACTTTAATTTTTTAACCGGCACCACCGCGCACTAAAATCCCGGATCGGGCCATTAAACTAGTCTTGGCTAACTAAAGAACGGGTAAAGAGATATACCGAGTGATCCGTGTCCTCCGGTCTTCTCGTCGTCGTCCCGATCTCCCGCGGAATCTCTGGTCATCACCTCCTCACTGGAAGGGCACCACATCACCGGCTTCTTTTACGGGCTCCCACCTCTGATCCGAGGCAACTCGGGCACGAAGTTGGCGAATCGACGTGCCTAAGATTTGCTGTAGGTTAACTGTAGTACTCATGTCTCGTTTGGGGTTTGTATGGAGCTGCCTTTTTGGTGGAGGAATGGAACTATACTTTGGAGGTGGAACTATGGGATTTTTAGCAAGCCAAAGAGATCAAAATCCCACTACAAAAATTTGGGACAACCCCCTGTCTCATTTGGCCGGCCATGGTGTTAAGGAGAGAATGAGAGAAGTGTGTGGATCAAATAACGAGAGAGAGAGAGAGAGAGAGAGAGAGAGGTGATCATGATCAAGAATCATTAGAACCAAAACCACACTCCAAAACCTAATCATGACACCAAAGGTCAAACCATCATATCTCCACAAATCAAACCATGATGACTAAAGAAAGTCAAGTGATCATGACACAACAATATGCAAAGACAACCCTCCACCATGCTAATTTGCACAAATGCAAATAAGCCCTTCTCCACCAATCTTCGGCCACTGAAAGATACAAAGGAAATTGGCCGAAACCGGAAAGCAAACTGGCAACTCCAGAAAACCGATCCAGTAAAAAATTACAGGAAAACCCCGATACTGTGTATACATACCCGCTTCTGTATTCCGACCGAATACAAATGCGATGAGACAAAATCTACACTGTACAATACTAGGATCCGGCTTAAACTAAAACCCGCTAGTATTTTCCGTCCGATCATGATCCGTGCAATACCGCACGTATCTGATCGAACCCTGCCATATCTCCATACGGCCTCTACAGCGTTTCGCCCGAAACTTGAGCAACTGGTCTGTGGGGGGGCTCTAAAGACTCGTCAATACTATGGTTGTGGATTTAATCACTAGCACGTCAAAGGTATTAGCCATACGTGACAGGCCTCCAGCTATTGATCAAAAGGGACGTCTGTAAGCGAACTCATCCTGACACTCTACTGAGCCTGTCAGTGACAATATCCGTACAGTCTGGTCCGTTCGTCTATGAGCATCGCATGGCGGGCCTAGGGGGTTGGTAAAAGTCAGACCCCCAAAAGCGGTACAAGTAGTGTCGGAGTGTAGCCCAGAACACCCTGAGATACTACTGGAATACCTACCAGTAAATCTCCTGCCTCAGCCGAGGGCTTTGTGTAATGGCTCTCCTAGACACAGCGCGAACCCCCAATACCGGGAAAGACGAACCCCTGCAAATCCGCTCACTGCCTCCATGTGGCTCGGGACTGTACTCAACTAAAACCTGTTTGCACGTCTCCTTTGAGCGTGGTAGGGTAGTAATCAAAGTACAGTGGGAACTCACACGAGACAAATGACGATCTCAGGTCGATGAACTAACCTGTACACATGTCACCAGGGAACTGCCATCTGACGTCAGGTATAAGACCAACTAGCATGTTCCCGGCGAGTCCTGTCCGGTGTACTCATAACCTAATGAGCACCTGTATACATCTTAGGTGAACCAACTGACACCAGTGGCTTGTGAGACCGGCCACCGCCCCTCATCGGGGTCTCGACTGTATACACTAGTCTACTATGGAGTATCGATGCCTTGTCTCGAAACTCCCACGACTAGGGACCTTTTAAGGATGTGCTTATGGAATACCAGCTCTCACGTATATGATCGCCCTCATACTGCTGGCAGTCAAGTAAGAATCCTAGGGCTCTATCAACATGTAATAGTGACCTGTAAGGTCACCTAAGGCAGTACACGATGATAAAGGTAAACCAGATAGCATACTATCATCTTGAGTAAAACTGTCCTACTGGGATAGGTCCTCCCTCAATCATTGCAATTACGTGCCTGTGATCCAATAATTGACTCTGAGGCACTATCTCCAACAATCTCCCACTTGCACTCAAGGCTAATTATTGCGATGCCGCATACTCACAGCCCGTGTGATACCGAACACTCAACTCTTCTACTAATCAGTCTCACAAAAACCCGTTTGCGAAACTATTGCATTCGAGGAATAGCCTCAGTGGTGGATCCGTCCTAATGTTTCTTTCTATGTCTCTCTAAATCTCAAGTTCGCGGAGAAACCTATCTCCCGAAATGAGCAATACCTGTCTTAGAATATGTCTGGATGTCTGAAGGGACCTAGTTCATAAATGAACTCCAAATCCAAACTTCTTAGACTGTATCAACTGAACCTATTCAGTATCCTGCGTAATACCTCCCTCAGTATCCCCTTGGACCACCTGTCCAAAATACTGCCCCTCGTCAGAAGGAAAACTATAACTCTGACAACCTCTCTGTCATCCAGGTCGCCTTGGAAGCCTGGAATGATAACCGTCACCTGAATGAGGCTGATGTTATCATATCCCTAGAACATTCACTTTTGTTCTAAAACTGCTTCTGACTGTTTCTCCAGGATTGGATCAATATCTTATTGCATCTACTGCAAAAACAACATTTGGTGTGGTACTTGACATCTCATGATTGACTCAACTGCCTGAGCAAGTGATATGTCAATCATGCACATCTCTCTCCCCTTTAGTCTGTAAGGCACCTTTAGAGAGGGTGACTCCATTACCTGCAAGTATACTACCGTGCCAGGAGTCGTCCATTCTAAAGCACCTTTAGAATGCTGTCTAAGTACCCTAATTGAGAAACTACCCAAATCTAGATCTAAAACCATAGATCTAGTAATCAGAATGTCTGATATAATATCCAAGTCCCATATGGAGAAACCACTGTGTGACAACCAAAATATAACCGATCGTAGTATAGGAACTTCACTTCCTACTGTGTGTATGTCATCCAAATACCAGGACATCACACCCTACCACCTTCCTAACAGATCCATCCCTTATTCTGATGAAGTCAAACCTATGACTGTCACATCAGAAATAGATGATCTATCTCCGCTATATCTGCTTTAGTCTATAAAATAGACTTAAGCTATTTTTCCACCAATGCTTCCGCTGCTCCCACTGACTACGACAACCCTCTGGCAGAATAATATACACGTACACTTCTAAAACTAGTTTAGAACGACGCTATACTTATCCTTCTGCCGGGTCTCATAGCCTGGAACAACAGTAGTGTCAAGTCCCCATTTAGCTTCCGCTGCTCCCACTTACCATGACAACCCTGTGGCAGAGTCACATAGACGTACACTTCTAAAGCTAGTTTAGAATGACGCTATATTCATTCTCCTGCCGGGTCTCTGTTAGTTATATGTATGCCCTAGAGGCCATTACTATACATAGGATGTATATTGTAGTGGATGCTGGGACATATATAGGGAGGACTTTCTTGCTCGACATGATAGTACGCTATCTGGTTACTCTTTGCCTTAACGTGTATACTGATTGTCTCTCTGTTACATGTTGGTAAAGCCCTTAGGATGTGTACTTGACTACCTGGACTCTGATGCGGATCATACTAGTGGGGACATGGTAGTCCATAAGTACATCCTTCAAGGTCCCTAGTCGTGGGTATATCGAGACGGGGCATCGATATACCAGAGTAGACTAGCGTATGCCTTCTCGACCCATACAGATGGGCGATGGATGATCCTATATACATTGGTGTTTGACATCAGAGATGATATACGGGTGCTTAGTGGGGACTGGGTACACTGGACGGACTCGCCGAGAACTCCCAGATGGTATTATACCTTACGTCAGATGGCAGTTCTCTGGGGACACTGGTACAGAGTAGTCTGTTGACCCGAGATCGTCATAGAGTCTTGTGTGATTCCCACTGTGCTTTGATTTCCACCTTACCACGTCCAAGAGGGCGTGAAAAACGGTGGCTTTTGGGTACAGTCCCGAATCACATGGAGGCAATGAGCGATAGGAGGGGATTCGTCTCTCCCGGTATTGGGGGTTGATGTTGCGCTATGCTCGACTGGCCATAACAGGAAATCCCTGGACAGGGTTGCAGTGATCTACTGGTAAGTGTTATCAGTAGTTTCACACATGTTATGGACCTCACGTCGGCATGACTTATCGAGCTATTGGGGTCTGACGTTTACCACCCCTAGGCGAGATATGCGACATATCAGACGATCAGACCGGACTGTACGGTAAGTGTTACTGGTTGGATTCATAGGAGTATGAGTGGGCTTGCTCGTCGATCTTCTGATCGCTCAATACCCGGGTGGCCGTTACGTTTAGCAGACCGCTTGCGGCTTGTGGGTGCTTGATATGATCATCACCTGCTGCCGGCGTATTGACGAGTCTTTAGAGTCCTACACAGAGGTTTTCTTGCTCAAGCGAAACAAAATAGGAGCGCATATGAGATATGTGCAGGAACGAGAATGATACCAGTATGTGATACTGTATTCGATTCTCGCGATTTGTGACATTGAACGGTTATATGCGATATAGCCGGGTTATCGGATCAAGTGTTGATTCGATAAGTTGTTACAGTTGATATTAGTCGGTTATATGCGATATGACCGGATCATTAAATCAAGTGTTGATTTAATAATTTAATGCATAATTATATATTTGATATATTACTTTGCGTTAACTAGTATCGGTTCACTTTAGATGGATTTTCTCACTCGGGTGTGCACATTGTATATGTGATATATTTTGTGCACTTGATTGTATCATGTTTGATGATGCAAGATTGCTAGGGTATGTGTAAAGAGTTAAACCTTGGTTAAGTAAATGGTTAGGGTTTTCTTTTATTGATTCATTTATCTTTTTATTTGGATTAAAAGAAAAGAGATAGGAAAAACAAAAGGGTTTCTTTAATTCATGAAGCTTGTTGAAGCTTCATGAAGCTTTGACCAAAGCAACCCTTTTGTCTTCATCTCATTAACCCTAACCATTCATTTAACCTTAGTTAACTCTCTACACTAAACCATGGTTAGATTATGATAAGTATTCATTTATTTTCTTTTTGCAAAAAAGAACTTATCATATTATCATCATCTTCTTCTTCTTCTTCTTCAAGAAGAGAAGCTTGCTTCATCAATGGTGATTGATGAAAAAGAGTGAGAAATCCAATTCTAAATTGAACCCACCTCCTATTTCTTCATCCTCTACCTCTTGCCAAGTAGTATAGGGTGTTTCCTTCACAAGTTTTCATGGCTTGGTGAAGGTGGAGCTTGATCTAGTGATGCCTCGACGTAGACCATCTTCGGCATCGTCGTCGATGATCTAGCCCGCTTTTTCTCCGATGAAGCCGATGCAAGAGTCATGGATTCGATTTGGACAGCGAGGAGACATCATCACGGAGCAATGGAGGTGGAGAACCGGATCTACAAAGGTTGTATTTCCGTTACACTTTAGTTAAGTTGTTAACTAGCTCGTTGTTTCGCCTAAACTTCTAGCCAACGATCCGTATTAGGGTTTCTCGGCACCCGTAAATTTTGAAATTGGCATGGTTGATGCCTTGTGAGACTTCATTAGCGTGCCTAGGAACCCTACAGTCTCACAGTCTGAAACAACAGCAATGGAAAGTCTGGGTAAACAAGAACCTCCCTGTCAGCGTCCTTGAGGCTACCGGAGTACCTCTCGGGTGCCTGAGGTTACCCACCATATCTGCGGAGTGGCCAATAGAATGTCAAATCAGATTGAATCTTTAGGTTCTTCATCAAATTTTTCGTAATCGTTTGCGGTTCTGGAATCACTTCCAGTTCTACCATACTCCCATTACTGTTTTCTGAAAAAAATCCATTTTTGTTATAACTGTGGCGAGTCAAGAACAATATCACTATTGATCTTCCAGATGGTAGAAAATCAACCCTTGTCATAGCCTGGGTCAACCCACAAACAGCCATTACAGAAGCGTGCCTTGAGTTATCCAGAATCTGGTTTTAAGCATAAGCCGGACAACTCCCCGTACCTTAACATCGTTAAGGTACGAACTGTTCTGTATCCAATACAGAAACAGAGGCACTGATTTAATTGAACCAGATTCAAATCATGCAGCTGTCTCTAGTGCATGTCAACTAAATGGAAAGAGGCCTATCGGCGTTACTCAACTTAGGAGTACTTCCAATTATGAGTAACCCGAAAGAGAAGCAAGTTCTCTTAATCATTACTATCAACTGAATACCATACACATGTATCTACATCTTCGATCACCTTAAAGAATCCTGATACTTGCAACACCTGGTTCTCTACTCTATTCTTATACCTATAACTTCTCAAAATTCGGACCCTGTGTTTCTACGAAACACCTGTCTAAAACCAGAGAAGTCATACGTAAACCGAATATAGTACGAGAACCAACCCCTCTGTCCTGATGGACACTGGACAATATACAATACTCTGTATAAGTCCCTTGAGTCTAACAACTCAATCCTTGTGTGTCGTAGGTTGAAAACTGTATTATGATATGAAAAATTACACCGCTGTTTAATACTCCTTATCTAACCATCCACTGATATAGGTAAATGTCATAGACATAATTTCAAAAAGGTATATCTCACTGTATGAAAATATACGTACAGATATATCAATTTGAAATTGGTGCATAACAGCGGATATTCAAAACCAAACATTTGCCATCCGGCAAACAGCCCAGGTGACTTACTCAAATATCACCAATTACAACGAATTCTGATAAAATGAGGATAATCACTTAATTCCCAATAACTTACTCCCACTCATCATCTGTAAAACCATACTGATGTGAGACTCATACCTGATAAATACATACCCTGGAGAAAGTGTCTAATTGGGAAATCAGTTTTCTTTAACAGTACACAGTGAAACTGAAACATTAAAATGTTTCGTAGGGGTATCCTGGTATTCCTAGTAATGCCTCTTCCATTATCCAGATTCACAACTGTAACCGTATAATTCATTGCCATCTCTCCAAATCCCTTTATATGTTTTTAGTCATTACCTTCTGTACACCCGTTTAGGCCAAATGGTTTTCTTCCTTCCCTACCGTTCGACACCAGCCTATGGTTTGGAAGAAGACTGTCCAATAAGCATAATGGGTGTGCTGTCCTAATCCTAGGAACACTCGCAATGCGAGAGAAGGTGAAGATAAAAGACAACTGAATAAACCTTATTCATATTTCTCCTGAACCAGAATCCATCCCCGAACTGGAACAAGTTCCTTTCGAGTTCGTATATAATCATACGATGGAGTATCCAAATAACTGTGGATCTTCATAGTGATACGGAGTGTTCTGGAGAAATACAAAGGTGAAGTGGGAGTGGTAATGAAATACTTGGTTTGGTCGTGAATAGCAGTCGCAGTTTACTTTGCCCTCTTACTAATCATTTTCTTTGTCTTAACTTAATACCTTTTGTACACCATCGTTAGGTTAATTGGTTTTCTTCATTCCCTACTGGTCGGCAGCTGCCTATTGTTTGGAAGAAGACTATCCAATTTGCGTAATAGGTGTACTGTCCCCTAATCCAAGGAGCACTCGCAACCTGAGAGAAGGTAAAATGAAAAGACAACTGAATAGTCCTATTCATTTTCTCCATAACTGGAAACCATCCTCGAATCTGGAACAAATTCCTTCGAGTTCGTATATAACCATACGATGGTTTTATCCAATGGAAGTGGACGTTCGTAGTAATACGGGGTGTCCTGGAGAAAAAGGGTAAAAGTAGGAGTGGCAATGAGGTTTGCAACTCTGACAATCCAAAAGCCAGCGTTTAAGAAGGTTCGGTTAATCTTAGTCACTGAGTCATAGTCTAGGGTCGGATCAATGGTCGCTGCCAAAGAGAGAGAGAAAAGAAACACTCAGCGTGCACTCTAACCTAGATCAGAATGGTTACCAATTTATCTAATCTGGACACCTCCCACTATGCCGTCAAATTCTCCTCCAAATCTGAAAGAAGAATTAGTCGGGATCACCCGAGGAGTAAGCTAACTCATCAGTGGAAATCGAGATCCAACTATCATCGCATGATAACGTGACGGACTTCGCTCACGTTATCACACTCCAGAAGGTATGCGCATATCTGGCAAGTTTCAGTTTCTTTAGAAACTCCCGATGTGATTTTTTGCCTCATGCTCTTATGACCTTGACGAAGGTCAACAAATCATAAGTCACATGTCAAGTTCTACCCGTCATTGTCCAGGTTAATTTGAACCCACCCGTACAAGCCCTTGACGAAGGTCAACAAGGCTATACGAATATCCCAAACCAACGCATCTATTTATGCAGCAGAAAGGTAACAAGCAACTACCATACACTATGCCTTGACGAAGGTCAACAAACATAGCATGAATACTACGTGCTACCCGTCTGAAACGACAGAGGGCTACGAATGGTTTCTGGCGAAAAACCTTTAACGTAGTGAACTTGATATCGTTGAAAGAACTAGATAGCTTTATAAAAATATAGTAACGAAAATCTTTACTAAAGAGGTCACTCCCGGTAAAGGGATCTCGGCTCTTTCCCCGTAGAATGGGGTGCAGGATATTCCAACTGAATACCACGAAGCAAAGCAAAAGTAAACGACTATAGTGAAGTTATTGCCCTGACGCAAACTTCTGTCCAAGGGGTCACTCCCGGTGAAGGGATCTCGGCCCTTGCCTCGTCGACTGAGGTGCTGGATATTCATAACCGAATATCACTGTGCAAAACAAAAGTGAACGTCCTTGCAATAACAGCTTTTGAAAAATGTTCCAACAACATCAGAATTGGTTTGTTTAACTTGCATTAATCCGAATTAATGCAGTCCCATCAATTGATCACACCATAAAGAACGAAATATAATGATGTACGTATATGCCATCCGCATTCGCCAGTGGGTCCCGTCATTACCCGTTAGGTTAGTTAACTAACGACAGAGCGGGGACTGGACTAGCGCGGATGCAAAACATATACAATATCTACTAGTATATATATCAATATATAATATTTGCTCAAGGCGTGATAAAATGCAACATCACAGAAATGTAATAAGCATCACAGATCAATACAGATATCTGGGATCCCCGGGTTTCACAGAGCCGCTACTGAAACCCGACGTTCCCCTGGTCGTGTGGATAGCCTGTGCAATGAAATCCTAGACCCCTACGGGCGCGGCAAGTCACCCGCCAAAACCTGAAGCGAGGCAGCCCCCTTCAGCTACGTGAATAGGCCACCCAGCACTTCACGAAACCCGGTAACTTGGGCACCCCTCCTGGGTCAACCTGTACCCCCTACGAATGCGGCGAATAGCCCGCTAATTCTAGAGTAAAGCCCCCTCCGTCGCAACGCCATGAGATGCGGGCCCGTTGCCCACTAGAACCCGGCTATCCGTGCACCCCACCTTGGGGTAATCCTAGTACAGAAAGTAAAATATACATACAACGGGTACATCGACCTTGACCCGGTCGTGCCCTAAAAGAATAATACAAACAGGCAGTGACGACAGTCCACATGTCGGACGCCCGCCCCGCAATATCAAATGTACATAATAAAGCCAAAACTGTACTAATATTGTAGGGTTCCTAGGCACTCTTGTGAAGGTTCATAAGGCATCAAACATGCCCGGATAAAATTTTAGACGTGCCGAACAACCCAAAGCCGGGATCTTTGCTAGATTATTAGGGTTTAACATGCAAGATGAGAACTTTTATCTAAGTGTGAGGGATTACAACCTTTGTAGTCCGCTCCTTCGCTTCACAAGCTCCGAGTAGAAGTCCCTTTGCCGCGATCCACGATCTCCCGGACTCATGAGAGGCTCCACGACTCGAACGATCCATGCAAGCTTGTCGTATTCCAAATCTCCGATGATCTACGTCGAGGTTTCAAAGAACTCAAGCTTTCTCACTATAAAGAAGTGAACACACTAATCCCATAGGCTAGATGAGATGAGGATGAGAGAGTAGTATTTATGCTTTCTTTTTATATCATTTTCTCATATTTATTCATCACTTCAAGATTTTCTAGCAAGCTTTTCAAGAGAGAAGAAGAAGCTAATGGAAAATCAATAATGAGATTAAAAACCTTTTGTGATGAATAGAAAGAAATATATGATTGATTTGTAAACCATGGTCAAGGATGAGTGGCTAGGATCAAGTAGAGAAACAACTAGAGTTAGGGTTTGGTTAGGTTAAAAGAATGTGTCATCCAAAAGATCTTTACAATGACAAAAGAAAAATGCTTCTAGAAGAAGCATGAAGCATCTAACCCTAATCAAACCCTAACCTCAATTAATCATCCTTAAACATGTTTAACAATTAATCATATCATGTCACAATAATATATATCACATATATATTATATATTTGCAACAAAAGAAAATAATACAATTAACATATATCGATGTATATCAATGTATCATCCAGTGAGAAAATGAAATAATAAAGCAAGCCAATATCAGTTAATATAATAATATATCATATATATTATTATATATTAAATCATCGAATCAACACTTGATCCGACGATCCGGCTATATCGAATATAACCGACTAATATATCATGTACCGATCGAATCAACACTTGATCCGATGTCTCGGTTCATATCTAAATATCGCGAGAATATAATACGGTATCTCATATCGCATTATCCTCGGTCTTGCATATATCACATATGTGCCTCTACTCCGTTTCGCCTGAGCCAAGAAACCTCTGTGTAGGACTCTAAAGAATCGTCAATACGCCGGTAGCAGGTGATGATCATATCAAACACCCACAAGTTGCAAGCGGTCAGCTAAACGTAACAGCCACCCAGGTATTGAGCGATCAGAAGATCAACAAGCTAGCATGTGCGTTCTCCTGTGAATCCAATCAGTAACACTCCCATACAGTCCGGTCTGTTCGTCTGATATGTCGCATATCAAGTCTAGGGGTGGTATACATCAGACCCCAGTAACCGATAAGTCGTGTCGATGTGTGGCTCATAACGGGTCGAGAAACTACTAGTAACACTTACCAGTAAATCTCCATATCAGCCCTGGCCAGGGACTTCCAGTTATGGCCAATCGAACACAGCACAACATCAACTCCCTATACCGGGAGAGACGAATCCCCTCCTATCGCTCATTGCCTCCATGTGATTCGGGACTGTACCCAAAAGCCACCGTTTTGCACGCCCTCTTGGACGTGGTAAGGTGGAAATCAAAGCACAGTGGGAATCATATAAGACACTATGACGATCTCGGGTCTACAAACTACCCTGTACCAGTGTCACCGGAGAACTGCCATCTGACGTGTGGTATAAAACCATCTGGGAGTTCTCGGCGAGTCCGTCCAGTGTACCCAGTCTCCACTGAGCACCCGTACACCATCTCTGATGTCTAACACCGATGGATATGGGATCATCCATCGCCCATCATATGGGTCAAGATGCGTATACGCTAGTCTACTCTGGTGTATCGATGCCCTGTCTCCATATACCCTCGACTAGGAACAGTTATAGGATGTACTCATCGACTACCATGGCCCCACTAGTATGATCTCATCATAGTCCCAGTAGTCGAGTACAGATCCTAAGGGCTTTATCAACATGTGAGAGAAAGACAGTAAACCTCTTATAAGTCAACATGTTAAGATAAAGTGAAACCAAATAGCATACTATCATGACGAGCAAGAAAGTCCTCTCTGTATATATCTAAGCATCCATCATAATATACATCATATGTACAACAATGGCCTCTAGGGCATATACATAACTAACAATCTCCCACTTGCACTAAGGCCAGCTGCTGTAGTATCTCATACCTACCATCCCGAATAATCTCTCAAACTGTATCTGGGGAATAGCCTTCGTGAGTGGATCCCCAGTGTTGTCCTTCGTATCTACTCTTCTGACCTCGATCTCCCGGCGATCAACTATCTCCCTGATCAGGTGATACCGCCTCAGAATATGTCTGGACTTTTGATGGGACCTGGGTTCCTTGGCCAATGCCACAGCTCCATTGTTATCGCAATACAGAGGTATTGGATGCTCAATGGATGGAACCACACCAAGTTCACAAATGAACTTCTTTATCCAGACAGCCTCTTTGGCAGCATCGTTGGCAGCGATGTATTCAGCTTCCATCGTCGAGTCTGCAACGGTATCCTGTTTGGAACTCTTCCAACACACCGCCCCTCCATTGAGGGTAAAGACAAAACCCGAATGCGAATTAGAGTCGTCCTTATCACTTTGGAAGCTGGAATCGGTAAAAGACTCCACTTGGAGTTCTCTGTTACCATACACCAAGAACAAGTCTCTAGTCCTTCGCAAGTACTTGAGAATGTTCTTCACAGCTGTCCAATGACTCTCTCCAGGATCTGCTTGATACCGACTCACTACACTTAGCGAGTATGCTACATCGGGTCTGGTACATAGCATCACATACATGATAGAGCCTACTGCCGAAGCATAGGGTATCCCTTGCATGCGAGCTCTCTCCAAATCAGTCTTGGGAGACATCTCATTGGAGAGAGTGAGTCCAGAGATCGTGGGTTGGTTCCCACGCTTGGATTCTTCCATACTAAACCTTTTTAGTATAGTGTCAATGTACCTGGATTGGGACAATCCCAGTATCCGTTTAGATCTATCTCTATAGATCATGATTCCCAATATGCAGGAGGCATCACCTAGATCTTTCATTGAGAATCTCTGTGATAAGAAGAGCTTGACTGATTGCAGCATAGGAATATCATTTCCTATCAAGAGTATGTCATCCACGTATAATACGAGGAAGACAACCTTACCCTCTGCTACCTTCTTATAGATACAAGGTTCATCTATATATTTGATGAAGTCAAACTCTTTGACTACAACATCAAAACAGATGTTCCAACTCCGCGATGCTTGCTTTAATCCATAAATGGATTTAAGCAGCTTGCACACCTTTCCGCTGCTCCCACTATCGACGAAGCCCTCTGGCTGAGTCATGTACACGCTCTCTTCTAAATCACCGTTTAGAAAGGCGGTCTTAACATCCATTTGCCAGATTTCGTAGTCATGGTATGCAGCAATGGCAAGTAAGATCCGGATGGACTTAAGCATAGCCACTGGAGAAAAGGTTTCGTCATAGTCCACACCTGGTCGTTGACGAAATCCCTTCGCTACAAGTCTAGTCTTGAAAGTCTCAACTTTTCCATCTACACCAATTTTCCTTTTAAATATCCACTTGCTCCCAATGGGTTTTACCCCTTCAGGAGCATTTTCTAAAATCCATACTTTATTGGTGTACATGGATTCCATCTCAGATCGCATTGCATCCAGCCATTTCACTGAGTCACCACTCGTGATGGCCTGCTCGAAACTAGTCGGGTCATCATCTTCCATGATGCAATCCTCGCTTCCACCATCAATGAGAAAACCGTAGTATCTCTCAGGTGGACGAGAAACCCTACTAGTTCGGCGGAGAGGCTGGGGTTCTTCGGGTATTATTGAATCCTCTGGTTCCACTAAATCATCTGTTGTAGTTTGTTCTGCTGGAACTTCTTCCAGTTCTACCTCAGAGCCACTAATTTCTTTTGTAAGAAATTCCTTTTCTAAAAAGGTGGCATGCTGAGCAACAAACACCTTTTGTTGTTCACTGTGGTAGAATAGATATCCATACGAATTGCTTGGATATCCCACAAACTTACAAAGAACTGATCGTGCTTCGAGTTTGTTCGGATTTTGTCTTTTAACATAGGCCGGACAACCCCATATCTTAACTCGTTTAAGAGATGGTCTCTTCCCATTCCATATCTCATATGGAGTTGTAGGCACTGATTTAGTTAGAACTCTATTCAATAGATATGCGGCTGTCTCCAGTGCATAACCCCAAAAGGAAATAGGTAACTCAGCAGTACTCATCATAGAGCGCACCATATCTAATAGGGTGCGATTCCTTCGTTCCGATACACCGTTGTGCTGTGGTGTATAAGGAGGAGTAAGCTGAGAGAGAATCACATTCTCTTTTAGATAATCTAGGAACTCACCGCTTAAGTATTCACCTCCTCGATCAGATCGAAGAATCTTAATACTTTTTCCCGTTTGGTTCTCTACTTCGTGCTTATATTCTCTGAATTTCTCAAAAGCTTTAGACTTATGTTTCAACAGAAACACATCTCCGTATCTAGAGAGATCGTCAGTGAATATAATGAAGTAGGAAGAACCGTTCCTGGCATGCGTAGACATGGGACCGCATACATCACTATGTATCAGTCCTAAGAGTTCAGTAACTCTTTCTCCGTGTCCACTAAACGGAGCTTTGGCCATTTTTCCTTTGAGACATGAATGGCAAGTATCATAAGATGATAATTCGAACGGATTCAAATAACCATCCTTATGCAACTTAGCCAGTCGTGTCGCATTGATATGACCAAGTCTACAATGCCACAAGAAGGATTCGTTCATTTCTGAACTTTTCCTCTTGTGTGTATTTTGTATATTGAGGACTGTATTCTGATTCAGAATGAATATGCCATTATGTAATGAGCCTGATGCAATAAACTTTTGATTTAGGAATATGTTCATAACATTATCCTGTACTACAAAATTATATCCTTCTTTACTTAATAAAGAAACAGATATAATGTTGCACATCATGTTCGGTATATAATAGCACTCATTTAGAATCAGTGTATTACCACTTGGTAATACAAGGTGATATTCGCCAACTGCTTTGGCTACAATACTTGCACCGTTCCCTACTTGAACGGAATGATCACCTTTTCCCAGTTCTCTACTTTTACGTAGCCCATGTAACAATTTACATATGTGGGATCCTGATCCGGTATCTAATACCCAGGACGTAGGGTGAACTGAGAAACAGTTCTCAATAACTAACACACCCGAAGAAGATGCATCAACATGTATGTTCTTTTGGGCGGCTTGAGAATCCAGATATTCTCCTGTTTCCTGTTCAGTCTTATAACTTTTATAAGAAAGAACGGGTCCAACGTTCCCTTGCTCAGTACAATAATAAGGTTCAGTCAATACATCCATATTATTATCTTGATTATGGCCTGACATGGTCGCTACCTGGAGAGAGAGAGAAGAAAACACTTTAGCGTATGCTCTTGCAAGATTAGATTGGTTATTATCTTATCTAATCAGGATATCTCCCACTGTTTTTATCAAATCTACCTTCAAACCCTAAAAGGTAAGATTAGCCGGGATTAATCACACCCTACAATTTCGTCAATCTTTCAGCCAGATCAGTGTCGGTACTTGAGGGAGGTTCCCCGTGCTTTCGCACGAACCTAATTAAAGTAAACCTCATTTTCCCAGAGGCATAACCTCGTTAACATTTTTCTAGACACCTACTTGATCGGCTAGTTGTAATGTGTAAAACTCTCCCAGGAGTAACTCTTACTCGCAGTGGGTATCAGGATCCAACTATCTCATAGGAGGTATGCAATCTCATTGCAAATTTCAACACTTGAAATTCCCGATAATATTTTGCCCCTAGCATCTTATGATCTTGGCTAAGGTCAACAAATCATAAGTGCTAGTCAAGTTCAACCCGTCATTTCCCGATTGAATTAAACCCACCCGTACGACCCTTGGCTAAGGTCAACAAAGTCGTACGACTGCCCTAACTCAATCACATCTCATGTTTTAGCAGATAAATGCTAATTAGCTACCGTACACCACGCCTTGGCTAAGGTCAACAAACACAGCACGAATACTAACTAGTTTCTATCTGAAATGACGGAGGGCTACGCAGGTTTTTCAGAAAACCCTGAGCGTAATGAACTTGATATCGTCGTAGAATCATCTAGTTTTTGAAAAAGAGTGTTTTGAGGCTTTTCTTAGTTTCGCTAAAGGGGTCACTCCCGGTGAAGGGATCGTCGGCCCTTTCCTCATCGAATAAGGTGCAGGACATATCATATATACCACCGTGCAAAGCAAACCTCTAAAAGCAATCAAAAGACAAACCGCGTTTTGTAGCATCTGCCAGTTTTGCTAAAGGGGTCACTCCCGGTGAAGGGATCGTCGGCCCTTTCCTCATCGAATAAGGTGCAGGATATATCATATATATCACTGTGCAAAACAAAACTGTAGCTACCCTTTTTATAAAGTTTTGATTCTACAACATCTTTAGGTTTCTTTTCTTTTATTAATCTTATTAATAAAATCCCATCAGCTTATGCTTCCTAAGCATCACAGAAGAAACGAAAGCAGTAATATTTATATATCAGCATATATATAGTATAACCATTCGTCTCAGGCAGTAATATGATCTCATCACAGAACATTGCAGCAGAAACATAGATATAATGTGGGATATACTAGGACGTCCGTATTTAGTACTTAGCCAATAATAGATAATACGGATTCCACAGTCGCGATGAATAGCCAAGCCCACACCCCGGACCCCTACGAGAGCGGCAAGCGACCCTACCAATTCTGTAGTTTAGGAGAACCGGTCTCGACTCCTCGAGATGGCCTCCTACTGAACTGCAGAACCTGGTCACCTGTGCTCCCCTCCTTGGGTCCTTCCTAATGCGGAAAGGTAAATAATATACAACACTGGTGACAGCAACCTCAACCCGGAAGCGCCCCAAATAAAAGAATATTATATTACATTTGAATTTACATGAATGAAAATATAAAACTCTCATCTCACATAAAACCCCCGGCTATTCAATCGCGACAATCTTGCACATCATATCTCAGCAACACATAATATCACATATCATCAACGTAAGTAAGTATGCATACACCTATCGTCGCCGATGTATAGCAACGGCAACCGGCAATACAACTACATACTACACTTACGGTCACAGAAAAGAAAGTGTAAAACTACAATATTTGGAATCCACAATCACTTTAGACATCGTAAATCCGAAATATCACATATTCCGCATTTCATTCCTAACTCTATGAATTCCACATATTGTATCACATTCCAGATAAATATACAGTATTAAACTATTCGAACAGATAATCAAACACCCAAAATTTCCCGAAGTGCTCAACTCTTGAGCGGAGTTCAAATAATCCTAGATTATGTCATAGTGCCAGTGATCCAGCCGTAAAAGGGGCAAGCCAACGCCTCACATGTGGCACGCCGTACTGCCCCAAACCCGAAGGTTCAAAAGGCAGTTCAAGACGGTCACATAATCGAGTTAAGGTTTGTTGTCTTCTAGATGGTCCACCGCTTAACTTGTGCAATTTTCCGAAAGATTTAAACCCAATAAAAATTCAACGCTTGAAAGTTTGCCGTGCCGGGATAAAGTAGGTTAATGATATCCATTCAACTAGTTTAACAGTTTCTAAATATCCGGAAAGAAATACGAATTAAATATTCCGATCGATTCTACTATTACAAAATAAACCCCAGATTTAAACAACACTGGAATCACTGTTAAAAATATCCAGAAGCATCAACAAGCACCTACGGACATTACCATAAAAGCCACGTGTCACCAATCCATCAAACCGCCGCGGAACCGCCGCGCAAAGCATGCTTTCGCCGCGGTTCCGCCGCCGTTTGATCGAATTGGGGACTCGGGTTTTATGGTAATTCTTAGAATTCCCTGCTGATTTTTTTACATATTTTTAATTTAGAAAAATCCCAGTTTTTTAAAAATTTCCAAAGAGGGGTCTCGTTTTGTCGTTTCGGGTTCGATCGGAGTTTTAACTTCGTAAACACGTCGCCTAATGCTCTAGCTAGGCTCTGATACCACTGTAGGGTTCCTAGGCACTCTTGTGAAGGTTCATAAGGCATCAAACATGCCCGGATAAAATTTTAGACGTGCCGAACAACCCAAAGCCGGGATCTTTGCTAGATTATTAGGGTTTAACATGCAAGATGATAACTTTTATCTAAGTGTGAGGGATTACAACCTTTGTAGTCCGCTCCTTCGCTTCAGAAGCTCCGAGTAGAAGTCCCTTTGCCGCGATCCACGATCTTCCGGACTCATGAGAGGCTCCACGACTCGAACGATCCATGCAAGCTTGTCGTATTCCAAATCTCCGATGATCTACGTCGAGGTTTCAAAGAACTCAAGCTTTCTCACTATAAAGAAGTGAACACACTAATCCCATGGGCTAGATGAGATGAGGATGAGAGAGTAGTATTTATGCTTTCTTTTTATATCATTTTCTCATATTTATTCATCACTTCAAGATTTTCTAGCAAGCTTTTCAAGAGAGAAGAAGAAGCTAATGGAAAATCAATAATGAGATTAAAAACCTTTTGTGATGAATAGAAAGAAATATATGATTGATTTGTAAACCATGGTCAAGGATGAGTGGCTAGGATCAAGTAGAGAAACAACTAGAGTTAGGGTTTGGTTAGGTTAAAAGAATGTGTCATCCAAAAGTTCTTTACAATGACAAAAGAAAAATGCTTCTAGAAGAAGCATGAAGCATCTAACCCTAATCAAACCCTAACCTCAATTAATCATCCTTAAACATGTTTAACAATTAATCATATCATGTCACAATAATATATATCACATATATATTATATATTTGCAACAAAAGAAAATAATACAATTAACATATATCGATATATATCAATGTATCATCCAGTGAGAAAATGAAATAATAAAGAAAGCCAATATCAGTTAATATAATAATATATCATATATATTATTATATATTAAATCATCGAATCAACACTTGATCCGACGATCCGGCTATATCGAATATAACCGACTAATATATCATGTACCGATCGAATCAACACTTGATCCGATGTCTCGGTTCATATCTAAATCGCGAGAATATAATACGGTATCTCATATCGCATTATCCTCGGTCTTGCACATATCACATATGTGCCTCTACTCCGTTTCGCCTGAGCCAAGAAACCTCTGTGTAGGACTCTAAAGAATCGTCAATACGCCGGTAGCAGGTGATGATCATATCAAACACCCACAAGCTGCAAGCGGTCAGCTAAACGTAACAGCCACACAGGTATTGAACGATCAGAAGATCAACAAGCTAGCCTGTGCGTTCTCCTGTGAATCCAATCAGTAACACTCCCGTACAGTCCGGTCTGTTCGTCTGATATGTCGCATATCAAGTCTAGGGGTGGTATACGTTAGACCCCAGTAACCGATAAGTCATGTCGATGTGTGGCTCATAACGGGTCGAGAAACTACTAGTAACACTTACCAGTAAATCTCCATATCAGCCCTGGCCAGGGACTTCCAGTTATGGTCAATCGAACACAGCACAACATCAACTCCCTATACCGGGAGAGACGAATCCCCTCCTATCGCTCATTGCCTCCATGTGATTCGGGACTGTACCCAAAAGCCACCGTTTTGCACGCCCTCTTGGACGTGGTAAGGTGGAAATCAAAGCACAGTGGGAATCACACAAGACACTATGACGATCTCGGGTCTACAGACTACCCTGTACCAGTGTCACCGGAGAACTGCCATCTGACGTGTGGTATAACACCATCTGGGAGTTCTCGGCGAGTCCATCCAGTGTACCCAGTCTCCACTGAGCACCCGTACACCATCTCTGATGTCTAACACCGATGGATATGGGATCATCCATCGCCCATCATATGGGTCAAGATGCATATACGCTAGTCTACTCTGGTGTATCGATGCCCTGTCTCGATATACCCTCGACTAGGAACAGTTATAGGATGTACTCATCGACTACCATGGCCCCACTAGTATGATCTCATCATAGTCCCAGTAGTCGAGTACAGATCCTAAGGGCTTTATCAGCATGTGAGAAAAAGACAGTAAACCTCTTATAAGTCAACATGTTAAGATAAAGTGAAACCAAATAGCATACTATCATGACGAGCAAGAAAGTCCTCTCTGTATATATCTAAGCATCCATCATAATATACATCATATGTACAACAATGGCCTCTAGGGCATATACATAACTAACAAATATTGCATCCAGGCTATCCCCCACGACCGATCCACAAGATCACAGCACAACACAGAACATCAACGTGAATGTCACGTTCGCAAATCCGTCTAACCGGGCTATAGTAGTTAGACAGGATTTACCGATCAAGTGACATTCACGGTCGCAGATATAATGTAAATACTGTGAACTGATGTATTTAAAATTTTCGATCGATCAAATTTTACCAAGTGGGCCCCAAAGCACTACTGTAGCACATAAAGAAATTCTGGGCCCAAAAAGAATATTCCAAAAACTCTATTTTCTTCACAGGAGCTCTCTGTAAAAATTTGGCCCACTGAACTGTAAAAGTGGCGGCGGAACCGCGGCCCAAGCATGGGTTTGGCCGCAGTTCCGCGGTGGTATGGTGAGATCACGTGACCAAATTTTCACAGAGTGCTTAGAATTCCCTACACAGTATTCTGCAACAAGCTGAAAAGTTTTTGGAGCCAAAAAAATTTCGACAGAAACTATGCTTTTGAAAACGCGGGTTTTGGAATTTTGTTCGATCGAAAATGTAATCACATTAGACAAAGCTAGACTAGGTCAATGGCGAGGCTCTGATACCACTGTAAGTGCACGGCGGCGCCCCGGCCGTCGATCCGACGCCGGAATGCGGAAGAGATAATTTACTTTAACTTTTTAACCGGCACCACCGCACACTAAAATCCCGGATCGGGCCATTAAACTAGTCCTGGCTAACTAAAGAATGGGTAAAGAGATATACCGAGTGATCCGTGTCCTCCGGTCTTCTCGTCGTCGTCCTGATCTCCCGCGGAATCTCCGGTCATCACCTCCTCGCCGGAAGGGCACCACATCGCCGGCTTCTTTTACGGGCTCCCACCTCTGGTCCTAGGCAACTCGGGCATGAAGTTGGCGGGTCGACGTGCCCAAGGTTTGCTATAGGTTAACTGTAGAACTCATGTCTCCTTTAGGGTTTGTATGGTGCTGCCTTTTTGGTGGAGGAATGAAACTATACTTTGGAGGTGGAACTATGGGATTTTTAGCAAGCCAAAGAGATCAAAATCCCACTACAAAAATTTGGGACAGCCCCCTGTCTCATTTGGCCGGCCATGGTGTTAAGGAGAGAATGAGAGAAGTGTGTGGATCAAATAACAAGAGAGAGAGAAAGGTGATCATGATCAAGAATCATTGAACCAAAACCACACTCCAAAACCTAATCATGACACCAAAGGTCAAGCCATCATATCTCCACAAATCAAACCATGATGACTAAAGAAAGTCAAGTGATCATGACACAAAAATATGCAAAGACAACCCTCCACCATGCTAATTTGCACAAATGCAAATAAGCCCTCCTCCACCAATCTTCGGTCAATGAAAGATACAAAGGAAAATGACCGAAACCGGAAAGAAAACTGGCAACTCCAAAAAACTAATCCCGTAATAAATTACAGGAAAACCCCGATACTGTGTATACACACCCGCATCTGTATTCTGACCGAATACAAATGCGATGAGACAATATCTACACTGTACAATACTAGGATCCAGCTTAAACCAAAGCCCTCTAGCATTTTCCGTTCGATCATGATCCGTGCAATACCGCACGTATCTGATCGAACCCTGCTATATCTCCATACGTCCTCTACAGCGTTTCGCATGAAACTTGAGCAACAGGTCTGTGGAGGGCTCTAAAGACTCGTCAATACTATGGCTGTGGATTTAACCACTAGCACGTCAGAGGTATTATCCATACGTGACGGACCACCAGCTATTGACCAAAAGGGACGTCTGTGAGCGAACTCATCCTGACACCCTACTGAGCCTGTCAGTGATAATATCCGTACAGTCTGGTCCGTTCGTCTATGAGCATCGTATGGCAGGCCTAGGTGGTTGGTAAAAGTCAGACCCCTAAAAGCGGTACAAGTCATGTCGGAGTGTAACCCAGAACACCTTGAGATACTACTGGAATATCTACCAGTAAATCTCCTGCCTCGGCCGAGGGCTTTGTGTAATGGCTCTCCTAGACACAGCGCGACCTCACCCCCAATACCGGGAGAGACGAACCCCTGCAGATCCGCTCACTGCCTCCATATGGCTCGGGACTGTACCTAACTAAAACCTGTTTGCACGTCTCCTTTGAGCATGGTAGGGTAGTAATCAAAGTATAGTGGGAACTCACACGAGACAAATGACGATCTTAGGTCGATGAACTAACCTGTACACATGTCACCAGGGAACTGCCATCTGACGTCAGGTATAAGACCAACTAGTATGTTCCCGGCGAGTCCTGTCCGGTGTACTCATAACCCAATGAGCATCTGTATACATCTTAGGTGAACCAAGTGACACCAGTGGCTTGTGAGATCGGCCACTGCCCCTCGTCGGGGTCTCGACTGTATACACTAGTCTACTCTGGAGTATCGATACCCTGTCTCGAAACTCCCACGACTAGGGACCTTTTAAGGATGTGCTTATGGACTACCAGCTCTCACGTATATCATCGCCCTCATACTGCTGGCAGTCAAGAAAGAATCGTAGGGGCTCTATCAACGTGTAATAGTGACCTGTAAGGTCACCTAAAGCAGTACACGATGATAAAGGTGAACCAGATAGCATACTATCATCTTGAGTAAGACTATCCTACTGGGATAGGTCCTCCCTCAATCATTGCAATCACGTGCCTGTGATCCAATAATTAACTCTGAGGCACTATCTCCAACAAGAATACGGTATTATAAACAAAGTTTAAATTATATATATATATATATATATATATATTCATTGTAATTCAATATATTCATCATAAATTTTCATGTCATGATATCAAGAAAATACGAATTTATAACTCTATCCATATCTCACAATTTTAATATGATGTTTGCTATGTTAAATAATATGTAGATTACAAATAACGAATAAATAACATTAACTTTGATTATACCTCTTTTAACCTTATCATGAACTGTACCTCTAGAAAATTCATGGGGTAATGACCTACTCCATCACATACACTATGGCTTCATATCACGATATGCTAGGTTACAACTTTAGCCAAAATGAAACAGCTATATTAAAATATCATTATTTTCATAAAAAGTGTTTTTATCGAAATTTTTAAATCCTTTACAATTACGCATCTACAAGCCTTTTAGGGAAACCCATTAATGGATAGTGTAGGTTATCGCACAACCTTAAGATATTAGAGTGGGAAACAGAATTTCCCATGGAGTATTCGGCCAGGAAAGGAATAAAAATACGATTTTTAAAGAATACGATATTTTAACAAATTAAATCATTTGAAAATTTTATAAATCATAAATCCGTATTTTTCTATGAAAACAAATTTTGAAAAACTATATTTTTAATATAAAAAATTAAAGTTACACAAAAATAACATCAAGTTTCTAAAAGTATAGTTTTCATAAAACTACCATAACTTTCAAAAAAAACTAGCTTTCATCACTAAAATACCACTAAAATTAAAATGCATATTCATAAAAACTCTAAATATTAAAAATGACCCTCGAGATTTATTTTTTTAAACAAGATTAAAATATTTTTCATAAAACCCCCTCGAGAAATGCAAATAATATAAATACAATGTAAACAACAATAATAAATATTTAAGAACTCTAGATTAATATAAGTTTAAGATGTATCATTTCTCTTGAGCCGTAGGAAGCCGGAAAAAGCAGTGCTTGCCTATTCAGGTTAGACAACACTATAAATTAACGGAGTTATCAATGGCAATTGTCTTGAAAAAGACACAAATCCTGCCGTCCATATGCAACAGTTGTCCGATTACTCCCGAACATAAGAATTTCCACAGTCAAACCCCTATTTGTAGTAGTGAATACAAACTCGACCATGATTCAGATGTGAATTTGAACTCGAACTCGAACCTGAACTTGATACTTGAAGTTAACATGAATACATGAACCTGATGTCTACTCTTGAGCTGACTTGACTCGAACCATGAATACAACTTGACATGAATACATGAACACTTGACATGAATACTTTATTTTGACATAAACTCAATCTTGTAACTTGATGTATTCATGGATTCGAATAAGGCTGGTAATTTTAACTATAATTTAGAATACACAGGGTGTTGGGGTAGTTCAAATGCGAATTCAACGAAATCTCAGGAGTCCCCCTAAATCATGAATCCATATCTACTAACAAAAGCAATCTATCACGAGGCCCTGTGTTTTCTTGCTCCTGAATTATAGCATGTTGAGTTTTGAATACTTCAATATTCAGTTGAAGTCCCGTTACTAACACTTGGTTCGGGCCCGATTACAGCCTGTTGGGTTCGAGAACATTCTTGAGATTGGTTGACATTCACTTTTTAACTTACATTAAATTAGTTTATCCATGTAGAGACCTTTTAGGATACTTACATGCACTTCATGTTCACTATACCTACACTACACGACCATACTATACTATTTTGTGATGCTCATATTACCTTGCCATGTTTATAAACATATTGTCAAACTCATGATACCTTACAAATAGAACTACATGTTATATTGAATTGTCATACTTATATTAAATGACATGTTTAAACACAATATCTCCTAATCCATTGCTTCATGATATCCATTTTCTAACTTGTCATTATAATTTTATACTTCACACCTTTTCTTGGGGACTTACTGAGCGAAAGTTCGCTGACGGGCATCCACCCATCTCTTTCTTTTTGGATGTTCGTCAGGTGGTCTAGAGAATGAGGAGATAGAAGCGACTATAGAGGATTACGACCAAACCACTACTCAAGCTTAGCTTAACTCATCTTTTCTTTTAGTTTATATATGCCACATGTTTAGGCATTTCTTTTCTTGTATTTCCTTTTTAGTTGAACTCATGTATTGTAAATGTATCAAGTTTGAATGTAAATAAAGTTGTTGAAGTTTAAATCTCATCTTAAATTCTTATCATTTTATATTGCTCAATTACGCTTAGCATATTTATTCTGGAAAATGACCTTCTTGAAATAAATATGTCGCGGGCCTCGTCACGTACCTGCTTCCGTCTTTTCAGAAGCGGGACGCGACATGTTTTATTGGTGGCCCATGCGGGTCAGTTCTGCATGAAATCGTAAGCAATATATCACAAGAAATATGAAATTTAACAACCTTACATTCCTTGCATTTCAATTTCTGTTGAATATATTCTAATCTTTCTTCTCCATCTAAGGTGATAGATTCTTCCAACAACACTAATATCAACGTCAATGGCAGTACACCACCACCTACCCTTACTGTTCTACCACCTCCACCTACCGTATCCTCTCCACTCATAGAACAGAGGATGCTTCTGGAGGCCATCAAAAACCTACTTGAGGGTCAGAAAGCTTAAGACACGATTTTGTAAGAGTAGACTGCTCTCCTTCAGCAGAGTTTCATCCGCTCTGAAGCAGAAGCATCGGGAGTGAAACAATTTCGAGCATTACACCTGAAGTACTTCTTAGGGAAAGATAAACCACTTGATGCCGAGGAATGGGCTTAGAGCATAGAAGATGACCTAGCAGCAGCCCAAGTTCCAGAAGTGGCTTGGGTCAGAGTAGCAAAACTCCAGCTTACTGACAATGCCAGAGTCTGGTGGAATGCCGAGGAGAGCTGTCTTGAGCAGCCGATCAAGTGGAATACTTTTCATGATCTTCGATGCCAAGTACTTTCCGGAAACCGCACATTTCGAGATGGAACAGGAATTCATACATCTGCAACAAGTATCCATATGGGATAAGTCGGTGGATGAGTACGATGCCGAATTCACCATGCTCGGCAAATTCGCTTCCTATTTAATTCCTACTATAGAAATCAGACCCAGACTCTTCCAGTAAGGATTAGACCCTGAGATCTAAGCTACCCTAGCAACGGGAGAATACCTAACACATGAAGTAGGTTTTGTAGGGTGTTTTTCGTCACCCCATTAAGATGGGAATACACACGCGCTTGTCAGGAGTATTACAGATTCTCCCTGCCTAGGGTAGTGTAACAATTCATAAAATATAAAATATTATTCTTGGAATTTAATATTAAAATAATATATTTCCCGAAAACTGCCCGATTTGCGAAATTGGGGTTTTTGAAAAAGGGTATAAATATATACCAATAATTGTGAAATAATTGGAAATTAAAATGATTTATTCATTTAAAAATATATTTAAAGGATTTGGCATTTTTGAAATTTATTATATGCAGTTTTGATAAAAACCCGATTAGTGTTTCTACAGTTTTTCATGGTAAGTGTACCATGACATGTTACATGCTAAAAATTGCGATTAACCCAAATCAGTGTTTCTAAAGTTTTTCATGGTAAGTGCACCATGACATGTTACATGTTATTTCATGGTGTTGTTTTATTTAGGTATATGTGTTTTGGTGAGAAAAGAGAAAGAAAAGGTGTCATGTTGAGTGAGGAGAGATAAAGGAGACAAAATGATGACATGGAAAGTGAGTGGGTGAGAACAATAGTGAGAGAGAGGGGGGCTGCTGCCATGACCCATTTCCCCCATCATTTCCATTTCCCTCTTCATCTCCTTCAACTCCATATCCATCCACCTTCAAACCCTAAATCCATCTCCAAAACTCCATCCAAACCATATAACCCTTTCACAAAAAAACGATCCCCTCTTCATGCCCTTCACATTGAACCAAGCAAAATGGGATTTTGGCAACTTTGGGACTTCTAGGGTTTTGTTTGGGAGTAACCATGAGGTATATCTCTTTTCTTTTAGAGTAGTTTTGATTTCCTAGCATTTTGTTAAGTTTAGATATCGTTTAGTAATGGATTGTGAACTTGGAAAATCCCAAGAGTAGGGTTTGGGAAATTGGTGATGTTTGTGGCTGTCAATAAGACTTTTTGAGATGATTCATGACTTGGACCAGAGCTTAGAAACCCAAAACACGGATTTAGAAACTCCGACATCGGATAAATGTGTGAATTGTGAAGGTATTTTAGAATCTGGAGCAACCCGGGGCACTAGAAGTAATTTAGCAAATACTGGGAGTCGTGCAGGCACCTAGGAAGCTACCACCAAGTCCTAGGCCCCAACCCCTGTACTATGGCCGCAGATTAATTCAATCTGGCCGCAAATGACGGCCAGGCTGGGTTGGAATTGTTTCGTATTTGTTCTGGGATCCTCTTAGATGTAAATTAGACCCCCCATATATGCAGAATTGACCAATTTAGCCTAGGGTAAAATCTGGGAGCACATTGGGATGTTTTTGGCTATATTTTCCGTATTTTGAAATGTTTGGTTTTGCTATTTGATTTGTTTTGGGTTGTTAGATGTTTGTACATCGACAACAAGGGTTGTTTGATTGTTTTGCGCATGTAGGCCATAGGTTCTAACCTATGAGTGTACCGTGCACCGTATCGGTTTTCCGGATTCGATTTTAATACGCATTGCGACTGTTTATTATTGTAGGTACCTTCACGTGATTCCGAGGCGACGGAGCGTGTCGTCATCAACTTCGGCAAGCAAGAAGCAAGATGAGTGGATCTATATCCACGGGGGAAGTCGAGTGGATGGCGTATAGCACCCCCGTAAAGTTTTGGTGGAAATGGATTTGTAGCTTACGGTTAAGAACCTAGATTTAGAAACTAGGGTTAGAGTTAAACGATAGTTAGTGAAACCATATTAGAAACTAAGGATAGTTAGAAGCGATATAATACGGCTAATATGTGACGATGGTATTTGAGGATGATTTTTGACGATATTGCTGTTTAGGATATTATAGGACTAGATAGTTGACGTAGATGTGTCATCCGAACCATACATATTTTCTAAACTAAAGAATCATATGCATCTTTTAAACAGATACCTTGAGGGACGTTACGGAATTTCAAATGATATCTTTTCCTTAAAAACACCGTAACCCCTATTTTCAAAACTACAATTTGCTTCATCAAAAATCTAATTGTATGGTTCGGGTGTGTGTGTATGTTAGATTAGATACTTATACTTTTAGTGTTGGAGATAGTGCCCTCATAGTCAATTATTGGATCGCAGGTACGTGATTGCAATGATTGCGGAGGACCTATCACGGTAGGACAGTCTTACTCGAAATGATAGTATGCTATCTGGTTTGCCTTTATCAGTCGTGTACATGTTCAGGTGACTGATTGCATGTTACACTTTGATAGAGCCCTTAGGATCTTGCTTTACTACCAACAGTATGATGGCGATCATATACGTGAGAGTTGGGTAGTTTATATGCATATCCTTGATTGTGGTCCCTAGTCGTGGGAGTTTCGAGACAGGGCATCGATACTCCGGAGTAGACTAGTGTGTACAGTCGAGACCCCGACGAGGGGCGGTGGCCGGTCTCACAAGCCACTGGTGTCAGTTGGATCACCTAAGATGTATACAGGTGCTCATTGGGTTATGAGTACACCGGACAGGACTCGCCGGGAATCTGCTAGTTAGTATTATATCTACCGTCAGATAGCAGTTCCCTGGTGACATGTGTACAGGTTAGTTCATCGACCTGAGGTCGTCATTTGTCTCGTGTGAGTTCCCACTGTGCTTTGATTTCTACCCTACCACGGCTCAAAGGAGTCGTGCAAACAGGTAGTTTTTGGGTACAGTCCCGAGCCATATGGAGGCACGTGAGCGGATCGGCAGGGGATTCGTCTCTCCTGGTATTGGGGGCGAGATCGTGCTGTGTCTAGGAGAGCCATTACACAAATCCATGGCCATGGTAGGAGATTTACTGGTAGGTACTCCAGTAGTATCTCAGGGTGTATTTGGGCTTCACTCCGACACGACTTATACTGCTATTGGGGGTCTGACGTTGCTAGCCCCCTAGACAGATATGCGATACTCATTGACGAACGGACCGGACTGTATATACATTGTCACTGTTAGGCTCAGTAGGGTTTTCGAAGGAGTTCGCTCATCGGTCTCCCTTGAGTTCGCTCCTCGGCCACCCTTGAGGTCAGTCCGTGGGCAGCCGTTACGCATTGCTAGTGCCGCTGACGGTTTGTGGTTAAACCCGCTGACGGTTTGTGGTTAAACCCACTGCCAGGGTGCTGACGAGTCATTAGAGTCCCCCACAGACAGTTTCCCAAGTTCGGGCGAAACGTTGTAGAGGCCGTATGGTTTTATGGCAGGGTTCGGAAAATGCACGTGCGTTTACGCACGTGTTATTTTTCGGGCAGATAATACCGGTCGGCATTGGTTTAAGCCGGATCCGAGTATTATATTGAGTAGGTATAATATCTTTGTCTCAGTTGCATTTGTATTCGGTCGTAATACAAATGCGGGTATATTTATACAGTTTCGGGGTTATCCTGAAAGTCGTTTCAGGATCACTTTTGGAAGTTGCCAGTTTCCAGTTTTCTATCAGCCGTCTTTTAACATTCGGTTAAAGACGGATTTATCTTTTCTTGGATGAGAGTGAGTCATGCTTCTAGAAGATTCTAGAAGGTTCTAGATTGGGTGAGGTGTCGTGTGACTCATGCTTTGTAATCAACCATTTCTTGTTATGCTTAAGATCTTTTTGTAAGATATTTAGTTTGTGTTCATATTGTGATAAGGATGGTGGTTTATGGTCACCTCCTTATCTTCTCCTACACTCACCCTCCTCCTTCATATATGAATGGATGGCCTCCTCTCTCATTCACTCTCTCTCACTTGAGTTTTCATTTGCTAGAAAAGATATGATAGGTTTTATCGGTGTATGGAATTTCACAGTCCATTTCATTCCATCACCCGATTCCCTCGGCAACTTCATTAACCGATCGTCCACGGATTTGGACGAAGTGAGACAAAGTCATCTACTCATTCTCTACATCAATCTTGGTCGTCTCTTTTAGCAAACTTGACGATCGAGTTGCCTCGAGTCAGAGGCGGGAGCCCGTTTAAAGAACCGATCATGTGGTGCCACCTCGACGAGGAGATCGGAGATCGACGAGATCGGAGCAGCCGCAACGGAGCGTGGGATGATGGTTGAAGAACGAAGGACTCGGATCGTTCGGTATAACATTCCTACACTCTTTACAGTTTGTTAGTTTAGCAATAATGGCAGATCCGGGTTAAAGTATACGATAGCGCCAGTTTAAAAGTTTTTGTTCCGCATTTGGCGTCTGTAGACGGCCGGGGCGCTAGCGTAGACTTACAGTGGTATCAGAGCCTCACCATTTTGCTATACTAACTTGTGCTAACGCGTTTAAAATGTCGATCCGACCGAAAATCGAAAAACACAAAATCCATGCCCGACAGTTTCTGTTGATTTTAAACGGTCTCTGAAATTATTTCTGGATGTCTTAAAAATCCGCGCAGGCATATTTAAGAACCACGACGAAATTTGGAGTCGTGACTCCTCCAAGTTGCCGCGGAAGGGCGGCCAAACCCATGGTTTGGCCGCGCTTCCGCGGCCATGTGAGGAGCACGTGCTCCCAAATTTGGTCAGTATGTTCAGTGTTGGATTTTGGGGTTTTTGGTATATATATTTTTGGCCCAGGTTTTGTTACTGTTCACCAGTAAGCAGTGGGGCCCACTTTTTGAAATTTGGTCTTTGGTCGATCGAAATTTAAACACGTTAGTTTACAGTGCTTACATTATATCTCCGACCGGGAATGTCATTTGATCGGTAAACCGCGTTTAATTGCTATAGTTCTTTTAGACGGGTTTGCGAACGTGACATTCGCGTTGATGTTCTGTGTTGTGCTGTGATGTTGCGGATTTGTCGTGGTGGATAGCAGTGTGCAATGGTAGTACAGTTTGTGTTTATTTGTACATTTGATATTGCGGGGCGAGCGTCCAACTTGTGGACTGCCGTCACTGCCTGTTGTATAATATTCTTTTGGGGCACGACCAGGTTGCGGTCGATGTACCTATTGTACTATTTTTCATTACTGTACTAGGTTTTGCCCCGAGACGGAGTGCACGGATAGCCGGGTTCGGGAAAGCAACGGGTCCGCATCTCATGGCTTTGAGAGGCAGAGGGGCCCCACTTCAGAATTGGCAGACTATTCGCCGCACTCGTAGGGGGTACAGGTTGACCCAAGGAGGGGTGCTCAATTTACCGGATTCCGTGAAGTGCCGGGTGTTTCATTCACTATGCTGTGGGGACTACCTCGCTTCAGGTTTTGGCGGGTAACTTGTCGCACCCGTAGGGGTCTAGGTTTCATTGCACAGGCTATCCACACGACAGGGGAACGTCGAGTTTCAGCAGCGGCTCTGTGAAACTCGGGGATCCCAGATATCTGTATTGTTCTGTAATGCTTATTACTTTTCTGTAATGTTGCATATTATCACGCCTGGAGCGATTATGTATATTGGTTTATATACTATTAGATGTTGTATATGTTTTACACCCGCGCTAGTCCAGTCCCCGCTCTGTCGTTAGTTAAGTAACCTAACGGGTGATGACGGGACCCAGTGACGAATGCGGATGGCATATACATACATTTTATTTTCGTTCTTTTCTGGTGTGATTGATTGATGGGACTGCGTTGATTCTGATCAATGCAAAGTTAAAACAAACCTGTTTACAGTTGTTGGAACAATTTAAAAAGTGTTATTGCAAAGACGTTTACTTTTGTTATGCATAGCGGTATTCAGTGGAATATCCTGCACCTCATTCGACGGGGCAAGGGCCGATATCCCTTCACCGAGACTGACCCCTTGGGCAGAAGTTTGCGTCAGCGTAATAACTTCACTATAGTCGATTACAAGTTGCTTTGCATAGCGGTATTCAGTGGAATATCCTGCACCTCATTCCACGAGGAAAGAGCCGAGATCCCTTTACCGGGAGTGACCTCTTTAGCAAAAGGTTTTCGCCACTATATTTTAAAAAGCTATCAGGTTCCTTCAGCGATATCAAGTTCACTACGCTAAAGGTTTTTCGCCAAAAACCAGTCGTAGCCCTCCGTCACTTCTTTTGGGTATTCAGTAGTATTCAAGCTACGTATTTTGACCAACGCCAAGGCATAGTGTTTGGTAGCTGCTGGGTATTCAATTGTTGCATAGATAGATGAGTCAGTTTGGGACAGTCGTTCTGCCATTTTGGCCAACGTCAAGGGCATGTGCGGGTGGGTTCAAATTGGCAAGATAGTGACGGGTAGAACTTGGCATGTGACTTATGACATTTTGACCAACGCCAAGGTTATAAGAGCATGGGGCAAAAATGATATCGGGAGTTTCTAAAGAAACTGAAACTTGCCGAGTATGCGCATACCTTCTGGAGTATGAGTAACGTGGATGCATTCCATCACGTTATCATGCGATGAGAGTTGGATCCTGATTCCCACTGATGAGTTGGTTTACTCTTCGGGTGATCCCGATTGATTCTTCTTTAGGTTTGGAGGAGAATTTGACAGGACAGTGGGAGGTTTCCGGATTAGATAAAATGATGACCATTCTGATCTAGGATAGAGTGCACGCAGAGTGTTTCTTTTCTCTCTCTCTCTTTGGCAGCGACCTTTGACCGACCCTAGACTATGACTCAGTGACCAGGTTGACCGAACCTTCTTAAAATACTGGCTTTTGGATTGTCTGAGTTGCATAAGTCATTGCCACTCCTTCTTTTACCCTTTGAATTTCTCAGAACACCCGTATTACTACGGATATCCACTTCCATTGGATAGAGCCATTGTATGGTTATATACGAACTCGAAAGGACTTCTTCGGGGATGGATCCAGGTTCAGGAGAAATAGAATTGGTTTATTCAGTTGTCTTTTATTATCACCTTCTCTCAGGTTGCGAGAGCTCCTTGGTTTAGGAGAGTACACCTATTACGTCTATTGGATAGTCTTATTCCAAACCATAGGCTGGTGCCGAAAGGTAGGGAATGAAGAAAACCAATTAGCCTAAGTAGGGTGTGCAGAAGGTAATATGTAAAGACAAAATAAAGGGATTAGAAAGAGGGCAAAGTAAATTGCGACTGATATCATTCACGACCAAAACCGCGTACTTCATCGCCACTCCTATTTCACCTTTAAAAGAATAAGGTATTATTCAATTGTCTTTTATCGTCACCTTCTCTCGAGATGCGAGTACTCCTTGGTTTATGAGGGTACACCTATTATGCTTACTGGATAGTCTTCTTCCAAACCATAGGCTGGTGCCGAACGGTAGGGAAGGAAGAAAACCATTTAGCCTAACGATGGTGTACAGAAGGTAACGACTAAAGACAAATAAAGGGATTTTGGAGAGATGGCAATAAAATATACGGTTGACGTCATGAATTGGATTATGGAAGAGGCATTGCTATGAATACCAGGATACCCCTACGAAACATTTTCATGTTTCAGTGCATTGTTAAAGGAAAAACTGTTTTCCCGATTAGACACTTACTCCAAGGGTATGTATTTACCAGGTTTCATTCTCATATCTGTATGGTTTTACAGATGATGATTGGGAGTAAGATATTGGGAATTAGGTGATCGTCCTCATTATATCGGAATTCGTTGTAATTGGTGATAGTTGAGGAAATCGCCAGGGTACAGTTTTCCACCGACAACGCACAAGTTATGAGTTGTTTAACTCAGCGGACTTATACAGAGTATTGTATGTTGTCCAGTGTCCATCAGGACAAAGGGGTAGGTCCTCGTACTATGTTCTGTTTACTTATAACTTCTCTAGTATTTAGACGAGTGTTTCGTAGAAATACAAGGTCTAAGTTTTGAGAAGTTGTGGGTATAAGAATAAAGTAGAGAACCAGGTATCACAAGTATCGGGATTCTTCAAAGAGATCGAAGATGTAGATTCTTGTGATTGGTATTCAGATAATAGTAATGGTTTTGAGAAACGTGTTTCTCTTTCAGGTTACTCATAATTGGATGGATTCTTAAGTTGAGTAATGCTGATTAGCCTCTTTCCATTAAGGTGATATGCACTGGAGACAGCTGCATGGATTGAATCTTGGTTCCAAATTAAATTAGTGCCAAAGTTTCTGTATTGGATATAGAATGGATCGTACCTTAAAAGATGTTAAGGTACGGGGAGTTGTCCAGCTTATGATTAAAACCAGACACTGGATAACTCAGGGCACGTTTCTGTAGTGGCTGTTTGTGGGTTGACCCTGGCTATGACGAGGGTTGATATTCTACCATTTGGAAGATCAATAGTGATATTGTTCTTGACTCGCCACAGTTTTAGTAAAATGGATCTTTTTCAGAAAACAGTAGTGGGAGTATGGTAGAACTGGAAGTGATTCCAGAACCGCGAACGATTACGGAAAAATTTAATAGGACCTATATATTCGATCAGGTTTGACATTCCAATAGCCACTCCGCAGGTATGGTAGATAACCTCAGACGCCCGAGAGGTACTTCGGTAGCCTCAGAGACGGTGACAGGGAGGTTCTTATCTACCAAGACTTGACACTACTGTTGTTCCAGGATATGAGACCCGGTAGGAGGGTTGTCATAGTCAGTGGGAGCAACGGAAGCATGGTGGGCAAGTAGCTTATATCTATTTATAGACTTGAGCAGTTATAGCGGAGATAGATCATCTAATTTTGATGTGACAGTCATGGTTTTGACTTCAATCAGAATAAGGGATGGATCTGTTAAGGAGGTAGTAGGGTGTGATGTCATGGTATCTGGATGACACACACAGAGTAGGAAGTAAAATTCCTATACTACGATCGGTTGAACTGTGGTCGTCACACAGTTGTTTCTCCAGACAGGATATGGATATAACATTTGACATTCTGGTTTCTAGATCTGTGGTTTTAGATCTAGATTTGGGTAGTTTCCCAATGTGGGTACTTTGACATTATTCTAATGGTTTTTAGAATAGATGACTCCTAGCATGGTGGTGAACCTGCAGGTGATGGAGTCACCCTCTCTAAAGGTGTCGTATAGACTAAAGGGGAGAGGGATGTGCATGATTGACAGATCACTTGCTTAGGCAATTGAGTCAATCAGGAGATGTCAAGTACTACACCAGATGTTGTTTTTGTACTAGATGCAATAAGTTTGTATTAATCTAATCCTGGAGAAACATAAGGAAGCAGTTATAGAACATTGGTACATGTTCTACGGATTTGATGACGGCAGCCTCCTTCGGGAGACGATTATCATTCCAGGCTTCAAAGGTGACGTGGATGACAGAGTGACTGTCAGAGTTTTAGTTTTTCCCTCTGACGAAGAGGGACAGTATTATGGACAGGTGGTCCAAGAGGATATTGTGGGAAGCAAGGTGCCCGATACTGATTAGGTTCAGTGATCGATTCAGTCTAAGAAGTTTGGATATGGAGTTCATTTATGAACTAAGGTCCCATCAGATATCCAGACATGTTCTAAGACATGTATTACTCGATTCGGGAGATGGCTTTCTCCGCGAACTTGAGATTAAGAGAGATATAGAAAGAAACATCTAGGCGGATCCACTCACTGAGGCTATTTCTCGAACACAAAAGTTTTACAAACGGGCTTTGTGAATCTGATTAGTAGAGGAGTTGGGTGTCGGTTTCACACGGGCTGTGAGTAGTCGACATCGCAATATTAGCCTTGAGTGCAAGTGGGAGATTGTTGGAGATAGTGCCCTCATAGTCAATTATTGGATCGCAGGTACGTGATTGCAATGATTGCGGAGGACCTATCACGGTAGGACAGTCTTACTCGAAATGATAGTATGCTATCTGGTTTGCCTTTATCAGTCGTGTACATGTTCAGGTGACTGATTGCATGTTACACTTTGATAGAGCCCTTAGGATCTTGCTTTACTACCAACAGTATGATGGCGATCATATACGTGAGAGTTGGGTAGTTTATATGCATATCCTTAATTGTGGTCCCTAGTCGTGGGAGTTTCGAGACAGGGCATCGATACTCCGGAGTAGACTAGTGTGTACAGTCGAGACCCCGACGAGGGGCGGTGGCCGGTCTCACAAGCCACTGGTGTCAGTTGGATCACCTAAGATGTATACAGGTGCTCATTGGGTTATGAGTACACCGGACAGGACTCGCCGGGAATCTGCTAGTTAGTATTATATCTACCGTCAGATAGCAGTTCCCTGGTGACATGTGTACAGGTTAGTTCATCGACCTGAGGTCGTCATTTGTCTCGTGTGAGTTCCCACTGTGCTTTGATTTCTACCCTACCACGGCTCAAAGGAGTCGTGCAAACAGGTAGTTTTTGGGTACAGTCCCGAGCCATATGGAGGCACGTGAGCGGATCGGCAGGGGATTCGTCTCTCCCGGTATTGGGGGCGAGATCGTGCTGTGTCTAGGAGAGCCATTACACAAATCCATGGCCATGGTAGGAGATTTACTGGTAGGTACTCCAGTAGTATCTCAGGGTGTATTTGGGCTTCACTCCGACACGACTTATACTGCTATTGGGGGTCTGACGTTGCTAGCCCCCTAGACAGATATGCGATACTCATTGACGAACGGACCGGACTGTATATACATTGTCACTGTTAGGCTCAGTAGGGTTTTCGAAGGAGTTCGCTTATCGGTCTCCCTTGAGTTCGCTCCTCGGCCACCCTTGAGGTCAGTCCGTGGGCAGCCGTTACGCATTGCTAGTGCCGCTGACGGTTTGTGGTTAAACCCACTGCCAGGGTGCTGACGAGTTATTAGAGTCCCCCACAGACAGTTTCCCAAGTTCGGGCGAAACGTTGTAGAGGCCGTATGGTTTTATGGCAGGGTTCGGAAAATGCACGTGCGTTTACGCACGTGTTATTTTTCGGGCAGATAATACCGGTCGGCATTGGTTTAAGCCGGATTCGAGTATTATATTGAGTAGGTATAATATCTTTGTCTCAGTTGCATTTGTATTCGGTCGTAATACAAATGCGGGTATATTTATAAAGTTTCGGGGTTATCCTGAAAGTCGTTTCAGGATCACTTTTGGAAGTTGCCAGTTTCCAGTTTTCTATCAGCCGTCTTTTAACATTCGGTTAAAGACGGATTTATCTTTTCTTGGATGAGAGTGAGTCATGCTTCTAGAAGATTCTAGAAGGTTCTAGATTGGGTGAGGTGTCGTGTGACTCATGCTTTGTAATCAACCATTTCTTGTTATGCTTAAGATCTTTTTGTAAGATATTTAGTTTGTGTTCATATTGTGATAAGGATGGTGGTTTATGGTCACCTCCTTATCTTCTCCTACACTCACCCTCCTCCTTCATATATGAATGGATGGCCTCCTCTCTCATTCACTCTCTCTCACTTGAGTTTTCATTTGCTAGAAAAGATATGATAGGTTTTATCGGTGTATGGAATTTCACAGTCCATTTCATTCCATCACCCGATTCCCTCGGCAACTTCATTAACCGATCGTCCACGGATTTGGACGAAGTGAGACAAAGTCATCTACTCATTCTCTACATCAATCTTGGTCGTCTCTTTTAGCAAACTTGACGATCGAGTTGCCTCGAGTCAGAGGCGGGAGCCCGTTTAAAGAACCGATCATGTGGTGCCACCTCGACGAGGAGATCGGAGATCGACGAGATCGGAGCAGCCGCAACGGAGCGTGGGATGATGGTTGAAGAACGAAGGACTCGGATCGTTCGGTATAACATTCCTACACTCTTTACAGTTTGTTAGTTTAGCAATAATGGCAGATCCGGGTTAAAGTATACGATAGCGCTAGTTTAAAAGTTTTTGTTCCGCATTTGGCGTCTGTAGACGGCCGGGGCGCTAGCGTAGACTTACATTTAGTAGTGAAAGAATGTTATGTAAACTCGACCTGATGTAAGATATAAATGCGATGAAAGAATACAAGACGGATATGATGATATGACGATGTTTTGGTATACGGATGCAAGTCGATTGAGATGATTTATACCGCCGGTGGCCTGATATAAGATTATTGCTGATGTGACCTGAGACATAGGTATATAAAGATATTTATATGTGTTGTAAATCAGGAGTGTTGGACGTACGTGACGTTAGATCCGCACCCTCCTTGTCTTATATGTTGATAGGATCCCTGATAGCTTAATGCCACCGTACGATGACTTTTCGTGCGTGATGAGTTTGACTTGATGATTGATCCATACCCTTGACTAGAGGTTGTTGTACGATGTATTATACCGTACTCGATGTTGTTAGGCTGGATGCCGATTGATAGATTCACCGACTCGATCACGTTAGATAGGTATACCTTATAGCTTCTAGCTAACGATTTACCTTATGATGCATTCATGTTGTTCACATTGTACTGCTTATACCTGTAATAGTACACCTGCACCATTATCGATGATGCGTATATTACACGTACACTGATTGTAGGCTCACACATGCCATCATCGATAATTGCCATGTCACTACACAGTAGCATTGCTGCATCATGATATGACTCTTCGCATAACCTGCTTGCACATATACATTGTATATTCATATTGGTGCACCTATACATTGATACATCCATATTTGCGCATATACATATTTGTATATCCATATTGATGCACATAGACATTGATATATCCATATTTGCGCACATACACATCGTATATTCATATTGGTGCACCTATACATTGATACATCCATATGTATATCCATATTGATGCACATAGACATTGATATATCCATATTTGCGCACATACACATTGTATATTCATATTGGTGCACCTATACATTGATACAACCATACTTGCGCATATACACATTTGTATATCCATATTGATGCACATAGATATTGATATATCCATATTTGCGCACATACACATTGTATATTCATATTGGTGCACCTATACATTGATACATCCATATTTACGCACGTACACATTGTTTATTCATATTGGCACATATACATTGGTACATCTATCTTGCGCATATACACTGTACCTATATAGAGAACTGGTTTTTATTAGGGGATTGGGAACCGCAGGATATAATTTAAAACTGGAATCATTTTAAAAGAGCGGTTTTCCCTTAATACGTCATACCACTGTTCCATAATCCATGATATACGAATATACATACGTTTTTATTATATGTCGCATACATCATCCTTTATGATTTTACGCATTGAGATATGCTGTTTTTCATGAGATTTCTGGATTTGAGAACCGTGGCTATTTCAAAGGAAAGTATGTACTGTTTAAAACCCGGTTTCTCTTGATATGATATTTCAGTGCGTCCACCATGTGTTTTCTCGGTTCTGAGAGCGACATGTGAAACCCGATTCGAGGAGACGGATGAGGCTGATTGCGGGTACATGGTGGACCCGGTATGGTACTCCGGGACGAGAAAGAGATTTCGTGTTGATGACGATGAGCCTGGCAGAGAGACTACTACCTACCGGTGATAGTTTTGGGCTCGGCGGATATCCAAAGGATACCGACCGGAGTCAAGAGATGATGTGGGCCGATCCGGACTGACGGAGCCCGTAGGCCGATCCGGACTGACGGAGCCTGATATATGAGGATTTATGTGCCGATGCTGGGCATGGTTTTCATGATGTTTTCAAGTGTCAATGATAGACACTCAGGTTCTATGATTTTGATGTTTCGTGAGGGACACCGTTGATTTATATCCTCATACTTTCATGCACACTCCTTTATGATATTTACGTCCATACAGACATTGATTGTATGGGTGGACAAGATCCACATGCTTACATACATTGATTATATGGGTGGACGAGATCCACATGCATACATGCATTGATTATTATTGTTGGATGTTATCCGCATGCATATAGGTATTGACTACCTCGTTGGCACATATACAGACCCGTTCACCTTAGATATCATAGTATTACTTTTATGATATAGTTGACCTAGGAGTAGTTGTTTATTCGATTTATATCTATTAATATTTTTCTACTCACGAGTTGACAACTCACCCCCGTTGTACCACAGTTCTTGCAGGTTGACCGCTTGGATCAGTAGCGGCTTCGCTGGCACACAGTTGCATTCGGGTGTTTTGCATTGGTAGGTGGGACATTTGTATCGTACCCACTCTTGTATCTATATTTCATTATTGTATCTAGTTAACTCCATCAATCAAAATTTGTAATTGTATAAGTGATGAGACTTAGTGAGACTTGTTGTTGCGGGATTTGAGCGATGGGTTTTATATTCACTTTTGGGGTTATGTCTTGCTCATTTCTTTATCTTTTTATGGTGAACTTCGCCGTTGGACGTCGTATACTTATATATATTGTCTTGCGTGGCTGTGATCCGCCGTTTGGCGAAGAGCTAGCTTCCGCTTTGGGATGCCTTTATCATTATTATGTATTTGTGGTTTTGGATCAAAATATACAAAGGAGGTGCTGCAGAAATTTTTAAAAGACGAAACATGTTTTTAAACTAGTAAATTTCACTTGCATCACTCATGTTCCTTTTCTATGCATTAAGAAAACTTGATTTCATTATACCTCTATTTCAAAACCTCACCTCCTTTATTTTTATTAAAAGGTTTAGATTTCTGGGTTTCAGCTTACTTGAATTCCATTACGCCTTTAGACGTTGCGTGATTCAAGTGCCGGTCACGAGCTAATATTTCATATCGTGACAAAGTTGGAATCATAGCGCTAGGTTTAACCTTTGTTCGAGTTTGTTTGACTATGCGGAGTCTAGGGCGGGTGTGTATTTCAGAACCTAGGCTTGACCATACGGAACTTAGACTTGAACGGGTGGAGGGGGTATTAGACCCAAACTTTCGTTTCATAGGCTGACCCTGATTGATGGAGTAAGTTGCTTGAGAAGAGTGACGTACCGTACATATGTTCCGTGGTATATTTATGATACGATACTCAACTTAAGAAATCATAGGATGTACATATTTTGAGATCTATGATTCTCTTCGTACCCATGATTATACATCCATTGGAGATCCTCGATTCTATTAGTTCCATGGTTATACTTTCATTGGTATTGTTCCTTCTTATGATCATGTATCCATTTTGGATCTGTCGTTTCCTTTCTTACCATTGATCTGCTCTCTTCGATACTCGATTGAGGTTCCTGTCACCATGGTTTGAGCACAGTTTAAGCTGCTGCTAGTGTTGTGGTCAGGGCGAGCTCGTCTGGTATGAGGGCGGACCATTGTGTTTTCTAGTGACATGGGAACGTCTCGATGTAATGTGGTGTTGTGACCTCCTGTTGAGGCGGTTTTATTCCGGATGATCGGGCCATTGTTAAAGCTGCCAGTTGCGAGAGGACTGTTGATGTACAGTGTACCTCAGAGATTTTGATGTCGCCTACCGTGCAGACATGTGACCCAGCGGTTTCTGAGATGATGGGATTTCGCTTCCAAAGCTAACGAGCTAAGATCGCCGGAGCTTCCAGGCAGAAATGCGACAGATGATAGCTAGTCTACCCCGATTTGAGAGACGAAGGTGATTCGTCAAATTGATGCGCCGAAGCAGGCCCAGTTGAGTTGAAGATTTCCAATGTGGAGAGAAACTTACTCAGACCTAGAGCAGACCGATCCAGAGATGACCGCCGATGTATCGCCTTTCTTGGAGGATTGAGGCATTATTTAGCATGCGGGCGAAGAATATTCACATGTTGTATAGGCGAAGTTAAAAAGTTCGAGCGAGTGTCAGAAACCCATTTTTCCCAAGTTTAAAGTGTTCGGAAGAACATGCAGGTAATTCTGTGGAAGAATGAAAGCCTAACTCGACATGATGACCATGGAACCGCTTTGAACCTTAGGGTTTGTGGCAGTTTAGCGGTGCCATCAGTAAGGCTTGGGTTTGCCCTTCTACGGTTGGTCCAGAGGTGATGTGCTATGTGCCAGATATTTTTAGACTGCGCTCAGGTGTTGAGCTTTCGGGAATTTTAGGATCTTGATGATTCGATCGAAAAGTTTGATGTCGTCCGGATATCATGTGATAAGAGACCAGTAAGTCGACCAGCTTTGGATAGAGGACCTCATCCTGATGCATTGTGAGTTGATCGAGGACGGACGAGTATTGAGTATTCCTCCGATGATTGGGACGACTTCCCGAGGACGTGTTCAGCTAGATATCTTCTACAGAGTGATAAAGCTACAGAGTACGCGATTTCGAGTCCGTGCGAGAGACTTCGGATTGACCGTGGCCGAGAACAGTTGTAGTGCGCAGATAGCATGGCGTGACGTCATAGTGGACGACGATAAGGACAAGTGGAACTAGAGGTTCATGCGAGACGCTGACGAGCTGTTATTACTCCCCGTCGAGATCAGAGACCTGATATGCATACAGGGGCGTTGGGATACGGCCAGTTTCCGAGGAAATGTGTGCAAAACACGCAGATGTCCAGAAAAAGAGAAAATATTATGTAAGAGTACCAGCCTCCGTACAGTTCGACATAGGCGAGATCAGAAGAGACCTCGAGCAGGATTCCTTTCAGGAAACAATGAGATTTGCACCCAGGATCAGATGTGTTATGTGTATTCAGAGGACCAGAGGCCGACGCCGGTAACGTGCTACTTTACGAGTGATCGTGATGATTGACCGAGAGATGACCAGAGAAGTGCCAGAATGGAATCGTCCCCGTTAGCACACCTGACTAGGTCGATAAGCCGATGGATTACGAGATTGGTGAATCCACAGAGAAAATGAGGACCCAGAGATAGAGGACGCTAGACCATGAGCAGGAGGCAAGCGGATGTTCTTGCTCTGCCAGTTTTAGGCGCACTAGTAATTTTTCGATATTGTAGGAGGTGTATCTCAATGTCATTTGCTGCAATTTGCATTGTGATCCGAGTATCACGCTTATATCACTTGGATTTAAGTTTTGATGATTGAGTTTCATGATATTGATTTCGTGCACCATGGCTGCACCTACTGAGTATTTACATTTGCGCATAGTTATCGCACCTAATATACATTTTATACACCGTTGTGTTGATTTGCGATTTATGCATGCCTATTGCATTTGATGTCGATTTTGTACCTTCATAGCATGTGTTTATGATTTCATGGATTTCATACGGATGATGTGATTTTTGCACTCGGTATAACTCATATGTGCTTGCAGTGCATTGATACGGATATTGTGCACATAGTTGCACACGATTTTTATTTATACACCTTGGTGTACTCGGTGTTTCTTTTATGCGTTTGAGTATTGATTGTATTTCATGCATTTGATGCACCAGATGTTATTTTCGTGCACAATAGATGCACTAAATATTGTTGTCGTGCACACCCATTGCAGTGGACGGATACTTTTGTGCACATCCGTTGCACTTAGTTTTGCATTGTGCGTATTGTGGCACCTGTATTTGAATTTGATTTCCATGCGCACCAAACGCATGTGATTATTGGATACGCCTTTTTAGGCTGATTTTGCTTTTGAGCTCTATATTGTGTAGTAGCCAAACAGGACTGATATGAGAACAATACCTGAGCATTCTGCATACATTAAAAGTTTACCAAAAGGGTTTTCAAGAGGAGCTATAGTCTCTCTATTTTCTACGTGTCCATGAGCGACACGAACGTTTATAAAGGAAAACCTTTTGGGATATTTTGAAAACGACGGAACATGTATTTAAGAAAACATATATGGACATATATTATTATTTAAAATGAGCGTCCATCAGTTATGCCGTGAGTTACACATTCCCGCGGCGATTTAGAAAATATTTTTGCATGTATTTTATTCAAATTTTGGAGTTTTCAAAGATGCGTACTATACACGTATTATAGTATTTGACTAGTGTATATTGGATTTCAGTAGTGGATTTCGAGATTTGTATCTCTATCGTAACTCCGAGGATATGCGTGCGAGTTCGATAATTTGCGTGACGCTTGATGGAGTTCAATTTTGAGTTTTGTACACGTTTTTATGCGCACTTGACGCGCGGTGTTATTTCTGCGCTTTTCATAATTTCGGAGCCCCGTTGTTTTGAGCAGATTATTGAAATGTTTTAGATTTTAGGGGTTTAAATTTAAATTCGGGCACCAAATTTATTTAAGGGGGGAAGATTGTAACAATTCAGAAAATAAAAAATATTTCTTGGAATTTAATATTAAAATAATATATTTCCCGAAAACTGCCCGATTTGCGAAATTGGGGTTTTCGAAAAAGGGTATAAATATATACCAATAATTGTGAAATAATTGAAAATTAAAATGATTTATTCATTTAAAAATATATTTAAAGGATTTGGCATTTTTGAAATTTATATGTAGTTTTGATAAAAACCCGATTAATGCACTGCTAATCACGATTAAGCCAAATGTATGTCTCTACAGATTTCCATGGTAAGTGCACCATGACATGTTACATGTTATTTTATGGTGTTGTTTTATTTGGGTATATGTGTTTTAGTGAGAAAAGAAAAAGAAAAGGTGTCATGATAAGTGAGGAGAGAGAAAGGAGACAAAATGATGATATGGAAAGTGAGTGGGTGAGAACAATAGTGAGAGAGGGGGGCTGCTGCCATTATCCATTTCCCCCATCATTTCCATTTCCCTCTTCATTTCTCTCAACTCCACATCCCTTCACCTTCAAACCCTAAATCCATCTCCAAAACTCCATCCAAACCATATAACCCTCTCACAAAAAACGATCCCCTCTTCATGCTCTTCGCATTGAACCAAGCAAAATGGGATTTTGGCAACTTTGGGACTTTTAGGGTTTTGTTTGGGAGTAACCATGAGGTATATCTCTTTTCTTTTAGAGTAGTTTTGATTTCCTATCTTTTTTTAAGTTTAGATATCGTTTAGTAATGGATTGTGAACTTGGAAAATCCCAAGAGAAGGGTTTGGGAAATTGGTGATCTTTGTGGTTGTCAATAAGACTTTTTGGGATGATTCATGATCTGGACCAGAGCTTAGAAGCCTAAAAAATGGATTTAGAAACCCTGACATTGGATAAATGTGTGAATTGTGAAGGTATTTTGGAATCTGGAGCAGCCATGGGGCACTAGAAATAATTTAGCAAATACTGGGAGTCGTGCAGGCATCTAGGAAGCTACCACCAAGACCTGGGCCCCAACCCCTGTACTATGGCCATAGAGTAATTCAATCTGGCTGCAAATTGCGGCCAGGCTGGGTTGGAATTGTTTCGTATTTGTTCTGGGGTCCCCTTAGATGTAAATTAGACCCTCCATATATACAGAATTGACCAATTTGGCCTAGGGTAAAATCTGGGAGCACATTAGGGTGTTTTTGGCTATATTTTCCGTATTTTGAAATATTTGGTTTTGCTATTTGGATTTGTTTTGGGTTGTTGGATGTTTGTACATCGACAATAAGGGTTGTTTGATTGTTTTGCGCATGTAGGCCATAGGTTCTAACCTATGAACGTACCGTGCGCCGTATCGGTTTTCCGGATTCTATTTTAATATGCATTGTGACTGTTTATTATTATAGGTACCTTCACGTGGATTCTGAGGCGACGAAGCATGGCGTCATCGACTTTGGCAAGCAAGAAGCAAGGTGAGTGGATCTATATCTATGGGGGAAGTCAGGTGGATGGCGTATAGCACCCCCGCAAAGTTTTGGTGGAAACGGATTTGTAGCTTATGGTTAAGAGAACCTAGATTTGGAAACTTGGGTTAGAGTTAAAGGATAGTTAGTGAAACCATATAAGAAACTAAGGATAGTTAGAAGTGATATAATACGGCTAATATGTGACGAAGGTATTTGAGGATGATTTTTGACGATATTGTCGTTTAGGATATTATAGGACTAAATAGTCGATGTAGATGTGTCATCCGAACCATACATATTTTCTAAACTAAAGAATCGTATTCATCTTTTAAATAGATATCTTGAGGGACGTTACGGAATTTCAAATGATATCTTTTCCTTAAAAACACCGTAACCCCTATATTCAAAACTATGATTCGCTTTCAAAAATCTAATTGTATGGTTCGGGTGTGTGTGTATGTTAGATTAGATACTTATACTTTTAGTAGTGATAGAATGTTATGTAAACTCGACCTGATGTGAGATATAAATGCGATGAAAGAATACAAGACGGATATGACGATGTTTTGGTATACGAATGCGAGTCGATTGAGATGATTTATATCCTGCCAGTCCCCTGATATGAGATTATTGTGGATGTGACCTTGGATATAGGTATATAGAGATATTTATATGTGTTGTAAATCGGGAGTGTTGGACGTACGTGATGTTAGGTCCGTACCCTCATCGTCTTATAGGTTGATAGGATCCCTGATAGCTTAATGCCGCCATACGATGACTTTCCGTGCGTGATGAGTTTGACTTGATGATTGATCCATACCTTTGACTAGATGTTGTTGTACGATGGATTATACCGTACGCGATGTTGTTACGCTGGATGCCGATTGATAAATTCACCGACTCGATCACGTTAGATAGGTATACCTTATAGCTTCTAGCTGACGATTTACCTTATGATGCATTCATGTTATTCACATTGTACTACTTATACCTGTGATAGTACACATGCACCATTATCGATGATTCGTATGTTACGCATACACTGATTGTAGGCTCACACACGTCATCATCGATAATTTCCATGTCACTACACAGTAGGATTGCTGCATCATGATATGACTCTTCGCATAACTTGCTTGCATATACACATTGTATATTCATATTGGTGCACCTATATATTGATACATCCATATTTGCGCATATACAAATTTGTATATCCATATTGATGCACATAGACATTGATATATCCATATTTGCGCACATACACATTGTATATTCATATTAGTGCACCTATACATTGATACATCCATACTTGCGCATATACACATTTGTATATCCATATTGATGCACATAGACATTGATATATCTATCTTTGCACACATACACATTGTATATTCATATTGGTGCACATATACATTGATACATCCATACTTGCGCATATACACATTTGTATATCCATATTGATGCACATAGACATTGATATATCCATATTTACGCACATACACATTGTATAGTCATATTGGTGCACTTATACATTGACACATCCATATTTGCGCACGTACACATTGTATATTCATATTGGTGCACATATACATTGGTACATCTATACTTGCGCATATACATATTGTACATACATAGAGAACTGGTTTTTATTAGGGGATTGGAAACCGCAGGATATATTTTAAAACCAGAATCATTTTAAAAGAGCGGTTTTCCCTTAATACGTCATACCACTATTCCATACTGCATGATATACGGATATGCATACGTTTTTATCATATGTCACTTACATCATGCTTTATGATTTTACTCATTGAGATATGCTCTTTTTCATAAGATTTCTGGATTTGAGAACCGTGGCTATTTCAAAGAAAAGTATGTACTGTTTAAAACCCGGTTTCTCTTGATAAGATATTTCAGTGCGTCCACTATGTGTTTTCTAGGTTCTGAGAGCGACATGTGAAACCCGATTCGAGGAGGCGGATGAGCTCGATTGCGGGTACATAGTGGACCCAGTATGGTACCCCGGGGCGAGATAGAGATTTCGTGTGGATAACGATGAGCCTGGCAGAGGGACTACTACCTACCGGTGAAAATTTTGGGCTCGGCGGATATCCGGAGGATACCGACCGGAATCGAGAGATGATGTAGGCCAATCCAGACTGACGGAGCCCGTGGGCCGATCCGGACTGACGGAGCACGATATATGAGGATTTACGTGCCGATGCTGGGCATGGTTTTCATGATGTTTTCGAGTGTCGATGCTAGGCACTCAGGTTTTATGATTTTGATGTGTCGTGAGAGACACCGTTGATTTATATCTATATACTTTCATGCATACTTCTTTATGATATTTACGTTCATACAGACATTGATTATATGGGTGGACGAGATCCACATGCATACATACATTGATTATATGGGTGGACGAGATCTACATGCATACATGCATTGATTATTACTGTTGGATGTTATCCGCATGCATATAGGTATTGACTACCTCGTTGGCACATATACAGACCCGTTCACCCTAGATATCATAGTATTACCTTTATGATATAGTTGACCTAGGAGTAGTTGTTTATTCGATTTCTATCTATTGATATTTTTCTACTTACGAGTTGGCAACTCACCCTCGTTGTGCCACAGTTCTTGTAGGTTGACCGCTTGGATCAGTAGCGGCTTCGCTGGCACACAGTTGCATTCGGGTGTTTTGCATTGGTAGGTGGGACATTTGTATCGTACCCACTCTTGTATCTATATTTTATTATTGTATCTAGTTAACTCCATCAATCAAAATTTGTAATTGTATAAGTGATGAGACTTAGTGAGACTTGTAGTTGCGAGATTTGAGCGATGGGTTTTATATTCACTTTTGGGGTTATGTCTTGCTCATTTCTTTATCTTTTTATGGTGAACTTCGCCGTTGGGCATCGTATACTCATATATATTGTCTTGCGTGGTTGTGATCCGCCGTTTGGTGAAGAGCTAGCTCCCGTTTGGGGATGCCTTTATCATTATTATGTATTTATGGTTTTGGATCAAAATATACAAAGGAGGTGCTGCCGAAATTTTTAAAAGACGAAACATGTTTTCAAACTAGTAAATTTCACTTGCATCACTCATGTTCCTTTTCTATGGATTAAGAAAACTTGATTTCATTATATCTCTATTTCAAAACCGCACCTCCTTTATTTTTCTTAAAAGGTTTAGATTTCTGGGTTTCAGCTTACTTCAATTCCATTACGCCTTTAGACGTTGCGTGATTCAAGTGCTGGACACGAGCTAATATTTCGGGTCGTGACATGTAGCCTGGGGTTTATTGATTGTGAGGATCTAAATCTCCAGCATTCGCAAACTAAGCTGTCGTTAATTACCCCTCGTCTTTGGAGTGAGAGAACCTCCGATTGACGGGTCAAACCAGTCATGCGAACTCAATATGTAGTGTGTTGTGTTTTGAAGGGGTTCTGGATATATCAGGGGCCCGCAGAGTTTTTACGGGGGTCCCGCTATCCGGATAGCGGGCTGGGGGTCAAGAGGGCTAGCAACCCCTTATGGGGTGCGGGGCAGCGCCCTGTTAGAAATTTTTTCTAACGGGGGAGATATTTTTAGTGTGAAATGTATATAAAATGAAGGGGGAAATGGCATCCAAATGACGCGTGAGCGCCAGCGCCAGCGCCGCACGTGCTTGGCACGCGGACTCTAGGCGCTGGCGCATGCGCTGGCGCATGCGCTGGGCACCGGCGCCCCACGTGCTTGGCACACGGGCGCTGGGCGTCAGCAGGAAAAGGGACTTTATCTCTGCACTGAGAGCTGTGCTCCCGACTTGACATTTGGAGCTGAACTCCTGACAAAGAGGACAAAGGGGCTTAGCCCCTGCACTAGGAGTTGTACTCCCAAAAAGAAAGATTTATTATTTTATATATGTATAATATATATATTTTTTTAGGAGTTAAACTCCTAAGATATTTTCGGAGCTGATGAAAGGAGACCGTTTTCTTCTCCCTTGGGCCCTTGATCTTCCCCAAAGCGGGGTTTTTGGAGGTAGGTCTCCTTCTTCCTCCTCTCTATTGGCCGGATTTTGGAGAAAAGAGGGTGGGATTGTATAAATCTCCTCTTTTGGAGATTTGATGGAAGATCCACGTTCCCCTTCAAGGGTTTTGTGGTGAAAAACTATTTGTTTTTAGAAAAGGAAGAATAAAACTCTTGATTTAATTGAAAAGTTGAAGAAGGTTTAGAATCTTGAGGAAGGAGAAGGAGGCACAAAAACCCTAGAGTTTTTAGAGAATGAAAAGTTATTTTCTTATTTCATCATCATGTTGCCTTTTATAAGCTTACAAAACTACATATAACCCCTTGGGCATTACAAAATGGTATTTTACCCATTCCATGCCTCTTGTGCTCATTTCTTTTGCACATGAGCCATGGGCTTTACAAAAATTTGTGTTTATGCCCATTTTTCTTACATTCATGCATAAAAAATTACATCAAAATTATTTATTATATGATTTCATTTTGGCATGGGGGAGGCTGGCCGCGGGGCCCGACTTGGGCATGGGCCCACTTGACCTGGGCTTGGGCCCACCTGGTTTGAGGTTGACTTTGACTTTGACTTGGTCAACCGGGGTGTAATTTTCGACCCCAACAAAGTGCCCCCATCAATAAATGTACACCACGCAGGTGGGTCGTGTGCATGAAATTGATGGATATTCTTTCACGTGGAGGTAACTTTATTTGGTTCCCGGTTTGTGGGAAGCTGACACTGCCCTTTTACGACATGGACGGTCGACGCTTGATGCGTCTCCGAGACGGAGTGTCCGTGGTAGATGTTTCCCCGGCACGGAGTGATTTGGTTCCAGCTTTGTGGGAAACTGGCACTGCCTTTTTTACGATATGGACGGTCGACGCTTAACGCGTCTCCGAGGCGGAGTGTCCGTGGTAGAAGTTTCCCCGGTACGGAGTGATTTGGTTCTCACTTTGTGGGAAGTTGGCACTACCCTTTTTACGACATGGACGTCGACGCTTGACATGTCTCCGAGGCGGAGTGTCGGTGTATGATGTTTCCCTGGCATGGAGTGTCGCTGGTCGACGTTTCCCCGGCATAGAGTGTCGCTGGTCGATGTTTCTCCAGCACGGAGTGTCGGTGTTGGTCGTTTCCCCGAGACAGAGTGTCTGTACATGACGTTTTCCCGGCACGGAGTATCGCCATTCGACTTATCCCCGAGGCGGAGTGTCTGGTTGACGTATCCCCTAGTCGGAGTGTTTTTGTTGGACATTTCCTCGAGGCGGAGTGTTTGGTTGAGTGTCTGTGTTTGGCGTTTCCCCGAGGCGGAGTGTCTGTTTGACGTATCCCCGAGACGGAGTGTCTGGTTGACGTATCCCCGAGACGGAGTGTCTGTGTTGGACGTTTCCCCGAGGCGGAGTGTCTATGTTGGACATTTTCCTGAGACGGAGTGTCTGTATGTGATGTTTCCCCGGCACGGAGTGTTGCCGGTCGACTTATCCCTGAAGTGGAGTGTCTGGTTGACGTATCCCTGAGACGAAGTGTCTGTGTTGGACGTTTCCCCGAGGCGGAGTATCTGGTTGACGTATCCCCTAGACAGAGTGTCTATGTTGGACGTTTCCCTGAGGCGGAGTGTCTGGTTGACGTATCCCCGAGACGGAGTGTCTGGTTGACGTATCCCCAAGACGGAGTGTCTGTGTTGGAAGTTTCCCCGAGACGGAGTGTCTGGTTGACGTATCCCCGAGATGGAGTGTCACTGGTTTTGATGTAGAGGCTAATTCCCAGATGAAGCGTAATTCCGACAGGGAAGGTAGATACTCCGAGGCAGCATAATTTCGACACGGGGTACATTCTGAGACGAAGCACGATTCCACCGCAGAGGTTGTTGTTTTGATTTGATTTGGGCTGACATCAGCATCGCTACGCTGGAATATGGTACGAGGAGCGAATCATCATTTGCCATGAGTGGATTTCCCTCGTTCCCAGTTTAATGACTCAGGGTCATCTATTTCCAGTTTAACGACTTAGAAGTCATATGTTCTCAGTTTAACGACTTAGACGTCATCTGTTCCTAGTTTAACGACTTAGAGGTCATCTGTTCCCAGTTTAACGACTTAGGGGTCTATTGTGCCTAGTTTAATGGTTTAGAAGTCATTTGTGCCCAGTTTAACGACTTAGAGGTCATTTGTTCCCAGTTTAACGACTTAGAGGTCATTTGTTTCCAGTTTAACGACTTAGAGGTCATATGTTCCTAGTTCAAAGACTTAGGGGTCTATTGGATCGGAAGTTTGGAATTTTGGGGTAAGGGTCGGCATCAGTGTTGCTAACACCGAAGCACAGGTGCCAGGAGCAATTCATCATTTTCTTTTACCCGTTGTGGAGTGATGGTTTAGGATACAGGTTTAGGTCCCTATCACCTAAGGCTTTTAAATTTTATGGGCCGTAAGGGTCCCATAAAAACATTTTCTCCCTATGAGTCGAAAGGATCCCGCAGGTGTATTTTCTCCTTAGGAGTCGTGAGGAATCCCAAGTGTGTTTTTCCTTTATGGGTCGTAAGGATCTTACGAAGGTTTGTTCTCGTCATGTATCGTGAGGACACATGAATGAGTCTTCCCAATGGAGCATAATTCCAAGAGTGAAGACTGGCCGCTGGACTGGTGGTTGCGGTAGGGCATGGGCGTGATGAGAATTATTTGAGCCCGTGGATTGTATACGGCAGTCAACTTAGGGACCAACCGTAGGGCTGGAAGAATTTTGGGACTTTGTTGTCGTCTGCATCGCTGCACTGGAATATGGTACGAGGAGCGACTTATCATTCGCCGTTGGGACATTCAGAGACTTTGGTTAGCGTATGCATCGCTGCACTGGAATATGGTACCAGGAGCGACTCATGATTCACCGTTTTTTTACCGCATTGCTCTATCATTTCAGCTTTTCTTGTCGTGAAGGTCGTGATTGCCCTATCATTTCGGCTATTTATTCGCGGTTGCCCCATCATTTCTGCTGTTTATTTTCATTTTTATTTTACTCGATGATTTTTATTGCGAGTTGCCCCGTTATTTCGGCTTATTATTATTATTATTATTATTATTATTATTATTTTATTTACACATTTTTACATCCCTAGTTTAACGAATTAGAGGTCGATTGTTCCCAATTTAATGACGTGGTGGTCGTTGTTTGCTTATCCTGGTTCCTCAAACTTTGATCTTGGCGGAGTTGTGTTGATGACCGTATCTCTGTGACTTGTTGGTACATTTGACGACTATGAAGTTTTCCCAAGCTTGTATTGGTTCTCCACCAAATCTTTGAAAACATAGCAGTCTTCAATGGTATGACTTACCATTCTATGATATGGGCAGTATATGGGATTGCCGGTCATGTTCATTTCATGTGGGCTCTTTGGAATAGGCAGTTGCAGACTGTTGTTCAAGGCGCCCTCGAACATTTTGCGGAATTCATCCCTCCTGAAGGAGTATACTTTCTTCTTTCTCTCCATTAGGGTAGGTGCCCTTACTGGTGCTGGACCCTGAGGACGATCAGTATTTGGTTCACCTACTGTCCGCTTACTATGTTCAGTGTACGTATCAGAGGGACTGGAGGTTGATTGCGGCTGTTTTTCGCTAAAGTGTTCCACCCTTGGGCTGGATGGAGTATTGGTTGGGTGCTTCCGGATATCAATCTCTAGCTCATGAACCAACATTTGATTCTACTATAATTGCAATCGGGCGACTTGGTTCACGAGATCTGCCACGGCGTTTGCCATTTCGTCAACTTTGGAATGGACCTTGGCCATCTTCTTGTCCCTGTCCTGAAGCTGCTTTTGAAGCCATTGGAATAATTCTTGTTCTGTAGTTCCGGACGTGACAACGGGGTCATCTTTACCACCTGAGCTTGATCTGGCAAGAACCACAGGCTCCTTTAGCTTATCGGCCTGAGTGGGCTCTTCATTATTTAGACCGAGTCGACTTTGGGTAGCGACAACCATATCATCACCATGGCTGTGAAGCATAGGAGGGTTCGTTCTTCATGTCCGACCATATAGACAGTGTGGACCACATATCCAGCCATCTCTTTATCTTTGGCGGCTGATTTTATAGAGCGGTCCGGGCTTTGGAAATTCATAAATTTTAACATGGCCAGAGCCCTAGCCCTTTTATTGGCTCTGTATCTGAGCCACTCCTGCCTCATCTTCTCTGTTTTGAGTGCTTGGTAGGCTTCTACTCTTTGGGACGCCGCCATAGGTCTAGTGATGGGGAGTCTTGAGAAGACATCTGCTCGCGTGTCAGTTGAAGGTATCGCCTGGGCTTGCCCGCGATGTCTGGCAAATTTTTTTGTTCTGACGGCTTTGCCCCCAGCTGGGGCCATGGAGAGTCATGCGGAAATGGATTTGTGCTTGGGCTGAGGTGCCTTTGCAACCATGACATTCGGCCTTTTCCCTTTTGAGGACGGTTTATCAGTCACCGAGGCTTGAGGAGCAGGGATGGCATTAGCTGGCACAAACAGAATAGAGCCGAACTGTAGCAGCGGATCCTCCCACTGTCACCCAAGACTGGCCGGGAGGACCGTCCTAGAGTCCATCTTCATCGTGTAGGAGATGGGAGCTGTGTCGATAGCCGAGCTTGTCCTTGGAGACATTCTTGCCGAGTTCGAAGATTGCAATTTGAAACCGTTAACCTGCACAAAGAAGCATGATTTCAGTACAGGAAATCAATGCATATGTTGATTGAGTTCGCATGAACGTTTAACCCGAAATATGGGAAGAGAGAAAAGGTCCCATCGGGCGTGCCAGAATCTGTAGGGTGTTTTTCATCACCCATTGAGATGGGAATACGCGTGTGCTTGTCAGGCGCATTACAGATTCCCCCTGCCTAGGGCAAGCTGGGATTTATTGATTGTGGGGATCCGAATCTTCGGTAGCCGTGAACTAAGCTGCCGTTAATTACCCCTCCACTTTGGAGCGAGAGAACCTCCGATTGACGGGTCAAACTAGTCATACGAACTCAATGTGTAGTGTGTTGTGTTTTGAAGGGGTTTTGGATATATTGGGAGCCCCGCAGAGGTTTTACGGGGGTCCCGCTACCTAGATAGCGGGCTGGGCATCAAGGGGGCTGTGGGGTGCGGAGCAGTGCCTCGTTAGGAATTTTTTCTAACGGGGGATGCATTTTTAGTGTGAAATGTATATAAAATGAGGGGGAAAATGACGTCCAAAGGACACGTGAGCGCCAACGCCTCACATGCCTAGCACGCGGACGCTGCGCGCCAGCGCTAGCGCCCCACGTGCTTGGCACGCGGGCACTGGGCGTCAGCAGGAAAATGGACATTGTCCCTGCACTGGAAGCTGTGCTCCTGACTTGACTTTTGGAGCTAAACTCCTGACAAAGAGAACAAAGGGGCTTAGCCGCTGCAATGAGAGTTGTACTCCCAAAAAGAAAGATTTATTACTTTATATCTGTATAATATTTTTTTTGAGGAGTTAAACTCCTAAGATATTTTCAGAGTTGATGAAAGGGGACTCTTTTCTTCTCCCTTGGGCCATGGATCTTCCCCAAAGCGGGGTTTTTGGAGGTGGGTCTCCTTCTTTCTCCTCTCTATTGGCCGGATCTTGAAGAAAAGAGGGTGAGATTTTATAAATCTCCCATTTTTGAGATTTGATGGAAGATCCGCGTTCCCCTTCAACGGTTTTGTGGTGAAAAATTATTTCTTTTTGGAAAAGGAAGAGTAAAACTCTTGATTTAATTGAAAAAGGGAAGAAGGTTTAGAACCTTGAGGAAGGAGAATGAGGCACAAAAACCCAAGAGTTTTTAGAGAATGAAAAGTTATTTTCTTATTTCATCATCATGTTGCCTTTTATAGGCTTACAAAATTTCATATAGCACCTTGAGCTTTACAAAATGGCATTTTGCCCATCCCATGCCTCATGTGCTCATTTCTTTTGCACATGAGCCATGGGCTTTACAAAAATTTAGTTTTATGCCCATTTTTCTTACATTCATGCATAAAAAATTACATCAAAACTATTTATTACATGATTTCATTTTGGCATGGGGGAGGCTGGCCGCGGGGCTCGACTTGGGCATGGGCCCACGTGACCTGGGTTTGGGCCTACCTGGTTTCAGGTTGACTTTGACTTTGACTTGGTCAACCATGGTGTAATTTTTGACCCCAACAGATTTGAAGTCAGCCTGTCATTTTGAAGCTGTCACTAAAAAGAAGCGAAGGCCACAGTTGGCCAGTATGAAACGTCCTACCAACCAGATTACTAGAGGAAGTTCTTCTAGGCTAACTCTCCCAGCGCCACCTATGAGGCCAGGAGGATCATTTTCGAAGACTAAACTAAATTTATGTATCTATTGCAAGAGGACCAGACACCAGGTCAAGGATTGCCGTCGAGCATATGGTCTTTGTTTGATATGTGGATCTCCCTCACACCCCGTAGGGACTTGCCCACAAAACCTAGCTGGCCCAGCCCTTACAGCTAGACCAGTTGTTCAAGCTCCTCCTACTCATTTAGCTCTTCTCGTACCACCTTCGCACAGATCACCTTTACCTCATCATCCATCAATGTGCCAGCATGCACAGAGAAATGTGCCGAGATGGCAGGCTTTCACTTTGTCGGCTGTAGAGGATTAATCCATGGGTCAAGATAAGGCAGGTAAATTTCTTTCCATTTTTTTCCAGCCATTTCAAATTCTTGTATCCTTTTTTTCTTTTATCTACCTGAACTTTTCACGCACTTTCGACACGGTATTAGTAGTCCCTACCTTCACCACTACTTTAATCTAAATTTTTCTTGAATCTGTTATATCATTCCCTTTATATAAATTTTGAGGATGAAATTTTTCTAAGGTGGGTAGAATGTAACAACCCTAAAAGTCTTATAGACTTTTATTGATTCAATGATAATAAAAGAGTGTATTTCAGTTCTGATTTCGAGTTATAAGTTATTATTGATAACTTATATACATGAAACTTCTTATAGCTCACTGATTAAGACTCTCCACTACTGTCCCATAACCTACAAGTTCGAACCCATCAATCCCAATTATTTTATAATTTTTTTCAACTTTTCGGAAGCCCAAGAGTTGCACGTGTATTATGCGGAGAAATGAAGAGTTGCAAATAAATCAAACAATATAAATGATACATAAATACCCAGATAAATGCACTGCAAGAACCTTGAGGTAATTGCCTCTTCTTGGACAGCCAGATCCCTGCCACCGGCGGTTGGATTTTCCCCAAAATCCTCTATTTCACGTGCATCCCTTCAGCTCCCCATTACTCTTTTTTCCTATTTCATTTTTCTGCAATTAACCAGAGAACCCCAGACACTTCATCTATCGCTTTACCCTAACTTTTAATACATTTTTATTATCTCTTTAATTTCCTCTACATTTATATTTTCCCCTATAAATACCTAGTATTTCTCCTAAATTATTATGAAAATATCACTTAAAATTCTATCTCTCAAGCCGTACTCTAGCAAAGGAAGTCAAGCGCACAAGTCTAACCCAACTCCGTCGGTCAAATTCGTTCCTCCGCACATTAGCAACCTAGAGTTCGTTCTTCTACGCGTAATCAGACCCAAGCTCAAGTCTCTATGCACCGTAGGTCTCGGTTTCTCAATCGAGGCTTCCTCACTTCTTTTTCTCACTTGTACGAGTACAAGCGAAAATCGTAAGTCCTCTCATCCTCTCCTCTTTTCCGACTTGTATACTCTCTTCTATTTTTCCACATCGCCGCACTGCATCACTTTCTTCTACGCTAAATCCTCCATCTACTTTTCTCTCTTTTTGCTTCTCCTATTACATCGACGCGAAAGAATACAATATTATATACAGAGTTTAATATATATATATATATATATATATATATATATATATATATATATATATATATATATATATATATATATATTCGACATATTCTTCGTAATTCGACATATTCATCATAAATTTTCATGTCATGATATCAAGAAAATACGAATTTACAACTCTATCCATATCTCACAATTTTAATATGATGTTACATATGTTAATTAATATGTAGATTACAAATAATGAATAAATATCATGAACTTTGCTTATACCCCTTTTAACCTTATCATGAACTATACCTCTAGAAAATTCACGGGGTAATGATCTACCCCATCATATACACTATAGCTTCATATCACGATATGCTAGGTTGCAAATTTAGCCAAAATGAAACAATTATATTAAAATACCATTACTTTTATAAAAAGTGTTTTTATCGATATTTTAAAATATTTTGCAATTACGCATCTACAAACCTTTTAGGCGAATCCATTTACGGATGGTGTGGATTATCGCACATCTTTAAGATAGTAGAGTGTGATACATAACTCCTCATGGAGTATTCGGTCTCGAAAAGAATAAAAATACGAATTTTAAAGAATATGATATTTTAACAAATTAAATTATTTGAAAATTTTATAAATCATAAATCCATATTTTTCTATGAAAAAAAATTTTGAAAAACTATATTTTTATTATGAAAAATTAAAATTGCACAAAAATAACATCAAGTTTCTAAAAGTATAATTTTCATAAAACTATCATAACTTTTAAAAAAACCATCATAACTTTTAAAAAAACCAGGTTTCATCGCTAAAATACCACTAAAATTAAAATACATGTTCATAAAAACTCTAAATATTATAAATCCCTCGAAGTTTATTTTATAAACAAGATTAAAATAATTTTCATAATGTAAGTCCACGGTAGCGCCCCGGCTGTCTAACAGACGCCAAATACGGAACAAAAACTTTTACAACTGGCGCTATCATGTACTATCACCCGGATCTACCATTAAAGCTAAACTAACAAACTACAAAGTGGGTAGAAATATTATACCGAACGATCCGAGTCCTTCGGTCTTCAACCATCATCCCACGCTTTGTTGCGGTTGCTCCGATCTCCTGAATCTCTAGTCTCCTCGTCCAGGTGGCACCACGTCGACGGATCTTTAAACGGGCTCCCGCCTCTGAACCGAGGCAACTCGATCATCAAGTTTGCTAAAAGAGATGACCAAGATTGATGTAGAGAATGAGTAGAACACTTTGTCTTGCTTCGTCCAAAGCTATGAACGAACGGTTAATGAAGTTGCCTTTTTGGAATCGGGTGAAATGAGAAATCTTGCTATCTAATTTCCATGAATCCAAAACTATATCAATCTTTTTTCCAAGCAACCTTAAACCTAACAAGGAATGGTCGGCCCCTAATATAGGAGGAGGGAGGTGAGTGTAGGAGAGAGGAGGGGGTGACCAAAAGAAAAGCAAACTTATCATCTCACTTAATGAAAAGAATGAGTCACAAATAACATTAAATGCAAACCAATGACCATTAACCTAGTTACCTTAACACATCATCACACATTTAATGCTAACAATGAATCATCAAGCCTTGTCACCATATCTAGAACATTCTAGAATCTTCCATACTCATGACTCACCTCAAGCAAAGATAAATCCGTCTTTAACCGAATGATAAAGACGGGTGATAGAAAACTGGAAACTGACAACTTCCAAAAGCGATCTCGAAACGAATTTCAGGATAACCCCGTAACAGTATAAACATACCCGTATTTGTATTACAACCAAATACAAATGCAACTGAGACAAAGATATTATATCTACACAGTATAATACTTGGATCCGGTTTAAACCAAAGTCTACCAGTATTATCTACCCGAAATATGACACGTGCGAAAACGCACGTGCATTTTCCGAACCCTGCCATAAAACTATACGGCATCTCAACATTTCGCCTGAACTAGGGAAACTATCTATAGGGGACTCTAATAACTTATCAACACACTGGCACTGGGTATAATCTCTAGCACGTCAGAGGTATAAGCTGTACGTAACGGTTGACTATGTATTGATTGGAAGGGAAGCTGTCGAGCGAACTCATCCAGAAACCCTACTAAGCCTAACAGTGACAATATCTGTACAGTCCGGTCCGTTCGTCTAAGAGTATCGCATGTCGAGTCTAGGGGGTGGATAAAGTCAAACCCCTAATAGCGCGATAATTCGTGTCGGTATGAAGCCCATCACCTAGTGAGAAACTATCGATCCTGGATCGGTAATTCTCACATACCCCGGCCGAGGATTTCTAGTGATGGCCACCCGTACACTGCGCAACATCAACCCCTAATACCGAGAGAGACGAATCCCTGACGATCCGCTCACTGCCTCCATGTGGCTCGGAACTGTATCCAACTAAAACCTATTTGCACGTCTCCTTTGAGCGTGGTAGGGTAGTAATCAAAGCACAGTGGGAACTCACACGAGACAAATGACGATCTCAAGTCGACAAACTAACCTGTGCATATGTCACCAGGGAACTGCTATCTGACGATATGTATAATACCAACTAGCATGTTCCCGGTGAGTCCTGTCTGGTGTACTCAATGAGCACCTGTATACATCTTAGGTGAACCAACTGACACCAATGGCTTGTGAGACCGGCCACCGCCCCTTATCGGGGTCTCGACTGTATACACTAGTCTACTCTGGAGTATCGATGCCTTATCTTGAAACTCCCACGACTAGGGACACTTTAAGGATGTGCTTACAGACCCCAGCTCCCATGTATATGATCGCCATCATACTGCTGGGAATCAAGCAAGAATCCTATAGGCTCTATCAACATGCAATAGTGAACTAAAGCATGTATATGATGACAGAGACAAACCAAATAGCATACTATCATCTGGAGTAAGCCAGTCATATCGGTATAGGTCCCCCCTCAATCATTGCAATCACGTATATGCGATCCAATAATTGACTTAGAGGGCACTATATCCAACAATCTCCCACTTGCACTTAAGGCTATTATTGCGATGTCACATACTCATAGCCTTAGTAAGTGGATCCGCCCTGATGTTTCTTTCTATGTCTCTCTTAATCTCAAGTTCGCGGAGAAAGCCATCTCCCGAATCGAGTAATAGGTGTCTTAGAATATGTCTGGATATCTGATGGGACCTAGTTCATAAATGAACTCCAAATCCAAACTTTTTAGACTGTATTGATAACTGAACCTAATCAGTATCACGCACCATGCCACCTACAGTATCCTCTTGGACCACCTGTCCATAATACTGTCCCTCGTCAGAAGGAAAACTATAACTCTGACAATCACTCTGTCATCCAGGTTACCTTGGAAGTCTGGAATGATAACCGTCTCCATAAGGAGGCTTCCATTATCAAATCCATAGAACATCCATTCATGTTCTAAAACTTCTACCTATGTTTCTCTAGGATTGGATTAATATAAACTTATCGCATCTAGTGCACAATCAACATTTGGTGTGGTACTTGACATCTCACGATTGACTCAATTGCCTAAGCAAGTGATCTGCCAATCATGCACATCCCTCTCTCCTTTAGTCTTTAAGACACCTTTAAAGAGGGCGACTCCATCAACTGCAGGTACACCACCATGCCAGGAGTCATCTATTCTAAAATACCATTAGAATACTGTCAAAGTACCCAAATTGGGAAACGACCCAATTCTAGATCTAAAACCATAGATCTAGTAACCAGAATGTCTGATATTATATCCATGTCCTTTGTGGAGAAACAACTGTGTGACGACCAAAGTACAACCAATCGTAGTATATGAATTTTACTTCCTACACTGTGTATGTCATCTAAATACCAGGACATCACACCCTACTACCTTCTTAACAGATCCATCCCCTATTCTGATGAAGTCAAAACCATGACTGTTACATCAAAATTAGATGATCTAATCTCCGCTATATCTGCTCAAGCCTATAAATAGACATAAGCTTCTTGCCCACTATGCTTCCGCTGCTCCCACTGACTACGACAACCCTCTGGCAGAATAATATACACGTATACTTCTAAAGCTAGTTTAGAACGACGCTATACATATCCTCCTGCCGGGTCTCATAGTCTGGAACAACAGTAGTGTCAGGTCTGGGTAAACAAGAACCTCCCTGTCACCGTCCTTGAGGCTACCGGAGTACCTCTCGGGTGTCTGAGGTTACCCACCATGTCTGCGGAGTGGCTATTAGAATGTAAAACCTGATTGAATATATAGGTCCTATTAAATTTTTCGTAATCGTTTGCGGTTCTGGAATCACTTCCAGTTCTACCATACTCCCACTACTGTTTTCTGGAAAAAAATCCATTTTAATAAAACTATGGCGAGTCAAGAACAATATCACTATTGATCTTCCAGATGGTAGAAATGTCAACCCTCATCAAAGCAAGGGTCAACCCACAAACTGCCATTACAGAAATGTGCCTTGAGTTATCCAGTGTCTGGTTTTAACCATAAGCTGGACAACTCCCCTTACCTTAACATCGTTAAGATATGAACCAATCTATATCCAATATAGAAACTTTGGCACTTATTTAATATGAACCAGATTTAAAAAACATGCAGCTATCTCCAGTGCATATCAATTTAATGGAGAGAGGCTCATCAGCATTACTCAACTTAAGAATCCATCCAATTATGAGTAACCTGAAAGAGAAACTAGTTTCTCAAAAACCATTACTATCATCTGAATGCCTTTCACAAGAATCTACATCTTCGATCTCTTTGAAGAATCCCGATACTTGCGACACCTGGTTCTATACTTTATTTTTATACCCACAACTTCTCAAAACTTAGACATTGTATTTCTATGAAACACTTGTCTAAAAACTAGAGAAGTCATAAGTAAACAGAACATAGTACGAGGACCAACCCCTTTGTCCTGACGGACATTGGACAACATACAGTACTCTGTATAAGTCCGCTGAGTTGAATAACTCAAAACCTGTGCGTCGTAGGTTGAAAACTGTACCTAGGCAATTTCCTCAAATATCACCAATTACAACGAATTCCGATATAATGAGGATGATCACCTAATTCTCAATAACTTACTCCCACTCATCATCTGTAAAACTATACAGATATGAGAATCATACCTGGTAAATATATACCCTGGAGTAAATATCCAATCGGGAAAACAGTTTTCCTTTAATAATGCACTGAAACAAGAAAATGTTTCGTAGGGGTATCCTGGTATTCCTAGTAATGCCTCTTCCATAATCCTATTCATGATTTTAACCGTATATTTCTTTGTCTTCTCTCCAAATCCCTTTATTTGTCTTTAGTCGTTACCTTCTGTACACCATCGTCAGGCTAAATGGTTTTCTTCCTTCCCTACCGTTCGGCACCGGCCTATGGTTTGGAAGAAGACTAGCTAGTAAGCATAATAGGTGTACCCTCCTCAATCTAGGAGTAATCACAACTTGAGAGAAGGTGGTGATAAAAGACAACTGAATAATACCTTATTCTATTAAAGGTGAAATAGGAGTGGCAATGAAGTACGTGGTTTGGTCGTGAATAATAACAGTCGCAATTTACTTTGCCCTCTTTCTAATCCCTTTATTTTGTCTTTAGTTATTTCCTTCTGCACACCCCACTTAGGCTAATTGGTTTTCTTCATTCCCTACCTTTCAGCACTTGCCTATGGTTTGGAATAAGACTATCCAATAAGCGTAATAGGTGTACTCTCATAAACCAAGGAGTCCTTACAACCTGAGAGAAGGGGATAATAAAAGACAACTGAATAAACCAATTCTATTTCTCCTGAACCTGGATCCATCCTCGAAGAAGTCCCTTCGAGTTCGTATATAACCATACGATGGATCTATCCAATGGAAGTGGATATCCGTAGTAATACGGGGTGTTCTGAGAAATGCAAAGAGTAAAAGAAGGAGAGGCAATGACATATGCAACTAAGACAATCCAAAAGCCAGTATTTTAAGAAGGTTCGGTCAACTTGGTCACTGAGTCATAGTCTAGGGTCGGTCAAAGGTCGCTGCCAAAGAGAGAGAGAGAGAGAGAGAGAGAAAAGAAACACTCTGCGTGCACTCTAACCTAGATTAGAATGGTTATCACTTTATCTAATCAGGAAACCTCCTATTGTAACCTCAAATTCTCCTCCAAACCTGAAAGAAGAATTAGTCGGGATCACCCGAGTAAACCAACCCATCAGTGAGAATCGGGATCCAACTATCATCGCATGATAACCTGATGGAAGCCACTCAAGTTATCACACTCTAGAAGGTATGCGCATGCCTGGCAAATTTCAGTTTCTTTAGAAACTCCCGATATGATTTTTACCTCATGCTCTTATGACCTTGACTTTAGTCAAAAAATCATAAGTCACATGTCAAGTTCTGCCCGTCATTATCCACGTTAATTTGAACCTACCCATACCTACCCTTGACTTTAGTCAACAAGGTAGTACGACTGTCCCAAACCAACGCATCTATCTATGCAACAGATGAATGTTCAGCAGCTACCAAACACTATGCCTTGACTTTAGTCAACAAACATAGCTTGAATACTACTGACAATCCATAAGAAATGACGGAAGGCTACGGCTGGTTTTTGGCGAAAAACCTTCAATGTAATGAACTTGATCTCGTTGAAAGAACCTGATAGCTTTTTATAAAGATATAGTGGCGAAAACTTTTTGCTAAAATGGTCACTCCTGGTGAAGGGATCTCGGCTCTTTCCTCGAGGAATGAGGTGCAGGATATTCTAACTGAATCCGCGATGCAAAGCAACTTGTAATCGACTATAATGAAGTTATTACCCTGACGCAAACTTCTGCTCAAGGGGTCTCTCCCGGTGAAGGGATATCAGCCCTTGCCTCGTTGAATGAGGTGCAAGATATTCCAACCGAATATCACTTTGCAAAACAAAAGGAAAACGTCTTTGTAATAACACTTTTTAAAATTGGTTCCAACAACATCAAATATAGATTTGTTTTATCCTTGCATTGATAAGAATCAATGCAGTCCCATCAATTAATCACACCAGAAAAGAACGAAAATATAATATACCTATATGCCATCCGCATTCGCTACTAGGTCCCGTCATCACCCGTTAGGTTACTTAACTAACGACAGAGCGGGGACTGGACTAGCGCCGGTGTAAAACATATATAACATCTAATAGTATATATACCAATATACAGTAATCGCTCCAGGCGTCATAATATGCAACATTGCAAAAAAGTAATAAGCATCACAGAACAATACAGATAATCTGGGATCCCCGGGTTTCACACAGCCACTACTGAAACCCGACGTTCCCCTGGTCGTGTGGATAGCCTGTGCAATGAAACCTAGACCTCTATGGGTGAGGCAAGTTACCTGCCAAAACCTGAAGCGAGGCAGCTCCCTACAGCATAGTGAATGGACCACCCGGCACTTTACGAAATCCGGTAAATTGAGCACCCCTCCTTAGGTCAACCTGTACCCCCTATGGGTGCGACAAATAGCCCGCCAATTCTAGAGTGAGGCCTCTCTGCCTCTCAAAGCTATGAGATGCAGACCCGTTGCCCTCCAGAACCCGGCTATCCATGCACTCCGTCGTGGGGTAAACCTAGTACAGAAATGAAAAATATGTACAACGGGTACATCGACCTCAGCCCGGTCGTGCCTTAAAAGAATATTATACAAACAGGCAGTGACGGCAGTCCACATGTTGGACGCTCGCCCCGCAATATCAAATGTACAATTAAAACCAAACAGCACTACCATTGCATACTGCTATCCACCATGACATATCTGCAATATCACGTCACAACACAGAACATCAACGCGAATGTCACGTTCGCAAATCCGTCTAAAAGGACTATAGCAATTAGACGCAATTTACCGCTCGAATGACACTCACGGTCAGAGATATAATGTAAATAGTGCATACTAACAAATTTAAAATTTCGATCGACAAAACTTCCCGAAGTGGGCCCCACATACATCTGCTGTACAGTAATAAAATCTGGGCCCAAAAGAAATATACTAAAAACCACAATTTCCTGTGAAGAAGCCACTGTACAAATTTGGACCATTGGTCCCACATACTGGCCGCGGATGCGCGGTCAAACCCTAGGTTTGACCGCGGATCCGCGGCGGTACTGTAGGATCACGTGACCAAATTTTTATAGTTTTCTTAAAAAGCCCTGCACAATTTTCTGTGATATGCAAAATAATTTTTAGACCGGATTTAAAATCAACAGAAACTTTGAACAGAAATATTGTAGTTTTCGAAAATCCGTTCGATCGATATTTTAAATGTGTTAGCACAAGTTAGTAAAGCTTAATGGCGAGGCTCTGATACCACTGTAAGTCCACGGTAGCGCCCCGGCCGTCTAACAGACGCCAAATGCGGAACAAAAACTTTTACAACTGGCGCTATCGTGTACTATCACCCGGATCTGCCATTAAAACTAAACTAACAAACTACAAAGTGGGTAGAAATGTTACACCGAACGATCCGAGTCCTTCGGTCTTCAACCATCATTCCACTCTTTGTTGCGGCAGCTCCGATCTCTTGAATCTCCAGTCTCCTCGTCCAGGTGACACCACGTCGACGGATCTTTAAACGGGCTCCCGCCTCTGAACCGAGGCAACTCGATCATCAAGTTTGCTAAAAGAGATGACCAAGAATGATATAGAGAATGAGTAGAACACTTTGTCTCGCTTCGTCCAAACTTATGGAAGAACGGTTAATGAAGTTGCCTTTTTAGAATCAGGTGAAATGAGAAATCTTGCTATCTAATTTCCATGAATCCAAAACTATATCAATCTTTTTTCCAAGCAACCTTAAACCTAACAAGGAATGGCCGGCCCCTAATATAGGAGGAGGGAGGTGAGTGTAGGAGAGAGGAGGGGGTGACCAGAAGCAAAGCAAACTTATCATCTCACTTAATGAAAAGAATGAGTCATAAATAACATTAAATGCAAACCAATGATCATTAACCTAGTCACCTTAACACATCATCACACATTTAATTCTAACAATGAATCATCAAGCCTTGTCACCAAATATAGAACCTTCTAGAATCTTCCACACTCATGACTCACCTCAAGAAAAGATAAATTCTTCTTTAACCGAATGATAAAGACGGGTGATAGAAAACTGGAAACTGACAACTTCCAAAAGCGATCCCGAAACGAATTTCAGGATAACCCCGTAACAGTATAAACATACCCGTATTTGTATCACGGCCGAATACAAATGCAACCGAGACAAAGATATTATATCTACACAGTATAATACTCGGATCCGGCTTAAACCAAAGCCTACCAGTATTATCTGCCTGAAATATGACACGTGCGAAAATGCACATGCATTTTCCGAACCCTGCCATAAAACCATACGGTATCTACAACGTTTCGTCCGAACTAGGGAAACTGTCTGTAGGGGATTCTAATGGCTTATCAACACACTGGCACTGGGTATAACCTCTAGCACGTCAGAGGTACAAGCTGTACGTAACGGTTGCCTATATATTGATTGGAAGGGAAGCTGTCGAGCGAACTCATCCAGAAACCCTACTAAGCCTAACAGTGACAATATCCGTACAGTCCGGTCCGTTCGTCTAAGAGTATCACATATCGAGTCTAGGGGGTGGAAAAAGTCAGACCCCTAATAATGCGATAATTCGTGTCGGTATGAAGCCCATCACCTAGTGAGAAACTATCAATCCTGGATCGGTAATTCTCACATACCCCGGCCGAAGATTTCTAGTGATGGCCACCCGTGCACTGTGTGACATCAACCCCCAATACCAGGAGAGACGAATCCCCGACGATCCGCTCACTGCCTCCATGTGGCTCGGGACTGTACCCAACTAAAACCTGTTTGCACGTCTCCTTTGAGCGTGGTAGAGTAGTAATCAAAGTACAGTGGGAATTCATACGAGACAAATGACGATCTCAGGTCGACAAACTAACCTGTACACATGTCACCAGGGAACTGCTATCTGCTGATATGTATAATACCAACTAGCATGTTCCCGGCGAGTCCTATCCGGTGTACTCAATGAGCACCTGTATACATCTTAGGTGAACCAACTGACACCAATGGCTTGTGAGACTGGCCACCGCCCCTCATCGGGGTCTCGACTGTATACACTAGTCTACTCTGGAATATCGATGCCCTGTCTTGAAACTCCCACGACTAGGGACACTTTAAGGATGTGCTTACAGACTCCAGCTCCCACATATATGATCACCATCATACTGCTGGCAATCAAGCAAGAATCCTATGGGCTCTATCAATATGCAATGATGAACTAAAGCATGTATACGATGATAAAGACAAATCAGATAGCATACTATCATCTCGAGTATGATAGTCATATCGGTATAGGTCCTCTCTGAATCATTGCAATCACGTACCTGCGATCCAATAATTGACTTAGAGGGCACTATATCCAACACATAAAACCCCCTCGAGAAATGCAAACAATATAAATACAATGTAAACAACAATAATAAATATTGAAGAACTCTAGATTAATATAGGTTTAAGCGTTATCATTTCTCTTGAGCCCCACAGAGTAGGAGAAAGTGAGCACTTGCTTATTCAGGTTAGACAATACTGTAAATTAACGGAGTTATCAATAGCAATTGTCTTGAAAAAAGACACAAATCCTTCCATTCATGTGCAGCAGTTGTCCGAGAAATTCAAAATTATTTATTACATGATTGTCGACCTCCCTTTCAAAAGATACCTGAGTAGCCGTTACATACAGCTAGTGTCACTGACGTGCTTGTGTTTTGGATTTATCCAGTAAATCATTGCCATCGTATTATCGAGTCTTTAGAGTCCCACACAGAGGGTTTTCCCAGTTCAGGCGATATGATTTAGAGGTCATATATTGATATGTGCAGGGGTCTGATTAAATACGTGTACTGGCTACACAGATTTTAATCAGACGGTTAATAATATTAGCCGGCTTAGGATTAAGCTTGATTATTAAATCAAGTTTTGATTTAATAATTTAAATATATATATATATATATTCTAGTATTATTGTTCACTATTCATTTTCTCTCTCTTGGTTATATGTATTTTTATATAGATACACGTACATGTATTTCGCTACGTATACCGGGTTGTATTCCGTATTTATACGGAATACTTCTAGAAGGAGGACACCTCATTATTTGATTTTCTTTTTAAAAAATCAATTGGAAATGAGGTGGAGGGTGAGGTGGCCTTTGGGTATGGTTGAGTGCATCTAAAGAGGGATGGGCTTCATTTGTTTATTAAAAAATTGTCGTGATATTTATCTTTTATGATTGAAAATTAAAAGGAAGCCATTCACTTATACATTCCCACACTTAGCCATTTTTGATTATGTGAGTTTCTCTCATCCTCTTCTTCCTCCTTCTTTGATACTCTCTTGAGCTTTGTTTTAGAGTGAAAATGATAGTGGAAAAATGTTACATCCCCACACTCCATTTCTAGCAAGCTTGGAGTGTAGGTTGCTTCACTAGGTGAAACTGGAGCTTGGATCGATTTCCTTCGGGTGAATTATCTTCGGCAAGGGCGATCGTCTTACAAGCTTGTTTACGACGGCTTATGAGGAGGTTGGAGGGGTCTTCCACGATTGGGTGGACAGGCATCAAAGGTTGTAGATTTTATAACCTTGCATGCTTAGTTTACTAGTTTAGTGTTTTGAAAGATTTCTAAGGATTAGTTTCTAGTGCTCCCCGTAAATTTATTTTTTTCGATTCTGCATTGGCCGTGGTTGTAGTGAAAAGGGCACCGAGAACTTTCATAAACTGTAATTTCATGCAACAAGATATGAGCAGAGAGATTGATGAGCTGGTGACAGCGTTTGTCGAGGAGCATGGCCGAGATCCTACTCCCGTTGAACTTCATGGAATTAATGAGGATGCCATTCAGTAACACAACCCGGATCAGCACGGGAGAGTTCATCTAGATAGCCAGGGAATTTCACCTACAGTATATCACGCCTATCAAGGTCTAGAGTTGCATCTTCCTCAGATACGCGCAGTGATATTCATACAGGAGACCGCGGCTATTCCCGCCAAAATCTTCAGCCAATGCGATTTGCCAAAGTTATGGGCGGTGAAATACACAATTGGAGATGGGGTCATGTGCCAACACGTGATGGACTCTTAAGTCCTCTGAGCGAATAGAATTAAATTCTAATTAATTGCTTAATCGATGGGGTCACGTGCCAGCACGTGATGGATTCCTGGATCGTTTGAACTAATAGAATTAAATTCTAATTAGATGGGTCACGTGCCAACACGTGATGGGTTTCTGAGCCCTCTGAAATAATAGAATTAAATTCTAATTAGATGGGTCACGTCCCAATACGTGATGGGTTCCTAGACCCTCTGAAATAATAGAATTAAATTCTAATTAAAAGGAATCAAAAGCCTTAATTGGAAAAATATTTCCCTAGATCTTTCCAAACAAAAAAGATTGCGCTCTGTAAAGTGGAGCACCGTTGGATTAAAAATCCAATGGTGATTAAAAATAACCAATTTATAGAAAGATTTTATACAAGAAAATATTTTCCTAAAATCTGCCAGGAACAACAAATAAAATATCTTTTGGATTAAAAATCCAATGGTGAATAAAATTCACCGAGTGATCTAAAAGATCATGTTCGTTACAAAATCAATTAAAATCTTTCAATGAAAGATTGACTAAACAAACTGATTCTTTTCTTTCTCCTATAAATAAGAGCCAAGGAGGAAGAAAAAAGGATACAGAGAACAAAAAAAAAGAGATACAACAACATAGAGAGAATAAAAAAGAAAAGATAATTTAATTCTCCAGAGAGAAAAGAAGATCTCTTCAGAAAAGAAAGAAACCCTAGGTAAGAGAGGGAAAGAGACCATTCTATAAGATCTTACAAAATAAAAAGAGAATTTAAATCTCAATCTAAGAGTTTAACTCTTCTGAATAAGAACTTAGTTCATCCTTTGATTGAAAATCTATAGAAGCAGATCTCCCCATAAGTTGAGAATTTAATTCTCATTGGGGAGATCTTGCCATGCAGATCCAAAACTTAAAGGGAGAATTAGGGTTTATAGAATTTAATTCTTCCAAATACATAGGAATTTAATTCCTCTAAATAAAATTAGGGTTTAACCCTATAAAAGAATTTTATTCTTTTAAAATACATAGGAATTTAATTTCTCTAAATAAAATTAGGGTTTAACCCTATAAAAGAATTTAATTCTTAAACAAGGGACTTAGACTTTTCATGCACATAAAAGGATCAAGTACCAAATATGATCACGTGGTAACACATGACCCTCCCCCTCAATGATCAAAAGAGAGAGAACAAGACTAGGTCACGTGCTCCCACGTGACCCTTGAACAGACTTCTCAAAATAGAGAAGGGCAGAACATATTTTGGGTGCCTTGCGTGTCCCTACGTGACCCCTGATAAACACCTCTTTAAAAAGCGAAGATGGAAAGAACTGAAAGATTAAAATCCAATGCATGGGCACCCTCACGAGTCCCCACATGACCCCTAGCAAATCCTTTTAATATCCAGTGCATGGATGCCCGTCATGTGCCCATACATGATGGCCTGGAAGACTAAAAGTGTTTAACATTTATTCTGAGAATAAAATAAGGGAAGCTTGACCCTATCCTAGGGTGGCTCACGTGACCCCACATGAGTGCTTCACTTTTAGTGTTTAACACTATTTTAAGCATTTCATCCCTAGTGTTTAACACTATTTTGAATGCATCACGTGGGAACACATGACCGCCAGATATGTGCTAGTGTTGAACACTGTTTTCAAACCAGTCTTAGCCTAAATTGGCTAATCTTCCAGAGGCAAGACTCCCCATTTGACTGAGCCTCAAGTACATCCTTGTGTTCCAAGATTGATCATCTCATATAGTATATAAGTGCTCAACACTCAATAAAAGACAAAATATTGTCAGAACCCAGACCCGTGTTTAGCATTGCTAAATAATGGGTGGCTGAACCCAGACAAATGCTCAGCAACCCAAACAAAGGTCCAATATTTAAGACCTAATTTGGCTTTGCCCAAGTTGGTCATAACTGCTCAATTCAGATTTAACTGAGCACATGTGCTCATAATCTAATTAATTGATCCTAATCCCAAATTTGACTACAAATTTCCCAATCAACATTGATTCAAGGGTACATCTCTTCACTCATTCGATATTTGTCGTTGTAATCATTCAACGCCTTCAGAGAGGTGACGGGTCCCGATAACCAATCATTCCATGGACTATGGGGTCCTTAAACTCATGGACTATATGTCCTTAACCTTGGACTGTGGGGTCCTTAAACTCATGGACTATGATGTCTTTAAACTTTATAGATTATGACGTCTTTAAACTACGAACTGTGGGGTCCTTAAGCCCATGGAATATGATGTCCTTAAGCTCGGACTGTGGGGTCCTTAAACCCATGGACTATGATGTCCTTAACCTTTACAGACTATGATGTCTTTAAACTGGACCGAGATGTCCTTAAACTAACATTGGACCGTAATGTCCATAAACTAACCATAGACCGCAAAGTCCCTAAATTAAAAAATAGAGCCTAATGCTCTTTTGTTGGATCTAAATGATCCCGTTAAGTTGATCTTAGTCTTAAATTATACTAACGTATCCTTAACATACGTTTAAGTTGATCTTAGTCTCAAATGAGACTAATCCTTAAATCCAACCCCCAAACCCAAATCTAAGAAAATACGGATTTGGACTAATCCACGCCCTACGGGCGACAACATAAATTAGTTTCCGTAAACAATCCATGGGCAACTGAAAAAAAATAAACATACACGACACGAAGTGACCATCTGGAGAAGGAGAAACTGGTTACCGCGATGCGGTAGAGTAATTAACTGCAGGGGCTTGTGCCTGTAGGGAAGAGCGTCCCCACAATCAAAAACCCCTCACAATGAGGGGGAATCTGACGAAGTCTGCTATATCGGCCGCATTCGTCTAAACCTTCAATACATGGTGCCATAAATTAACTTGGCATCTTCGGAGAGGTGGACGGATAAAACCAAATAGCATCTGCCCCCAAACTCGACCTCGAGAGAGTTCGGTGGTGAACAGATTCTGGCACGCCCGGTGGGCCCTTTTCCTCTTTCCACTTCACACTTCGTGTGTCGTGTTTCACGAACAAGTCGTGGTTTGACATGGTTGCCTTTGGATGTGAAGTACTAAGATTTGGTATCTTTCTCCGTGCAGAAAAAACAAAAGATCAAATGGCTTTCAACTGCACAAGCAGCAACAATGGAAATAACTCTCACTTCGTCCCTGCTGGAAGAGTGACCTACGGGCCTCAGGCGGCCTCCGTTTTTACGATGCCAGTGGAGTAGGCAACTCAGGCCACCACTGGGCTATTCTTCAGGACCATGCTCCTACCGATGAGCTTCAATGCCCCTGTACCATTGCATGAAGCTCAGAAGAAGTCGGTCTTTGATCGTCTTACCACTACTGCGGCCCCTCTTAACGGGTCGCCCGAACTAAGCGCCTCAGTTTTCAGCAGACTGGGCCAAAGCTCCAACGGGCCCATGAAGAAGCCCGCAATACCAGAAGGCGTTATCCTGAAGCGGATAGCCATTCCTACTCCTGAAGTCACCAAGGCGGCTTCTCCGGTTAAGGGGTCGGTCTTCATAAGACTGGCCGTTTCAGCTCCCACTCCGGGTGAAGTAACCAAGGCCGTTTCCCCTGCACGAAAATCGGCCTTTTCAAGATTGGCCATTCCCTCTTAGCGAGCATCTGTCTTTAACAGGTTGGCGCCATCAAAAGACTCTCATCAGAACGGGGGGCATGGAAAAGCTGATCCAACAGCGGAGGTGATCCCGGCCGCACGACATGCTCGACGTCGCCACTGGCGCCGAGTGAGGAAAGCTGGGGGCAATTCCCCTTCTGTATTGACTCTGCGGGCTCCAACGGTGGAAACTGATGTTGTTGTTCCAACTGAGAACAGTTTTGAACCACTCAGGAGGGTCTGCAAGAACTCTCCGACTGCTGTGCTGAAAAGGTCTCCTCTACCTATGGAGAATGCCCCAAAGGCGAAGCTGGAACAGCCCCCTTAGCGACTGTGCTCTAAAATTTATAAAGTTTGACGACAGGTCCAGGATTCCGTGATAGATCAAGACTATCTCCGCCGAAAGAAAAAGACAAAGGTTCGACAAAAAGAGAACCACCCGATCAAGCCACCGAAGGCGACAGCTACTTGGGTGCCCACTGCAACGGCCCCCTCAACTTTGACCGCTCACAAGAGGAGAAAGCTGGAGAAAATCCCAGTGTCGGCGACAAATGTCAAAGGCACTGAGCCTAAACGCCCTAAGTCTAGGGGCATGGTGGTGCATACCGTCTATATGGCATCTGGGAAAGAGGATAGCCGTATCTCCACAGGTCATTGACCGTTTACGCGATCAGTGACTAAGTCTCAGGAGCAGCAGCAACAACAAAAGCTCCAAGTAATGCTAACAGCTATGGCCGCACTTACGAGACCAAAAGCAAGCCCGGAGACATCCTCGGAGCAGCGCCGTAAGCAGGAAACTGATGCTAAATTCCTTCGGAGAATGCTTGAGAAGAAGGACAAAGAGGCCGTGGAACAAGCGGGCAATATAAAACAAATGGCCCTTCTATTCCAAGATATGGTGGGCATGATGATCCGGCCGGATCCTCCAGCCGAAGACCCTCCGGTAATAATTGAAGATGATAGAGGAGAGACATCAAATCCTCTGCCGGCTAGGAGGAGACCATCTCAAAAGCCGCCTTGGATGATTATATAGCTCAACAAATACAAGCTCATCAAGCAAATGAAGCGGCTGGGCAAATTGTTAAGACTGGACGACCCTATCTAGGTTGGTGACCAAATAAAATACCCGCCGGGATACACGATCCCTAAATTCCATGTATATAAAGGGACGGGAAATCCGCATCAGCACATCGCTCAATTCCGAGCCTTGTGCGGCAACACCGGAGGTGACGATAAGCTCCTGCTTCACTAATTTGTTGGCAGCTTGTCGGAGACAATATTTGAGTGGTATTCCGAACTCCTAAATGACTCTGTCAAGACATTTGCAGAGATGGAGTTGCTATTCACCCAGCGTTTCGCAAGCGCTAGCGAACGTAACCAATCACGGCATTGATCAATGCCAGGGTGAAGCCTAGAGAGACATGGGTGCAGTATACGATACGGTGGCGGAATTTATGGTCGAAGTGCGAGTAGCGCATTGAAGAGGCTCCTGTAGTAGGCATGTTCGTGGGTACTCTAGACCCTCATGTGACCATATCTCAATTCATGATGTTCTTTAAGCTAACTACTTTCCAAGCCTAGATTGACAAGCTAGCCCAAATGGACCAGATGGGCCATAGGCCTTCCTTTTCAAAGTCGGAGCCTCGGAATGAAAATGCCAAAGGGAAAGCAATCTTCTTCGCCAACGCTCAACAACAACCGAGTGGCTTGTTCATACCATAATATTGCATTATTATATTCCCCATTCTTATACTTTTTATAAATAAACAGGTGCTTTTGACGCGTGTCTGCTACATGTTACAGGTTACAGGTTCTTGGACAGAAAATAGTGAAAACGATGTAAAGACGATGAAAAAGTGGACTTTGACCAACAAACAGAAAACTCTTGATCAAGCCTACATCGAAGGACAGTTCACAATTAACAAGGCAACGCAAGGTTCAAAATTACAAAGCAAACGGTTAAAAATCCATTGCAAATTGTTCACTGGAGATCTAGAACCAACGTAGAAGCCCAATTGATAAAAGAACCACAGAATATTAAAGCCCAAAAAGCCCAAAACAAGACCTGAAAGATTCAGCATTCAAGCTGACCAATGGGCCGCGGAACCGCGGCCCAAGCCCACAAAAACCGCGGTTCCACAGCCAGAAGAAGCCCGGGGATCGTGAAATTTTTACCAAAATGTTTTAGCGGAGCTGAAAAGATTTCCCAGGGGTATTTTTGTAAATGTAGACATGCGAATCAATTGTAAACCTAGGGTTTCTATCTCCTATAAATAGAACCCAAATCATTGTATTTTCTTATGCCTCCCTTCATTAATAAATTTCAGCATTCTTTTGGAGAGCATCATTTTTTATAAGTTCTTTATTTTCTGCACTAAGTTAATTTTCTATTCTTACCTTAGATAAATTTAATTCCTTGCCCTAGTTAATCTTTTATTCTCTGCCCTAGATAAATGTATTTTAATTCCCTAATGAGTGAGTAGTCTCCTCGCTTGTTAGGGTTAGATCTGGGAAAGGTTTGAGAGACGAAGATCTCTCATCCTTTCTTGCCCGTCATATATTTTCATAGGACTCTATGCATACATGCACATACCGCTCCCTACGGCACCCTATCCATCGAGATAGCGGTGATACCGTAGTATAAAGGCCCGGTTGTGATGTTTTCCATGGAGGTTAGGGTAAGGATTGATAAAGGAAGGACAAGAAACTAGAGGAAGAAAACATCTTCCCGATGATTATAATCCCTTTTATTAATAATTACCATAACACCTAATTAGATCTTCATATGGGTATAGAAAGCGGTGAGATTTATAGACTTTCCAAACTTAACCTAGACCTAACCCTAGCAAGACTTAGATATAGATTAATTTAGTTTTTAGATTTAATAATCAATCCGAACACCCATCGGAATTAACTCGTTTGAGCGATTAGGAAATTCACAAAATCCCTGTGGACTGACCCGTACTCACCGGCTAGCTGCAAAGCGACGCCATTCTTGATTGCGGTTATAGATAGTTTTTGAGATAAATCATGGCTCAAGACCGGTTGTTCGCCAAAGCAACAAGCGGCAATCTCTCAATGAGAAGTTAAGACGTCCTTACTCATTTCTCCGGGATAAAACAAGGAAACTGTTTAAACTGGCAGTGCGCAATGGGCTTATTACTCTACCAGAGTCAAGACACCCACCGCAACCGAACGACGTCAACGATCCCAATTACTGCCCCTACCACTGAGTATTGGGCTATCCGATCGAAGACTGCTACGTCTTCAAAAATTGGATTGAAGACCAGTATCAACAGGGCAAGTTTGCGCTGTCCGAAAACTGGAAGGTAAATCAGCCACAACCACATGCTCCGAAAAAGATGGACATGCCGTGGGCATCGTGCTCATTCATAAAGGAAGCTCCATGGGAAGTTGTTCTTTCGGCAAAAACTAAAAGAATGCTGAAAGATCTTCAAACATGTCCGGCGATCAGGTGGAAAAGCCCGCAAGAGCCGGAGATCATCGATGGGATGCTGAAACCATGCCCAACATCGAGAATTAATAGCAATGGGCAAAACACTCAGGCCCAGCCGTCAAAGTCTTCGAAGAAAATGAAGAAGACTAAATGGCCTGTGAAGCCTGATGACAAGCGCACGGACTTGCAAAAGTATATTGGCACGCTGGAGGAATACAACCAAAAGGCGGCAACCCCGGTCACACTCCAAGAATTTCTCAACCATATCCTGGAGGACGAAGATAGCGATGATGGTGAGGGAGACAACTCGTCACAGGAACCAGAAGATTATGTGGCAAGTTCCCACATGATCTCTCATTCGTCGCTAAATAACAAAGAAGCTCACTCGGCATCAGAAGATAATGTAGAGGAGCTGGGGGCAGGATCAATGCCAAAAACCTTGGGACCGTTAGACGAGATGATCGACATGCTACTGAACGAAGCCCGTCATAAGAGCACAGCTGGTCAAGAATGCCAAATAGCCCTATTCGAAGGGGCCAGGCGTCGGTGCCAAGTTGGAGAAGCCGTGATAGGGATGGGTCACAAAACATTCCAATATATCAAATCACACCAACCCTAAATGGGTGTATTCCACATCAGCGTCATGTATCTCGTCACGTGACAAATGCACGTGCATACAGGATAAACTACGGACCGAAATGTCCTTAAAATAACAATGGACCACTATTTCATAAAACTGGCTACGGACCGAAACGTCTCTAAACTAACAATGGACCACTATGTCATAAAACTGGCTACGGACCGAAACGTCCCTAAACTAACGATGGACCAAAATATTCTAAAACTAACGACTGACCGAAACGTCGTTAAACTACTATAAACCGCAGCATCCTTGGGCTGACGCGTTAAAAAAAAGGTACGTCCACAAGCTAGATGTGTTGGATATATATGCCCTAGAGGCCTACATTGTATAGGATGCTTGGGATATGTATGTACATGACAGTCTTGCTTGATATGATAGTAAGCTATTTGGTTTGTCTTTATCTTAACATATGATATATTTTGTGTTCATTTATATATACATATTGATAAAGCCCATAGGGTGTTTGCCTGACTACCGGCGTTGTGATGGCAGTCATACTAGTGGGAGCTGGATAGTCAATAGGCACATCCTTAGATGTCCCTGGTCGTAGGAGTATCGAGACTGGGCATCGATACTCCGGAGTAGATTAGTGTATACATATCTAGACCCTGACGAGGGGCGATGGATTGGTCCTGCAGCCATTGGTGGTGTGCACCTAAGATTGTATACAGATGCTCACTGGGTGTGAGTACACCGGACATGACTCGCCGAGAACTGACTGGATGGTATTATACCTAACGTCAGATAGCAGTTCTCAGGTGACGTGTGCAGATAGTCTGTTAACTTAAAGTCATCATTTGTCTCGTGTGAGTTCCCACTGTGCTTTGATTATTACCCTACCACGGCTCAAAGGAGTCGTGCAAACAGGTTTTAGTTGGGCACAGTCCCGAGTTACGTGGAGGCAGTGAGCGACTATTAGGGATTCGTCTCTCCCAGTATAGGGAGTTGATATCGCACCATGGTCGGTTGGTCATTACCATAAGTCTCTGGTCAGGCCTGATTGAGAATTGCTGATGGAATGATCAGTAGATTCTCGGATGGTCTTGAGCCATACCGACACGACTTGTACGGTTATTAGGGGTCTGACGTCCACCACCTCCGTATACCATACATGCAATACTCTTAGAAGAACAGACCGGACTGCACGGATATTGTCACGGACTGGCTCAGTAGGATTTCGGATGGGTTACCTCATCGGCTTTCTTATCGACAACTACCTGGGGACCGTTACTACAGCTAGTGCCGCTTGCGGTCTGTGGTTAAACCGACTGCCAGCATAGTAGTCGAGTCTTTAGAGTCCCACACAGAGATTTCCCAAATCCAGGCGAAAAGATATAGAGGTCGTACGGTTTTACGACAAGGGTTCGGACGCGCACGTGTGTTTACACGCATACGTCGTTCGGACAGTTTTTACTAGCCGGCTTTGGTTTAAGCCAGATTCTAGTATCAGGTTATTGGATTTATACAGTCTAAAGTTTTTCCGTGTTTTCACGGATACGTGGGGCGTTCTCGTAATTTCCGAGAAGCTTCTAGAAGGATGTGACATGAGGGGTTAAGGTGGCATTTTCATTAATTGCTTCAGTGACTCATTCATGTGATTCATCATATCATTAAATGCATCATTAATGCATCATTAATGATCTAATGACTCACATGATGAATCACTCTCCTTGAATAAATGAAGCATGGTGAATAATCATTTATTTGATATTATTTGATAATTCATTATGTATCATATATTCAAGTGAGAAGGATTTTTATTTTCATTATCATCTTCACCTTCTCTCTCCTCAAGCTCTCTCTCCTTCACCGAACCCTAATCCTACCACTCATGAGTTGAGAACAAGAATTAGGAAAGACTAATCATTCCATAACTTATCTCTACATCACCTTTGTTACTCTAATTAGCTACTAAAGAAACTAAGTAACCTCAAGTTTATAGGTAATAACTTGGGTTAGGGTTCTCGGGTGGATCGTCTATCACGGAAGGAAGCCGAGGAGGTCGTGGAGATCTAAAGAGGCCGGAGAGATCGTAAAGACGAAGGACTAGAATCGTTTGGTATAATTTCTTTACATAGTAGCTTAGAACTCTATGCTTATTGTTAAGTATTGTTTAGAAACGATCTTCGGTTAGTTGATGTTCGCTTTATAAACATGATTGTTTTCCAAATTTCCGCCTCCCCGCAACTCGTGGGGTGTTGCACATCAACTTATAGTGGTATCAGAGCCTTACTAAACAATAATTAACAGACTTGCAAAGTTGTATGAATTTCGAACGGAAAACAAACTGGAAAAAACCCCGATATCATATAGTTTCTGTCGATTTTAAAATGAGGTCCAAAAATTTTTCAGGGACCTCCAGAATGACCCACATGAAAGTATAAGAACACACAAGAAAAATGGGCTCCTGAATCGGCCAAAGAGCCGCAGAACCGCGGCCGATCCCACCGATCCGCCGCGGATCCGTGGTCGAGTTGGGGCCGATTCAGCCCAGTTTTCTTCTGTTCATCTCCTGTGATATTTGGTATTTTCTGGTAATTTTTAATATTTGCTCAGGTTTCAGATTTACAGAGAAGTATTGGAGCAAAATTAAATTTGTTTAATCAATCGAAATTATACGGTGTTTGCTTGTATGATTATATCTGTGAAATGTTTTATGTGTTTGTAAACCTCCCCTAACTGCTAGTATGTCAGTTGGCAGGGGGTTGCACATATCTGTGATGTTATATATAACTGTTTGTGTATATAAACTGTATTGGACTGTTGTGGTGATTAGCCGGGTTTTGTAATGGGTTATTGTATTAATTCATTTGTTGTAATTGTAATAAGTTGTAATATTATTTTGTGGGGCACATCCAGGTTGCGGTTGTAGCCACCGTTGTATTATTCTTTTTACTGTTTTTGCTCCTAAGATAGACCCAAGGTGGAGTACACAAACTACCGGGTATTTTGAAGTGTTGAGGTAGACCGCTTCACTTCTGGTACTTGGCGGGTAGTTTGTCGTACCTGTAGGGGTCTGGGGTGGGGTAAATGGCTATTCATCATAACTGTGTAATCCGTATTTCGTTGCAGGCTCAAAAGAAATGCGGATTGCTTGCAAATCCAATAAAGTTTATATGTGATCTGGAATGCCTATTATTGCGTCTGACGAATCTACAATATCTATATATGATAGCTATTTAGACGTCACTTATGTTTTACACCCGCGCTAGCCCAGTCCCCGCTCTGCCGTTAGTTAAGTGACCTAACGGGTGATGACGGGACCCAGTGGCGAATGCGGATGGCATGAGAGAAGGTTGTATTTTCGTTGTTATGTGTAATGATAGGTTAATGATGGGACACATTATTATTAATGCAAAGAAAATAAAACCTAAACTGAATCGTTGGAACAATTTTAAAACCACTCGGTTTTCTTCAAAAGGTAAATTTTAAATGCGGAGCTTAAGCCACTCCTTTTAAAATAAAAGCTATCACAGTTCCTTCGATTATATCAAGTTCACTATGTTAACGGTTTTTTGCCAAAAACCAGCCGTAACCTCCGTCGTTTCAAGTAGACAGCATATCGTATTCATGCTATGCTTGTTGGCCTACGTCAAGGCATAGTGTATGGTAGCAGTGTGTTTGCCTATTTATTGCATAGATAGATGCATTAGTTTAAGATAGACGTACACCTTGTTGGCCTACATGAAGGGCTTATACGATGTACTTAAATTGATCAGGACAACGACGGGTAGAACTTGACTTGCGTCTTATGATTTGTTGGCCTATGTTAAGGTCATAAAAGCATTGGGGTAAAAATCATATCGGGAGTTTCAAACATAAAGGAAACTTGCAGATTTAGCATACCTTCTGGAGTGTGATGACTAGAGTGGCTTCCATCTAGGGCATCATACAATGATAGTTGGATCCCGATCCCATTGATGAGTAGGATTACTCTCGGGAATTTTTCTCACTTAACAATCAATGCTATAAACCAAGTAGGTGTCTAGAAAGGTGTTAGAGGGGCTACGCCTCCAGGGAAAAGAGGTTCTTTAATTAAGGAACTTTGCGAAAGCGTTGGAAAACCTCCCTCGAAGTACCAACACCAGTCTGGCTGAAAGGTTAAACAAGTATTGTGACGTGTGATTAAATCCTGACTAGTTCTTCTTTTAGGTTTTGAAGAAGGATTTGAGGAAACAGTGGGAGCCATCCTGTTTAGATAAATTAAATAACCAATCTAAACTTGCAAGAGTATATGCTGAGTGTTTCTTTTCTCTCTCTCTCTAGCAGCTACCATGACAGGACTTAAACTATTACTTGAAAAAATATACTGACCGGGTAGAACTATAAAGATTGGCTAAGGAACGTCAATATTGTACTGACTTATGACAAAGTTGCATATGTTACCACCGCTGTTCCTCCCCTTATCCCAGGACCAGATTCCTCAGTTGCGGACAAGGAAGTTCGCAAAACCTGGAATCTAGACTGTGAGCGAGCTAAGTGTATCGTGCTGGCGTCCATGAACAATGAACACCAGAAACAGCACGAGAGTATGGATATTGTATCCATATTCCTCCATTGCAAGGAATTGTATGGGGAACACTCCTGTATCGCGAGGTACGAGACCTCAAGGAAACTCTTCTAGATGAGGTTAGCTCCAGAATCACCTGTTGGAGAGCACGTCCTGAAAATGATCACCCTCATTGAGGAACTCGCAAACTTGGGATGAGTGCTAGAGAATGATTTGTACATCGACTTGATTTTGCAGTCCCTTCCTCACACCTTCTCTCAGTTCGTGCTGAACTTCAATATGCACGAAATGGAAGCCGATCTTCCAAAGCTCCTCAACATGTTGAGGGTAGCAGAGACCTCCTTGAAAAAGGAGAAGACCCCCGTTCTGTATGTCGGCCAATCATCCTCTTCTAAATCTAATGCGAAAGCAACAAGGAAGAAGAAGATGAAAGCCACCAAACCAAAGGGCGGGGTCAAGAAGGTGCAGGGAACGAACAAGGCAGGAAGGGTGAAGGCAGAAAAGAATGAATGCTTTTATTGTCACAAGCAAGGGCACTGGAAGAAGGACTGTTTGGCTTTTAAAGCCAAGGACAAGAAGCAAGCTATTGCTTCTGCTTCAGGTGTGTTCGTAATTGAAAATTGTCTTTCAGTAAACTCTACTTCATGGGTACTTGATACCGGTTCTGGTTCTCATATCTTAATTCTTTGCAGGATCTGAGAAATAGTAGAGTACTGGGGACAGGTGATATGACTCTCCGGATGAGCAATGGAATGCATGTAGATGCTGTTGCAATAGGAGAATATCACCTAGGGTTGAATAGTGGACACATTTTGGTATTGTACAGTTGTTTTTGTATTCCCAGTATGTTGTGTAATATTATATCAATATCTTTGTTGTCTAATGAAGGATATAATTTTGCGCTTGAAAGAAATGTCATGAACATTTTCCTAAATCAAGAACTGATTGGGTTTGGCACACTGAAAAACGGCATATACATACTTAATCAACCTCAAATTTTCAATATACAAAAACCACGTAAAAGAAAGGCTCCAGATTCAAATCAAGCCTTCCTATGGCATTGTAGACTTGGTCATATAAATGAAGAGGTTGACTAAATTATATAAAGATGGATATCTAGATCCGTTTGAATATTCATCATATGCAACTTGTCAATCATGTATCAAAGGAAAAATGACCAAATCTCCGTTCACCGGATACGGAGAAAGAGCCACAGAACTCTTGGGACTTGTACACAGTGATGTATGTGGTCCAATGTCTGCACATGCACGAAGCGGTCACTCCTAATTCATAACTTTTACTGATGACTTCTCTAGGTATGGACATATATTCTTAATGAAACATAAATCCGAGGCCTTTGAGAAGTTTAAGGAGTATAAAAATGAAGTAGAGAAACAGACTGGTAAAAGCATCAAGACACTTCGATCTGATCGAGGTGGAGAATACTTAAGTACCAGTTTCCTTGAATACTTAAAAGAGAACGGAATTCTCTCTCAGCTTACTCCACCTTATACACCTCAGCATAATGGTGTATCAGAAAGGAGGAATCGCACTCTGTTAGACATGGTGCGTTCAATGATGAGTAGTGCTGAGTTGCCACTTTCCTTCTGGGGATTTGCTCTAGAATCAGCAGCATACCTATTAAATAGAGTTCCGACTAAGTCTATACCTATCACTCCATATGAAATGTGGAGCGGGAAGAGACCATATCTCAAGTATATCAAGATATGGGGGTGTCCAGTATATGTTAAAAAGCATAATCCGAACAAGCTCGAGGCACGATCGGTTTTATACAAGTTTGTAGGATACCCCAAGCATTCAAGGGGTATATGGTCTACCACACTGAAGAAGAAAAGGTGTTTGTCGCTCGCCACATTGTCTTCTTGGAAAGCGAATTTTTTGCAAAAGAAATTAGTGGGAGCGCGGTAGAACTGGAAGAAATTCCAGAACCTGAAACTACTAACGAGGACTTAGAAGAATCTCATATTTCAATAGAACATGACGAACCAACGCCGCTCCACAGATCTAGTAGGCTTTCTCATCCTCCTGAAAGATACTATGGTTTTCTTCTTGATGGGGATCGAAAGGATTGCATCATCGATGATGATGAGCCTACTAGTTTTCTGCAGGCTATCACGAGTAGCGACTTAGTGAAATGGCTGGATGCTATGAGATCCGAAATGGAATCCATGTACACCAATAAAGTATGGACTTTAGAAGTTGCTCCTCCTGGGGTGAAACCAGTTGGGTGCAAAAGGATCTTCAAAAAGAAGATTGGTGCATTTGGACAAGTGGAAACCTACAAAGCTAGACTAGTTGCAAAAGGATTTCATCAAAGACCAGGATTGGACTATGATGAAACTTTTTCACCAGTAGCTATGCTTAAATCCATTCGGATCATGCTTGCCATTGCTGCCTTTCATGACTATGAAATCTGGCAAATGGATGTAAAAACAGTTTTTCTAAATGGACATTTAGAAGAGAGTGTTTACATGGATCAACCAGAAGGTTTCTTAGACAGTGGGAGCAGCGGAAGAGTGTGCAAATTGCTTAAATCCATTTATGGATTAAAGAGAGCATCGCGGAGTTGGAACATCTGCTTTGATGAGACAGTCAAGGAATTTGACTTTATCAAAAATGTAGATGAACCATGTATTTATAGGAAGATTGTAGAAGCAGCAGTAGTCTTCCTTGTTTTGTACATCGACGACATACTACTGATAGAGAATGATATCCCTATGCCACAATCGGTAAAGCTCTTTTTGTCACAGAAATTCTCTATGAAAGACTTGGGAGATGCATCATACATTCTGGGCATTAAGATCTATCGTGATAGATCTAATAAAATGTTGGGACTTTCACAGTCCAGGTATATAGACACTATACTAAAGAGATTTAGTATGGAAGATTCCAAGCGCGACAATATGCCCGCTTGTCACGGGATCACCCTCTCCAAAGAGATGTCCCCAAAGACTGATGAAGAGAGGGCTCGCATGGGCATTATACCCTACACTTCGGCGGTAGGATCTATAATGTATGCGATGGTATGTACCAGGCCAGATGTAGCTTATGCACTTAGTGTGGTAAGCAGGTATCAGTCTGACCCAGGTGAGAAACATTGGATAGCGGTAAAGAACATTCTCAAGTACCTGAGAAGGACTAAGGAGATGTTCTTAATTTACGGTAATGGGGACCTCCAGGTAGAGGCCTTTACCGACTCCGGCTTCCAAAGTGACAAAGATGATTCTAAATCCATTTCGGGTTTTGTGTTTACCCTCAATGGAGGGGCGGTATGTTGGAGGAGTTCCAAACAGGATGCCGTCGTAGACTCAACTATGGAGGCTGAGTATATAGCTGCTTGTGAAGCCGCAAAAGAGGCTGTCTGGATGAACAAATTCATTTCTGAACTTCAAGTGGTTCCGTCCATTGTCAATCCAATACCTTTGTATTGTGATAACAATGGGGCTGTAGCATTAGCGAAGGAACCAAGGTCCCATCAGAAATCCAGGCATAGCTTAAGGCGGTTTCACCTGATCAGGGAGATCGTGGATCGTTGGGAGATTGAGATACGGGGAGTAGACATAAAAGACAACACGGCAGATCCATTCACCAAGGCCATCCCTCAAGTCCAGTTCGAGAGGCTGTTTGAGATGTTGGACATGCGGTACACCAGCAACTGGATCTAGTACCGATAGTGGGTACTTATTGCGCCAATTATAGGCCTTAGTACAAGTGGGAGATTGTTGGATATATATGCCCTAGTACATGACAGTCTTGCTTGATATGATAGTACGCTATTTGGTTTGTCTTTATCTTAACATGTGATATATTTTGTGTTCATTTATATATACATGTTGATAAAGCCCATAGGGTGTTTGCCTGACTACCGGCGTTGTGATGGCAGTCATACTAGTGGGAGCTGGATAGTCAATAAGCACATCCTTAGATGTCTCTGGTCGCAGGAGTATCGAAACTGGGCATCGATACTCCAGAGTAGATTAGTGTATACATATCTAAACCCTGACGAGGGGCGATGGATTGGTCCCGCAGCCATTGGTGGTGTGCACCTAAGATTGTATACAGATGCTCACAGGGTGTGAGTACACCGGACATGACTCGCCGAAAACTGACTGGATGGTATTATACCTAACGTCAGATAGCAGTTCTCAGGTGACATGTATGCAGATATTTTGTTGACTTAAAGTCATCATTTGTCTCGTGTGAGTTCCCACTGTGCTTTGATTATTACCTTACCACGGCTCAAAGGAGTCGTGAAAACAGGTTTTAGTTGGGCACAGTCCCGAGCCACGTGGAGGCAGTGAGCGACTGTTAGGGATTCGTCTCTCCCGGTATAGGGAGTTGATATCGCACTGTGGTCGGTTGGTCATTACCATAAGTCCCTGGCCAGGGCTGATTGAGAATTGCTGATGGAATGATCAGTAGATTCTCGGATGGTCTTGAGCCATACAGACAAGACTTGTACGGTTATTAGGGGTCTGATGTCCACCACCTTCCTAGACCATACATGCGATACTCTTAGACGAACAGACCGGACTGCGCGGATATTGTTACGGACAGGCTCAGTAGGATTTCAGATGGGTTACCTCATCGGCTTTCTTATCGAAAACTACCTAGGGACCGTTACGTACAGCTAGTGCCGCTTGCGGTCTGTGGTTAAACCCACTGCCAGCGTAGTAGTCGAGTCTTTAGAGTCCCACACAGAGATTTCCCAAACCCAGGTGAAAAAATATAGATGTCGTACGGTTTTACGACAAGGGTTCGGACGCGCATGTGTGTTTACACACATACGTCATTCGGACAGTTTTTACTAGCCGGCTTTGGTTTAAGCCAGATTCTAGTATCAGATTATTGGATTTATACAGTCTAAAGTTTTTCCGTGTTTTCACGGATTCGAGGGGCGTTCTCATAATTTCCGAGAAGCTTATAGAAGGATGTGACATGAGGGGTTAAGGTGGCATTTTCATTAATTGCTTTAGTGACTCATTCATATGATTCATCATATCATTAAATGCATCATTAATGATATAATGACTCACATGATGAATCAGTCTCCTTGAATAAATGAAACATGGTGAATAATCATTTATTTGATATTATTTGATAATTCATTATGTATCATATATTCAAGTGAGAAGGATTTTTATTTTCATTATCATCTCCACCTTCTCTCTCCTCAAGCTCTCTCTCCTTCACCAAACCCTAATCCTACCACTCATGAGTTGAGAACAAGGATTAGGAAAGACTAATCACTCCATAACCTATCTCTAAATCACCTTAGTTACTCTAATTAGCAACTAAAGAAACTAAGTAATCTTAAGTTTAGAGATAATAGCTTGGGTTAGGGTACTCGGGTGGATCGTCTATCACGGAAGGAAGCCGAGGAGGTCGTGGAGATCCAAAGAAGCCGGAGAGGTCGTAAAGATGAAGGACTATAACCGTTTGGTATAATTTCTTTACATAGTAGCTTAGAACTCTATGCTTATTGTTAAGTATTGTTTAGAAACGATCTTCGGTTAGTTGATGTTCGCTTTATAAACATGATTGTTTTTCAAATTTCCGCTTCCCCGCAACTCGTGGGGTGTTGCACATCAACTTACAAGATGAGCATGGATGAAAACCCGAAAGGGCTCTGTGAGTAAAAACAGTAGGACTACCGGCGAGTTTGTGAAAACCCGAAAGGGCGCAATCTCGTTAAAAAACACTTTCAAGGTCCTCTCGACCTTGTAAGGAGAAAATACCTGTGTGAGATCCTTACGACTCACAAAAGGAAACAACACACTTAGGGATCCTCACGATTCCTAAGGAGAAAATACACTTACGAGATCCTCACGACTCGTAAGGAGAACCCTCATGGCTCATAAGATTCAAAAGCCTTAAGTTATAGGGATCTGAACCTGTTCTTAAGCCATCTAATTTCTATATTCTTCCCTACAAGTGATTCAATGCTGACCCTTGTATACAATCCATGGGCACGAACAAACGTTTCCCTAACAAAGTCCCACCAACGACTAGAGATATGCACACACGATGAACAATCTTTGTAAGTCCCCTCGACTTATAAGGAGAAAACACTCTTGTAAGATCCTTACGACTTATAAGAGAACACACACTTAGGATTCCTCACGAGCCCTAAGGAGAAAACACACCTACGAGATCCTTACGACTCGTAGGGAGAAACACTTTTATGAGACCTTTACGGCTCATGAAGTCAAAAGCCTTAGTCAACAGGATCTTAACCCTATTTGCTAAGCCATTTTTGTTCGAACCGACAAAGGTAGATGATGATTCGCTCCTGGCAATATCCCAGTTGTAGCGATGCTGATGTCTACATCGATTTCAAATTCCAAGTCCTTTCACAGCAAATGATGATTCGCTCCTGGAAATATCCAGTCGCAGCGATGTTGATGCTAAGACTGGCACCAGATTCCGAATTCCACACTCGCGATAAAAATCAGCGAGCCAAAAATGCATATGAAAAGCCGAAATGATGGAGCAACTTGCAAAAAAATCAGCAAGTAAAATATATGCATACAAAATAGCCGAAATGATTGGGCAACTCGTAATAAAAAGCAGTGAGTAAAAAAGGAAAAATAGCCGAAATGATTGGGCATCACGAAAAATAGCCGAAATGATTAGGCAATCGCGACTTTCGCAATACAAAAGGCTAAAATGATAAAGCATCGCGGAAAGAAAACAAAAATAAATAATACATATAAAATGAAACTTTTGCCCTACAGATGAGATCACATCGATCCCCGTATACAATCCAGAGGCACAAACAAGGAGGGAACCATATCATCCCACCAGTCTCTATCAGAAAGAGAGCCAAGTCTCGATAACAACATCTGCAACCTAGAGATCAACAACAACGTTCTTCCTCCAGCAGGATGCCGATGCGACATCAATCTCGGAGCCACGGCAAAGTCCCTAGTTCCAAATCTTGACAGTTCATAGACAACCTAAAGACCACCTCGACATTTGTCTCGTTACAGCAGACGCAATATCAGCAAAGTGGAGCCATGGCAAAGTCCCTAGTTCCGAAACCCGACGGTTCACAGACAACCTAGAGACTACCTCGGAGCCATGGCAAAGTCTCTAGTTTCAAATCTTAACGGCAACATCTACAGCCTAAAAATCAACAACGATGATCCTCCTCATTCCAATAGGATTCGGATGCAACATCACCGAAAGGAGCCAGGGCAAAGTCCCTAGTTCTAAGACTTCACGGTTCACGAACAACCTAGAGTCAGCCAATGATTCCATTTCGGAAATACGTCATCCAATGACTCCATCTCGGAAATAAGTCAACCCTGGGAAAATCAGTGTCCTTAGCAAATACCTCGATTCAGAGAAATCAGTGTCCTTGACGAGAGCATCTTGATTCGCGTCGACCCGTAAGGAAATCAGTGTCTTTGCAGGAATACCTCAATTCGTCTCAACTCTGAGGAAATCAGTGTCCTTGGCAATATCTCAATTCAGGGAAATCAGCGTCCTCGACGAGAACAACTCGATTCGTGTCGAACCGCAAGGTAATCAGTGTCTTTGCAGGAATACCTCGATTCGTCTAAACTCCAAGGAAATCAGTGTCCTTAGCAAATACCTCGATTCAGGAAAATCAGTGCCCTTGACGAGAGCATCTCGATTCACGTCGACCCATAATGAAATCAGTTTCTTTGCAGGAATACCTCGATTCGTCTTAACTCCGAGGAAATCAGTGTCCTTAGCAAATACCTCGATTCAGGGAAATCAGCGTCCTTGATGAGAGCATCTCGATTGGCGTCGACCTATAAGGAAATCAGTGTCTTTGTAGGAATACCTCGATTTGTCTCAACTCCGAGGAAATCAGTGTCCTTGGTAAATACCTCGATTCAGGGAAATCAGCGTCCTTGACGAGAGCATCTCGATTCGCGTCGACTTGCAAGGAAATCAGTGTCTTTGCAGGAATACCGCGATTCGTCTCAAACCCCAGGGAAATCAGCGTCCTTAGCAAAAACCTCTATTCAAGGAAATCAGCATCCTTGACAAGAGCATCCCGATTCGCGTCGACCCATAGAGAAATCAGTGTCTTTGCAGGAATATATGATGTCAACAAATGGAGCCACGGCAAAGTCCCTAGTTCCAAGACTCTACGGTTCACAAACAGCCCAAAGACTATCTCGGAGCCACAGCAGAGTCCCTAGTTCCAAGTCTCGATAGGCACATCTACAGCGTGGAGACCCACAACAACATTCCTCCTCATTCCAGCAGGATTCGGACGCGACAATCAATCTCGGAGCCACGACATAGTCCCTAGTTCCAAGTCTCGATGGGCACATCTATAGCCTGGAGACCCACAACAGCGTTCCTCCTCTCCAGCAGGATTCGGACGCGACAATCAATCTCGGAGCCACGGCAGAGTCCCTAGTTCCAAGTCTCGACGGCCACATCTATAGCCTGCAGACTCACAATAGCATTCCTCCACATTTCAGCAGGATTCGGACGCGACAATCAATCAGCGGAGCCATGGCAAAGTCCCTAGTTCCAAATCTTGACGGTTCACAGACAACCTAGAGACCACCTCGACATTCATCTCGTTACAGTAGACGCAACGTCGGCAAAGCAGAGCAGCAGCAAAGTCCCCAGTTTCAGGACTTGGCACTGCACAGACAACCGAGAGTCAACTCCTGACCCCGTATGGCTAAACTCAATCCTGGCCCCATATGGCCAAAGTCAACCCTCGACCTCCCCGTCAAAACAATGCTTTGATTCGGGAGCAAGTCAACCCATCAATCACTTACGAGTCCTCTTGACTTGTAAGGAAGAAAATTCTCCTGGGAGATCCTTACGACTCTCAAGAGAAAACACACTTAGGAATCCTCATTATTCCTAAGGAGAAAATACACCTACGAGATCCTCTTGACTCGTAAGGAGAAAAATCTTTATGAGACCCTTACGGCTCATAAAGTTGAAAGTCTTAGGCGGCAGATCTGAACCTGTTTCCTAAGCCATCGCCTCTTATCTCGATTCAGGGAAATCAACATCCTTGGCAAGAACCTCTCGATTCGTTTTGACCCGCAAGGAAATCAGTGTCTTTGCGAGAATCTCTCGATTCGTCTCGACTTGCGGGGAAATTAGTGTCCCTATGCATAAAGAAAATTCTCTTATGGGATCCTTACGATTCTCAAGAGAAAAACACACTTAGGAATCCTCACGATTCCTAAGGAGAAAATACTCCTACGAGATCCTCTCGGCTCGTAGGGAGAAAAATCTGTATGAGATCCTCACGGCTCATAAAGTTGAAAAGTGTTAGGCGGCAGATCTGAATCTGTTTTCTAAGCCATCACTTCTTATCTCGATTCAGGGAAATCAGCTTCCTTTGCGAGAACCTCTCGATTCGTTTCGACCCACAAGTAAATTAGTGTCTTTGCGAGAATCTCTCGATTCGTCTCGACTTGCGGGGAAATTAGTGTCCCTACGCATAAAGAAAATTCTCTTGTGGGATTCTTACGATTCTCAAAAGAAAACATACTTAGGAATCCTCACGATTCCTAAAGAGAAAATACACCTACGAGATCCTCACGACTCGTAGGGAGAAAAGTCTTTGTGAGACCCTCATGGCTCTTAAAGTTGGAAAGTCCTAGGCAACAGATCCTAACCTTGTTTCCTAAGCCATCACTACCTTATAAAGAGTTCAAGATGAACTGTTATCTACCATCTATGGGCCACATTTGCCAAAGCTACAAGCTGCTGAAATGGAGAAGTTACTCATGAGCATATGAACTACTTCACGTCAGAGTAAAACAAAAAGAAATAGAAGGGTGCAGCTCATGGAGCTGAGAGTTTGGAACTATATCCCTTAAGAGCTGAGATTTGAGTCAATGATAAATGACGACGCTTGTGTCCGCTCGTTATCTTCTCAGATCAAGATTTTGAAAGTGATATACCAACCCAAAACTGGTCATACGCTATGAATTACTCTGCACTACTTTACCCATGTGTATACTTACGTGGGCAAAATAGTGGGGGCATTTGTTCCAGCCAAAATCTTCGGCCAATGCGATTTGCCAAAGTTATGGGCGCTGAAATAAACAATTGGAGATGGGGTCATGTGCCAACACGTGATGGACTCTTAAATCCTCTGAGCGAATAGAATTAAATTCTAATTAATTACTTAATCGATGGGGTCACGTGCCAGCACGTGATGGATTCCTGGATCCTTTGAACTAATAAAATTAAATTCTAATTAGATGGGTCACATGCCAACACATGATGGATTCTTGAGCCCTCTGAAATAATAGAATTAAATTCTAATTAGATGGGTCACGTCCCAACACATGATAGGTTCTTAGACCCTATGAAATAATAGAATTAAATTCTAATTAAAAGGAATCAAAAGCCTTAATTGGAAAAATATTTCCCTAGATCTTTCCAAACAAAAAAGATTGCGCTCTGTAAAGTGGAGCACCGTTGGATTAAAAATCCAATGGTGATTAAAAATAACCAATTTATAGAAAGATTCTATACAAGGAAATATTTTCCTAAAATCTGTCAGGAACAACAAATAAAATATCTTTTGGATTAAAAATCAAATGGTGAATAAAATTCACCGCGTGATCTAAAAGATCATGTTGGTTACAAAATCAATTAAAATCTTTCAATGAAAGATTGACTAAACAAACTGATTCTTTTCTTTCTCCTATAAATAAGAGCCAAGGAGGAAGAAAAAAGGATACAGAGAACAAAAAAAAGAGATACAACAACAGAGAGAGAATAAAAAAGAAAAGAGAATTTAATTCTCCAGAGAGAAAAGAAGATCTCTTCAGAAAAGAAAGAAACCCTAGGTAAGAGAGAGAAAGAGATCATTCTATAAGCTCCTACAAAATAAAAAGAGAATTTAATTCTCGATCTAAGAGTTTAACTCTTCTGAATAAGAACTTGGTCCTTCTTTTGGTTGAAGATCTGCAAAAGCAGATCTCCCCATAAGTTGAGAATTTAATTCTCATCGGGGAGATCCTGCCATGCAGATCCAAAACTTAGAGGAAGAATTAGGGTTTAAAGAATTTAATTCTTCTAAATACATAGGAATTTAATTCCTCTAAATAAAATTAGGGTTTAACCCTATAAAATAATTTAATTCTTTCAAAATACATAGGAATTTAATTCCTCTAAATAAAATTAGGGTTTAACCCTATAAAAGAATTTAATTCTTAAACAAGGGACTTAGACTTTTCATGCACGTAAAAGGATCAAGTACCCAACATGATCACGTGGTAACACGTGACCCTCCCCCTCAATGATCAAAAGAGAGCGAATAAGACTAGGTTACGTGCTCCCACGTGACCCTTGAACAGACTTCTCAAAATAGAGAAGGGCAGAACATATTTTCGGTGCCTCACGTGTCCCCATGTGACCCCTGATAAACACCTCTTTAAAAAGAGAAGACGGAAAGAACTGAAAGATTAAAATCCAATGCATGGGAGCCCTCACGTGTCCCCACATGACCCCTAGTAAATCCTTTTAATATCCAGTGCATGGATGCCCATCATGTGCCCATGTGTGATGGCCTAGAAGACTAAAAGTGTACATTTATTCTGAGAAGAAAATAAGGGAGGCTTGACCTAATCCTAGGGCGCCTCACGTGACCCCATGTGAGCGCTTCACTTTTAGTGTTTAACACTATTTTAAGCATTTCATCCCTAGTGTTAATACTATGCATCACGTGGGAACACGTGACCGCCAGATATGTGCTAGTGTTTAACACTATTTTCAAACCAGTCTTAGCCTAAATTGGCTATATCTTCCAGAGGCAAGACTCCCCTTTTGATTGAGCCTCAAGTACATCCTTGTGTTCCAAGATTGATCATCTCATATAGTATATAAGTACTCAGCACTCAATAAAAGATAAAACATTGTCAAAACCCAGACCCGTGTTTAGCATTGCTAAATAATGGGGGGCTGAACCCAGACAAATGCTCAACAACCCAAACAAAGGTCCAACATTTTAAACCTAATTTGACTTAGCCTAAGTTAGCCATAAGTCCTCAATTCAGATTTAACTGAGCCCATGTGCTCATAATCTAATTAATTGATCCTAGTCCCAAATTGGACTACAAATTTCCCAATCAACATTGGTTCAAGGGTACATCTCTTCACTCCTTTGATATTTGTCGTTGTAATCCTTCAACGTCTTCAGAGAGGTGACGGGTCCCGATAACCAATCATTCCATGGACTGTGGGGTCCTTAAACTCATGGACTATGATGTCCTTAATCTTAGACTGTGGGGTCCTTAAACTTATGGACTATGATGTCCTTAAACTTTATAGACTATGACGTCTTTAAACTACGGACTGTGGGGTCTTTAAGCCCATAGACTATGATGTCCTTAACCTTGGACTGTAGGGTCCTTAAACCCATGGACTATGATGTCCTTAACCTTTACAGACTATGATGTCTTTAAACTGGACCGAGATGTCCTTAAACTAACATTGGACAGCAATGTCCTTAAACTAACTGTGGACCGCAAAGTCCCTAAACTAAATAATAGAGTCCAAATGCTCTTTTGTTGGATCTAAACGATCCCGTTAAGTTGATCTTAGTCTGAAATTATACTAACATATCCTTAACATACGTTTAAGTTGATCTTAGTCTCAAATGAGACTAGCGTATCCTTAAACCTAACCCCCAAACCCAAATCTAAGAAAATACGGATTTGGAATAATCTACGCCCTATGGGCGACAACATAAATTAGTCTCCGTATACAATCCACGGGCAACCAAAAAAAAAAACAAACACACATGACACGAAGTGACCATCTGGAGAAGGAGAAATTGGTTACCGTGATGCGGTAGAGTAATTAACTACAGAGGCTTATGCCTGCAGGGAAGAACGTCCCTACAACCAAAAACCCTGACAATGAGGAGGAATCTGACGAAGTCTGCTACATCGGCCGCATCCGTCTAAACCTTCGATACATGGTGCCATAAATCAACTTGGCATCTTTAGAGAGGTGGACGGATAAATCCAAATAGCATATGCCCCCAAACTCGACCTCGGGAGAGTTCGGCGGTGAACAGCGGCCCTTGCGCCCCATCTGCATCTCCGCCCACTCTAGTATTCTGTGGAGAAGGCTCATCTCTTCATACTCCCACGGGTTCTCGAGCATATGTCTTCTCGTCTCCTCCTGCATCTGGACCCTCATCGGCTTTGGGTTCAATAAAGAGGATGTCGCAAGAAGAAATTGGTAGCTCACTTGAGATGAGGATACATATCAACAAGAGCTTGAGGTCTGAAGGAAAGAAAGTACCGGATGTAAGTTTGATAATCCTTGGTTTCAATACAATTTTCATATAATCATCGAGAATGTTATGTGCTAAAACTTATTTATTGATAACACTATAGTACCTTCTAGATTTTGATGACTTTCCAGACGATGGCAACGGTGACGAGTGAGCTCGAGATAGAGTGGAAACGCAAAAAATGCACACGCATTAACGAATCACTCCTTTTCGTACGTTTTTACGTTTTAAGAAGTTGTAAAATACGATTATATGAATGATATGTTGATTATATTTCGTATCGGATTCTCGGATTCTATAATTTCTTGAAGTTGATTAAATAATGGACTTTATTTCAATATCGTATCGTCTTGGATTTGTGTTTATTATATATTTTCTTTGTTTTCAATTGATTGTGAAGTGGATTGACTTTGTGTGCAGCACGACCGTGAGTATTATGATGTGTATTGGTTGTTTGTTGGCTATAATATCAGTAATTGAACTGAATTTGTATCAAATGCTCGAAACCCACTCAAAACCTATTCTATTTTTTTCTCTGTATGTAGCTTATTCCATCGGAATTTGTCTGACGGAATAAGCTGCGTACAGGAAAATTTTACCCAGTTTTTTTGACCTCATTCCATCGATTTTATGCCGATGAAATAAAGTACCCAATGAAATAAAAAATTACCCGAAGAAATAGATTTATTTCGTCGTCTTTTATTCCGTCAGACTTCGGCCGACGGAATAAACTTATTTTGTCAGGTGCCTATTTATTTCATCGGGTGATGCCCGATGGAATAAATAGGTGATTCTTGTAGTGTCTCCTTAGGGAAGTAAGGTTTGAGGGTCAATCTTAACTCGATATACACCCGTACGTGGTGACTACCTTAATATATCATTTGCTACGTGAGGCAAATCACAGATATACTATAGTAGGGTACGAGAGAAAGAGAAGGGATGTCTTACAATCCCGGTATACCTAAGGTCGGATGAGATGGGTTGCCTCAAGTCCTAATGGGTAGTGTCCACATATATTCTCGTGGTATGAGTGGGTGAGTGAGAAAAAACCTTATGATTGTCTTTAATAACAACCAAGTCTCAAACAAAGTTAAGGTAAAGTGACTATGTTTAATTTTTTTATTTTTCTCATTTTTGTTTTGTTTTTTAATGAAGAGTGGACCTATTCTTTCTAAGTTAATTTTGTTTATTTTGTTTATTTTTTCTTTTTTTATGCAATAAAAAAGTGCGATATAGTGAAAAAAGTAAAACTAGATATATATACAGTGCAAGTCTAAACTACTATGAGCAAATAAGATCTATATACAATGCAAAACTAATCTTATATTTTTGTTATGTTGGTTTTTTTATTAGAAGTTATAGTGAAAAAGTAAAGGTGAGGCGATATATACAACGAACCTAAAACATGTGCGAAACCATAAACTTGCTCAATCCTATATATAAAATATGCAATCTGCTTTATTACAATCAATTCTCGTAAGTTTATTACAAAGCAAGCAGATTTTTTTATATGCAATTCGAGGCTATCCCTAACGGAGTCACCAAATCTGTAACTACCAACCTACAAGAAAACCGAGAAGCTACAAACAAGGTGAATAGCGGATTAGTTGACCGGAGTTCGCTGCTTGTGTAAAAAAACAAGAAAAAGAGAGGGGAGAGGAAAAAATAGCAAAGGGGAGTGAAAATCTAGAGAATCACGGGTAAGGAATTGCAATATTCTAGTGGAAACCCAACAGAATCGACTATCCATAATAATATCCCAATCGGGCACGACTTGGCTTTAATTTGCTTTGTTAAATATGAAAACTCATGTGAATTCCTTCAAAACACGCGAAAACTCATACGTGAAAGCAACTGATGTAGATAAGCAGTGAAAATGATGGAATAGGTTCAGACAAGGTTTCGAGAACTGAAACAGAGGCTGTTTTGCAGTTTCTGGGTGTCAAGTACCTAGGGAGGCATGTGACAAGTCTCCTGAGATACCTGAACCAGAGAGCAATTTCTACATCATAATTTTGACTTATAAACTCGATATCTCTCAATCAAGATATCAAAATTCGATATAATTTGTGCCGTTGGAAAGATTATCGAGTCTACTTTCTAAAAAAACAAGTCTCAATAGATTTTAAAGTCTATAGAGGGAGATATGATAAAAAATGTACAGACTACGCAGAAAACTCCTTATCAGTATTTGCCGACACGTGTTCCTTTTAAACCTTTTTATGTTTTTCTTGGAATTTGATCTACAAAACCTTGATAACAGAGGGCCCTTGGATGCAACCCTATCCTTCTTGCTTTTTCTATCAAATTCCATAAAGAAATGAAACAAAATAAGAAGAGAACCAAAGAACTACACCATTTAACTAATTTTTTTGGTTTTTTGGAGATTTTTGATCTATGAAGAGAGTCCTAAGATGATTCCTCTTCACTTTATCGAATAGATCTCAGTCTCAAGGAAAAAGAAAGAAAATCAAGAAGAAAATATAAATAAAAGAGAAGAACCATTCTACTTACATAAACAAAGAAAACAAGCTAGAAATGCATAAAAAAGAAAAAAAAACACAAGGAGTGGATCTTGGATCCCCAATATTTCAAAATTGTTGTTGTTTGAAGTATTCAAACTTAAACTAGACAATCTAGATCTAGAAAGTAGGGCCTTCATTCCTAAATCCTAATCCTAAATGGGAAAAATCGGGTCTTTCATTCTCTAGCTTATGGCTTTTTAGGGTTTTTGAGGGGTTTTTTTTTAGGGTTTTCTAAACTAATCTAAGGTTTATTTCAATTGAGGAATGAGTGGGAGGCTCGAGCTCTTCAAGAAAAGAGCAAGAGAGAGGGGAAGAAGGAGAGTCATTCTCATGAGAGAAGGCTTTATTTAAAAAAAGAAAGAGTGGTTGGGATATGAGATGGAGGATTGTGATTGATTCTAGGGAATAAAATGGTTAAGATGTTGTAGAGATAACTAATCCCAACCATCACTTAAATTTATCTCATAATGAAATGTTTAGACACCAAGCATTTCATAATAAAACAATAAATGGTGAAAGTTAGGTATGCTTTCAGGTGAAAAGATGCATGTTGTGTTCATAGGGTGCAAGTTAAGTTAATGGATCATTAGGGAAAGAATCCAATGTATTAGGTTTGACAAGTCAAGCAACCATTAATTATTTCTAATCATGTGTTTTGATAAAATGACTAGCTTAAAGAACTCATAATCGCACATATTCAAACCTATAGCAATGTCCAAATGACCTCAAATTTTGCGGATAATCTTGGAAGTTCTCAAGGAATTTGACAAGTCAATTCGAATTGCATACTTTGGTAATTCATGATGAATCATTAAGAACCTCGACAAAAATCCTCATGATGAGTCGTGCAAGAATCCATGAGATATGAATTTTTGAGCATATCGAAAAGGGTATTTCAGTCATTTGAACGGATCTTAAACCATACACTTAAGTTGCCTCCATGTATACCAAACATTTATTTTTATCCAAAAATGAGGTGAATGATATGATTCATATACATGATGAGAATGAAAGGTTACGATGCAATGATATGATGAAGGGGTAAAAGGGTAAATTCGCAAATCGTTGCTCCGCCAAGGAGGGTGTGTGTGTGTGTGTGTATAGAGAGAGAGAGAATAATGGAGGAAAGAGGCCATAGGAGGAGATTTCCTCCTACGGCGTCGGAAAAATGCAGCCTCCATGAATTTTTTTGACGATCGGCATCCATCACCCAAATTTACTGCATCGCATTTTAGATGATAACGATGATGATGATAGATACCGATCGTCGGAAAAAATAGTGGAGGTTGCATTTTTCTGACGCCATGGAAGGAAATTCCCTCCTATGACACATTTCCACCACATGCGCGCGCGCGCACACACATATGAGAATAATGTAGGAAAGAGGCCATAGAAGGGAATTTCCTTCTATGGCGTCGAAAAAATACCCCCTCCTTCATTTTTTTTCCGATAATCGGCACCCACCATATTCATCGTTATCATCTAAGATGTGGATACACCAAATTTCATATGATTCTACAACTTCTTCACCGTTGATTTAGTGGGTTCAAAATTAACGGTTTACCGACAATAGAACTTTTTACATTGCTAAATCTACGGTGAAAAAGTTGTAGAATCATATGATATTTGGTGTACCCATATCTTAGATGGTAACGATGAAGATGGTGGGTACCGATCATCGAAAAAAATGATGGAGGAGGTATTTTTTCGACGCCATAGAAGGAAATTCCCTCCTATGGCATCTTTCTTCCATTATTCTCTATATATATAGCAAACTACTAGAATATTTGATTGTTATCTCAATAGTTTGTTCTCTTTTATATTACTTAATTTGTATATGTAATTTTGTTCTTAAATTTCTTTTCTAAAAAACCCTTTCTAAATAAAAATCAAACAACCAAATTTTCTTTTCCAAAAATTCCAAAAAAATTATCTTTTATTTAAATTCTTTTTTTTTAAATTGAAATAAAAATAATATAAAGCTTTTGGCAAGATTCGAATACACGACCTCATGAACAATGTTACAATACTAAAACAATGGGATACTATACATATATTTAACAAAAGATAAATATACACAGGTGTTGAAAAGGAAAAGATCTTTTATTAATGAAAGAATGTACAAAAAGGTACATGGGTTTTACAACCGTTACATCCTACTTTCCTTGGACAAATTTCGTCCTTGAAATTATACACGGAACTAATCATCAAATAGATAAGGGTAACGCTCGCGCATATCATCCTCGCACTCCGAGGTGGATTCTCCTAAGGAATCAATCATCTATAATACACGGAACAGTTTTATCACTTTATTTCGCAGGGCCTTCTCTTTTCGATCTAGAATCTCGACCGGCTGTTGTTTGATAGTCGGATCGGCCCTTACGGTAAGCTCCGATTGGTCAAGGATTTGATTGGGGTCGCCGACATAATGGTGTAATTGGGAGACATGGAAGCACGCCCTCCAAGGATGGTGGCAAGGCCAAATGATAAGACATCTCTCCTACCCACTCCAAGATACCGAACAGACCGATAAAACGAGTACTGAGATTTCCATGCCTACCGAAGAGGATCACTCCTCTGTTAGAAGAAATCTTGAGGAACACGTGATCTTCTGGTTGAAACTCCAAATGTCGACGCTTCATTAGCCCAATACTTCTGCATGTCTTGAGCTATGCGCAATCTTTCTCTGATCGTGCCAACCACATCAATTGTCTCTACAATCATATTCGTCCATAAGGTGCTCTCTGGGTCCAATGGCATCCCAACTCCGCGGGGAACAACACTTCCGACCATATAGCGCTGCAAAAGGAGTCATCCCTATCCTGACCTGATTACTGTTGTTGTATGCAAACTCCTTAAGATGCAGATGATATTCCCACGATCCTTCGAAGTCAAGCTCATAGGCCCTGAGCATGCCCTCTAGGATCTGAATGACTCTCTCAGATTGTTTGTCCGTCTGAAGGTAATATGCAATGGTGAAACTTAGACTCGTGTCCAGGCTGGCCTGAAGTCTCTACCAAAACTAGGATCGGAATCTGGTATCCCGATCGGAGATGATGCACACTCTATGCAGTCTCACGATATCCTGCACGTTTTATAAGCATTAAGATAAATTCAAAGAAAATTGAAGGTTTAATTTTTTTTAATTTTGAATTTACCTCCATGTATTGTCATGCTAAGCTTTCCGTGGACCGACCGACTTGGAAAAGTATGAAGTGGGCTGATTAGGTGAGAAAGTCCATTGTAACTCAAATGGCGTCGTTACCTTCGTGCTATAAGGAAGGGCATTCACGAGGTCCATGGTAATGTGTTACCACTTCCACTCAGGGATGGGCAACGACTAAAGTAGGCTAACAACCCTGTGATGCTCAGCCTTCAACTGTTGGCAAATCAGGTATTTCGATACACTCTGTGCGACTTCTCGCTACATGCCTTTCCAACAATAATGTTATCGAAGAACCCTATACATCTTCGTGCCACCTGGGTGATAGAATATGGGCGGCTATGAGCCACCTTCGTTAGCTCCTTTCTGATAGCACCAGTAGGTACGCAGATCTGGCTTCCATATCATAAGGACTCATCCTCGTGAAACTATGAAATCTGATTAGAGACCGGCTTCAACCTACTCTCTGATCCTCAGCAGTCTAGCATCACCCGCTTGGGCTTCCTTGATATGATCAACAAGCAAAGACTGGATCTGCAAATTCGTCAGCAATGGTATAATCCTTGGAAGAGCAACCTTTGTCTCTAACTCATAGAGATCCTGTTGCAACCTCCACTGCGTAGTGAGATACATAGCCAGTAGCTGACGGCTTAGAGCATCGGGGACTACAATCATCCTCCCTGGATGATACTGTAGATTGATATCGAAATCAGCCATGAGCTCGAGCCACCTCCTCTATCACATATTCAGTTCCTTCTATGTGAAATGTACTTGAGGCTCTTGTGGTCAGTTAAAATCTCAATCCGCTCTCTTAGAACATAATGTCTCCATACCTTAAGAGCAAAAATCACTACTACCAGCTCAAGGTCACAGATGGTATAGTTGGGCTTGTGTGTCTTCAACTTCCTCGACGCATATACAACAACCTTGCCATGCATGTTGTCACGCCCCACTTCCTAAAAGACGAGGAGCGAGAGTTGACAAGTCCGTGACATATTCACACTGAGAAGCACACTTTCTCGATATGAATACGCTAAGCGTTTATATACGCTAAGAGATATTTTCTGATATTGAAGTGCTAATCTTAATATATGGTAATTGGCAGATTCATACATTTAGCAAACTCTACCCATAGGAAGGTTGAATTTACTAATGAAACTGGACATTGGTCTATTTCAATATAGTTAGATATAGCGTTGCATCCGGATTCGGATATCCAGATATTTATACGGATCCAGATCGGATATTTTCGAATACGGATATGAAATTTTGGATCCGTTTAGATACGGATACGTATACAGATATATATTTTCATATTTAGTCGGATACGGATACATTTCAAATTTTTCGGATACGAAATTGGATTTCTAGATATCTAAATTCGGATACGGATACGAATTTGGATACGGATATCCGCAGAAATATTAAGTTAAATATTGCATTTTAAATTAATTTTCTAATATTTTTATGATTAATTAATTAATACTTTTGTAGTAAATTTAAAATCGAATAATATATTAGTTTGTTTATTTTATATGTATTATAAATTATGCATTTAAAATAGTATTTAACATATTATTTTATAATTTTTATTTTAAAATATACATGATAGCACAATATATATGTATAATTATTTGTTAATATATTTTGTTACGTGCATATTTATTCGTTTCAAATATTTTAAGAACTCATATTTAATTTGTACTCAATTTTTTCGTAGCATGTATCGGTTATATCCATAATTTCACTTCAAATTCACTTATTTTATATTTTAAACATGGGTTAATTGCACAAAACACCCCTGTAGTTTACCCAGTGTTGAACTTACACCCCTTCAAGTAATTCATTAGCACAAAGACCCCCTCTACTCATCGATGTAACCATTAAAAATGCATGAATTCAACTCTGAACAATAAAAACATGTTCTCAAACGAAATTAGAGAATTATTTGATTTGTTCGAAATTGATTTTTAGCAATTTAAAGCATTTTCTAGGGTTCTAATTGATGAGCAGAGGGGGTGTTTATACAAATAAATTACTTGATGGGGTGTGAGTGCCACTCATGTAAACTATAAGGGTGTTTTGTGCTATTAACCCTTTAAATATTTATCTATCAATATCCAATTTGTATCCGTATATGTTTATCTCATATCCGATCTTAATCCTTATCGAATTTTGTCAAATATAGATATAAATATTTTTGATCGAGCTATATCCGTATCTGAAACCAGAAAGTGAATATGGAAACGGTATTACTCATATTCGATTCATATCCGCTTCGAATGCAACCCTAGTTAAGTAGTCATAGCAATGGTGCATATATTGATTTGATTATAAAGTCATTCCTATGTGCGGTCCTTGCATATATATTCCAATGATAAATTAAGTTAAAAAAATTTGAGTTCAGTGGGAGTAAATTTTCTCGTATGTAAAATTTGAGAAATTATTTTATCTTCTTAAGGATATGAGAAGATAAATTAAAGTGACCACTCCTTTATTAACTAACTCGTAAAGCTTTATTTGTCCAAAATATGGATTTTGGATGAGCCATTGCATATAAAGATAACCTCGATAACAAGTGATCAGTAGAAAATATTGCATTCTTAACATATCAATTTCCCTACTCTTTCTAATCATCTAAAGGTATTTGGTATAAATATAGCACATATTAGCAATTCGTCTGCAAAATATCAAATAACATGTATTATACATTATAACCAGCATTATGAAGGAAATTGAGTGTTTATTACTTTATGCATGATATTGTATATCTCGACACGTTTCAGTGAGATTGTGTGTAGAAAATTCTTCATGTCAAAGAACTGGAATCACAAATTTGCCGATAAAACGCAGCAAGTCAAAGACTGCAAATCTGGCAAAAACCAAGAAAGGATATTAAGATTCTAGACATCAAAAGAAGACCCTAAAGCCAAAACCAAACAACTGCAGAAAACCCATTCAGAGATCTCACTATATGGCCGCGGATCCGCGGCTGATCCAAGTCGATCCGCCGTCGTTCCGCGGCCGAGTCGGCTCGTCAGCGGTTGATATTTTTCCCGATGCTTCATTGTAACCTCCAAGCTTCTTCAAGACGCTTTGAACTCCCTACTTTTCTCCAGAAGCTTCCCTCCAACGACCAAGCTTCTCATGCAAGCTAGATAACTACCTTAATCTAGAAACTTCCCTACAACTACCTAGCTTTGTATGCAAGCTTCATAGCAACCAAGCTTTTAGGGGAAGATAGAGGAAAAACTATAAAAGGATACCTAGGGCTTCATTGTAAAGGTTGTTGGTTGTTGAACATTGAACCAATTCACTATACAAGTTGAGTGACACAACTTGTGATCCAAAACCCTAACCCAAATCCAAAACCAATGCCAAATCAAGATCCATCGAGAACAAATCAAGCAAGCAATCAACGATCCTTTATCGCAAAGCCGATTATCATCAAGAGCAAGAGATCCGCGATGATCCATGACTCACGGGGATCGAGCTACGCAAAGATCGACGACAAATTCCCTTTCAAGGAGCGATTCGAGAGCTAGTCTTATAAACTCAATTGAGAGGTGTAATTTGAAGGAGATTTAATAAAGGTGATAATTGCAATTCTTGCTTTCTATACATTCTCACATTATGAAATTCTTCATTTTTTATTGTTTCATTATGATGCGTGAGTAAATTCTCTACTTGTGGAGGATTCGAGAGAATTGATAGATCTAATGATGAACAAATCTTAATACTAATTTTAAATCTTATGAGATTTGTGAACGTTAGCAAAAAGAATCTTTGATGGCCTAATTTGGAGCGAGATCACTTCTTGATTATTTCGTTGCAAATTAGGGATCAAACAATTGATGATTTTCTTCGCTAAAGGTAAGATCCGAATGATTATGATTGAAAAGACAAGGGATAGTGAAAGAGAAACCCTAGTTTCTTCAATAGATCCCTAATCTTCATTCATCATCATCAATCTAGCTACAAATTATCAATAGATAAGATTAGGAATTATTAGATTCATCATTAGCTATTAATTCAATCGAATCCTACAAGCTATTCTTCATAATCTTGATAATCAAATTGATTGGGGATAACTTCTTGATTCTTGATTCTAGATCTATTTTCTTTATACTTCTTGAAATTAAATCTCACAAATCTTGAATCATTTTCTTTACTATTTTCATTTCAATTCATCTAAAGCAAAATCAAACAAATTCATGCATCTCAATGGACGATCCGTGCTCACTAACGATCGCTATAAGCGACACCGTTAATTGATTGCGGTATAAAATTTTTTGGTTGTGAAACATTTTACTACACACAAAAGAACGACCTATTAAATGGCGTCGTTGTGGGGGATTGCATGCTATTTTGTTCGTTCTTATTATTTGAGTTGAAAATTATTTTATTCCATCAAAAATTTCAATCAAAAATCGCAACAAATGCTTAACGATTAGCTGTGAATTCTGCAAGGGAATCTGGAATCATTGGAGCAAGAGAAAAAATATCCAGATCATCTCAGGAAGTCCAGTGAGGCAACAGGATCATTTGCACAAAATTTTGTTCAGGGAACTATTCAAAAGACCGCTGAACCATGGCATTATGCAGGTTTGCGCGGTGGATCCACGGTAATCTTAAGGAATCAGAGCTCCATTTCTCTGTGGTAATTTCTATACTTTCTTATCTCCTCCCTGCTCTGTCCAATAACCAATTTCTGCAGGATTCTTTGCAAAAAGTCGCAGCGCAGCTAAAAGAAAAATTGTTGCGTGCTTGATCTTGGTTGTTTGCATATTTTAACACGGAAATTAATCTTGAATCCATGTGTCAAGGCACCTTCATGATTAAAGATGATGGTGAAGCCTGGAGATTTTTAGAAGATTTTGCTGAAAAAACTTTACAATGGGAGAGTGTAAACCAACCATCGTCTAGGGGTGGTATTCACCAATCTGATATTTCCATAAGAGTTAGAGCTGAACTGGCAGCAATGCAAAAGAAACTCGAAGCTATGGATCATAAAAGCCTCTCTAAATCAGATGACACTCTCCAAAACTGTCTATGGATACTGTTCTGATCCATCACATCTTACGAAAGAATGTCCTTTGAATTCTCCGTTTCAAGGTCAAGAGAATACCAATACTGCTTTCCATCAAAGACCTAGAAACAATCCGTATTCTTCCACTTATAATCAGGGTTGGAGGAATCACCCTAACTTTGCTTGGAACCAATCACAAACTCAAAACACGGTTCCAACCCAAAATAACTTTCAAAGGGTCCCTCCACAACAACATCAACCACTACTACCGAGTCAGCACCCCTACCTAACACAAACTTTTCAAAATCCGGCCACAAATTCTACACCTGGGAATAATTCTTTCCAAATGGTCGGTACAGAAAACTCATCTGCACTCGAACGCACTTTGGATTTATTCATGAAACATTCTATGCAAACGTCCGATGATATGAAGTCTTCTATCCACACTTTAACACAAGGCCACACCTCCCAAGGTGGGAGTATTAAAGCGATAGAGGCACAAATTGCACAATTAACTGCTGCGATAAGTGCAAGAGAGAAAGGGAAACTTCCAGCTCCACCCTTACGAAATCCTGGCTATTCACATCATGTGAATGCTATTACCACGTTGAGATATGGAAGAGTGCTAGACAACCATGTCGGTGAAGAGATTGATAATAATTAAGAATCAATCGATGATACCCCGTCTCAGACTTTTCCTTCCACTTCCACTTCTACTTCTGACCCCAGTTCGTTTACCACACCATTTTCTTCCGAGCCTATTGTCCGTTTTCCCCAAGGCTCGAACCCTCAGCACACTTTTTCTAGTCCATCAAAGACGATCCCCACTCTTATTCTGGGATCTTTCCTACCCACACGATCTTCTCCAATATTGGACCCCGAGATTATTTCTAAAGCTCCTTGTCCTAATAGGTTAAGGGGAAACAGACCAAGTCCGCAAATAGAGAAGATCACTGAAATCTTTAAATAGGTTAACATCAATATCCCTCTCCTAGATGCTATACAACAAGTCCCGGCTTATACGAAAATTCTCAATGACTTGTGCACTAGGAAGAGGAAGACTCAAGTGCCAAAAAAGGTGTTCATGTCGAGTACTGTAAACACAGCTTTTCCCCAACAATTACCAAGGAAACGTAAAGACCCTGGCTGTCCTACAATTTCTATTTCTATTGAGGATAAAAATATTAACCGTGCTTTACTTGACCTTGGCGCAAGTGTTAACCTGCTTTCTTATTCAGTCTATGAGCAATTAGGTATCGGAGAGTTAAAGCCCTCGAACACAACTCTCCAGATGGCCGACCGATCAATCACCAAACCTAGGGGTGAGCTTAAGGATGTGTTGATAAAAGTCGGGGAATTTGTATTCCCTGTGGACTTTATTGTTCTAGATATACAACCTGTAGCAAACCCACGGAACCAAATTCTGGTGATTCTCGGTCGACCCTTTTTGGCCACTTCCAATGCTGTAATCAACTGTCGTAACAGCTTTATGACCCTATCCTTCGATAAGATGTCAATTGAGCTTAACATTTACAAGTTGGGAAGTGTACCCACCGAACCTTCTGCTCATGCATGTTCTGTCGAATTAATGGATGACGACAGCAGCGAATTTGATCAGCTTCACGATACTGATCTAGTCTCTTTGCATACATTGTTGTTTGACCCAACTATGCATTATACACATATGGACTCCTCCATTGAGTTGTCCGGGTCAACATCTAACGCTGATTTTGAATCTTTTACGGAGTCTAGAGATCATCCCGCTCTTTCTGATGACAATATTCTTCAGGGTATCGATGAAAGCTTTGAGGAAATTTTCACCGATGAGCTCGCATTTTTAGCAAACACGGGTGTTGAGATGAATCTGTTGGAGATAGTGCCCTCAGAGTCAATTATTGGATCACAGGCACGTGATTGCAATGATTGAGGGAGGACCTATCCCGGTAGGACAGTCTTACTCGAGATGATAGTATGCTATCTGGTTTACCTTTATCATTGTGTACTGCTTTAGGTGACCTTACAGGTCACTATTGCACGTTGATAGAGCCCTTAGGATTTTTTCTTGACGACCAGCAGTATGAAGGAGATCATATACGTGGGAGCTGGTAGTCTATAAGCACATCCTTAAAAGGTCCCTAGTCGTGGGAGTTTCGAGACAGGGCATCGATACTCCAGAGTAGACTAGTGTATACAGTCGAGACCCCGACGAGGGGCGGTGGCCGGTCTTACAAGCCATTGGTGCCAGTTGGTTCACCTAAGATGTATACAGGTGCTCATTGGGTTATGAATACACCGGACAGGACTCGCCGGGAACATGCTAGTTGGTCTTATACCTGACGTCAGATAGCAGTTCCCTGGTGACATGTATACAGGTTAGTTCATCGACCTGAGGATCGTCATTTGTCTCGTGTGAGTTCCCACTGTACTTTGATTACTACCCTACCATGCTCAAAGAAGACTGCAAACAGGTTTTAGTTAGGTACAGTCCCGAGCCACATGGAGGCAGTGAGCGGATCTTCGGGGGTTCGTCTCTCCCGGTATTAGGGACGAGGTCGCGCTGTGTCTAGGAGAGCCAGAACATGAAAAGTCCTTGGCCAAGGCAGGAGATTTACTGGTAGGTATTCCAGTAGTATCTCAGGGTGTTCTGGGCTGATCTCTGACACGACTTGTACCGCTTTTGGGGGTCTGACTTTTACCAACCCCTAGGCCCGCCATGCGATGCTCATAGACGAACGGACCGGACTGTACGGATATTATCACTGACAGGCTCAGTAGGGTGTCAGGATGAGTTCGCTCATCGACGTCCCTTTTGGTCAATAGCTGGTAGCCCGTCACGTATGGCTAATACCTCTGACGTGCTAGTGGTTAAATGCGCAGCCATAGTATTGACGAGTCTTTAGAGTCCCCCACAGACAGTTGCTCAAGTTTCGGGCGAAACGCTGTAGAGGCCGTATGGAGATATGGCAGGGTTCGATCAGATACGTGCGGTATTGCACGGATCATGATCGGACGGATAATACTAGCCGGCTTTGGTTTAAGCCGGATCCTAGTATTGTATAGTGTAGATTTTGTCTCATTGCATTTGTATTCGGTCGGAATACAGATGCGGGTGTGTATACACGGTATCGTGGTTTTCCTGTAATTTATTACGGGACCTGTTTTCTGGAGTTGCCAGTTTGCTTTCCGTTTCGGCCATATTTCTTTGTATCTTTCATTGGCCGAAGATTGGTGGAGGAGGGCTTATTCGCATTTATGCAAATATGCATTATGGAGGGTTCTCTTTGCATATAGTTGCATCATGATGGTTTTCATGATGGTGCACCATCCATTGACTTGTTTTGACTCCATGATGTCTTGACTTTTGTGAGTGATGATGGAGGGTCATGCTGGTGGGTTCGGTGTGTTGGTTTTGCTAGTAATGATGATTCTTGCATGATGACCATTCCTCTCACTTGCATTATTCTTGGGGCTCCCCTCATTTTTGATACACACTCTCTCATTTCTCTCCACTCCCATGAGCATGGCCGGCCAAGTTGTAGTGGGGCTGTCCAAATTCTTGTAAGAGGGATTTTTGTTCAATTCATGCTACAAAAATTCCCAAGTTCATCTCCAAAAGGTCTTATATCAATTTCTCCACCAAAAAGGCAACATCCACTACCCCAAATGAGACATAAGTTCCACACTACATTCTACAGCAAACCTTGGGCACGTCGACTCGCCAGCTTCGTGCCCGAGTTGCCTCGGTATAGAGGTGGGAGCCCGTAAAAGAAGCCGGCGACATGGTGCCCTTCCGGCGAGGAGGTGGAGACCGGACATTCCGCGGGAGATCGGGATGACAGCGAGAAGACCGGAGGACTCGGATCACTCGGTATATCTCTCATCCCCATCTTGTAGTTAGCTAGGACTAGATTAATGGCCCGATCCGGGTTTTTTTAGTGCGCGGTGGTGCCGATTTGAAAAGTTAAAGTAAATCACCGCTTTCGCATTCCGGCGTCGGATTGACGGCTGGGGCGCCGCCGTGCACTTACAGTGGTATCAGAGCCTCGCCATTAAGCTAGTCTAGCTTGATCTAATGTGTTTAGAACTTCGATCGATCGGATTTTCCAAAAACCGTATTTTTCCTAGCATCAGTTTCTGTCGAAATTTTTTGGACTCCAAAAATTTTTCAGGTTGTTTCAGAATGATGTGCAGGGCATTATAAGCAAACTGTAAAAATTTGGTAGCATGAACTTGCTATACCACCGCGGAACCGCGGCCAAACCCATGCTTGGGCCGCGGTTCCGCCGCAATGTTCACTGTTCATGCCCCCAAATTTTTACAGAATGCTCCTGAGTGGAAAATAGGTTTTCTGGAATGTTATTTCTTGGGCCCAGATTTCTTCATGTGCTACAGTAATGCTTGGGGGCCCACTTGGTAAAATTTGATCGATCAGATATTTTAAACACATTAGTTCACAGTATTTACATTATATCTGCGACCGTGAATGTCACTTGATCGGTAAATCATGTCTAACTGCTATAGCCCGGTTAGACGGATTTGCGAACGTGACCTTCACGTTGATGTTCTGTGTATTGCTGTGATGTTGCGGATTGGTCATGGGGGATAGCCTGGATGCAATGCTAGTACAGTTTTGTTGTATTATGTACATTTGATATTACGGGGCGAGCGTCCGACATGTAGGCTGCCTTCACTGCCTGATTATATATTATTCTTTTAGGGCACGACCAGGTTGCGGTCGATGTACCCGTTGTATGTATATTTTACTTTCTGTACTAGGATTACCCCAAGGTGGGGTGCACGGATAGCCGGGTTCTAGAGGGTAACAAGCCCGTATCTTATGGCATTGAGATGGAAGGGGCTTCACTCTAGAATTGGCGGGCTATTCGCCGCACTCGTAGGGGGTACAGGTTAACCCAGGAGGGGTGCCCAAGTTACCGGATTCCATGAAATGCTGGGTGGTCCATTCACATTGCTGAAGGGGGCTGCCTCACTTCAGATTTTGGCGGGTAACTTGCCGCGCCCGTAGGGGTCTAGGATTTCATTGCACAGGCTATCCACACGACCAGGGGAACGTCGGGTTTCAGTAGCGGCTCTGTGAAACCCGGGGATCCCAGATATCTGTATTGTTCTGTGATGCTGTACATTTCTGTGATGTTGCATTTTATCATGCCTTGAGCGAAATATTATATATTGATATATATATATATACTAGTAGATGGTGTATATGTTTTGCATCCGCGCTAGTCCAGTCCCCGCTCTGTCGTTAGTTAGCTAACCTAACGGGTAATGATGGGACCCAGTGGCGAATGCGGATGGCATATACGTACATCAGTATATTTTCGTTCTTTGTGGTGTGATCAATTGATGGGACTGCGTTGATTCAGATCAATGCAAGTTAAAAACAAACCTAATCTGATATTGTTGGAACAACTTTTCAAAAAGCTGTTATTGCAAGGGCGTTCTCTTTTATTTTGCACAGTGATGTTCGGTTATGAATATCCTGCTCCTCAGTCGACGAGGCAAGGGCCGAGATCCCTTCACCGGGAGTGACCCCTTGGACAAAAAGTTTGCGTCAGGGCAATAACTTCACTATAGCCGATTACTTTTGCTTTGCATCGTGGTATTCAGTTGGAATATCCTGCACCTCATTCTACGGGGAAAGAGCCGAGATCCTTTCACCGGGAGTGACCTCTTTAGCAATGGTTTTCGTCACTATATTTTCAAAAAGCTATCCAGTTCCTTCAACGATATCAAGTTCATTACGTTAAAGGTTTTCGCCAGAAACCATTCGTAGCCCTCCGTCATTTCAGTTAAATATTCGGTAGTATTCAAGCTATGTATTTTGACCTCACGCTAAGGCATAGTGATTGGTAGCTGCCGGGTATTTATCAGTTGCATAGATAGATGCGTTGGTTTGGGACAGTCGTACTACTATTTTGGCCTACGTCAAGGGTATGTACGGGTGGGTTCAAATTAACCTGGACAATGATGGGTTGAACTTGACATGTGACTTATGATATTTTGACCTCACGCCAAGGTCATAAGAGCATGGGGAAAAAAATCACATCGGGAGTTTCTAAAGAAACTGAAACTTGCCAGATATGCGCATACCTTCTGGAGTGTGATGACGTGAACGGATTCCGTCACGTTATCATGCGATGATAGTTGGATCCCGATTCCCACTGATGAATTGGTTTACTCCTCGGGTGTTCCCGACTAATTCTTTTTGGAGGAGAATTTGAGGTTACAGTAGGAGGTTTCCAGATTAGATAAATTGGTAACCATTCTGATCTAGGTTAGAGTGCACGCTGAGTGTTTCTTTTCTCTCTCTCTTTGGCAGCGACCATTGACCCGACCCTAAGACTATAACTCAGTGACTAAAATTAACCGAACCTTCTTAAACACTGGCTTTTGGATTGTCAGAGTTGCAAACCTCATTGCCACTCCTACTTTTACCCTTTTCTCTAGGACACTCCGTTCTACTACGAACGTCCACTTCCATTAACAAAACCATCGTATGGTTATATACGAACTCAAAGGAATTTATTCGATGATGGTTTCCGGTTCTGGAGAAAATGGATAGGATTATTCAGTTGTCTTTTCCTTTTACCTTCTCTCAGGTTACGAGTACTCCTTGGTTTAGGAGATAGTACACCTATTACGCAAATTGGATAGTCTTCTTCCAAACCTTAGGCTGGTGCCGAACGGTGGGGAATGAAGAAAACCAATTAGCATAACGATGGTGTGCAGAAGGTATTAAGTTACGATAAAGTAAGGGATTAGTAAGAGAGCAAAGTAAACTGCGACTGCTATTCACGACTAAACCAAATATTTCTTCGCCAATCCTAAATCACCTTTGTATTTCTCCAGGACACTCCGTATCACTACGAAGATCCACAGTTTATTGGATACTCCATCGTATGGTTATATACGAACTCGAAAGGAACTTGTTCCAGTTCGGGGATGGATTCTGGTTCAGGAGAAATAGGAATAAGGTTTATTCGGTTGTCTTTTATCTTCACCTTCTCTCGCATTGCGAGTGTTCCTAGGATTAGGACAGTACACCCATTATGCTTATTGGATAGTCTTATTCCAAACCATAGGCTGGTGCCGAACGGTAGGGAAGGAATAAAACCATTTGGCCTAAAGGGGTGTGCAGAAGGTAATGACTAAAGACATATAAAGGGATTTGGAGAGGTGGCAAAAAAATATACGGTTACAGTTGTGAATCTGGAAGAGGCATTACTAGGAATACCAGGATACCCTATCAAAACATTTTAATGTTTCAGTTTCACTGTGTACTGTTAAAGGAAAACTGATTTCCCGATTAGATACTTACTCCAGGGTATGTATTTACCAGGTATGATTCTCACATCTGTATGGCTTTACAGATGATGAGTGGGAGTAAGTTATTGGGAATTAGGTGATCTTCCTCATTATATCAGGATTCGTTGTAATCAGTGATATTTAAGGAAGTCACCTGGGTTGTTTGCCGGACGGTAAATATTTGGTTTTTGAATATCCGCTGTTATGCACCAATTTCAAATTGATATATCTGTACGTCTATTTTTATAGAGTGAGATATATCTTTTTGAAATTATGTCTATGACATTTACCTACATCAGTGGATGGTTAGGTAAGGAGCATTAAACAGCGGTGTAATTCTTCATAACCATAAGTACAGTTTTCAACCTACGACATACAGGGAGTGAGTTATCAGATTCAAAGGACTTATACAGAGTATTGTATGTTGTCCAGGGTCCATCAGGACAGAGGGGTTGGTCCTCGTACTATATTCGGTTTACTTATGACTTCTCTAATTTTTAGATAGGTGTTTCGTGGAAACACAGGGTCCGAATTTTGAGAAGTTATAGGTATTTGAATAAAGTAGAGAACCGGGTGTTTCAAGTATCGGGATTCTTCAAGATGATCGAAGATGTAGATACTTATGTATGGTATTCAGTTGATAGTAATGACTAAGAGAACTTGCTTCTCTTTCAGGTTACTCATAATTGGAAGCATTCCTAAGTTGAGTAACGTTGATCGGCCTCATTCTATTTAGTTGACATGCACTGGAGACAGCTGCATGATTTGAATCTGGTTCAATCAAATCAGTGCATCTGGTTCTATATTGGATATAGAACAGTTCATATCTTAATGATGTTAAGGTACGGGGAGTAGTCCGGCCTATGCTTAAAACCAGACTCTGGATAACTCAAGGCACGTTTCTTTAATGGTTGTTTGTGGGTTGACCCAGGCTATGACGAGGGTTGACTTTCTACCATCTGGAAGATCAATAGTGATATTGTTCTAGACTCGCCACAGTTTTATTAAAAATGGATTTTTTCAGAAAACAGTAGTGGGAGTATGGTAGAACTGGAAGTGATTCCAGAACCACAAACGATTACTGAAGATTTGATAGGAATCTAAAGATTCAATCTGGTTTGACATTCCATTGGCCACTCCGCAGATAAGGTGGGTAACCTCAGGCACCCGAGAAGTACTTCGGTAGCCTCAAGGATGGTGACAGGGAAGTTCTTGTTTACCCAGACGTGTCATTGCTGTTGTTCCAGACTATGAGACCCGGCAGGAAGATGAGTATAGCGTCGTTCTAAACCAGCTTTAGAAGTGTACGTCTATATGACTCTGCCAGAGGGTTGTCGTAGTCAGTGGGAGCAGCGGAAGCATTAGTGGACAGGTGGCTTATGTCTATTTATAGACTAAAGCAGATATAGCGGAGATAGATCATTGATTTCTGATATGACAGTCATATGTTTGACTTCATCAGAATAGGGGATGGATCTGTTGAGAAGGTAGTAGGGTGTGATGTCCTGATATTTGGATGACATACACAGAGTAGGAAAAGAAACTCCTATACTACGATCGGTTATACTTTGGTCGTCACACAGTGGTTTCTCCACAAAGGAAATGGATTTCATATCAGACATACTGGTTACTAGATCTATGGTTTTAGATCTAGATTTGGATGGTTTCCCAATCAGGGTACTTAAACAGCATTCTAAGAGTATTTAGAATGGACGACTCCTGGCATGGTGGTGTACCTGCAGGTGATGGAGTCACCCTCTCTAAAGGTGTCTTACAGACTAAAGGAGAGAGGGACATGCAAGATTGGCAGATCACTTGCTCAGGCAATTGAGTCAATCATAAGATGTCAAGTACCACACCAGATGTTGTTCTTGCACTAGATGCAATAAGTTGACATTGATCCAATCCTGGAGAAGCGGTCGGAAGCAGTTTTAGAACATAAGTGGATGTTCTAGTGATATGATAACGACAGCCTCATTCGGGAGACAGTTATCATTCCAGGCTTCCAAGGTGACCTGGACGACAAGGAGGTTGTCAGAGTTATAGTTTTCCTTCTGACGAGGGGCAGTATTTTGGACAGGTGGTCCAAGGCAATACTGAGGGAGGCATGGCGCAGGATACTGATTAAGTTCAGTCGACGATACAGTCTAAGAAGTTTGGATTTAGAGTTCATTTATGAGCTAGGTCCCATCAGACATCCAGACACATTCTAAGATAGGTATTGCTCATTTCGGGAGATGGGTTTCTCCGCGAACTTGAGATATAGAGAGACATAGAAAGAAACATCAAAGCGGTCCACTCACTGAGGCTATTCCTCGAACGCAATAGTTTCGCAAACGAGCTTTGTGAGACTGACTAGTAGAGGAGTTGGGTGTTCGGTATCACACGGGCTGTGAGTATGAGACATCGCAATAATTAGTCTTGAGTGCAAGTGGGAGATTGTTGGAGATAGTGCCCTCAGAGTCAATTATTGGATCACAGGCACGTGATTGCAATGATTGAGGGAGGACCTATCCCGGTAAGACAGTCTTACTCGAGATAATAGTATGCTATCTGGTTTACATTTATCATCGTGTACTGCTTTAGGTGACCTTACAGGTCACTATTGCACGTTGATAGAGCCCTTAGGATTCTTGCTTGATGACCAGCAGTATGAGGGCGATCATATACGTGGAAGCTGGTAGTCTATAAGCACATCCTTAAAAGGTCATTAGTCGTGGGAGTTTCGAGACAGGGCATCGATACTCCAGAGTAGACTAGTGTATACAGTCGAGACCCCGACGAGGGGCGGTGGCCGGTCTCACAAACCATTAGTGTCAGTTGGTTCACCTAAGATGTATACAGGTGCTCATTGGGTTATGAGTACACCGGACAGGACTCACCGAGAACATGCTAGTTGGTCTTATACCTGATGTCAAATAGCAGTTCCCTGGTGACATGTGTACAGCTTAGTTCATCGACCTGAGGATCGTCATTTGTCTCGTGTGAGTTCCCACTGTACTTTGATTACTACCTTACCACGCTCAAAGAAGACGTGCAAACAAGTTTTAGTCGGGTACAGTCCCGAGCCATATGGAGGCAGTGAGCGGATCTTCGGGGGTTCGTCTCTCCCGGTATTGGGGGTAAGGTCGCGCTGTGTCTAGGAGAGCCAGAACATTAAAAGTCCTTGGCCAAGGCAGGAGATTTACTGGTAGGTATTCCAGTAGTATCTCAGGGTGTTCTGGGCTGATCTCTGACACGACTTGTACCACTTTTGGGGGTCTGACTTTTACCAACCCCCTAGGCCCGCCATGCGATGCTCATAGATGAACGGACCGGACTGTACGGATATTGTCACTGACAGGCTCAGTAGGGTGTCAGGATGAGTTCGCTCATCGACGTCCCTTTTGGTCAATAGCTGGTAGCCCGTCACGTATGGCTAATACCTCTGACGTGCTAGTGGTTAAATCCACAGCCATAGTATTGACGAGTCTTTAGAGTCCTCCACAGACAGTTGCTCAAGTTTCGGGCGAAACGCTGTAAAGGCCGTATGGAGATATGGCAAGGTTCGATCAGATACGTGCGGTATTGCACGGATCATGATCGGACGGATAATACTAGCCGGTTTTGGTTTAAGACGGATCCTAGTATTGTATAGTGTAGATTTTGTCTCATTGCATTTGTATTTGGTCGGAATACAAATGCGGGTGTGTATACACGGTATCGGGGTTTTTCTGTAATTTATTACGGGACCTGTTTTCTGGAGTTGCCAGTTTACTTTCCGTTTCGGCCATATTTCTTTGTATCTTTCATTGGCCGAAGATTGGTGGAGGAGGGCTTATTTGTATTTGTGCAAATAAGCATTATGGAGGGTTCTCTTTGCATATAGTTGCATCATGATGGTTTTCATGATGGTGCACCATCCATTGACTTGTTTTGACTCAATGATGTCTTGACTTTTGTGAGTGATGATGGAGGGTCATGATGGTGGGTTTGGTGTGTTGGTTTTGCTAGTAATGATGATTCTTGCATGATGACCATTCCTCTCACTTGCATTATTCTTGGGGCTCCCCTCATTTTTGATACACACTCTCTCATTTCTCTCTACTCCCATGAGCATGGCTGGCCAAGTTGTAGTAGAGCTGTCCAAATTCTTGTAAGGGGGATTTTTGTTCAATTCATGCTACAAAAATTCCCAAGTTCATCTCCAAAAGGTCTTATATCAATTCCTCCACCAAAAAGGCAACATCCACTACCCCAAATGAGACACAAGTTCCACACTACATTCTACAGCAAACCTGGGGCACGTCGACTCGCCAGCTTTGTGCCTGAGTTGCCTCGGTATAGAGGTGGGAGCCCGTAAAAGAAGCCGACGACGTGGTGCCCTTCCGGCGAGGAAGTAGAGACCGGACAGTCCGCGGGAGATCGGGACAACGGCGAGAAGACCGGAGGACTCGGATCACTCGGTATATCTCTCTTCCCCATCTTGTAGTTAGCTAGGACTAGATTAATGGCCCGATCCGGGTTTTTTTAGTGTGCGGTGGTGCCGGTTTGAAAAGTTAAAGTAAATCACCGCTTTCGCATTCCGGCGTCGGATTGACGGCCGGGGCACCGCCGTGCACTTACAGAATCAACTCCAAAAATAAATTGAACCTCCACCCCTTCTTTTTGACAATCACCAGAGTGCGAGTAATCTATCATCACAATCACTGTGTCGTCTCTCCAAATTGAGACGTAAACCCATTCTATTACACTACTTATCTTTTCCCCATTTCTTCATGCCTCTCTACAACATGTTCTTCCACTAACCGGTATGTTTCACTGATTAAATCTTCGAATGGTTGGTGTTAAGCTTTGGTCTTTGCAAAGCTTAGCATTAACCAGTAATTTTGACCCCCTCTTGTCATTTTCAAAGCTTAGCATTATTTAACTTAAGTTTGGGGGGGTATATTTTTGGCTCTTGAAAATAGAAGTTGTCCTAAAAATTATGAGCCAAAAATAAGTTTATGGGAGACTTTCACGATCATATTTCATGTCCCCGTTAATAAATTTTTCCTCTCAAGCTTGCAGGTTTTTGAGATTTAACAGATGACAACAGTGAGGACACTGTTTTAAATAAATTTGGGGGAGGTTTGTGCTTATTTACACATCACTTTGCATCATACTTTGCATAAGCACAAAACATAAATAAAAAAAATATACATAAATAAGATAATAAAAGATTAGAAAGTGAAAAATTACATCTAAAAGATTGGAAAATTTTAAGAAAATCAAGAAAGTTAGATGTTTTCTTAAACGAAACTAGTAATAAGGAGCTTGAGCCGTTGTCCCAAGGGTTAGTAAGATGAAAGAAGTCACTAATCTGCGGATAAAAATAAGTCTGAAAAATAGTTCCTATTCTGAAAGCCAAACATTTGAATGTTGATACCCTACTATACGTACTTACACACGTCTTGAAACTCGGGATAGTAGAGGATACCTTGAAATGCTCTTGTCTAAAAGACAAAGTACGAAAAAAATGAAGAATAAAATATAAAATGGTGAAGAAAAATGAACACTGGTTTTGTAAACACCAAGGCAGCAATAAAAAATATAGCGATGGTGCTTCATCACCTAGTGCCTTAGACCAACTGGTTTGGGAGTCACTGCTAAGCCTTAGGTGTTGTAAGACGAGAAAAATACTAAATACACCTAATAAGCAAGCACGTGAGTAATCGGTCGGTTAGTACCTCAAGAAGTATTAACGGTCGTTTGAAAAATGTGTGAGCAAATCCATATAAATATTCACCGATTAAAAAGTATTGAGGTAGATGGACAAGAGTATGATAGCTTGAATTTGAATTCTCCGAGTGTAGGGATGTTATTTACACACACATAGGGGTATATGATTGATGTCTGGAAGAAAGGTAGGAATGAAAAATAAATACGATGTTTTATTGAGAGATGATGTGATTTCTAATATCTTTTCATGACTATTAAGATAGGGCTCATGACAACTGAAAAGCTAGTATTAGTTGGAAACTCTGATTTTCAAAGTCTTTCTTTTACAATTCTGATCTTTATATGTAACTTTCACAGTCTTCCTTTTATTATGGATTTTGTGGGTGCAATCCACTGAAAACCCTCACGAGACAACACTCCTACTACGGACACCTAGAGATTTAAAGGATTGTTGCACGTGCTCAGTGCAATCGTGTTGCCTACGAAAGTGTGCTAGTTAGTTTTTTTTCTTTATTTTCTCCTTCTTTTGAATAAAAATAAAAGATTTTTGCTCGAGACGACCAAAATTAAGTTTGGGGGGATTTGATCGGTCGAAAATATTGCATTCTTAACACATCAATTTCCCTATTCTTTTTAATCATCTAAAGGTGTTTGGTATAAATATAGCACATATTAGCAATTCGTCTGCAAAATATCAAATAACATATGTTATACATTATAACCAGCATTATGAGGGAAATTGAGTGTTTATTACTTCATGCATGATATGGTATATCTCGACACGTTTCAGTGAGATTGTGTGCAGAAAATTCTTCAGGTCAAAGAACCGGAATCACAAATTTGCCGATAAAACGCAGCAAGTCAAAGACGGCAAATCTGGCAAAAACCAAGAAAGGATATTAAGATTCCAGACATCAGAAGAAGACCCTAAAGCCAAAACCAAACAACTGCAGAAAACCCATTCAGAGATCTCACTATACGGTCGCGGATCCGCGGCCGATCCAGGCCGATCCGCCGCGGTTCCGCGACCGAGTCGGCTCGTCAGCGGTTGATATTTTTCCCGATGCTTCATTGTAACCTCCAAGCTTCTTCAAGATGCTTTGAACTCCCTACTTTTCTCCAGAAGCTTCCCTCCAATAGCTAAGCTTCTCATGCAACCTAGATAACTGCCTTAATTTAGAAACTTCACTACAACTACCTAGCTTCCTATGTAAGCTTCATAACAACCTAGTTTCTAGGGGAAGATAGAGGAAAAACTATAAAAGGATACCTAGGGCATCATTGTAAAGGTTGTTGGTTGTTGAATATCAAACCAATTCACTACACAAGTTGAGTACACAACTTGTGATCCAAAACCCTAACCCAAATCCAAAACCAAAGCCAAATCAAGATCCATCGAGAACAAATCAAGCAAGCAATCAACGGTCCTTTATCGCAAAGCCGATCATCATCAAGAACAAGAGATCCGCGACGATCCACGACTCATGGCGATCGAGCTACGCAAAAATCGACGACAAATTCCCTTTCAAGGAGCGATTCGAGAGCTAGTCTTGTAAACTCAATTGAGAGGTGTAATTTGAAGGATATTTAATAAAGGTGATAATTGCAATACTTGCTTTCTATACATTCTCGCATTATGAAATTCTTCATTCTTGATTGTTTCATTATGACGCGTGAGTAAATTCTCTGCTTGTGGAGAATTCGAGAGAATTGATAGATCTAATGATGAACAAATCTTAATACTAATTTTAAATCTTATGAGATTTGTGAACGTTAGCAAAAAGAATCTTTGATGGCCTAATTTGGAGCGAGATCACTTTTTGATTATTTCGTTGCAAATTAGGGATCAAACAATTGATGATTTTCTTCGCTAAAGGCTAGATTCGAATGATTATGCTTGAAAAGACAAGGGATGGTGAAGGAAAAACCCTAGTTTTTTCAATAGATCCCTTATCTTCATTCATCATCATCAATCTAGCTACAAATTATCAATAGATAAGATTAGGAATTATTAGATTCATCATTAGCTATTAATTCAATCGAATCCTACAAGCTATTCTTCATAATCTTGATAATCAAATTGATTGGGGATAACTTCTTGATTCTTGATTCTAGATCTATTTTCTTTATGTTTCTTGAAATTAAATCTCATAAATCTTGAATCATTTTCTTTACTATTTTCATTTCAATTCATCTAAAACAAGATCTATCAAAACACGAATCTCTGTGGACGATCCGTGCTCACTAACAAGCGCTATATGCGACACCGTTATTGATTGCGGCGATACAAATTTCTTTGATTGTGAACATTTTATATTTCTTAACACGATCCGAAATCTTAGATCAATCAACAAGAAAAGAATTTAGATGAGGTTATAAAGATTTCATGATAACGACTCATGATAAAGAATGTACGTTTAAAGAAATATAATGGAATACATTTATATATTGCTATAAGACTTTTACAAGAATTATAGTTGAGAAATTTTGGCATACGCATAAAGAGATTGACACATATTAAAGCCTTTACCATCTATTATGACAAATTTTAGTTTGCTAATAACATTATATAAAAATTCGATTAAAGGCATATCGACATAATTAAGATTTCTATGATTATAGATCAATTTGTGATCACTTTTGGTTTTGTAGCACATAAAAATAGAGTCCATAATTATTAACCCATTGGTTAAAATATTATGTATTATTCCATTTATGGGTCATGTAAAAAATATGAGGCTCACAAAGATTCAAGTGTTGTATGTCATTTTTCTAAGATCTATATATTGTTTTATGTCTAGACATATTTGGATATTGTTAGTAATATTATACACGATTAATAAAGTTTGCACATTATACTTAGGTTATTAGGATGTCCTAAATTCTAACTAATCTATTATATTTATATTTAAATATATATTTTTTTTTATTTGGAGATAAGATTTAGTTAATTATTTAGAGATAAATCCTAATTAAATCAATGTTATCTCTAAGTATCATTGTATAGGCTAAAAATATGGAGCAATAGCTTAGGACTTAGATTGTACGAGCAGGAGAGAGTCGCCACAATGTAGCCCTAATATTTGTAAGAGTCCTCTCTCTCCTTTGGGGAAAGATCTATTAGGGCGAGAGTTTATTCTATATTCTTCATGTAAACTCTCTCATCTGAAAATTTGTAATATCTCTATCTGAATTAATGAAAATGATCTCCGTTGTGCCCATGGTTTTTCCCGTTTAGGTTTTCCACGTAAAATCTCTGTGTTCCTTTTGGGTTGATGTTTTATGTTTTTTACGATTTGTTTGATCTCTGTTTCAGCGTTTATCTCAATCATCTATAACAAATTGGTGTCAAAGCTAAGCTTGATTCTATTGATCGAGTATATAGATTCAAGGCGTGTACGCATGCCAAAAAACTAGAGACTTGTGCGGAGTTTGAGATCTATGGTGCCGCGTTTAAGATTCATGATAGATCAGAGCGATTGGCAGAGGGTGAGCATGTAGCAGCGCATGACAGTGGTCCGATTTTTGTATTGGAGAGCCGATGGTAAGATCTAATCGGTCTTTGCTAGATCTATGAAAATAGTGACATCGGATTGGCTTCAGCGGCGCAAAAGGCACGGTGAACCGGCAATGAGTTAGTAGTCAGCGGTGGAGCCGAAAGGCTCATAGTAGCAGGAGAGGACGTTGGCATGGAGGAGCGCATGGGCGCAGCTGCAAGTGCCTATGGGTGCGCCTCGTTGGGTCAGCAATGTGGCGGCGTAGGTGATGGCCTGTGAGATAGCTAACGTTTGAGGACAGCTATGGAGGCGCCGGCTGTTGATAAGGTAAGATTTGATGGTGATAGGGATGCGAAGAGATGGATGGTGGCAATGATCTCTAGCAATGGAGTCACATCAGGGAAGCAACTTGGTCGTCGATGTGCGTGTTTTGTGTCGAAGCAAGTTAGAAATTGTATGTGATGGCGTGCGGAGTGCACGCAAGTTGTGTCGGTGATGAAGCCAACCACTCATCTTTGGATACATGGGAGCAGCGGAGTAACCTTCAGTTTTCTTTTCCTTTTTCTAAGGAAGCCATGGCGACGGCACAGTCGAGTTTGCCCGATGGCTCATTAATCTCGAAGACGCTAATAAGGATATGATGGAGAGAAGAAAAATACATGCTTTGCGCGCGTAAACAAATTTTTTGATTGGTGACCACATGAAAGAGCAAAGGAGGATTGTTTGGGGATCTAATGTGCAGCCCAGAACAGCACACGTGCAAGTGGAGACCAATGAAAAAATTCTGATTGGGTTTTATTTTAAATCAACGGCTTAGCCTGACTTATCCATGGATCGTGCATCCGGTGGCTGATTTTGACGATCCAAATATGTTAACTTATGTTTTCAGGTGTTTCAGACAAATTAATGGAGTCGGATTGGCTAAATTCTATATTCTTTTATAAATATCCCCACTTTAGTGCGTATGGTTCGAACCGACTTCGATTAAAGTCGTTGATATTTTTTATTACTTCGAGCTCTGTTACCATGTGGATTTGGGTTGAAGGTATAGTTCCTTACCCTTTCAGTGCCGCATATATTATCACATTGAATGCGGTTCTAGATTATCATATTAATCATGTGATATGTTTCATCTACTAAGTTTCTATCAAGGCATTATCTCCTTCCAATGTTGACCTTGGTTTCAATCGGATGTGAGCTAAAATGAAGATTTGTCGTTCATTTCTCGCATCCTTCTGTTAATCATGGATTTAGTAGCTCGAGTAAAATCAGCTAGAGAAAATTCTATTCAAGACTTTCCGATTGTTCGAACATGCGTATTTCAAGATGCTTCTGTTTCCTTGCTTTGAGAATCTGTTGGCATGCGAAGCGCATGCCTTATCATGTGCGGTATGATTTTGTTTGTCACATTGAAGTGTGATCTTTGTCGTCGAAATTCTGGTTATTTGCTTCGAGACTTTGTTGCTATGCGTGTTGCATATGCTTTCGTATCCATTGCGATCAGGTTTGTCATATCGTGGTATGATATATTCGTCTTCAAAATTATGTTGACACAATATATTCATCTCAGTTTTTGACTTAGATATGAGCCATCTAGACTCGGCATGAGTCATTCTGTTTGGGCTTGGAGATGAGCCATAATGAAGACCTGATCGAGTTGTGTCGTGCATATTTTTAAGCGGTTTAACAGTAGATTCAGTGAGAACCGGTTATTCTGTTTGAAAACTCGCTGGCGTTAATAGATGGAGTAAGCCCTAAAGGGAAATCGGCAGTAGCAGATTTTTGGCAGGACGGTTCGTATCTGATTGGATTCAGTCCAAAGTGGAGATTTGTTGGGATGTCCTGAATCCTAACTAATCTATTATATTTATATTTATATTTAAATATATTTTGTTTGTTTGTTTAGAGATAAGATTTAGTTAGTTATTTAGAGATAAATCTTAATTAAATCAATGTTATCTCTAATTATCATTGTATAGGCTATAAATATGAAGCAATAGCCTAGGCTTAGATTGTACCAACAGGAGAGAGCCGCCACAATGTAGCCATAATATTTGTAAGAATCCTCTCTCCTTTAGGGAGAGATCTATGAGGTCCAGAGTTTATTTTGTATTCTCCATGTAAACTCTCTTATATGAAAAACGATCTCCACGGTGCCCAAGGATTTTCCCGTTTGGATTTTCCATGTAAAATCTCTGTGTTCCTTTTGCATTGATGTTTTATGTTTTCTGCGATTTGTTTGATCTCTGGTTCCGCTTTTATCTCGATCATCCATAACATAGATCATTTTTTTCTTCTTTTGAAGCAATTTAAAATTGAACTCTGAATACTTATAATAATTATTCTTAAGGTTATTTGTATATACATGTATGAAGCCTCTTACGGATCAAATTTTTTTACTCATTCAAGTGTAACATATCGATCGGTCATAAGGTATAGTTGCAGCGATGTTATATAAATAAGAGATTAAGAGGATAATTGAGTCAAGTAGGAGAATGTAAGAAATTACATCATGTATGACTCTAATATCCAATTAATTATTATGCAACATGTGAGTATTAAATAAATGAGGTGGTTATTTTCATTTAGTTGGTTGCGTGGTTATCATGAAACCACCATGTGGTTATGGAAACTATAATAACGCTCTTAATGGAAGGGGTCCCTTAATTGAAAGGGTTATAAAATAGAGTCTCTTGCATACATATACGCAAGACTTGAATTTGTTTCTATTTATCGAGAAAACTCTGGAAAAAGAGTAGGTAAGAACATTTTGGAGTCCTATCACAATCAATTGGAATCTTATTGGATCTGGCATTGGAATTTGGTCTTTCTATTAAGATCAAAGTCTAATTCATGGTGAAAGGTATAATATTTGATCTCATGTATGGCATGTACATGATATAATTATTTTGTTAATCATGCTATATGTTTTATACTTTTAATTTCTTACATGCAATATTTCTTTTATATCCAATGGTGAAGTTTTATTTTTATAAAACTGGTCGGAAGGTGCATTAAAAAATTTTGTAGTTTAGTATTTATAAAGCGGATATTCTATATATTTGTTAGAGTTTATTAGGATATGAACAATAATACTGTTTTTTCAAGAACAATGGTAATTGTCCTATAAACGATTTCTTTACTAATTTTTGTTGATGTAAATAACTCTCTTTGTTCAAACTTAACTGAATTCTAACAAATGTTGCAATTATTTGGTTACATGATAAAATTATATATATAAAAGAATATCACGTTGTATGCAATGATTCAATCTAAATAATTCTATATAACTTTTGGGGCAGGTGCTTGCAGCATCGCAGCGTGCACGATGCTAGTGCATGGCAGCACATGCATGTGAGTAATAAGAGAATCCAAATACCAAAGTATGTAGGACAAAATATAAAAGCACATAAGACCAAAAGAGATCATATTCCCTTTTGAGCCATGATATAGAAAAGATTATTAATTTGTGGTGATCTGATGGGGGTGGAATCTCCTTCAGATGTTGCTTCCCGTTGATCTGCTGATGGCTACGATGGGTGGCTAAAATAGGATCTGGAGGCTGTCGTTCTTGAAGCGTGTGGATCTCAATAGGCTGAGGTTGTGGTTGCCGAGTTACCTGCAAGGAAGCCCTGGGGTGGTTGTACCACCGAGGACTCTCCGACGATCAAGTTAGTCTAGAGATCCGAGCAGAGTAACGGCTTAGTGGAGTAAAAATGGCTTACCTTGACCGTCTGAAAGAGGAGTTTAAGTAGTGGTGGCAGCAGGTGCAGCAGGCGCGAGAATCACGCCGGCAGTTACGCTCCCGACGTCATGCACGCGTGATGAGCGGGATCTCCCATTAATGGCGAGACGGGCTCGTTAATGAGGATCGTGATGGTGTGGAACGTGGGATGTGGCCAGCGGAGATCTCGCGCATGGCGAGATTCGCGGAGCGACGGTTACGCCTGCGAGTTGTGCTGTTGGTCGGTCGATGAGACCGAGGAAGATGACCTCGGCGAGAGAGCTCGGGGACGAGCGGGAGAGCCGAAGTATCTTGGTTCTGTGGTAGCTCGGAGGCGAGCTGGGAGGCCGAGAAAGCTCGGGCCTGTGATAGCTCGGAGTAGAACAAAGGGACACTTGGCTTAGCTGCTGAGGTGCTCAGGGGCAAGGAATAGGGTGCAAACTCGGAGACAGGGTTTGAGGGAAGCCCCCACTATAGCACGCCGGTTCCCCCTCCGTGGCTCTCAGGGGCCTAACTGGCTTATGCATGTGACACGTCATCCGCCACGTGTCACGATCTAAGGAATTACCGTTATTGAGCATCATCATTAGCCCCCCACCCTCATTCCGATCTATTTTGTGGGTCAGGTTGAGAGTGGACTGCTTGGTTCTCTCTGTATGGCTTGGCGCTGGTAATTCTTTATGGTGGATTGTCCAACGAAGACACGGCGTTCATGTTGTCGCGCATCGAGTATGAGTTATTCGGCGGGTCTTGGATCCGTGTCTTTATAGGGTATGGAGCTACCCACTGGGATGCGGCGAGCAGGAAGGGACTCGGCGGCCTCGCGAAGACGGCTTCAGATCCTCAGCGTCTGATGGGCAGGAGGCTGCCCGCTGGGGATGCGCCGAGAAGGAAGGGACTCTGCGGCCTCATGATGAGGGCTTCAGATGCCTCTTGGCAAGAGTTTTGATCCCTGGCGTCGTGGGTAGGGAGCTACCAGCCGGGGACGACCGAGCAGGGTAGCCGCTCGGCTGCCTCTTGACGAGGGCTTTGATCCCTGGCGTCGTGGGTAGGGAGCTACCAGCCACGGATGACCGAGCAGGGTAGCCGCTCGGCTGCCTCTTGGCGAGGGATTTGATCCCTGGCGTCATGGGTAGGGAGCTACCAGCCGGGGATGACCGAGCAGGGTAGCCGCTCAGCTGCCTCTTGGAGAGGGCTTTGATCCCTGGCGTCGCGGGTCGGGAGCTACCCGCCGGGGATGACCGAGCAGGGTAGCTGCTTGGCTGCCTTTTGGTGAGGGCTTTGATCCCTGGCTTCGTGGGTAGGGAGCTACCAGCTGGGTCTGATTGCCTCTTGGCGAGTGCTTTGATCCTTCAGGACAGGCCGAGCAGAGTCACTGCCTGGACCTCTTGGCGAGATCTTTGATCCCTGTCGGTTGTAGTAGGAAGCTACCAGCCGGGGATAACCGAGCAAGGGCGGGCTCGGTTGCCTTCTTGGGAGGACTTTGATGCTTAGCGCGGGAGGGGCCGTAAGAGGCCTACTAAAGATGGGGGCCGAGCAGGGTTACTGCCCGCTGGGGATGCGCCGAGCCGGAAGAAACTCGGCGGCCTTGCGAAGAGGGTTTCGGGTCCTCAGCGTCCGAGGGGCAGGAGGCTGCCCGCTAGGGATGCGCCGAGCAGAAAGAAACTCGGCGGCCTCACGATGAGGGCTTCGGGTCCTCAGCGTCCGAGGGGCAGGAGGCTGCCTGCTGGGGATGCACCGAGCAGAAAGAAACTCGGCGGCCTCACGATGAGGGCTTCGAGTCCTCAGCGTCCAATGGGCAGGAGGCTGCCAGCTGGGGAAGTGCCGAGCAGGAAGGAACTCGGTGGCCTCATGATGGGGGCTTGAGATCCTCAGTGTCTGATGGGCAGGAGAATGCCCGATGGGGATCCGCCAAACAGAAAGAAACTCGGCGGCCTCACGATGAGGACTTGAGATCCTCATCGTCTGATGGGCAGGAGAATGCCCGCAGGGGATGCGCTGATCAGGAAGGGAACTCGATGGCCTCGATTTGAGGCCTTGAAGTCCTCAGCGTTTGGTGGGTAGGAAGATGCCTGCTGGGGATGCGCCGAGAATGAAGGGACTCTGCGACCTCACGATGAGGGCTTCAGATGCCTCTTGACGAGGGCTTTGATCCTTGGCGTCGTGGGTAGGGAGCTACCAGCCGGGGACGACTGAGCAGGGTAACCGCTCGGCTGCCTCTTGACGAGGGCTTTGATCCCTGGCGTCGTGGGTAGGGAGCTACCAGCCGAGGATGACCGAGCAGGGTAGCCACTCGGCTGCCTCTTGGCGAGGGCTTTGATCCCTGGCGTCGTGGGTAGGGAGCTACCAGCCAGGGATGACCGAGCAGGGTAGCCGCTCGGCTGCTTCTTGGCGAGGGCTTTGATCCCTGACGTCGCGGGTAAGGAGCTACCAGCCGGGGATGACCGAGCAGGATAGCCGCTCGGCTGCCTCTTGGCGAGGGCTTTGATCCCTGGCGTCGTGGGTAGGGAGTTGCCAGCCGGGGATAACCGAACTAGGGCAGGTCCGGTTGCCTCTTGGAGAGGGCTTTGATCCTTCAGGACGGGCCAAGAAGGGTCACTGCCTAGGCCTCTTGGCAAGGTATTTGATCTCTGTCGGTTGTGGTAGGAAGCTACCAGCCGGGGATAACCGAGCAAAGATGGGCTCGGTTGCCTTCTTGGGAGGACTTTGATCCTTAGCGCGGGAGGGGCCGTAAGAGGCCTACTAAGGATGGGGACCGAGCAGGGTTACTGCCCGGTGCCTCTTGCGAGGGCTTTAGTCCTTTAGGATGGGGCCGAGCAGAGTTACTGCCCGGTGCCTCTTGGCAAGGGCATTGATCCCTGACGTCGTGGGTAAGGAGTTACCAGCCGGGGATAGCCGATCGGGGTAGCCGCTAGGCTGCTTCTAGGCGAGGGCTTTAATCTTTAGCGCTGGAGGGGCCGTAGAAGGCCTGCTAAGGATAACCGAGCAGTGAAGCTACTCAGTTGCCTCTTGGGGAGGGCTTTGATCCCTGGCATCGTGGGTAGGGGTGCTACCAGCCGGGGATAGCCAGGCGAGGTAGCTGCTAAGCTACCTCTAGGCGAGGGCTTTGGTCCCTGGCGTTGTGAGGTAGGGGAGATAACAGCAAGGGATACCCGAGCAGGGTAGCCGCTCGGCTGCCTCTTGGTGAGATCTCTGATCCCTGGTGTTGCGAGGTAGGGAAGCTACCAGCCAGGGATAGCCGAACGGGGTAGCCGCTAGGCTGCCTCTAGGCGAGAGCTTTGATCCTTAGCACCGGAGGGGCCGTAGGAGGCCTGCTAAGGATAACCGAGCAGTGAAGCTGCTCAGTTGCCTCTTGGCGAGGGATTTGATCCCCGGCATCGTAGGTAGGGGAGCTACCAGCCGGGGATAGCCGAGCAGGGTAGTCCTCGGCTGCCTCTGGGCGAGGGCTTTGATCCTTAGCGCTGGAGGGGCCGTAGGAGGCCTGCTAAGGATAACCGAGCAGTGAAGCTGCTCAGTTGCCTCTTGGCAAGGGCTTTGATCCCCGACGTTGCGAGGTAGAGGAGCTACCAGTCAGAGATAGTCGAGCAGGGTAGCCGCTCGGCTGCCTCTTGTTGAGGGCTTTGATCCCTGGCGTTGTGAAGTAGGAGAGTTACCAGCCAAGGATAGCCGAGCAGGATAGCTGCTCAACTGCCTCTTGGTGAGGACTTTGATCCCTGGCGTTGCGAGGTAGGGGAGCTACTATCCAGGGATAGCCGAGCGGGGTAGCCGCTGGGCTTCCTCTTAGTGAGGGCTTAGATCCTTAGCACTGGGGGGCTGTACGAGGCCAGCTAAGGACGGACCGAGCAGTGAAGCTGCTCAGTTGCCTCTTGGCAAAGGCTTTGGTCCTTTAGGATGGGGCCGAGCAGGGTTACTGTCCGTTGCCTCTTGGCGAGGGCTTTGATCCCTGAAATTGTGGGTGAGGAGTTACCAGCCGGGGATAGCCGAGCAGAGTAGCCGCTCGGCTGCCTCTTGGTGAGGGATTCTTAGGTCTCCTGACGAGGTCGTTTTTGAGCTGCTGTGGCGAGTCTCGCGTGCGCGACCTCGTCGAGGGAGGGGGTGCCGGTCATGCCTGAGAGCAGGCGAGCTGACCGTCACCTCCTCGGGAGGGACAGGGGTGCGACGAGACTCGGGACGAAGCTCTCTGGTGTAAGACCCCGGAGTCGAGACTTGCGGTGCCCAACGGGTCATCGAATATGTCGGCCCGGGGGACCTACGGCTGTGGGAGATAGCGAGGCGGTAGTCGGCAGCGCCGATGCGAGCAGAGTCTTCTTTCTCTCTGTAGGTGTCCCGGTCCCGAGGCGGGGAAGCGGCGACCTAGGGATTTTGCCCCGCCGTTTGGACGCGGATGAGCGCCTCCACGAAAGATGCAAGTTGGTCTCTCGCATGGCGGGGGAATGTGTAAAAACTAAAAATCACGCCGGCTCGTTAATGGGGATCATGATGGCGTGGAACGTGGGATGTGGCCGGCGGAGATCTCGCACATGGCGAGATTCGCGGAGTAGCGGTTACGCCTGCGAGTGGTGCTGTTGGTCGGTCGATGAGACCGAGGAAGATGACCTCGGCGGAAGAGCTCGGGGACTAGCGAGAGAGCCGAGGTATTTTGGTTCTGTGGTAGCTCGGAGGCGAGCTGGGAGGCCGAGAAGGCTCGGGCCTGTGATAGCTCAGAGTAGAGCAAAAGGACACTTGGCTTGGCTACTGAGGTGCTCGGGGGCAAGGAGTAGGGTGCAATCTCGGAGACAGGGTTTGAGGGAAGCCCCCACTGTAGCACACCGGTTCCCCCTCTATGGCCCTCAGGGGCCTAACTGGCTTACGCATGTGACAGGTCATCCGCCACGTGTCACGATCTAAGGAATTACCGTTATTGAGCATCATCATGATCCCATGAGAAAGACATGGAAAAAATATTAATTTGTGGTCCCGAAATTGATATAGAAAAATTATTAATTTGTGATCCCATGAAAGAGAAGTTTTCTTATACTTACCCTTACAAAATTAATTTGTGGCCCAAAGAAATAATTTAGATCCATCGATATATAGTGCTCTTAAATCAAATCGGAATTTGTAAGGCTCCGCCCGCTTGGTTATCCATTGTCCGTAATTCAGTTTATGGACGGATGATTTGTCAAGATAGAAAAAATATCTCTAAAAATAAGATTTGGAATTTTCTTTCAATCACAATTCTTCGAACAAGGTATTGAGTGGTCCATATGTCAGATCATCATTATCGATGGGTCTTTTCCACAAAAAAGGAAAATTTTTGTTACAATAGAACTGTCACGCCCCGCTTCCCAGTGTACGCAAGATTGGGCGCGTGACATAGCCAACCATGCTACCTGTGGGTAGAAAGTATCCATCCACAGTCACATTACGGCTGTAGAGATATCAAGAACAAGATAAATAAACTATCTAACACATGTCCAAATCCAGAATAACAAGAGTCAAAATAAATAAGTGCGGAAGCAAATGATCCAATACAATAAATAGAAAAGTACGTCCCATAATGCGGGCTCACATCTGGAAATAAAATGAAATAAATAAACTAATCACTACAGAACTCACAAATCAGCCTGCTGGTTGAAGTACTCCTGCTCAGTCGGCGACAGTGGTAAAGAATCTGGGCCATGCAAAACCCAGACGTCAGCGCGTCATGTCAACCAATAATATAATATGAACATGGTAATAAGCAATGCAGAAAAATAAACATGAACAAAGCAATAATATGGAACAACAGTGCAGGGTAGTGTGCAGTGGGTAACTAAACTGTTCTATCAGGTTTCTATTCTAAAGTCTTTGAAATCAATTGATGACTCGTCGATGTAACTCAATAATATCCCGTGCATGCCCGGGACCACGGTCAAGACCCTCGGGGCTGAATCCGAGACGTGCCGCTAGGCAGTAATAGGTAGCAGGATGGGCGAGTGATGTCAGCATCATCACTCCGGGGCTGGCCGAGCCCGTAAGACTGATCAGAACAGGTATCGAACTGTTGAGTTACAAGTCGGTTTCACCTTTGATTTCCCCATACCCCCAAGTTATGTATGTCAGGTCAGGTATTCAGTAATCAAGAACTAATGCCAACACAGGATCAGGTAAAAGCAGGTTTGTCTGGATAGACAACAGGAATGGTCCATGAGGACCCCAAGTCAGGTTTGTTGGCATTAGGCATGAGATCAGGTAACAGGTCGGGTCATGGTACAACAGGTTGAGTTGGTAGTAAAGGGTACCATGTCCGGTGCATCAGTATGTGTATATGTCATGTGTATCAAGGTCGGGTCAATATGTAACGCAATCGAGGGTGTGCTCATAACAGGTATATAATCGAATAAGGAATAACCGCAGGAAATAAAGTGAACAACAATAACAGTTCATTTAATCACAATGATGCATTAATATGGTGCAGTTGTATTATCATATTAACAGGTTCGAGCACCCTTGGGGTGCAATAATCACAAGGTAGTGCAATATCAATATCAGAAAGTAATGAAGCTATATGTGTACGGCTATCGTCCTTTAAATAGCAAAATGACAGAAAGTAATGAAGCTATATGTGTACGGCTATCGTCCTTTAAATAGCAAAATGATTAACTGGTAATTTTGTTATTAGGGTTACAGTGGCAAAATACGGTTTAGGTTAACTGTATCATGATATAAATCGTATTTCGTCCAAATGAGAAAAGTAACTACACTAGTTAATCTTTGCAAGTTTTATGAGTGAAGCACACTTAATTGGTATAACATAGTATGTAGCAAGTAATACTTGCCTGAATGGATCGTAAGACGGGCGTGTACGGCACGTCCGACGTCGGGTAATCGTCGCAACGCGCACACGGCAAGCAGGACGGGTCCAGGCAGGGCAAGAGGACAACCACACAGGTAAGGAACGTTCGCTGGATTACTCGGATCGGCAGCGTCGAGCACGACTCCGGCGGTGACTGGAAAATACGGATCAAGTAAAGAAATGAAAAGAAGAAGAAGAAAGGAGAAGAAGAAGAAAAAAGAAGAAAGAAGAAGAAGAGCAAGAAGAATGGTTGCACTGGGTTTGCAAGAAAGGTTGAGAGAAAGCGAGGGAGTGGAGGCGACGATAAGTCAGAGCTCCGGCGAAGGTGCAGCGGCGAGGGCAGTGCTGCAAGTTCGGGTGATCGGGGTTCTGGTGGTTGTAGGGTGAGGGTGGTGGTGATGGTGTCAGGAGTCGAAGGTGGTGATGAGGACGACGGGGGTCAGAGCTCAGGTGAGGGTTCAGACGAGGTTTTCCGGCGAAGCAAGGTGTGTGCAGGTTCTTGAGTTGGTGTGCAGGGAAGGATGGGGTTCTTGCAAGGAAAAGGAGAGCTCGGGAAAGGGAGGAAGAAGGTGATGGAGATGGTGTCAGAGAGGGTCGAGGTCGGGAAGATGGGCGGCGGCGAGGCGACGATGGACGAGGTGGTGGTGCCTGGTTAGGGTGCATTGGTGTTCGGGTAAGGGAGGAGATGGCGAGGAGAGGGAAGCCCTGTTGAGGTGAGGAGGAAGGAGAAAGGGCGATGGAGAAAGGGCGTCGGCGTTGAGGCTGCGGCGGCTAGGGTTGCAGGCGACGTGGGGTTGGGTTCTCGCGATGGTTTCCTGGGAAGATGAAGGAGAAAAATGTATATGTAGGGATAGAGAGAGAGAGATATATAGGGAAGAGAGAGAGAGAGAGAGAGATTAGAGGATGAGAGAGAGAGGGAAAGAGAGAGGAGAGATAGAGAGACAGAGAGAGAAAGAGTGTGTTAAGGGCGGGGCCCACGGGGGTAAAATCCCTCGTGATTGGCCAGGGGCAAATCCAAAAAGATTTAAAAGAGTTAATTCGTTTTATTTAAGTAACAGTTTGAGATTTGTTTATATTTATTATGGTTTTAGTATATTTAATTAAATTGGGATTTTGACGCTAAATGAAACATTTCCAAATCGCGCCCGGGTTGCGCCCAAATATTTGAAATTCAAATAATAGGATTTTAAGCGAGTTCCAAATTTTAAAATGAGATGTCTTATGATTAAAATGCATGCCCCCAAGTCAGACACTTGCACGCGCGCGTAGCCGTCCAAACTCGCCCGTTTCACCGAACGGGATGGAAACTCGACGCACGGACGCTACCACGCGGCTAGGGGTGACGAGTAGGCCAATATGGATATTTTTAATTTCATTTTAGGTGCTAAAATTTGTTATATGCAAAACTGACTTAGCCGGTTAAAATTTTGCAACAAGAACCAAACAAGCAAGATAAATGAATTGAGCAATGTCAAACACTCAACCAGTAACAGAAATAGTATTATTGGGCTCGGGTGTTACATCATACCCAACTACAAAAAGAATTTCGTCCTCGAAATTCCAAGAATACAAGATAGCTAACTATAGGAAAAGGTGAGGAAACTTCTGCCGGATCTCGTCTTCTCGCTCCCAAGTGGATTGTCCATGCGATCGATTACCCCAAGAAACTAGCACAAGAGGGATAACCTTGTTCTTAAGAACCTTTTCTCTTCGATCCTTGATTTCAACCGGTCGCTCCTCAAAAGTTATGTCCTCCCGTACAGTTAACTCCGAATAATCCAAGACGTGGGTTTCATCTCGAACATACCTCCATAGTTGAGATACATGAAACACATCGTGCACACCTGCCAAGGACTGTGGTAACGCCAAACGGTACGCTACCTCTCCAACACGCACCAATATCTCGAAGGGTCCAACGAATCGAGGACTGAGCTTTCCCCGACTCCCAAAGCGAATCACCCCTCTAGTCGGTGATATCTTCAAGAATACCAAATCACCCACGGCGAACTCTAGAGGTCTTCTTGACGTGTCAGCCCAACTTTTCTGTCTGTCTTGAGCTGCCTTCATAAGCTTCCTGATTGTATTCACCTTCTCGACTGTCTGTACTACCAAATCTGGTCCTCGTAACCTTCGTTCACCAACATCATCCCAACAAACAGGTGAACGGCACTTACGACCATATAAAGCTTCAAACGGAGCCATCTGAATAGTCGCTTGGAAAATGTTGTTGTAAGAAAACTCCACCAAGTGTAGATGATCCTCCCAAGAACCCTTGAAGTCTAACATGCACGCTCTCAACATATCTTCAAGAGTTTGGATCGTTCTCTCTGACTGCCCATCAGTTTGAGGATGATAAGCTGTGCTAACTTCAATCGAGTCCCCAAACTTTCTTGTAAACTCCTCCAGAAGTGTGACAAGAACCGAGTGTCCCGATCGGACACGATGCTCACCGATACTCCATGCAATCTTACAATCTCCTGCATGTACCGCTCTGCCAAAGTCTCCGTCGATTGACCAACCCGGAAAGGAATAAAGTGAGCTGCCTTGGTCAACCGATCAACAATCACCCATACTGCATTGTTGCCCTTTGGACTCCGCGGTAAAGCCGTCACGAAATCCATGGTTATATGTTCCCACTTCCACTGAGGAATCGGAAGTGGTTGCAACAAACCAGCAACCCTTTGGTGTTCAGCCTTGATTTGCTGACATAGCACTTAGCCACGAAGCGAGCAATCTCCCGTTTCATGCCTTCCCACCAGAAATGCTGTCGAATATCTCGGTACATCTTTGTACCTCCCGGATGTACAGAGTAAGCTGAACTGTGCCTCATTCATAAGCTCTTTACGCACATCCCCCTTTGGCGCACACACACGGCTACCATACCTCAACGAACCATCTTCGTGGACCAATAAATTTGTTCGTAGTCCGGCTTCAACCTGCTCTCGAAACCCTTGCAGTCTAGGATCCTGCGATTGTGCCGCTTTAATCTTCTCAACTAAGGACGACTGTACTTGCAACTGCATCAACTGTCCCGTAGAGTGTGGTAGCACAACCTCCAAGTCAAATCTTCGAAAATCCGCAATGATCTCCCTCTGTGTAGTCAATACCTGAATCGCTGGTAACCGACTAAGCGCATCCGGCACGACGTTAACTTTTCCCGGATGGTACTTAAGATCAAGGTCGTAGTCGGCCATCAGCTCCAACCATCTGCGTTGCCTCATGTTCAACTCCTTCTGAGTGAACACATACTTCAAACCCTAGTGATCTGTAAAAACTTCGACTCTCTCGCCCAAAAGGTAGTGTCTCCAAATTTTCAAGGCGAAGATCACGGCCGCAAGCTCCAAGTCATGAGTCGGGTAATTCTTCTCATGGGTCTTCAGTTGTCTTGATGCGTAAGCTACGACCTTCCCATTCTGCATCAAAACACATCCCAATCCTTTTCTAGATGCGTCGCTGTGAATCATCAGTCCACCTGAATTGTCTGGTACGGTCAGGATAGGGGCGGTTATCAACTTCTGCTTCAACGTCTCGAAGGCCAATGCACATCCATCCGTCCAAATAAAAGGTACTTCCTTGCGCGTAAGCTTGGTCAACGGTTCTTCCAAACGAGCGAAGTTCTCCACAAATCTCCTGTAGTATCCGGCTAATCCAAGGAAACTTCTTATCTCAGCTACATTCCTTGGAATAGGCCAAGCTCGAACTGCTGCAATCCTTTCGGGATCGACGGCGATTCCATCGCCCGACACAACATGCCCAGAAACTTCACTTCTTCCAGCCAAAATTCGCACTTACTCATCTTCGCATACAATTTCTCCTGCCTCAGTGTCTGCAGTGCGATCTTCAAATGCTCAGCCTGCTCCTCCGAACTCTTCAAGTAAACCAGAATGTTGTCAATGAATACCACAATAAGCTGGTCCAAGAACGGTGGAAAGATTCGGTTCATCAAGTCCATGAATACTGCCGGCGCATTCGTTACTCCGAAGGGCATTACTAGATACTCGTAATGTCCATACCGAGTTCGAAACGCCGTCTTGCAAATATCTTCTGCTTTCACTCGGACCTGATGATATCCGGATCGCAAATCCAGCTTTGAGAATACCCTCGCGCCACAAGGCTGCTCAAAAAGTTCTCCAATGCGAGGGATCGGGTACTTGTCCTTAATAGTCACCCGGTTTAATTCTCGATAATTGATGCACATCCTTCTCGTGCTATCCTTCTTCTTTACTAAAAGAACTGGAGCTCCCCAAGGCGAGTTGCTGCTTCGAAACCAACCCTTCTCAAGTAATTCACCAACTTGCTTCTTAACTTCTTCCAATTCCACTGGTGCCATCGGATAATAAGCTTTAGATATTGGCGTTGCACCAGGAATAAGGTCAATTGCGAACTCCACGTCTCGCTTCGGAGGCAAGCCCGATATATCTTCAAATACGTCCATAAAATCGCGAACAACCGCCGGCCCTTCACCACGGTCAACCTCCCAAGATGCAATAATACTGTTTGTCAGCCTAACCCTAAACTCGACTGGCCCGACAGAACTGCTTCCTATCCGCAACTGCTGTCTGCATCATTGACAGCCAAAGGTCCAGCGAAGCTACTGAGTCTCGTCCATTCTGCTGCATGCACGTCCACGGCGCTCCATTCTGCCTTAGTCCGATGAACTTCTCTTCCTTTTCCTCCGCACAGTCTGCGGGAAGAATTTCTCCAGGGAATCTTAGAAAACTCCGCCCAACTGATTGGCTTGGGCAAGCGGGTCTCCTCCACAAGCCATCATTCTCGGGCCTAATCCACTAGCTGAATGCGCACCACATCAACTCCTTTGTCCTCTGGAATCTGTGCCGCAATCAGCAAATTCTCCGTACCGACTAGCCACTGCTCGGCTGGCAACGGCTCCTTTAAACCAGTAAACGTGGACGGACCCAAAAGTCTGAAATCTGCTACAGTCCTTACTCGGTCAACTGGTCTAGTTCCAACCACGTTCACAGACTGCTGAACGATCTGCAAACCTTCCTGAAACGAGTCCGCTTGCTGCTGGATCAGCTCGGTCTTTTTCTTTGATTTCCAGCATTTCTCTTATCACTCCAAGCATGGCGGCTTCGTTCACACGTCTCTGGTACGTCTTCAACTTCTTACCTGCCATCATCCTGAACTCAAAACACCCAACATTAGCATGATGATAGATTCTGAATATGGATCAAGGCTAGAACTCCAAGATACTTAAATAGAGTACCGCATTGTAGCTATGCCGCGGTATCATAGCCACAATTACTTAACTCCACCCAAGTCGCCCAAGTCCTAGGGATAACAAGAAATCAGGTTTCCGAGTCGACATGCAAAGTAAGTTTGCACGTCGTAAAAGATAAATTCGGAAGAATGTGATTCAAGAATGGTAAAACGGTCAAGGTGGTAGGACATGTTTTCCTAAGCACTGGTATTCTGATTCGTGTATTGGGTACAATACCCAACTACAAAAGAATCAACCCGACTATCCTATGTCTCTGATACCAAAAGAACCATGTCACGCCCCGCTTCCCAGAGTACGCAAGATTGGGCGCGTGACATAGCCAACCATGGTACCTGTGGGTAGGAAGTATCCATCCACAGTCACATTACGGCTGTAGAGATATCAAGAACAAGATAAATAAACTATCTAACACATGTCCAAATCCAGCATAACAAGAGTCAAAATAAATAAGTGCGGAAGCAAATGATCCAATACAATAAATAGAAAAGTACGTCCCATAATGCGGGCTCACATCTGGAAATAAAATGAAATAAATAAACTAATCACTACAGAACTCATAAATCAGCCTGCTGGCTGAAGTACTCCTGCTCAGTCGGCGACAGTGGTAAAGAATCTGGGCCATGCAAAACCCAGACGTCGGCGCGTCATGTCAACCAATAATATAATATGAACATGGTAATAAGCAATGCAGAAAAATAAACATGAACAAAGCAATAATATGGAACAACAGTGCAGGGTAGTGTGCAGTGGGTAACTAAACTGTTCTATCAGGTTTCTATTCTAAAGTCTTTGAAATCAATTGATGACCCGTCGATGTAACTCAATAGTATCCCGTGCATGCCCGGGACCACGGTCAAGACCCTCGGGGCTGAATCCGAGACGTGCCGCTAGGCAGTAATAGGTAGCAGGATGGGCGAGTGATGTCAGCATCATCACTCCGGGGCTGGTCGAGCCCGTAAGAGTGATCAGAACAGGTATCGAACTGTTGAGTTACAAGTCGGTTTCACCTTTGATTTCCCCATACCCCCAAGTTATGTATGTCAGGTCAGGTATTCAGTAATCAAGAACTAATGCCAACACAGGATCAGGTAAAAGCAGGTTTGTCTGGATAGACAACAGGAATGGTCCATGAGGACCCCAAGTCAGGTTTGTTGGCATTAGGCATGAGATCAGGTAACAGGTCGGGTCATGGTACAACAGGTTGAGTTGGTAGTAAAGGGTACCATGTCCGGTGTATCAGTATGTGTATATGTCATGTGTATCAAGGTCGGGTCAATATGTAACGCAATCGAGGGTGTGCTCATAACAGGTATATAATCGAATAAGGAATAACCGCAGGAAATAAAGTGAACAACAATAACAGTTCATTTAATCACAATGATGCATTAATATGGTGCAGTTGTATTATCATATTAACAGGTTCGAACACCCTTGGGGTGCAATAATCACAAGGTAGTGCAATATCAATATCAGAAAGTAATGAAGCTATATGTGTACGGCTATCGTCCTTTAAATAGCAAAATGATTAACTGGTAATTTTGTTATTAGGGTTATAGTGGCAAAATACGGTTTAGGTTAATTGTATCATGATATAAATCGTATTTCGTCCAAATGAGAAAAGTAACTACACTAGTTAATCTTTGCAAGTTTTATGAGTCAAGCACACTTAATTGGTATAACATAGCATGTAGCAAGTAATACTTGCCTAAACGGATCGTAAGACGGGCGTGTACGGCACGTCCGACATCGGGTAATCGTCGCAACGCGCACACGGCAAGCAGGACGGGTCCAGGCAGGGCAAGAGGACAACCACACAGGTAAGGAACGTTCGCTGGATTACTCGGATCGGCAGCGTCGAGCACGGCTCCGGCGGTGACTGGAAAATACGGATCAAGTAAAGAAATGAAAAGAAGAAGAAGAAAGGAGAAGAAGAAGAAAGAAGAAGAAAGATGAAGAAGAGCAAGAAGAATGGTTGCACTGGGTTTGCAAGAAAGGTTGAGAGAAAGCGAGGGAGTGGAGGCGACGATAAGTCAGAGCTCCGGCGAAGGTGCAGCGGCGAGGGCAGTGCTGCAAGTTCGGGTGATCGGGGTTCTGGTGGTTGTAGGGTGAGGGTGGTGGTGATGGTGTCTGGAGTCGAAGGTGGTGATGAGGACGACGGGGGTCGGAGCTCAGGTGAGGGTTCAGACGAGGTTTTCCGGCGACGCAAGGTGTGTGCAGGTTCTTGATTTGGTGTGCAGGGAAGGATGGGGTTCTTGCAAGGAAAAGGAGAGCTCGGGAAAGGGAGGAAGAAGGTGATGGAGATGGTGTCAGAGAGGGTCGAGGTCGGGAAGATGGGCGGCGGCGAGGCGACGATGGACGAGGAGGTGATGCCGGGTTAGGGTGCAGTGGTGTTCGGGTAAAGGAGGAGATGGCGAGGAGAGGGAAGCCCTATTGAGGTGAGGAGGAAGGAGAAAGGGCGATGGAGAAAGGGCGTCGGCGTTGAGGCTGTGGCGGCTAGGGTTGCAGGCGACGTGGGGTTGGGTTCTCGCAATGGTTTCCTGGGAAGATGAAGGAGAAAAATGTATATGTAGGGATAGAGAGAGAGATATAGGGAAGAGAGAGAGAGAGAGAGATTAGAGGATGAGAGAGGGAAAGAGAGGGGAAAGAGAGGGAGACGGAGAGAGAAAGAGTGTGTTAAGGGCGGGGCCCACGGGGGTAAAATCCCTCGTGATTGGCCAGGGGCAAAACCAAAAAGATTTAAAAGGGTTAATTCGTTTTATTTAAGTAACAGTTTGAGATTTGTTTATATTTATTATGGTTTTAGTATATTTAATTAAATTGGGATTTTGGCGCTAAATGAAACATTTTCAAATCGCGCCCGGGTTGCGCCCAAATATTTGAAATTCAAATAATAGGATTTTAAGCGAGTTCCAAATTTTAAAATGAGATGTCTTATGATTAAAATGTATGCCCCCAAGTCGGACACTTGCACGCGCGCGTAGCCGTCCAAACTCGCCCGTTTCACCGAACGGGATGGAAACTCGACGCACGGACGCTACCACGCAGCTAGGGGTGACGAGTAGGCCAATATGGATATTTTTAATTTCATTTTAGATGCTAAAATTTGTTATATGTAAAACTGACTTAGCCGGTTAAAATTTTGCAACAAGAACCAAACAAGCAAGATAAATGAATTGAGCAATGTCAAACACTCAACTAGTAATAGAAATAGTATTATTGGGCTCGGGTGTTACAAGAACTATGGTAATGTGGATCATTCAAGAATCGAAATCGATTTGATTTATAAAAAAAAAAGATATCGATGAACTTCTATGAAATGGTTTCAAATTGCCCCATCATGGGATATCATTGAGAAATAGAAATCCGTGTTATCAAGGGATTTTCTGCAATTATTTCAAGTATGGAATGAGTCAATCGTCCACTTTGGTATTTTTTTGAAGAAAAATGGTAATATTGTTCCTGCATTGATTAAGAATTTCGGTCTTTTGGAAATATCATGATCATCCAATAAGAAAGGTCTCGATTTATTAAAATGAACAATTTGAATACCTATTGATTTTAACAAATGATTGCAAGATTGACCATTCAAATCTTTCAATTCATAGATGTGTGTATTGCATCATGGATGTTTAATGACCTATTCATCCCGAAAAGTGTAAAATGTAGACTCTATGAAATCCTGCAAGAAATGTTCATAAAAAGAGTGGCCTATTGTGTTGGAGAATTTTACCGATATTAATTGAAATAAAAAGGATTACAAACCAAATTGTGTGATCATATGTCCTTAAAATCAAATTTCTGCCCCTCGAAGGAATTTCCTCGGTGTAAAGGTTACGGTAGTCTCACTTTTAGGATATTCTGGCATCTTCACTGCGGACGTACACTCACCCCTAGTGGTTTTAGGAACTTGCCAAACTTCTTGAGTACCATGGAATTTGAACGAATGAAAGAAGAAGAGATTTTTAAGAGAAAATGTTTTCCTCTTTACTTTTTTGATGCAGAAAAGGAGTATTAGAAAGAAACAAATAGGGGAGACCAGAACCTAAAATCAGTAGAGCAGCCATAAAAGCCGAAATCAAATCGTCCAGGAATTAATGTTGTTACCAAAATAAAAGATAACGTATTTTTGTAATCAACGGGGCAATGAATTCGAAATCTTACCATGTGAGGAAACCTTGTGTTGAGTTAATCCGTCAAAGAAATTGAATTGATTTTAAATAAAAAATTTCTAATGATGCGCTGCTCCGCACCCCATAAAAAGGTCGATGGTTGGCTCTCAATACATCAATTCCATCCATTCAGATGAGATCAGACGGTTATAGAACTTAGGAATTTCGAACACGCCAATTTAGTTTGAAATTAGGTGTTATATACCGGATATTTAATGTCTACAAAATCCAACAATTGCTAAAAGAATAAACAGACAAACTGGAGTGTTGCATCCACAGAGAGAAACATATATGGTATGATTTTATTGGGTTTTGCATCGGTGATTTTGCACTTCAAATACTTCCCGCTTTCCATTGGATTTTACACTCATGTGTAAAGTCACTATACAAAGTACTCTAATGAAATGATCCTCACACATGCTCTTCTATAGAATTCATCTTACAAGAACACTGCATGCAGACACAATTTACTCTTTGCCAAGCCCATCTTTGTCCCTACAAACTATAACCATAACCCATGGAGGGGTCTCAATTTGAAAATTGAAATTCAACTAAAGAACGCCATACAGATGCCATGTAGAATTTTAATGAATTTCAAAACAAAAAAAAATACCAACAAAAAATTTAAAGAAAATCTAAACAAAGAATTTACCCAATAAAAAGAAGGTTTAAAAAAATATTACATCCGTCCCATTTTAATAGTCGTTTTTGTATTTCTCACGTTTATTAAGGTGTTAAATTATGACGGGTCAATTTACCGTAATATCCCTAATTAAAGTAATCTCAATCATACAAACCAAAATGCAACAAGTGACATGCCTGGGATTTTAATGAAGGGTAAATTCGGCAATCAATTGATAAAATAAGCTCAATTACATAAAACGACTAGAATTATGGGGAAAAGGTATCTAAAACGACTATTAAAGTGGGATAGAGTGAGTATTAAAACGGTTGAAGAAGTATTTTATGTTGTTGGTTCAAATATTTAGTTGTTATAACTGTTCATATTTTAACAAGTACATCATCGATCATTCTTCTCTTTGTTGGATTATTTTTCATTTCTTATCTGATCAATAGATTTTTTTGCTTCAGTGAGTTGGGTTTTCATTTGTTAAAGCGATTAACTGCTTTCCTTTTTCTCCAACTATAATGATGATTTACTTCTATCTCTCAATATTAATTCTTTTCATGTGCATCGGATACACTTAATTACAATCTATGTAATCATTCCCCACTCTTAATATTATTTGTTTCATTTGCATCGGATACACCGACAATCTATGTAAGCATCCCCCCCACACCCAACACCCACCCAGCCACGCCACGTGCATCGCAACGTGCATAATTAATACTAATGCATAAATAGCACAAGCTTTGAAGAGATCACAAGAAACCAGTGAACTGGAAAAATGGCTTCAGTCACTACACCAGGTGTTCCAATGTTCCCAAAGATAGATTTCTCAGGGTTGGATCTTAACACATCAAATGGGAAATGGGACTTGGTTGGAGCTCAAGTCATGGAGGCCCTCCGCTCTCATGGCTTCTTCGAGGCCGTTTTCGACGAAGCCAGCCCTCAGAAGTTCGGCCGCATCTTCGGAGAGCCGTTGAAAGAGCTCTTTGCTGTTCCTCTTGAGAACAAGATGAAATTAGGGTATTCCTATATTAATTCCCCAACCTTTGAGGTCCTCCTCTTCAATGACCCCCTTAAGTTGGATGCCATTCAATCCTTCACCAATACCATGTGGCCACAGGGAAATTCCGACTTCAGGTATATACGTACTTGTATTTTGCGCATACACGGTTGATATTCATTTTGATTTATTTTTTCTCATCCCCGTTCTCATATTAGCTATTTTTTTTAAAATATCATATCCTTTTTTTATCAAATGTTGGCGTCATAAATATGGTTTATTAATATTGTAGAAAACTCTGTAATAAAGACTTTGGCTCCATTTTTTATTTGAATTTAAATTTGAAAAGTTGATGAGAATGAAAGAAGGTTGTCATTACTATTTTGTCTTATTATAGTGACACGGTAATCTCTACTCTATTATAAATAACAACTTTTTTGTCCTTTTTCTTTCTTGTAATTATATATCAAAGATGAGATATGAATGAGCAACAAAAGGGTTGCCATTACAATAGTATTAGTATTTTTGCACGTGCGATACACGTTTGCAGTTATTTTGTAATCCTATTCATTTTTACCATCTCCGTTTTCATAACTATTTCCCTTTGGACTTTATATTTTTTTTGGATTGAATGTTGACTCCATGTGTATTGGTCTTTTTAGCCCCAATGTTTGTTATGAGTTTGAATTTGAGAAGTTGTTGAAAAGAAATATTGCATTTATTATAATTGGCTTATTATGCTGACATGGCACCATTTAATGTATTATAAATGACAATCTTTTTCTTTCTGCTTTACTTGTATTTCTAGAAAAGATAAAATATGAGTGAGTTATATGAGTTTTCATTATAACAGTAGAGATAATATATATATATATATATGGAAAGGTTCATGAAGAATTCATATTTGACTTTTGGAGAACCTGGTTATATCTTTAATGATATGATACCTAGACTTTAAGATATAATAAAGAGCAAAAGAGTACCTTGAAACAGAGAACTCGATTATTTTTTCAATTTCAGTCGTCCGTGCATCATACCATAAATGGCGAATAATCAATTTCTACGTACCTTAAAATATGAACTGTGATTTCTAATATATATATGAGAATAATGTAGGAAACAGGTCGTATGAGGGAATTTCCACCTATGGGGTCGAAAAGATACACCCTCCACCATTTTTTCCGACGATCGGCACGCATCATTTTCATCCTTATCATCTAAGATGTGGATATACTAAATTTCATGTGATTCTACCGCTTTTTCACTGTTGATTTCATGGCTTCAAAATTAACGGTTTACCGACAATAGAACTTTTTACACTGCTAATTCAACGGTGAAGAAATGGTAGAATCACACGAAATTTGGTATATCCACATCTTAGATGATAAGGATGAAGATAATGAGTGCCGATCGTCGAATAAAATTATAGAGAGCGTATTTTTTTACGCCATAGGAGGAAATCCCTCCAATGACACCTCTCTCTCTCTTTCTACACACTCATGCCAGGATAATGGAGAAAATGAGCTATAAGATGAATTTCCTTCTATGGCGTTGAAAAAGTACACCCTCCATAAATTTTTCGACGATCAGCACCCATCATCATCTTTACTATATAAGATGTGGATACACTAAATTTAATGTGATTCCATAACTTTTTCACCGCTGATTTAATGTGGGTGCAAAATTGACGGTTTACCGGCAATAGAACATTTTACATTGTTAATTCAACGGTGAAAAAGTGGTTGGATCATATGAAATTTAGTGTATCAACATTTTACATGATAAAGTTGATGATGATGAATGCCGATCGTCGAAGAAAATCGTATATATATATATATATATTTTAAAGTTGAACTACAAGGTGCTTATATTAACCCTTTGAGCTTTGTTAAAATTTTATTATAGTGCATGGAGAGTATTTCTCATCGATCACTCCATAATAACTTTTATTTTCTTGAATTCCCTAGCAATGTAATGACCAACATATTAGAACCTCTTTCATACCTGGAGCTAATGGTTCGAAAGATGGTCTTCGAAGGATTGGGTATTGGAAAACACTACGGGTCTCATCTAAGAGATACAGTCCAGAATCTAGGAATTGTGGGATACAAACTTTTAAAGGATCATGAAACGACGATGAACATGGATGCTCATATGGACCCGAACCTCCTATCACTGGTTTACCAACATGATGATGAAGGGCTTGAGATCCTAACCCGTGAAGGTCGATGGCATCGCGCCTCACCAAGAACCATCACAATCTTAGCTGCAGAATCTCTCAAGGTAGTACTCTTAAGCTATACTTTCAAATGACATGATTTTTAGTTTTTACACATTCTGAAGGGTGCAGATCAAATTATTTATTGCGCATGATTATCTGTCGAAAGATTCCACAAAAAAGTTCATGAATTTGAAAATACACAAAACCATCTAAACACATTGATTTCCTATTTCATATGTTGGGTACAATGATCCATGGTTTGTAAGGCTCAAAAGATCCAAAATACAATGCACATAGATTAAACAGATCTTCTAGCGATTTTTGATGGCTTTATATGCTACTGGCTTGTTGCGTATACGAGACAATCACAAAGCAACACACAATTGATATAGAGAAGAGAACAAAGCACAGACAAAATAGAAATACAAGTGATAACCACAAAACAAATAAACGAAGACGAAGCTTTATTAATAATCAAATATCCGGAGGAGTATAAATCGATGGAGAATACAAATCCCTCTCAAATTCTAGATCTCTCACAATTATCAATGAGTTCTCTCTAAGTAACAAAAACTATCTATCACTAGGGTTACAAAATACTACAATATATATAGTATACTAGAAATAAGTCTAAATAACTAATTTCCCAACTAACAAATATCTATCTTGGTTGTAGATAAGTCTGAATCTATTACCTCTTATTTTATAGATAAGTCTGAATCTATTATCCCTTACTTTATATATAACTCTGAATCTGTATGACTCCGAGATGACGTTGGATTGATAAGAAATCAAATAAGATGGAATGAAAGGCATACACAATAAATCTCCACTTTGTTTCACATTCTTACAAAACAACAATAATAATAGCTCCACATTTTCTACAAAACCCTTAACGGACATAATGAGTGAGACACGTTCCAAGAAATCAGGCTTTTCGAGTCGACATGCAAAGTAAGTTTGCACGTCGTAAAAGATATAATCAGGAAGGATGTGATTCAAAATGGTAAACGGCAAAGTGGTAGGACATGTTTCCTAACACGGGTGTTCTGATTCGTGTATTGGGTACAATACCCAACTACAAAGAATCAACCAAACTAACCTATGGCTCTGATACCAAAAAGAACCATGTCATGCCCCGCTTCCCAGAGTACGCTAGATTGGGCACGTGACATAGCCAACCATGCTACCTGTGGGTAGGAAGTATCCATCCACAGTCACATTACGGCTGTAGAGATATCAAGAACAAGATAAAACTATCTAAAACATGTCCACAATCCAGAATAACAAGAGTCAATAATAAATAAGTGCGGAAGCAAATGATCCAATACAAATAACTTAAAGGTATTTCCCATAATGCGGGCTCACATTTGGAAATAAATGCAGGAAATAAAACTAACCACTACTGGACTCACAACTCAGCCTGCTGGCTGAAGTACTCCTGCTCAGACTGCGACAGTGGTATAGAATCTGGGCCATGCAAAACCCAGACGTCAGCGCGTCATGTCAACCAGTAATATAATATGAAAAATGTAACAGGCAATGCAAAATAAGCATGAATAAGCAATAATGTGAAACAAGCAGTACAGGGTAGTGTGCAGTGGGTAACTAAACTGTTCTATCAGGTTTTCTAGTCTAAAGTCTTTGAAATTAATTGATGAATCGTCGATGTAACTAAATAGTATCCCGTACATACCCGGGACCATGGACACAATATTCTCGGCTGCAGCCGAGACATGCCGCTAGGCACAAAACAGGAATGTGTACACTCGATAGTATCCCGTACATACCTGGGACCACGGCCACAATATTCTCGGCTGAAACCGAGACATGCCGCTAGGCATAAAACAAGAATCTGTACACCCAGAACAGGTAGTGAACTGTCGGGTTACAAGTCAGGTTTCACCTTTGATTTTCCCATACCTCCAAGTTATATATGTCAGGTCAGGTATTCAATAATCAAGAACTAATGCCAACACAGGATCAGGTAAAAGCAGGTTTGTCTGGATAGACAACAGGAACGGTCCATGAGGACTACATGTCAGGTTTGTTGGCATTAGGCACGAGATCAGGTAATAGGTCAGGTCATGGTACATCAGGTCAAGTCAACAGTAAACGGTACCATGTCAGGTGTATCATATATATACCATGTGTGACAATGTCAAGTCAAGATGTAACAATATCGTGGGTGTGCTCACAAACAGATATATAATCGAACAGAGTATTTAACAACATGGAATAAGCAATGAACTAAATAATAAGCATGTTTCATTCAATCTCAAGAGTGCAGTAATACAGTGCAGCCGTTTTATTATATTAACAGGTTTGAGCACTTTTAGCGGTGCAATAGTTTAGATATTGATGCAGTACAGTTATATCAAGCCTTTGAATACGAATGTCCGAATGTAATAGAACTACATGGGTAAGTGCTACCATCTATTAAACAGTGAAAATGTGGTTAACAGGTAAACTTGGTTATTAGGTTTAAATTGGCAAACTGTAAATTTTATGTTAACTGAAAAATGATATATGTCATATTGCAACCAAATGAGAAACGACTATACCAAGTTAAGTTTTACAGGTTTAATGTATCAAACATATATAAATATATAGTATAGCATGTAGCAAGTGATACTTGCCTCGACGGGTCACGAACCGGAAAAACGTAACGTCGGCGGGGAAAACACGCGACGGATGCACGGTTCACGGACTGAACCCAAACAACGAACCAAGGGACCTCACGGGTCAGAGCACTCCGTTGGATCGTCGGGACACGTCACCGGCACGGCCAGATTCCGGCGAACAGAGACAACAAAATCCAGAAATTTAATGCACAGCCAAAGGATAAACCGGAGGGAAATGGAAGGAGGAAGATGAGAGAAGGCTTACTGGTGTTGTAGAGGGTGTGACGGCGATGAGGTCGACGACGGTGAGGCGCCGGCGAGGAGGTTGCAGCGATGAGGGTTAGGGCTCGGGTATGGAAGTTCGGTGAAAGGAAAACGGAGAGGGAGAGGAGGTGGTCGGGGTGCTGGAGTGCGCAGGTGGTGAGGAGGGCGCTGGTGATGGCGCGGATGGCGACGACGAGGGCCGCCGGTGAGCAGGCGACGGCAGGGAGTTCTGCAGGTGGTCGCAGCAGACATGCAGGGTGCGCGAGGGAGAAAACAAAGGTTGGTTGAGGCGAGGAGGCGGAGGCGAGGGCGACGGTGACGTTGGCGCCGGCGTCGGGGCTACGGCGGCGATGGTGACGAGACGGCTAGGGTTTAAGGCGCGCTGGGTTTTGGGTTCGCGGTTGCTACAGTTCTCGTAAGGAATGAAAAAGGTGAGGGGGAATATATATATATATATATATATATATATATATATATATATATATATATAGGGAGAGAGAGAAAGAGAGTTAGAGAGAGAGAGATAGAGATTTGAGGGGGAGAGAGATAGAGATACGGTGAGGGATAGAGAGAGAAAGAGTTAATGGAGAGGGGCCCACGGGGTTTATGTGCCCACGATGATTGGTTGAGAAAGGAAGCCAGGAAAGATTTAGGGGTTAAAAATAATATTTAAAAGATTTCCCAGATTATAAAAACAGTGAAATCCTTATATATAACGAAATATTATATGGTTTTGAATATTATATTAATTTGGGATTTTGGCGCTAAATGAAACATTTTCAAATCGCGTACGGGTTGGGTCCAAAAATTTGAAATTTAAATAATAGGATTTTAAGCGGGTTCCAAATTTTAAAATGAGATGTTTTATGATTAAAAAGCATACCCCCAAGACGGACACCCATACGCGCGTGTAGCCGTCCAAACTCGCCCGTTTCACTGAACGGGACATGAACACAACGCACGGACGCTATCACGAGGCTAGGGGTGTCGAGTAGGCCAAGATGGATATTTTTAATTTCATTTTAGATGCTAAAATTTGTTATATGCATAAATGACTTTTCCAGATAAAATTTTGCAGTAAGTGACAAACAAGCAAGCTAAATGAAATGGGTACTATCTAATGCTCAACCAGTAACAGAAAATAGTAGTATTGGGCTCGGGTGTTACACCCTCCGTATACCGAAAGCAAAATAAACATTTTTAAGCCACGATTTCCCAATATAGCTGCTGTAAGACGATCGTCGCAAGTTAAAAAAATTTCATAACAAAGTTACACTACTAAAAATAAGGGTTGCCCCTACGGATTTATCCGTAGGGGCAACCCACTGCCCCTACGGATATATACGTAGGGGCGAAAAAATACCCCGTAGGTGCAAAGGCCGCAGGTGCAAGTTAAGGCCCTGAACTTGCCCGTACGGTCAAATTTTTGCCCCTACGGATTTATGTGTAGGTCCTGTTGCCCCTACGGATTAGGCCGTAGGGTATAAGATTTTATATTATTTACGGTTTATTTTAATATATTACTTGTACCTACGGATATGTCCGTAGGGGCATGTACTACCCCCTACGGATATGTGCGTAGGTACCTTTCCGTAGGGGCACAATATCAGGATTCCTGATATTTTGCCCCTACGGATAACGCCGTAGGGGATTGGCAGTGGCCCCTTTGGTCATGTCCGTAGGGGCTTTCCCAACCCCCTGGCACTGAGATCAGGGGGGAAATATCATTTACTGCTGATATTTTGCCCCTACGGATATATCCGTAGGGGCAATATGTTTGCCTACGGATTAATCCGTAGGTACATATTGTCTGTATTTTTTTTTAAAAATGGGTTGCTTGGTTTTTTCCCGCCCTGTGCACAATAATACATACATCAATCAAATCATATATTGCAGTATTCATAATCACATCTCACGCATATATATAATATACAAAAGAAACACAAAAACCGAATATGATATAAATACAAACCAATATCAATATCGTTTCAAAATGTAGTACAATGTGTATGATATAAATAAATACATGTTTCAAAAAATAAGAACAAAAAATCTACCCTAGCTCGGTCCAGCTCCACGTCTGAATAACGATAGAATAACGCGCGCCTGCTCCTCGGTCAATAAACTCTGCAATTCGTCGCGAGCGGGAGTCTGAGCGGCATGTGGAGCCGGCGATGTGGTCTGCGCAGCCGCCGTCGAGGTAGTCGCTTGTGGAGCCGCGGCTGCGGGAGTCTGAGTGGGCGGTGGAGCTACAGGAGCTGTCTGCGGAACTGCAGCCGATGTAGTGGCTTGCGGAGCCGCAGCCGAAGGAGATGCATGTGGAGGCTCGGCCGATCTACCCTGTCGCGTCTGGACATAACGTGTGTAAGAAGCGTGTAAGAACTGTGTATTATTCGAATTCGTATCATTATTAAGTTATTTCGAAACCCTGTTTGGATATCTAGTTTGGGAAAGCGTTGTTTATTTTAATTACATATGTATGTATGATTAATCAAATTTAAGTCTAAAACCAAATAAGCTCAAGCTACGTACCAATTATGGATATGTTGATATGTATATAATATGAAATGATATTTTACTATAAAGTAGTATACATACCAGCATCTCCTTCAACTCCTGAATGCTGGCCCTCAAGCTATCCAGTTCCTGATGGACATGCCGGTCACTGGAGACGGAGGAAGTAACCGCCGGGGTGGAGTCCAACCTCATATGGGCCCTGCTAGGGCCCAATCCCCGGCCTCTCTCCCAACCTCCGTGGTGCCCTCCGTGTGCGGCGTCCAGAACTGGGGTCAGCAGCCTCGGATCGTTCTGTCCGGTAAAATTGATCCCCGAGGCCTGGGCCTGCTCAACCACCCGCTCCTACACCCACATTAAGCAGTAAAGTATAAGTATAAAATTTAAACTTGAACCTTCCAAAACTAAAATTTCAAATTTGGGTAGAAAAAATATTAACACTTACGCAGTACTCCTGGGTAGCGACGTCGGGATATCGAAGCTCGCCCGTGGCGGGATCTGTCGAGGTGCCGTGGACAACAAGATATGCGGACAGCACGCTCGGTGTACCACCTGACGCCACGGTCCGAGATGTCTGCAATATTAGAAAGTAACTCTTAATATTAGAAATATTAGAGAATAACTCTTAATTTACCGATAACTCCATGGCTCGAGTAATGTTCCTCGAGCCACCTGTGTAAGTGGGGCGACCCCTCTTCGCCGACTTCCTGTTCTCCGTATTCTGAGCGTCCTGTTTCTGCACAACACATTACCATTTAGTTTTCTAATTAAGAAAAACAAAGAAATAAATTATATCATTAATAATGAATTAAATTTAAAATACGTACCTGTTTGCGTTGGGAGTCGAAATAAGCGCACAATAGAGGCCACGTCTCTACGTCGACTCTCGCAAACACCGGAGTAGATAGGAGGGCCGCTCTCTCTGCCTCGGGGGTCGCCATCCACAGGGAGTAGCATTCGGCCTTCTGCTCATTCCTGTTGTATCGGACCTTGGCCTGCATGTTCTTCATCAGGCCATTGTACAGAGCATGAAGGTCGAGCACCCTCCCCGGGTGATCAGGGTCGGCTACAGGCTGAAAATCGTAATCCAACTGAAAATACAAAAAAAAAACATTGTTATGAGATTGCAAGTGTTAATAATAAATATATTGGATAGATCAAATGAAAATATATATTAATACACACCCGAGCCTGATCAAAGAAGAGGGCGAATGAGCGCTGGTGCTGCTCGCCCCACTCAACGTGAAGTGGATAGTTCTTCACGATCCGGCTCTCGTCCCCCAAATACCGGCCGAACCTCTTGGCATGAGGACCGGTATAGTGATAGTCAATGGTAAAAAATAGGGGGAATGCTGCCTCCCCCCTAGCTCTATCAGGCCTCAGCCTATGGGACTGATTCGGGCCTCGAGTCCCCCTCTGGGGATGGAGAGGCCCTGCGTCTGCACGAAATATCAAGACAATCAATAATAAGACAAAGTTGTATTAAGAAATCAAGGTTAAACAAAAATTCAAGCGTGATATATACCTCCGGTAACTAGCGCACGAGCCTGGGCCCGAGCAGCAGCACTAGCGGGACGATAGTTCCTCCGGTGAGGAACAACCGGGGTCCCGGACCCGGACGCATCCCCTCCAACTAAAAAATAAACATCGACGCTAAATTTCCATGAAGTTCATATTTATTCTATAGAGTTTATGTAAAATGAATAAATATTTTAAATTTATTCATACTAATCTGCAGACGATGCGGAGGGTATGGAAGCGGCAGGAGTGGGCCCTGTGGAAGGTGTGGACACACCACCTATAATTAGACAATTAAAAATAGATTATATAAGTAATTGCAAAAAGAATGTGTAGATCAATAATATAACGTTCTAAATCAATATGCATGCACTATAGGATATATAAACATACCCGCAGGTGCGGTGGTGTCACCACCTACAGCTAGACAATAATAAAAATTGCTAAGTAAGAGCAAAAGGAATGTGTGTATTTATGATATAGCATTCTAAATCAATATACATACACTATATGATATATAAACATACCTGGAGGAGCGGGGGTGGCCTCTGTCCCAGATGTGGACGCATCACCAACAACTAGACAATCAAATATTGACAATATAAGTAATTTTGACATAAACATGCATGAATATCTGTAATATTACATTCAAAATGGATATGCGTGCAGTATACCTGGAGGTGTGGCCAAATCAACACGGAAGGAGGCATCCGAAGGGGTCTCCGATCTGGGTGCAAGACCGGCCCTCTGAAGCTCCCTACGGAGCTCTCCGGGCGGCAGAACCGCTCTGCCTCTGCCTCTGCCGCGGCTGGAGCTCCTGCCGCCCCTCGCTGCTCCCGACATCGTCATCAAATCTAGATAAACGGTTCGTGGACGCATTAGACAATCATTAAAAGTATCGACTATATATGATCTAGAGCGTAAAATGTGAAGTAATAATATAACATTACTGATAACCTTTTTCGTTTCGTGGGCGCATCATACATATCTACTTGGATTTCATCGTGGATGTCATTTCTAACCCACGTAACTTCATGATCGGTCGAAGACAACCCGTCCTTCGAAACAGACGGTCGGAGCACTTTAAGCCTTCTCTCTTCTTCGTCCTCATCGCTGTCCTCGTATTCTGGGACATCGTAGACATCTCTAGGTTTCCATCGGCATACAACACTCCACCCCGCATGCTTCAAACACTGTGAGTAGTATACTTGGAACGCTTGGTTCGGAAAGATAAACGGATCGTCCTGACCGTAAAATCGAAGTGTGTTCACATTGGTCAATCCATATTCATCTTTCCAAGTCCCAAGACTGCTTCTCCACCTGTCCGTATCGGTTCGCGGATCGTACCAAGTACACTGGAATATATAAAAGGGTTCTGATCGTCCGGGATAGTGGATGCCGAGTATACAATTTAAGTACCCATAGTAAATCACACCGTCCGATCCTACCGTCCCAATCCCACTATTCTGAGTGGTTCTAGATGTTTCTATGTCCTTAACTTCAAATTTGTATCCAAGGACACCAAATCCTTTGTAATATGCAACCTCCATACTAAGAAATTGAGCTAAACATCTTGAATCACTCTCAAATGATGCAGATAAGTTCGGATCGTGGATCTAACCGATAAAATTTTACAACAAAATACATAACGATACAAGTTTAGATTAAAACTGATAGCAATAAAATGTTATTCGAATAACTTACATGAGCTGTGACCCAATCACAAAAATTATCCTGATGGTATTTTTCCAAACGTTCTTCGTTCCAATCAGGATGCCCCTCACGTACCTCGTTAAAATGAGTTCTGTTTTCGACAAGTAATTGTGACATTAATATTATGTCATTTCATACAAACACAAACACAGATATAACAATTAATCCAAAAGAATTTACTCTCTAATTTGTTCAAGATATGCACAATTAAGCAAGATAAACCGTAATATCTTGTTGATAAACATAGTGTCTACCCTCTTATACTCGGCTTTACCATATGGCCCGTCTTGAATTCTTCGTGGTCGGTTAAGCCTTATCTCAATGTTCTCGTCCAGATAGCGGGAACAAAATGTGGTTGCTTCATCAAGAAAATAACCTTGCATGATAGAACCCTCTGGTCGATTTTTATTGCGTATATACTTCTTAAGAGTGTAGAGGTACCTAATGAGAATATGTTGAATAAATAAATACGGGCATACATGACAACAATAGATTTATAAATTGCGCGAAACGAAAAATTACACGTACCTCTCGACGGGATACATCCATCGATATTGTACTGGTCCGGCTAACTTCGCCTCAGTTGCAAGATGAACCGTCAAGTGTATTATAATATCGAAAAATGACGGTGGGAAAATACGCTCAAACTTGCAAAGTATCAACGCAATAGAATTTTCTAATTTATCCAGCGTCGCAACCTCCAGTGTTTTAGCACACAACTCCCTGAAAAAACAACATAGGTCGTTGATTACTAGACCAACCGAGTCGGGGAGAGAAGTCCGGGGGGGTAATGGAAGAAGGTGCTCCACGATAACATGGTGATCATGACTTTTGAGCCCATCGATCTTGCCCTTCACAATTTTTATTTTCTTGCTGAATGATCCTGAGAAACCTGTGGGCACTTTCAAATCATGCAACACCTGCAGGAATCTTTTCTTCTCCGGTTGTGACATATGATAAGCGGCATTGGGAAGTACAAACTTGCCCGGTTTACCCGCTACCGGTCTAGGGTGCAATTTACTTCTTATTCCCCACTCTTGTAGATCCATCCGAGTATTCATCTTGTCTTTCGATTTCCCGTCTTTACACAGAAGCAAGTTAAGTATGTGCTCTGATACTCCCTTCTCTATATGCATTCTCGATTTCCCGTCTTTACACAGAAGCAAGTTAAGTAGGTACCGACGAAATATCTCGAAACGGATGAAAACACAAGTGAATGAAGGCGTTTGCTTTATACATTCTTAACTTGTCCACACAGGACAAATCTATGGGTTAACATACGATTGAATTTTCTCGTCGCGTAGACTATACGACGGTTGTTAGTATCGAGCTATACTGTCCGATATTTAACAACCTTCGTATGGTTCTAGGTCACGACGAGCATCGCACGTATGTTAACCGATAGACGGGGACTAAGTGGCGCTTTTAGTTTCATATATGGGTATCGATGGGAATATGAAGGTTTCATATTATCATATATTGGTTTTAACCCGAACATCTCGAATCGCTCTCTAATTATGCGTTTGTATGTATGTGTTCCGGCTGTCAGGGGTAGGCTTCTATCCCATTAAGAATGTATAGAGCGAACGCCCATCACTTGTGCTTTCAACCGTTTCGAGTAAATTTCGGCAGCACCTCCCCGCTGTTCTCCGAGTACACTGTAATAGAATAGATAATCATTTCAAAGCTGTGAAACAACGTCGAAATGAACATCTAATCTATCTTTGTACACGGAGAACCAGCGGAAAGGTACCGACGAAATATCTCGAAACGGATGAAAACACAAGTGAATGAAGGCGTTTGCTTTATACATTCTTAACTTGTCCACACGGGACAAATCTATGGGTTACCATACGATTGAATTTTCTCGTCGCGTAGACTATACGACGGTTGTTAGTATCGAGCTATACTGTCCGATATTTAATAACCTTCGTATAGTTCTAGGTCACGACGAGTATCGCACGTATGTTAACCGATAGACGGGGACTAAGTGGCGCTTTTAGTTTCATATATGGGTATCGATGGGAATATGAAGGTTTCATATTATCATCAAGTATCATATATTGGTTTTAACCTGAATATCTCGAGTCGCTCTCTAATTATGCGTTTGTTGTGCATTCGTGTTGTATGTGTAATATGATTTTAAACCATTGAGATCAAGATTGATAGAACTGATCATCCTATATTGCAATAGCATTCATCAACCAAAAACTACTATTGCAATGGTATACATCTATAACAATCAACAATTAAAACTACAAATATAGGATACTGGTATCATAAAGCGTTATGAGACACGTCATCTGCCACGTGTCGTGATCATAGAAATCGCTAATATTGAGCATCATCAAGATTAGATTATGGTTTTGAAGCAAGTTATTGAGCATCTTGGATTGATTGTCAAGTGTTGATTTTTATTTCAACACTTGACAGAATGAAAATCATAAATACAGTTGCAAAATGTGTTCCTCGCCCCCATAAAGTGGATCTTAACAATCCAGACAAGACCATCATTGTTCAAATTGCCAAGGTAGACATAATCTCAGCAGTTATTTACGGTTGCTAGCTTGTATTGCTTGTTGCTATTCTTTTTTTTCCTTGCCCTTTTTTCTTTCTTTTTTTTGGGGGTGGGGGGGTTGTGTTTGAAAGGTTTTAACCAACTCACTGCTATTTCTAGGCAATGCAGGAATATAACTAGTTTTATCCCCCAAAAGAAAGAGCTTCAGGCTTCATGCGTCAAGCGATGTGTATAATTATAGGATTTTCTTGCTAGCGGTTCATTTACAACTATTCTTTAGTCTATATGCCTAGCATCTGCTACTAGATATTACATCTTGCATCAACACCCCGCATGTTAAAATCAAAATCGATTATTTTTTTCTTGAGCTTTTTCTGATTTTCTACCATCTGTGTCGAGTAGATTATGATTACCTGAAATTTCAGATGGTATTGTAGTACTAGGATGGCATCTCTAGCTCTACTATTATAATGCAAAGTCCCAAGGGGGTGTGTAGCTAAAGGCCATCAATTAATGGCCTCCTTTATTGTAAAAGAATTTTAAAAAATGAGAAAAGCCCTCCAAACTACTCTTATGAAGTCATCCGCATCATCAACATATTTAAATATTTTTAACATTAAATTCATGTCCCCCCTACACACACACACATCTAGGCACCAACATCCATGCCTTGTTTCAATTTGAGTGGTATATATATTTAAATGACAGTATTTGTTCGATGCAGTATTAATTATATATTTACGTGCAAAATACTAGTTATGAATAATCCTAGAAAATTACTCTTTGTGAGAAAAAATAAACCACATAGGGTAAATGTGAACCAGGGTTGGAAGGATTGCTTGGATGCAAATGTTCTTGTTCTATGTAAACCCCCGCCCTGGCCAAAAAAATGCAGTATTAAAGGATTGCAGTAGAACCTCATAGCTTGAACTAATTGTAATATATCCATTTCTTGGTTGCCTTATTGGTAGAGTTGGCTTGAAATTTAGAATGGTACCTCAAAAATTACTGTTTAGCAATTGTAGGTGAACCAGATGCATAGTTAACCACATACGGTTTAGTTAACCACATACGGTTTTTTCTGGTTTGCCCATTGATCGAGACTTCTTTTATGTTTTGCGGATTATACTGAATTAGGATTTATTCCTAGTTTGTATTTTCGTGATGTGCATATGAGTAGAAAAATTATAATGACGAGCAGGGACCCCTCATTTTCATGATGAACACATTTGATATATTTGACACTTGCAGCAGTTCATTTAGTAACTGAATAATATAATATCTGGTAATCTGGATTTGTGCCTAATCAAGGATTTCCTCAGAAGATTCCATCATTACACTCTTTTGAATCGAATACTTCATCTGAGGGAAATTCAGGTTGCAACAAAATTTATTTCATGGATGAACCCCAGCCCCACCGTAACCCTAACCCCAGCCCCACCCCAGCAGCAGCCGAATCCCAACCCTAACCCTACCCCGACCCCGACTCCGACCGCCACCGCGACCCCTGCCCAACCCCAAATCGCGCGCGCAACCCAGACCCAGCCATGAACCCTAAGCCCAAAATAATCCAAAAATGCTTTAATTTACCTCGAAATTTATACCTGAACGGCTGCGCGCTGGTGGGCTGGAGCGACGATGGTGGCGATTTGGCGACGAAACCGGCGGTGGCGACGATGGTGGCGACGAAACCGGCGGTGGCGACGACGGTGGAAACGACGGCGTGGCGAATTGGGGTTTTTACTCGCGCGCGATTGAAAGAGAGAGAGAAAGTGAGCGTAGGTGATCGGTCTGGGTTTTATGATAAAAGGATATTTACTTGCCCCTACGGACATACCCGTAGGTCTTTTGTTTGCGGCTCCGTAGGGACAAACACCAAATTAAGAATTAATATTTTTATTCTTGGACGTCTGTGCCCGTAGGGGCAACCTTTTAGCCCTACGGATTAATCTGTAGGGCCAGGTTAAATCTGCCCCTACGAATGGCAATATCCGTAGAGGCAACCCCCTATTTTACTAGTGTTAAAGTGTATTATTGGAGCCTGTTTACGAAATCTTGCAACCGTGACGGAATTTTGAAAATGATGGTCTTCCATATAATTTTCCTGCTAGATACCAATAAAGAGCACAAATGACCAAAGTTAGAAATTTTCCATGATGAAGTTAAAGTTTAATCTTCCATGACGAAATTAAAGGATGTTGTTAGAGTTTATTTACGAAATTTTGCAATCATGACTAAATTTTGTAAATGACGGTCTTCCACAAAATTATTCGCTAGATACCAAAAAATTTATGAAAATCCGAAGTTTCCATCTGTACATTTGAAAACAAAATGAACTGTGTATTAAACGACGCTTTCCCAATATAGCTGCAGTAAGATAATTGTCGCTTGGTAAAAATTTTGCATGACAAAATTAAAGTGTATTATTGAAGTTTATTTATAAAACTTTAGACAAAATTGTGAAAATGAGCGTCCTTTGCATAATTTTCCGCTAGATGGTTAAAAGGAGCAAGAAAATTGAAAGTTAGTTCTATATATAGATATGTAATATACGGAAAATGAAGAAAATGAAGAAAATGAAGGGCTTTCATGCAATTTCCCACCAAAAGATAAAATTGAAGTTGAAAATTCCAAGCTAGTTCATATATATATATATATATATATATATATATATATATATATATATGGAAAATGAGGAGCTTTCTAATAATTTTCCGCTAAAAGACAAAAAAAAGCTTGAAAATGGTACCCAACTTTCTATTATAACAACAACAACAACAACAACTAGCAGGTCCTCTGCACAAGCGCAGGGGTCGAAGTTGAAGTGTATTATTGAAGTTTGTTTACGAAAATTTTCAATCGTGACAGAATTTTGAAAATAATGGTTTTCCATATAATTTTCCGCTAAATACCACTAAAGGGCACAAATGACCGAAGTTTCCATCTCTATGTATTTGAAAGCAAATTGAACAGTGCATAAAGAAACACTTTCCTAATATAACTACAGTAGCATGGCTGTCGCAGATTAGAAATTTTTTATGATGAAGTTAAAGTGTATTTTTCCATGAAGAAATTAAAGTGGATTTTTGGTGTTTATTTACGAAATTTTGCAACCATGATTAAATTTTAGAAATAATGGTCTTTCATAAAATTATCCGCTGGATTCTAAAAAGGCATGAAAAATTGAAGTTTATATCTGTACATTTGAAAACAAAATGAACTGTGCATTAAGCGACAATTTTCTAATAAAACTGCAGTAAGATAATTGACACAAGGTACAAATTTTGCATGACGAACTTAAAGTGAATTATTGAAGTTTATTTATGAAAATTAAGACAAAATTGTGAAAATGAGAGTCTTCCATATAATTTTCCGTCAGACTATAAGGAGAAAGAAAATTGAAAGTGAGTTTTATATATAGATATGTAATATACTGAAAATGAGGGGCTTTCAAGCAATTTCCCAAAAAAGACAAAAGTGAGGATGAAAATTTGTAGCTAGTTTATATATATTATATATATAGATATATAGATATATAGTATATGAAAAATGAGGGGCTTTCCAATAATTTTCCTCTAAGAGACGGCCAAAAAGGCTTGAAAAAGGAACCCACACATTCCTAGTATATAAAAGAAAAGAAGAAAGAAAAAGAAAAAGAATTCCTCACACATGATAGAAATAAAAAATAAAATTAATAATTTGAGAAGGGAGAGAGGGAGAGTGATTAGCGAGTGGAAAAATCAACAGTCGTTTTATTTTATTTTATTTTTTTAAAACTACCCGTAAATCTAACTCATGCACATTGCACACACAAGGACACAACACACACACATCCATGAGACATACTAATTTGCCCTCGAAAGCGTTAAGTTGGGTTCGAACTCCGCACTCTCCCCAGAAGAGGAAGTGTCATAGCCCACGGATCAGGTTAAAGCTAGGTTTGATACTTTTTTTTATCAAATCTGGTTTTCCACCGTCCTTTGTGTAATACAAGAATGACTGAGATTGAAATAATATAAAAATCCTAATTTTGAGGATATATTTATATTCTTACTAAATCTTAACTAAATCTTAACTGCTCGTGAATTGCACCAAGAACGGTGGATAAGCAGTTTTAATAAAAAAGCTTCAAAACCAACTTTTATGCGATCCATGACCGGTGCCATAATAGAGTTGTCTTAATTGGTTAATTAGAATAATCAATTTATTAGATACTATAATTAGACTCAAAATTAAATTGATATGGTTACGGGTGTATATTGTACGTCCTAATTTTGTGTGAATAGTTATATGGTATCATTTTAATGGCTGAGCTTTTGGCAGAGGCCCAGCTATTAATACCTTGCTAATTTTAGGATTTAATGCCAAGTTAATTATAGCACTAATAGGTTTCCATAAGACACCCCCTCCCTCCGGCACCACCATAAACTCTCGGATTCGGAGTGGCTGCTATGAGCAGCATAATAGCAACCATCCTATTAGGATGAACGGTCCAGACTCATCCAAGATCGAAAACAACGGTTGAGATTTGTGTAAAACATGGACACTTCGGTATTGATGTATCTTATGTGCAAAGCATGTAGGATTTATGGTCAGAATTATTGCACAGCATCCCTGCTATTAATTTTGTAATAGCAGACACTCTTTTTTCCAAATCCCCACCCCCAACCCTTGCACACATGTGCACGTATATATACACTAATCTATACATACATATATACATATACATAGAGGAAAAGGGTTATGAGCCCCGTGTCCCTTTTATAAAAATAAACTCTCATCCCAATATACACATACCCTCATGTATTTTACCATTCCAAACCGGCCATCTTAATTTATGTATGATGAAACTCTTATGGACAAAATATCTTAGGATTTAAACACGCCTAACACTTTCATCAAGTGATTGCAATTTTTCTATACCGATAGGCCATTGATTTTTCTATTTGTTTGATGAATGGGTTAGAATCTTTAAATCATGAGATTTTTTATATATAGGGATTTAATAATACGTAGATCAAAATAACCGGTTTGTATTGATGAAATACACAGGCGTATATGTATATTCGGACGATAGCTCGTTTTAAAAAAAAAGGACTACCGGTTCATTTCCCTTTTCCTCCACATATATATACACATATGCTGAGTATAGAGTGGTTGGAAACTCAACCATCCCTAGACGGAAGAACGGGACTAGGGGTCTAGCAGAGGCCCCAACCCCGGCAAGCCTCGGGTAAATGGTGCGTATACTACTCCGTAGTTCTCTATATACTTATTATAAATATACATACCGATAGAGATTCAATAAGTTTAGAGTTAGTCTATTGGCAAAGACATGGGCTGTTAACCCTAAAGACCGGCTCAAGTCCTTACAATTTCATTTTTTGAAGGGAAAAATGGGTCTAGCTCCCTGGATCAAGAAACCGATAGAAAAAACTCTCTAGATCCAAAAAGTTACATGTTTAAGCCCATATAGTACAACCGATCATTTTTTATGTTTTAATATTCACATGTAGTAGGTAAACTGCTACATTCGACAGGTACCTTACTATATCTGATAAATGTAATATTTATCTACCAAGTGTAGCAATTAGGTAAACTGCTATATCATTTGATAAATGTAACAGTCATCTACTAAGTGTAGCAGTTATGTAAACTGCTATATTTGATAAATATGGAGGGTTGATGTATGGCAACCAAGGGGGGAAAAAATCTTATCTACTACCATGATACTCATTAGTCTTTTGGGTTGTTACTCATATTAATATTATTCCTATGAGGACAAGACTTGCAAAATAATTGTAGTGTTACATAACCTCACCTTCCAGGTCTAACTTGTAACCAACCATTACCAGGCATTGGCAAATGGAAGATTGACTGCCGCCGTTCATAGAGTGAAGATGATGAAAGATGGTATAAGATACTCCATTGGTCTTGGCTCGCGACCCGTCAATGGCGTTAAAATAGATGCCCCTGAAGAATTGATCAATGAAGAACATCCAAAGTTGTACAAGCCATACGAATATGAACCTTACCTGCAGTATCGTGTATCGACGGGTGGGATGCGCTTTGTGGATCCCTTAATGGACCTGCACTCTGTGGATCCCTTAAAGGACTATTGTGGCATTGGTGTTGAAGATAAGATGTTATAATTTTCATGTTTTGTTAAATCGTATTTTATGGTAATATGATGCGCCTGCATGCTCAGGCTAATAAATATCCTTGTTGTTTCACCGTCAATAGTGTGTGGTATTAAACCGAAGGCTTAAAATTTGTGTTATTCATTTGCAATTTGCTGCGCGTATGTTACTTGGTTGCAATTTACACACTTTTTGTTATTTAACGAAAAAATGAAAATCTGTGGAATTATCACCAAATCTTTTCTTTTTAAAAAAAATTAAAAGATGCACTATAGATCTCAATTTTAGATGCAACAAAATTTATTATTTATGTAAATCTCAATTTAGATGCAACAACATTTATTATTTATTGTACAGATCTTAAGTCCTTTTATATTTAATTTTCAGAATGAATGACCTGAAAACTCAATGTAAACCTATAGAACGAAGATAATGTTTTATTGGGGCAAATTCGTGGGTGTCCTGATGATGCGTGTGTAGTGTGTGTGGTGTGCATGGATGTTTTGTGTGTGCCGTGTATTTAGGTTAGGTCTTACGGGCCTGTGCCAACCAAAAAAACAAAGATTATTATGTAACAACAATATTTTCGAGAATTAATATATGTGATTTTTTTCTAATGCTTATATGTAGTTTTGCAATAAAAAGGCTCACAATCCATGGAATAAATATTTGGTGGAAGCTCAAATAATATTTTGTTGGAACAACTTTCTCAATTAATAAGAGGATTAATACCATTTAATATCTTTGTAATTGATTGTTGAAGCAATAACTAATAAACGACTTGGCCTCTCTAAATAAATGGATGACTTGTATTAAAGACTTGGCCTCTCTAAGGCTTGGAGAGGATTGGAATCCCATGTTAAAGCTACTCATAATCGAAAAATTCTTTCATGTACCAAGTGAATGTACCCGGTCATCACAAAAAGAAAGACAGAAAAGAAAGAAATAAAGATATGGGCATAATAAAATTGTCTGAAGTTGCCTGATATTTCTCTTTTTTCCCTTTTCCTTTTTGTTTTTGTTTTGAGAAATGTGGGTGTCCTTGTCATAAGAGAGTTTCTATCTTATATAGGTCAAAAATGTGGGCTCATTCTATTTATGTTTTGATTATTTCCATATCTTATTCCATATTTGTGCTAACCTTTTTTGTAGGTTTAATTAATCATGGAACATTTGACAGAAGTCGGAGGCGAAAAGTATAATTGTCATGGAGGATCATATGGGACTTCAAAAGACTAAAGTTTAAAGATCAAATTTGAATCCCAAAAGAACAAGACAAGATTTTGGTGTTCGCTCTATACATTCTTAATGGGACAGAAGCCTTACCCGCGACAGCCGGAACACACGCATACAACAAGAATACACAACAAACGCATAATTAGAAAGTGATTCAAGATGTTCAAGTTATAACTAATATATGATACTCGATGATAATATGAAACCTTCATATTCTCATCGATACTCATATATGAAACTAAAAGTGCCACTTAGTCCCCGTCTATCGGTTAACATACGTTCGATATTCGTCGTGACATAGAACTATACGAAGGTTGTTAAATATCGGACGGTATAGCTCGATACTAATAACCGTCGTATAGTCTATGTGACATGAAGATTCAATTGTATGATAACCGATAAATTTGTCCCGCGTGGACAAGTTAGGAATGTATAAAGCAAATACCTTCATTCACTTGTGTTTTCATCCGTTTCGAGATATTTCGTCGGTACCTTTCCGCTGGATCTCCGTGTACAAAGATAGATTAGATGTTCATTTCAACGTTGTTTCACAGCTTTGAAATGATTATCTATTCTATTACAGTGTACTCGAAGAACAGCGGGGATGTGCTGCCGAAATTTACTCGAAACGGTTGAAAGCACAAGAGAATGGGTGTTCGCTCTATATATTCTTAATAGGATAGAAGCCTTACCCCCGATAGCCGGAACACACACATACATCAAGAATACACCACAAACGCATAATTAGTGAGTGATTCAAGATGTTCAACTTAAAACCAATATATGATACTCGATGATAATATGAAACCTTCATATTCTCATCGATACTCATATATGAAACTAAAATCGCCACTTAGTCCCCGTCTATCGGTTAACATACGTTCGATGTTCGTCGTGACATAGAACTATACGAAGGTTGTTAAATATCGGACGGTATAGCTCGATACTAACAACCGTCGTATAGTCTATGTGACGAGAAGATTCAATTATATGATAACCGATAGATTTATCCCGTGTGGACTAGTTAGGAATGTATAAAGCAAACACCTTCATTCACTTATGTTTTCATCCGTTTCGAGATATTTCGTCGGTACCTTTCCGCTGGTTCTCCGTGTACAAAGATAGATTAGATATTCATTTCAACGTTATTTCACAGCTTTGAAATGATTATTTATTCTCTTACAGTGTACTCGGAGAACAGCGGGGAGGTGCTGCCGAAATTTACTCGAAACGGTTGAAAGCACAAGTGAATGGGTGTTCGCTCAATACATTCTTAATGGGACAGAAGCCTTACCCCCAGCAGCCAGAACACACGCATACAACAAGAATACACAACAAACACATAATTAGAGAGTGATTCAAGATGTTCAAGTTAAAACCAATATATGATACTCGATGATAATATGAAACCTTCATATTCTCATCGATACTCATATATGAAACTAAAAGCGCTACTTAGTCCCCGTCTATCGGTTAACATACGTTCGATGTTCGTCGTGACATAGAACTATACGAAGGTTGTTAAATATCGGATGGTATAGCTCGATACTAACAACCGTCGTATAGTCTATGTGACGAGAAGATTCAATCGTATGATAACCGATAAATTTGTCCCGTGTGGACAACTTAGGAATGTATAAAGCAAACACCTTCATTCACTTGTGTTTTCATCCGTTTCGAGATATTTCGTCGGTACCTTTCCACTGGTTCTCCGTGTACAAAGATAGATTAGATGTTCATTTCAACGTTGTTTCACAGCTTTGAAATGATTATCTATTCTATTACAGTGTACTCGGAGAACAGTGGGGAGGTGCTGCCGAAATTTACTCGAAACGGTTGAAAACACAAGCGAATGGGTGTTCGCTCTATACATTCTTAATGGGATAGAAGCCTTACCCCCGACAGCCGGAACACACACATACAACAAGAATACACAACAAACGCATAATTAGAGAGTGATTCAAGATGTTCAAGTTAAAACCAATACATGATACTTGATGATAATATGAAACCTTCATATTCTCATCGATACTCATATATGAAACTAAAAGCGTCACTTAGTCCTCATCTATCGGTTAACATACGTTCGATAATTTATTCTTTTCAACGACAAACGCACACACAAAGCATATACACGGATTTTCTCCTTTGTCAGTAACTATCCCGTTCTTATATTTCTCAATATAGTCACCATAACCTACAATTTATATGTTATACAGTCTAACATGGCCCATGAGTACGTCAGAGTTAAGGACTGGATGTATGTGGATTGGCAACAACGTATGCAACCTAAGTTTGTCACAGGAGTTGCTGCTTTTATTGAATTTGCACGCGCACATAATAAGATCATAATAGAGAAGATTCTCTGTCCGTGCGATAGATGTGGCAATAAGTACTGGCAGAAGGTAGAATTGACAGAGCTTCATATTGTAAAATATGGGTTTACTAGACTTTATACAGCTTGAAAATATCACGGGGAAGGACAAGAATGCAGTAATGCGGCAGAAGAAGAAGGAGCACACGATAATGCGGCAGGAGAAGAAGGAGAATTCGGTAATGCGGCAGAAGGAGAAGACGGTAATTTATTTCCATCAGGAGAAATGGAGGATATGGTAGAGGCTGCCCTAGGTGAATCTATTCGTACCGAAGATGACATTTCTTCCGGTCAAGGACCGCGTGCGGATAAATATGAAAATTTCATGAATGATGCTAGAAAACCAATTTCTGAGAATGCGAAGTATTCCACCCTCTCATGGTTCGTCCAACTTTTCCAGATTAAGTGCCTAAATGGATGGAGCAACAAGTCATTCATAATGCTTGTTTCGTTCTTGAAAGATTCTATGCCCCCGGGAAATAACGTGCCCGACAGCTGGTACGGAGCCCAGAAGATGATGCCTGATTTTGGTCTAAAGTGCGAGAAGATTCAAGCATGTCCTAAAAATTGCGTGTTGTACCGGAAAGAGAATTCAGATTTGAAAGAGTGTCCAACATGCGGAGAGGCTAGGTATAAGCCGAAAGATTCTGATAAGAAGCCTGATATACCTGTCAAGATAGCACGATACTTTTCCATAACACAGAGGCTACAGAGGCTATTCAGGTGCAAGAAAACAGCCGAGGCAATGATTTGGCATCACCATGCTCCTCCAAGTGAAGATGGAAAAATGAGTCATCCAAGAGATTCACCGGCATGGAAGGATTTCGATAGGAGACACGCAATATTCAGTAGTGATTCAACTATATGGCTGGAAGTCACAGCACATGGCCTGTTGTAATGATAATTTATAATTTGTCGTCTTGGTTGGCTATGGACCAATCATACTTTATGATGCCTCTTCTTATCGACGGACCAAACTCACCGGGAAACAATATCGATATCTATCTCCGACCTCTGATCGAGGAGTTGAAATCTTTGTTCATTGATGGTGTAGAGACATACGATGCAAACACAACTACAACCTTCATACTGCGTGCGGCTTTAATGTGGACAATTAATGACTTTCCTGCATATGGAATGATATCAGGTTGGTCCATACATGGTCACAGAGCATGTCCTCATTGCCATCAACTTACAACATCGAAATTCTTGAATTTTAGCAGGAAGGTTTGTTATTGCGGCCATTAACGTTTCCTGCCTCCAGACCACCCCTATAGATTAGACACGGTTCACTTTGATAGTCATCAGGAGCTTCTTGGACCTCCATCCCCATTGTCCGGAGAGGACGTGACTGCTCAATGGGATGGTTATAATAATGTGACCTTTGGGATGGATCCGACGAAACAGGTCAAACCACCATTTTGGAACAAGTTAAGCATTTTCTTCGAGCTTCCGTACTGGTCAACAAATTTAGTGCGTCATTGTCTGGACGTCATGCATATAGAGAAGGGAGTATCAGAGCATAAACTCAACTTGCTTCTTTGTAAAGACGGGAAATCGAAAGACAAACTGAATGCTCGGATGGATCTACAGGAGTGGGGAATAAGAAGTGAATTGCACCCCAGACTGGTAGCGGGTAAACCAGGCAAGTTTGTACTTCCCAATGCCGCTTATCATATGTCACAACTGGAGAAGAAAAGATTCCTGCAGGTGTTGCATGATTTGAAAGTTCCCACAGGTTTCTCAGGATCATTCAGCAAGAAAATAAAAATTGTGAAAGGCAAGATCGATGGGCTAAAAGTCATGATCACCATGTTATCGTAGAGCACCTTCTTCCATTAGCCCTCAGGACTTCTCTCCCCGAATCGGTTGGTCTAGTAATCAACGACCTATGTTGTTTTTTCAGAGAGCTGTGTGCTAAAACACTGGAGGTTGTGACGCTGGATAAACTAGAAAATTCTATTGCGTTGATACTTTGCAAGTTTGATCGTATTTTCCCACCGTCATTCTTCGATATCACAATACACTTGACGGTTCATCTTGCAACTGAGGCTAAGTTAGCCGGACCGGTACAATATCGATGGATGTATCCCGTCGAGAGGTACGTGTAATTTTTCGTTTCGGGCAATTTTTAAATTTATTATTGTCCTGTATGCCCGTATTTATTTATTCAACATATTTTCATTAGGTACCTCTACACTCTTAAAAAGTATATACGAAATAAAAATCGACCAGAGGGTTCTATCAAGCAAGGTTATCTTCTTGATGAAGCAACCACATTTTGTTCCCACTATCTGGACGAGAACATTGAGACAAGACTTAACCGGCCTCGAAGAATTCAAGACGGGCCATATGGTAAAGCCGATTATAAGAGGGTAGACACTATGTTTATCAACAAGATATACCGGTTTATCTTGCTTAATTGCGCATGTCTTGAACAAATTAGAGACTAAGTTTTTTTGGATTAATTGTTATATTTGTGTTTGTGTGTGTATGAAATGATATAATATTAATGTCATCTTTATTTGTCGAAAACAGAATTCATTTTAACGAGGTACGTGAGGGGCATCCTGATTGGAACGAAGAACGATTGGAAAAATATCATCAGGATAATTTTTGTGATTGGGTCACAGATCATGTAAGTTATTCGAATAACATTTTATTGTTATCAGTTTTAATCTAAACTTGTATCGTTATGTACTTTTCGTAAAATTTATTTTGTTAGATCCACGATCCGAACTTGTCTGCATCATTTGAGAGTGATTCAAGATGTTTAGCTCAATTTCCTAATATGGAGGTTGCATATTACAAAAGATTTGGTGTCCTTGGATACAAATTCGAAATTAAGGACATAGAAACATCTAGAACCACTCAGAATAGTGGGATTGCGACGGTAGGATCGGACGGTGTGATTTATTATGGGTACTTAAATTGTATACTCGGCATCTACTATCCCGGACGATCAGAACCCTTTTATATATTCTAGTGTACTTGGTACGATACGCGAACCGATACGGATAAGTGGAGAAGCAATCTTGGGACTTAGAAAGATGAATATGGATTGACCAGTATGAACACACTTCGATTTTACGGTCAGGAAGATCCGTTTATCTTTCCGAACCAAGCGTTCCAAGTATACTACTCACAGTGTTTGAAGCATCCGGAATGGAGTGTTGTATGCCGATGGAAACCCAGGGATGTCTACGATATCCCAGAATTCGAGGACAGCGATGAAAATGAAGAAGAGAGAAGGCTTAGAGTGCTCCGACCGTCTGTTTCGAAGGACGGGTTGTCTTCGGCCGATCATGAAGTTACGTGGGTTAGAAATGACATCGACGATGAAATCCAAGTAGATATGTATAATGCGCCCACGAAACGAAAAAGTTTATCAGTAATGTTATATTATTACTTCACATTTTACGATCTATACATATATAGTCAATACTTTTAATGATTGTCTAATGCGTCCACGAACCGTTTATCTAGATTTGATGACGATGACGGGAGCAGCGAGGGGCGGCAGGAGCTCCAGCCGCAGTAGAGGCAGAGGCAGAGCGGTTCTGCCGCCTGGAGAGCTGCGTAGGGAGCTTCAGAGGGCCGGTCTTGCACCCAGATCGGAGACCCCTTTGGATGCCTCCTTCCGTGAAGACTTTGCCAAACCTCCAGGTATATTACACGCATATCCATTTTGAATGTAATATTCTAGATATTCATGCATGTTTATGTCAAAATTACTTATATTGTCAATGTTTGATTGTCTAGTTGTTGGTGATGTGTCCACATCAGGGACAGAGACCACTCCCGCTCCTCCAGGTATGTTTATATATCATATAGTGCATGTATATTGATTTAGAATGCTATATCATAAATATACACACATTCCTTTTGCTCTTACTTAGATAGTAATTTTTATTATTGTCTAGCTGTAGGTGGTGACACCACCGCACCTACGGGTATGTTTATATATCCTATAGTGCATGCATATTGATTTAGAATGTTATATAATTGATCTACACATTCTTTTTGCAATTACTTATATAATCTATTTTTAATTGTCTAATTATAGGTGGTGCGTCCATATCTGACGCAGGGGCCACTCCTGCCACTTCCGTACCCTCCGCATCGTCTGTAGGTTAGTATGAATAAATATAAAATATTTATTCATTTTACATATGCTCTATAGAATAAATATGAACTTCATGGAAATTTAGCGTCAATGTTTATTTTCTAGTTGGAGGGGATGCGTCCGCATCCGGGACACCGGCTGTTCCTCACCGGAGGAACTATCGTCCCGCTCGTACTGCTGCCCGGGCCCAGGCTCGTACTTTAGTCACCGGAGGTATATATCACACTTCAATTTTCGTTTAATCTTGATTTCTTAATACAACTTTGTCTTAATATTGATTGTCTTGATATTTCTTGCAGACGCCGGGCCTCCCCATCCCCAGAGGGGGACTCGAGGCCCGAATCAGTCCCATAGGCTGAGGCCTGGCAGAGCCAGGGGGAGGCAGCATTCCCCCTCTTTTTTACCCTTGATTATCGCTATACTGGTCCTCATGCCGAAAAATTCTGATTGGGTTTTATTTTAAATTAACGGCTTCGCTTGACTTATCCATGGATCGTGCATCCGGTGGCTGATTTTGACGATCCAAATATGTAACCCTATGTTTTCAAGTGTTTCAGACAAATTGATGGAGTCGGATTGGCTAAATTCTATATTCTTTTGTAAATATCCCTACTTTAGTGCGTATTATTCGAACCGGCTTCAATTAAAGTCGTGGATACTTATTATTACTTCGAGCGCTGTTACCATGTGGATTTGGGTTGAAGGTATAGTTCCTTACCCTTTCAGTGTCGCATCTGTTATCACATTGAATGTGGTTCTAGATTATCATATTAATCATGTGACATGTTTCATCTACTAAGTTTCTGTCAAGGCATTATCTCCTTCCAATGTTGACCTTGGTTTCGATCGGATGTGTGCTAAGATAAAGATTTGTCGTTCATTTCTCGCATCCTTCTGTTAATCATGGATTTATTAGCTCGAGTAAAATCGGCTGGAGAAAATTCCATTCAAGACTTTCCGATTGTTCGAACATGCGTATTTCAAGATACTTCTGTTTCTTTGCTTTGAGAAACTGTTGGCATGCGGAGCGCATGCCTTATCGTGTTCGGTACGATTTTGTTTGTCACATTGAAGTGTGATCTTTGTCGTTGAAATTCTTATTATTTGCTTCGAGACACTGTTGCCATGCGTGTTGCATATGCTTTCGTATCCATTGCGATCTGGTTTGTCACATCGTGGTATGATATATTCGTCTTCAAAATTATGTTGACACAATATATTCATCTCAGTTTTTGACTTAGATATGAGCCATCTAGACTCGGCATGAGTCATTCTGTTTGGGTTTGGAGATGAGCCATGATGAAGGACTGATCGAGTTGTGTCGTGCATATTTTTGAGCTGTTTGACATTAGATTCAGTGAGAACCGGTTATTCTGTTTGAAAACTCGCTAGCGTTAATAGATGGAGTAAGCCCTAAAGGGCAATCGGCAGTAGCAGATTTTTGGCAAGATGGTTCATATCTGAATGGATTCAGTCCAAGGTGGAGATTTGTTGGGATGTCTTGAATCCTAACTAATCTATTATATTTATATTTATGTTTAAATATATTTTGTTTGTTTGTTTAGAGATAAGATTTAGTTAGTTATTTAGAGATAAATCCTAATTAAATCAATATTATCTCTAATTACCATTGTATAGGCTATAAATATGAGCAATAGCCTAGGCTTAGATTGTACCAGCAGGAGAGAGCCGCCACAATGTAGCCATAATATTTGTAAGAGTCCTCTCTCCTTTAGGGAGAGATCTGTGAGGTCCAATGTTTATTATGTATTCTCCATGTAAACTCTCTTATCTGAAAATATGTAATTTTTCCATCTGAATTAATGAAAAACGTTCTCCACGGTGCCCGTGGATTTTCCCATTTGGATTTTCCATGTAAAATCTCTGTGTTCCTTTGGTATTTATGTTTTATGTTTTCTGCGATTTGTTTGATCTCTGTTTCCGCGTTTATCTCGATCATCCATAACATAGGTCATTTTTTTCTTCTTTTGAAGCAATTTAAAATTGGACTCTGAATACTTATAATAATTATTTTTAAGGTTATTTGTATATGCATATATGAAGCCTCTTACGGATCAAACTTTTTTACTCATTCAAGTGTAACATATCGATTGGTCATAAGGTATAGTTTATATAAATAAGAGATTAAGAGGATAATTGAGTCAAGAGTGGGAGAATGTAAGAAATTACATCATGAATGACTCTAATATCCAATTAATTATTATGTAACATGTGAGTATTAAATAAATGGGATGGTTATTTTCATTTAGTTGGGTGGTTATCCTGAAACCACCATGTAGTTATGAAAACTATAATAACGCTCTTAATGGAAAGGGTCCCTTAATGGAAAGGGTTATAAAATCGAGTCTCTTGCATACACATTCTCAAGACTTGTGAATTAAATTTGTTTCTATCTATCAAGAAAACTCTAAAGGAAAAAGAGCAGGTAAGAACATTTTGGAGTCATATCACAATCAATTGGAATCTTATTGGATCTGGCATTGGAATTTGGTCTTTCTATTAAGATCAAAGTCTAATTCATGGTGAAAGGTATAATATTTGATCTCATTTATGGCATGTACAAGATATAATTATTTTGTTAATCATGCTATATGTTTTATACTTTTAATTTCTTGCATGAAATATTTCTTTTATATCCAACGGTGATGTTTTATTTTTGTAAAATTGGTCGGAAGGTGCATTAAATTATTTTGTAGTTTAGTATTTATAAAGCCGATATTCTGTATGTTTGTCAGGGTTTATTACGATATGAACAATAATACTGTTTTCTCAAGTACAATGGTAATTGTCCTATAAACACTACTACAAATAGGGGTTGCCCCTACGGATTTATCCGTAGGAGCAAATCACTGCCCCCACGGATATATTCGTAGGGGCAAGAAATTACCCTGTTGGTGCAAACGCCGTAGGTGCAAGTCATAGCCTTGCACATGCCCCTACGGTCAAAAACTTACCCCTACGGCGTAATGTGTAGGTCCATATGTCCGTACGGATTAGACTGTAGGGACAAAAAAGTTATTTAATTTATCGGTTTAAAAAATAAAATAGTTGTCCCTACGGAGTTATCCGTAGGGCCAACTGTTTGGACCTACGGATACATGCGTAGGTCCCGATGTGTAGGGGCAAAACATCAGGTATCCTGATATTTTGTCCCTACGGATACCTGTGTAGGGGCATGTTTCAGCCCTTACGGACAACTCCGTAGGGACAAGTATAACCCCCTCTTATTGAGATCATAGGGGCAAAATATCAGGTATCCTGATATTTTGCCCCTACGGATAAATCCGTAGGGACAAAGTAGGACCCTACGGATTAATCCGTAGGGGCAAAGATGGGCCTTACGGCTTAATCCGTAGGGACATCTTATCAGGGTTTTTTTTAAAAAAGGGCTGCCTGTTTTTTTCTCGCCCTGTACACAATAATATATGCATCATATATAAAATTAATCAACATGCAGAATATATACCGCAGTATTCATAATCACATCTCACGCATAATATACAAAAGAAATCAACAAGCAGAATACGATATCAATATAAACACGCAAACACCACCAATATCAATATCGTCCAAAATATATACAATATGTATCATATAAATAAATACATGTTTAAAATATAAGAATCAAAAAGCTACCCTAGCTCGGTCCAGCTCCACCTCTGATAAACGCCACAATTTGGCGCGCCTGCTTCTCGGATATACCCTGAGTCAATAAATCATTCAATGCGGAGTGTGCGGGAGTCTGAGCGGGCTGTGGAGCTGTAGGAGTGGTCTGCGCAACCGCCACCGAGGTAGTGGCTTGAGGAGCCGCAGCTGTAGGAGTCTGAGCGGGCAGTGGAGCTATAGGAGTTGTCTGCGGAACCGCAACCGAGATAGTGGCTTGCGGAGCCGCAGCCGAAAGATATGCATGTGGAGGCTCGGCCGATGTACCCTGTCTCGTCTGGACCTACGTGTGTAATAAACGAGTAAGAATTATGTATTAGTCGAATTCGTATCATTATCAAGTTATTGCGAAACCCCAATCTATGTATACTTAGGGACTAATAAAAGGAACCCACATTGAGTACTAGTCTATGCTCATGATGATGCACATGTAAGTTGTGACCCTTAGGAGATGGCTTGAGTTGAACCTCCGCTAGGTTGTTAATATTGTGGGCCTAAATGAAAGATCTCAATTGATTTGTTAATTGGAGTTTTGATGAATTATGTTTTGTAAAGAATGATCAGCTCATTTTTCTTGGACCTCATTCTTATGCTTTTATTGGTAAAATCCAATAATAAACTTGTGTATCTTCTAGAATATATATAGAACATGTTAGGTACCATGCATTCGTGATTAAAGGGCTCTTCAATTAGTTTATTAATACATGGAGATATAAGATATGAGTAGAGATTTTTGTGGGTCTAATGGATATGTGCATCTCATATAATCTAATGAATGGCCAAAATGTTCAACAAAAGTGTCAATATTTTTAAAGATTTTGGTGCGATAATCTAAGGAAAGCGATCTAAAGTTTAAATCACAATTGAAAGAATATAACATACTGCATGTTATTTTTGTTGTATGTGTGTGTTTCGGCTGTCGGGGGTAAGGCTTCTATCCCATTAAGAATGTATAAAGAGAACACCCATTCGCTTGTGCTTTCAACCGTTTCAAGTAAATTCGGCACCACCATCCCGCTGTTCTCAGAGTACACTGTAATAGAATAGATAATCATTTCAAAGCTGTGAAACAATGTTGAAATGAATATCTAATCTATCTTTGTACATGGAGAACAAGGGGAAAAGTACCGACAAAATATCTCGAAACGGATGAAAACACAAGTGAATGAAGGTGTTTGCTTTATACATTCCTAACTTGTCCACACGGGACAAATCTATCGGTTATCATACGATTGAATCTTCTCGTCACATATACTACACGACGGTTGTTAGTATTGAGCTATACCATCCGATATTTAACAACCTACGTATAGTTCTATGTCACGACGAACATCGAACGTATGTTAACCGATAGACGGGGACTAAGTGGTGCTTTGAGTTTCATATATGAATATCGATGAGAATATGAAAGTTTCATATTATCATTGAGTATCATATATTGGTTTTAACTTGAACATCTTGAATCACTCTCTAATGATGCGTTTGTTGTGTATTCTTGTTGTATGTGTGTGTTTCGACTGTCGGGGGTAAGGCTTCTATCCCATTAAGAATGTATAGAGCGAACACCCATTCGCTTGTGCTTTCAACCGTTTCGAGTAAATTTCGGCAGCACCTCCCCGCTGTTCTCCGAGTACACTGTAATAGAATAGATAATCATTTCAAAACTGTGAAACAACGTTAAAATAAACATCTAATGTATCTTTGTACATGGAGAACAAGCGGAAAAATACCGACGAAATATCTCGAAACGGATGAAAATACAAGTGAATGAAGGTGTTTGCTTTATACATTCCTAACTTGTCCACACGGGACAAATCTATCGGTTATCATATGATTGAATCTTCTCGTCACATAGACTACACGACGGTTGTTAGTATCGAGCTATACCGTCCGATATTTAACAACCTACGTATAGTTCTATGTCACGACGAATATCGAACGTATGTTAACTGATAGACGGGGACTAAGTGGCGCTTTGAGTTTCATATATGAGTATCGATGAGAATATGAAAGTTTCATATTATCATCGAGTATCATATATTGGTTTTAACTTGAACATCTTGAATCACTCTCTAATGATGCGTTTGTTGTGTATTCTTGTTGTATGTGTGTGTTTCGGCTGTCGGAGGTAAGTTTTCTATCCCATTAAGAATGTATAGAGCGAGCACTCATTCACTTGTGCTTTCAACTGTTTCAAGTAAATTTCGACAGCATCTCCCCGCTGTTCTCCGAGTACACTGTAATAGAATAGATAATCATTTCAAAGCTGTGAAACAACGTTGTAATGAACATCTAATCTATCTTTGTACACGAAGAACCAGCGGAAAAGTACAGACGAAATATCTTGAAACGGATGAAAACACAATTGAATGAAGGTGTTCGCTTTATACATTCCTAACTTGTCCACACGGGACAAATCTATCAGTTATCATACGATTGAATCTTCTCATCACATAGACTACACGACGGTTGTTAGTATCGAGCTATACTGTCCGATTTATAACAACTTTCGTATAATTCTATGTCACGACGAATATCGAACGTATGTTAACCGATAGACGGGGACTAAGTGACGCTTTGAGTTTCATATATGAGTATCGATGAGAATATGAAAGTTTCATATTATCATCGAATATCATATATTGGTTTTAACTTGAAAAACGTGCCGTTGAAACAAATTATTGTTCTCCACCTTGCACTCTCTTAACAATGGTACATGTATTAAACAACATGTAAGAGCTATCTATAACAACTCTAAATTTTCACCTGTTGAGTTCAACAAAAAGGTTTTTGATATAACAAACACAACCTTTCTTAATTTTTTTGGAGACATAAATCAAGGATAAAATAGATTTCAGATGGTGATAAAAATACCAAATTATTTCATTGTTGGGTTAATATCAGAAGATGTCAAAACATAATTACAAAGTTGCAAAATGTAGAAGACATTTGTTTTGAGGAGCATAAACAGATTATTCATATGGCAGCTTCTCATTTTGAAAAAGCTTTTACTTCACAAAATATAAATGCAGAATTTGATTGCAGACATATCGTTTCTAATATGATTTCAGATGTTGAAAATGAAATACTTAATGATATTCCTTTTATTGAAGAGCTACACAGTTGTATTAAGAATATGGATCCAAATAGTGCTCCTGGTCCTGATTGGTTCTCTGACAAGTTCTATTTGGCTGCATGACAGATTATTAGTCAAGATCTTTTGGAAGCTGGGAAATATTTTTTCAAACATAAAGAGGTGCCCAAGGCTGTTAATTCTACTCTCGTTTGTCTTATTCCCAGAAAAGCAAACTGTCGCTCCATCATCGATTATAGGCCTATAAACCTTTATAATTTTCTATACAAAATTTTCATTATCCCCAACCCTAGCCTCGCCCGAGCCCCAGCCGAACCCCAACCCTAACCCCAACCCCAGCCCCAACCCCAGCCCCAGCCGAACCCCAACCCCAACACCAAACCCCAACCGAACCCTAACCGTAACCCTAACCTCCCAACCGATGCCTAACCCTAACCCTCATCGGTACCTAAAACCTGAACCCTAGCCCTAAAATCATCAAAATTATGTTTAATTGGAGATTTACTAACCTGTAGGCGGTGGAGGAGACGACGGAGACGCTTGATCGGTGGTCGACGACGCACGCAATCGGCGACGAGGAAGAACGAGGGCGGTGGCGACGACGAGAACGGAGAGCGGTGGCGACGACGAGAAAACTGCAGACGCACGAAAGAGAATTTTGGGAATTTTGGGAACGCGCGAGGGAGATCGAGGCGTAGGGCATTTATGTGCCTTTTTTTATTAAATTCCCATTTAGATGCCCCTACGGATTAGTCCGTAGGTCATTAGTTTGCGGCTCCGTAGGGCCAAACAACAAATTACGATTTAATATTTTTAAATTAAAACGTCGGGCACCGTAGAGACAACCATTGGGCCCTAAGGACTAATCCGTAGGGACAACAAATATCTACCCTAACGGATTCCATTATCCGTAGGGGCAACCCCATATTGTAGTAGTGAAACGATTTCTTTACTAATTTTTGTAAATGTAAATAACTCTCTTTGTTCAAACTTAACTGAATTCTAACAAATGTTGCAATTATTTAGTTACAAGAAAATTATATAAAAGAATATCACGTTGTATGCAATGATTCAATGTAAATAATTCTATATAACTTTTGTGTCGGGTGCTTGCAGCATCGCAGCGTGCACGATGCTAGTGCATGGCAACACATGCATGTGAGTAATAAGAGAATCCAAAAGACCAAAGTATGTAGGACAAAATATAAAAGCACATAAGACCAAAAGAGATCGTATTCCCTTTTGAGCCACGATATAGAAAAGATTATTAATTTGTGGTGATCCCATGAGAGAGACATGGAAAAATTATTAATTTGTGGTCCAGAAATTGATATAGAAAAATTATGAATTTGTGGTCCCATGAGAGAGAGGTTTTCTTATACTTACCCTTCCAAAATTAATTTGTGGCCCAAAGCAATAATTCAGATCCATCGATTTATAGTGCTCTTAAATCAAACGGGAATTTGCAGGGCACCGCCCGCTGGGTTATCCATTGTCCATAATGCAGTTTATGGACGGATGATTTGCCAAGATAGAAAAAGTATCTCTAAAAATAAGATTTGGAATTTTCTTTCAATCACAATTCTTGGGACAAAGTATTGAGGAATGGCCCATATGTAAGATCATCATTATCGATACGGGTCTTTTCCATTAAAAAGGGAATTTTTTGTTACAATAGAACCATGGTAATGTGGATCATTCAAGAATCGAAGTCGATTTGATTTATAAAAAAAAATATCGATGAACTTCTATGAAATGGTTTCACGGGGTTTAGCCAATTGCCCCATCGTGGGATATCATTGAGAAATAGGAATCCGTGTTATCAAGGGATTTTCTGTAATTATTTCAAGTATGGAATGGGTCAATCATCCCACTTTGGTATCTTTTTGAACAAAAATGGTAATATTGTTCCTCCATTGATTAAGAATTTCGGTCTTTTGGAAGTATGATGATCATCCAATAAGAAAGGTCTCAATTTATTCAAATGAACGATTTAAACACCTATTGATTTTAACAACTGATTGCAAGGTTGATCATTCAAATCTTTCAATTCGTCCCAAAAAGTGTGTATTGCATCGATCATGGATATTTAATGACCTATTCGTCCCAAAAAGTGTCAAATGTGAACTCTATGAAATCCTGCAAGAAATGTTCATAAGAAGATCGGCGTATTGTGTTGGAGAATTTTACCAATATTAATTGAAATAAAAAGGATTACAAACCAGATTGTGTGATCACACGTCCTTAAAATCAAATTTCTGCCCCTCGAAGGAATTTCCTCGGTGTAAAGGTTACGGTATTCTCACTTTTAGGATATTCTGGCATCTTCGCTGCAGACGTACACTCACCCTAGCGGTTTTAAGAACTTGCCAAACTTCTCGAGTACCGTGGAATTTGAACGAATGAAAGAAGAGGAGATATTTAGAAAAGAGAAAATGTTTTCCTCTTTACTTTTTCGATGTAGAAAAAGAGTAGTAGAAAGAAACCAACAGGGGAAGACCAGAACCTAAAATCAGTAGAGCGGCCATAAAAGCCGAAATCAAATCGTCCAGGAATTAATGCTGTTACCAAAATAAAAGATAACGTAATTTTGTAATCAACGGGGCAATGAATTCGAAATCTTACCAAGTGAGGAAAGCCTTGTGTTGAATTAATCTGTCAAAGGAATTGAATTGATTTTAAATAAAAAATTTCTAACCATAAGGCTGTTCCGCACCCCGTAAAAAGGCCGATGGTTGGCTCTCAATACATCAATTCCATCCATTTTGATGAGATCAGACATTTACAGAACTTAGGAATTTCGAACATGCCAATTTAGTTTGAAATTAGGTGTTATATACAAGATATTTAATGTCGACAAAATCCAACAATTGCATGCTAAAAGAATAAACAGATAAACTGGAGTGTTGCATCCACATAGAGAAATATATATGGTATGATTTTATTGGGTTTTGTATCGGTGATTTTGCACTTCAAATACTTCCCACTTTTCATTGGATTTTGCACTCATGTGGGGTCTCAATTTGAAAATTGAAATTCAACTAAAGAACTTCCCCAACTATATATGGTATGATTTTATTGAATGTAGAATTTTAGTGAATTTCAAAACAAAAAAAAATACCAACAAAAAATTTAAACAAAATCTAAACAAAGAATTTAGCCAATAAAAAGAAGGTTTCAAAAAATACTACATCCGTCCCACTTTAATAGTGGTTTTGGTATTTCTCACCTTTATTAAGGTGTTAAATTATGACGGGTCAATTTACCGCAATACCCCTAATTAAAGTAATCTCAATCATAAAAATCAAAACGCAACAAGTGACGTGCATGGGATTTTAATGAAGGGTAAATGCGATAATCAATTGATAAAATAAACTCAATTAAATAAAACGACTAGAATTGTGGGGAAGAAGTATCTAAAACGACTATTAAAAGTGGGACGGAGGGAGTATTAAAACGGTTGTAGAAGTATTTTATGTTGATGGTTCAAATATTTAGTTGTTATAACTGTTCATATTTTAACAAGTACATCATCATTCTTCTCTTAGTTGGATTATTTTTCATTTCTTATCCTATCCATAGATTTTTTTTTCTTTAGTGAGTTGGGTTTTCATTTGTTAAAGTGATTAACTAATTTCCTTTTTCTCCCACTATAATGATTTACTTCTATATATCTCTTAATATTATTTTTTTTCATGCGCATGGGATACACTTAATTACAATCTATGTAATCATTCCCCACTCTTAATATTATTTGTTTCATTTGCATCGGATACACCTACAATCTATGTAAGCATCCCCCCACCCCCAACACCCACCCACCCACGCCACGTGCATCGCTACGTGCATAATTAATACTAATGCATAAATAGCACAAGCTTTGAAGAGATCACAAGAAACTAGTGAACTGGAAAAATGGCTTCAGTCACTGCACCAAGTGTTCCAATGTTCCCAAAGATTGATTTCTCAGGGTTGGATCTTAACACGTCAAATGGGAAATGGGACTTGGTTGGAGCTCAAGTCATGGAGGCCCTCCGCTCTCATGGATTCTTCGAGGCCGTTTTCGACGAAGCCAGCCCTCAGAAGTTCGGCCGCATCTTCGGAGAGCCGTTGAAAGAGCTCTTTGCTGTTCCTCTCGAGAACAAGATGAAATTAGGGCATTCCTATATTAATTCCCCAACCTTTGAGGTCCTCCTCTTCAATGACCCCCTTAAGTTGGATGCCATTCAATCCTTCACCAATACCATGTGGCCACAGGGAAATCCCGACTTCAGGTACACATACACGGTTGATATTCATTTTGATTTATTTTTTCTCATCCCCATTCTCATATTAGCTATTTTTTTTAAAATATCATATTTTTTTTATCGAATATTGGCTTCATAAATATGGTTTATTAATATTGTAGAAAACTGTGTAATAAAGACTTTGGCTCCATTTTTTATTTGAATTTAAATTTGAAAGGTTGATGAGAATGAAAGAAGGTTGTCATTATTATTTTGTCTTATTATAGTAACATGGTAATCTCTACTCTATTATAAATAACCACTTTTTTTTTCTCTTTTTTTTCCCTTGTAATTATATATATATCAAAGATGAGATATGAATGAGCTACAAAAAGGTTGCCATTATAATAGTACTAGTATTTTTGCACGTGCGATGCACGTTTGCAGTTATTTTGTACTCCTATTCATTTTTACCTTCTCTGTTTTCATAACTGTTTCTTTTTGGACTTTATATTTTTGGATGGAACGTTGACTCCATGGTTATAGTGTATTGGTCATTTTAGCCCCATTGTTTGGTATGAGTTTGAATTCGAGAAGTTGTTGAAAAGAAATATTGCATTTATTATAATTGGCTTATTATGCTGACATGGCACCATTTAATGTATTATAAATGACAATCTTTTTCTTTCTGCTTTACTTGTATTTTCAGAAAAGATAAAATATGAGTGAGTTATATGAGTTGCCATTATAACGGTGTGTGTGTGTGTATATATATATATATATATATAAAGTTTTGTTGGGAAAGGTTCATGAAGAATTCATATTTGACTTTTGGAGAAGCTGGTTAACGTTATATCTTTAATGATATGATACCTAGACTTTAAGATATAATAAAGAGCAAAAGAGTACCTTGAAACAGAGAACTCGATTATTCTTTTTCAGTGCATCATACTATAAATGGTGAATCATCAGTTTCTACCTAAAAATATGAACTGTGATTTCTAATATATATACGAGAATAATGTAGGAAAGAGGCCGTATGAGAGAATTTCTCTTATGGGATCGAAAAGATGCACCCTTCATCATTTTTTCCGACGATTGGCACACATCATTTTCATCTTTATCATCTAAGATGTGGATACACTAAATTCCATGCTATTCTACCGCTTTTTCACTGTTGATTTCATGGCTGCAAAATTAACGGTTTACCGACAATAGAACTTTTTACATTGCTAATTCAACGGTGGAAAAATGGTAGAATCACATGAAATTTGGTGTATCCACATCTTAGAAGATAAGAATGAAGATAATGAGTGCCGATCGTCGAATAAAATCATAGAGAGCGTATTTTTTTACGCCATAGGAGGAAATCCCTCCAATGACACTTCTCTCTCTCTTTACACGCGCGTGAGGATAACGGAGGAAAGGCGCTATAAGATGAATTTCCTTCTATGGTAACGAAAAAGTACACCCTCCACGATTTTTTTTGACGATCGGCACCCATCATCATCTTTATTATATAAGATGTGGATACACTAAATTTAATGTGATTCCATAACTTTTTCACCGCTGATTTAATGTGGGTGCAAAATTGACGGTTTACCGATAATAAAACTTTTTACATTATTAATTCAACGGTGAAAAAGTGGTTGGATCATATGAAATTTAGTATATCCACATCTTACAAGATAAAGTTGATGATATATGGTGGATGCCAATCGTCGAAAAAAATCGTGAATGTTGTATTTTTTTGACGCAACCTAACTAAAAATGCCTTTTATAGCTAAGGCCTCTTTTCTTCATTAATAATATATATATATATATATATATATATAGATATATATATATATATATTAAAGTTGAACTACAAGGTGCTTATATTATTAACCCTTTGAGCTTTGTTAAAATTTTATTATAGTGCATGGAGAGTATTTCTCATCGATCACTCCATAATAACTTTTATTTTCTTGAATTCCCTAGCAATGTAATGACCAACATATTAGAACCTCTTTCATACCTGGAGCTAATGATTCGAAAGATGGTCTTCGAAGGATTGGGTATTGGAAAACACTACGAGTCTCATCTAAGAGATACAGTCCAGAATCTAGGAATTGTGGGATACAAACTTTTAAAGGATCATGAAACGACGATGAACATGGATGCTCATATGGACCCGAACCTCCTATCACTGGTTTACCAACATGATGATGAAGGGCTTGAGATCCTAACCCGTGAAGGTCGATGGCATCGCGCCTCACCAAGAACCATCACAATCTTAGCTGCAGAATCTCTCAAGGTAGTACTCTTAAGCTTTACTTTCAAATGACATGATTTTTAGTTTTTACACATTCTGAAGGGTGCAGATCAAATTATTTATTGAGCATGATTATCTGTCGAAAGATTCCACAAAAAAGTTCATGAATTTGAAAATACACAAAACCATCTAAACACATTGATTTCCTATTTCATATGTTGGGTACAATGATCCATGGTTTGTAAGGCTCAAAAGATCCAAAATACAATGCACATAGATTAAACAGATCTTCTAGCGATTTTTGATGGCTTTATATGCTACTGGCTTGTTGCGTATACGAGACAATCATAAAGCAACACACAATCGATATAGAATAGAGAACAAAGCACAGACAAAATAGAAATACAAGTAATAACCACAAAACAAATAAACGAAGACGAAGCTTTATTAATAATCAAATATCCGGAGGAGTATAAATCGATGGAGAATACAAGTCCCTCTCAAATTCTAGATCTCTCACAATTATCAATGAGTTCTCTCTAATTAACAAAAACTATCTATCACTAGGGTTACAAAATACTACAATATATATAATATACTAGAAATAAGTCTAAATAACTAATTTCCCAACTAACAAATATCCATCTTGGTTGTAGATAAGTCTGAATCTGTTATCTCTTATTTTATAGATAAGTCTGAATCTATTATCCCTTACTTTATATATAACTCTGAATCTGTATGACTCCGAGATAACGTTGGATAAGAAATCAAATAGGATGGAATGAAAGGCATACACAGTAAATCTCCACTTTGTTTCACATTCCTACAAAACAACAATAATAATAGCTCCACCTTTTCTACAAAACCCTTAAAGAACATAATGAGTGAGACACACTCCAATTAAGTTCAAGCAATGATCAAACTTAACAACCAAAAGAGACTTCACGTCAGCCGGATTATCCGCTATACCAACCTTCTTCACAATAATCTTTTCTTTTTCAACGTCTTTCTGAACAAATCGGTACCTCACATCAATGTACTTCGTCCTATCATGACGCATGTGATCTTTCATCAAGTGAATCGCCCTTTAGCTATCACAGTAGACTATTATAGTATCATTTTGAATACCAAGTTCCGAAAATAGTCCCTTCAACCAGATCGCTTCTTTAATGGCCGCAACAACCGCTATATACTCCGCCTCCGTCGTAGACAACGCTACCGTATGCTGTAATGAAGTACGCCAACTGATGGCATATCCTCCCAAGGAGAATACATAACCGGTGATCGATTTTCATCTGTCAAGATCACCCGCATAATCGGAATTGCTGAATCCAATCAAACTATCGTTGTTCCTTCCAAACACCAATCCCACGTCAGATGTACCTCGTAGGTATTGTAATATCCATTCACTAACTGCCAATGGCCTTTACTAGGAGAAACCATATAGCGACGAACAATACTAACAACATGTAAAATGTCGGGTCGTGTACAAACCATGGCATATATGATGCTATCCACCACATTCGCATATGGAACATTCGACATGTATCTAATCTCATCCTCTATCTACGGTGATGAACAAGATGAAAGTTTAAAATGAGCTTCCAACAAAGTATTTATAGATTTAACGTCTTCCATACCAAAACGCTCCAAAACTTTCTCAACATATCGCTGTTGAGACAAGTATAACTTTTCTCTTTTGCGATCTCACCTGATCTCCATACCGAGTATTTTCTTGGCCGCTCCCAAATTCTTGGTCTCAAACTTGCCTTTCAACCGTTCCTTCAAAATCTTAATATCAACCATATATCTTCCTGCTATCAATATATCATCAACATAAAACAAGAAGTATATGAAAGAACCATCGGCGAGTTTTTTCGAATACACGCAATTGTCGCCCATACTTCTCATGAACTCAATTTCTTTCATGAAGGAGTCAAACTTCTTATACCAACGTCTAGATGACTGTTTCAAACCGTAAAGTGACTTCTCTAGCAAACAAACGTAGTCTTCTTTACCTTCAATTTCAAAACCTTCAGGCTTTTACATGTAGATATTCTCTACCAAATCACCATGCAAGAATGTTGTCTTCACATCGAGCTGTTCAAATTCCAAATCTTGCATAGCTACCAACCCAACCAAGACATGTATAGAGATGTGTTTAACAACCGGAGAAAATACCTCAATGAAGTCAACTCCCCGAATAACTTTTAGCTACCAACTGTACATTGTATCTCATATCAACCATCCTTTGGTCACCTTCTTTCTTCTTGAAACCACACTTGCAGCCAACTATCTTCTTTCCTCTTTCGGGTTTCATGAGATTCCAAGTTTGGTTCTTGTGAAGAGACTCAATTTCTTCATTCATAGCGGCTAACCAACGAGTTGTTTCATCGGATGAGATGTCTTCTTTATTGCTTGTCGGCTCGCTGTTATTAACTGTCTCTGCAATGGACAGCGCATACGCCACTAGGTCATCGTACCTACACCACTGTGGCGGTCTAATGTCCTTTCTCTGTCGGTCACGGGCGAGCAAATACTCCTCATCATGGGTCTGCTCATCTTGAGATTCTTAAGACGATAGAAAAGGAGAAATCTCCTACGAACCCGAGCAATTACCGACCTCAATATCAACTCCCGTCTCATCCTTCTTCGAATCGTCTTCAACTGGACATTCCTTGTTATTCAGGTTTAATATAGTAGATTCATCAAAAGTCACATCTCTGCTAATTATAAATTTAGATGATTTTGGATACGAACACCACAATCTATAACCCTTAATGCCGGTAGCATAACTAAGAAATATACATTTCTTTGCTTGAGACTCCAATTTGCCTTCACGAAATATGCATAAGCGGGGCAACCAAACACCATAAGTGTTGCATAATCAGCGTATTTTCCCGACCATACTTGCTCCGGTGTCTTACAGCCTAACGATGTATGTGGTGATCGATTCATAATATAACACGTTGTATTTACCGCTTCTTCCCAAAACTCCTTTTCGAGTCCTACGTTGGACAACATACACCGCGCTTTCTCTAAAAGAATCCGGCCCATTCGCTCCGCAACTCCATTCTGCTGTGGTGTATAGATAACGGTATGATGCCGAACCATTCCTTCACTTTTACAGAAATTGTTGAAATCTCCACCGCAAAACTCTAACCCGTTGTTCATTCTTAGTCTCTTGATCTGCTTGCCTGTCTGCTTCTCAAGCAACATCTTCCATTGTTTGAATATGGTAAACACATCACTTTTGTGTTTCAAGAAATAGACCCAAAGCTTTCTCGAAAAATTATCAATGAAGGAAAGCAGATACTTGGCAGCGCTTTCTTTAGAAGCAACTGGAGAGGGTCCTCACAAATCCGAATGGATATAATCAAGAGTATCGTTTGTGTTGTATACCGCCAAACTGAAACTAACACGTTTCTGTTTCCTAAAAACATAATGTTCACAAAGCTCTAGCTTCGTCGTATTGTTGCTACCATGTAGACCCTGCTTCGAAAACTCAGCCATACATCTCTCACTTATATGTCCGAGTTTCATGTGCCACAATCTAGTAGTTTCCGAATCCGTAATAGATTTGGACGATAAAATAACAGCCAATTCGGAAGTCGTCGAACTCTACAATGAATATAAGGACCCTTTCTTCAAGCTTTTCATCACAATGAGAGCGCTTTTGGTTACCTTCAAAACTCCACTTTCAGTGGAAAATTTGTAACCCTTGTCCTCGAGTGCACCTAAAAAGATGAGATTCTTTTTCAAGTCAGGTACGTGCCTGACTTCTCCCAACGTCCTCACAACACCATCGAATATCTTGATTTAGATTGTTCCTTTTCCAATAGCTCGACATGAGCTATTGTTGCCTATCAAAACCTCTCCACCATCAACAGATTCATACGTGGTAAACAAATCGCTATTGGGACACATATGGTTGGAACAAACAGAATTCATAATCCACTCGTTATTGAATCGATGTGTGCTGTCAAGAACCACAAGAAGATCTCCTTCTCCTTCCGATATACTTGCTTCAGCCGAAAACTCCTTCGATTTGTCTTCCTGCATTAGCTTGTTCTGCAATTTAAAGTAATCGACCTTGAATTGCCCCTTTTTCTTACAATAATTATAGAGAACGTTTTTACCCTTAAATTTTGACCACAAATTCTTCCTATTTGTTTCCGGATTTCTTTTCTTCGCTCTCTCTCGAACAAATAAATCAGACGATGTCCCTTCGGTGGAAGTCAACTCCTTATCGATCTTCTCTTTATTCATCAAATTCTTCTTGACATCCTTGATTGAAATCGTGTCTCGTCCATAAATCATGGTTTCACGAAAGAGCTTATAAAAGAATGGAAACGAACACAATAAGATAAGAGCTTGATCTTCATCGTCAATCTTAATATTGTTCTTATCTAGATCCGTAACGATCGCATTAAACTCACCAATATGAGATTTTATTGGAGAGCCTTCTGACATGAAAAGTGTGTAGAGACGCTGCTTCAACAAGAGTCGATTCGTGAGAGATTTCCTTAAATATAACTCCTCCAATTTATCCGCAAATCAGCCGCCGTCTTCTCCACCAAAACTTCTTGTAGAACTTCGTTAGTCAGACAGAAATGGTGGCCGTAGAGGCCTTCTCATCCGTCTTCTCCCAAGATTCATCTGTCATAGTGGAAGGCTTTTTATCCTTCCCTGGAGTCTCCTTCTTCAAATTTTTTTGAGTCAAAACGGCAACCATACGGACTTGTCATAAATTAAAACTAATATGTCCATCAAACATCTCGATATCAAACTTCATGATTGTCAAAGATATAATGTGGGATCAAATCAAAATACCTTGAGTACTAACGAACCCTAAAACTTCAAAATCACGATCTAAGAAAGTGGAGAAGAGAATGTAGTTGTCGTTACCAACCGTCAAGCTAGATCACAGAATTAAAGATCTAATGGTTCAACCAAAAATCCTACATCAACATAACAAAAGTTCTGATACCAGTTTGTTGCGTATACGAGACAATCACAAAGCAACACACAATCGATATAGAGAAGAGAAAAAAGCACAGGCAAGATAGAAATACGAGTAATAACCACAAAACAAATAGGTGAAGGCGAAGTTTTATTAATAATCAAATATCCGGAGGAATACAAATCGATGGAGAATAAAAATCCCTTCAAACCCTAGATCTATCACAATTATCAATGGGTTCTCTCTAATTAACAAAATCTATCTATCACTAGTGTTACAAAATACTACAATATATGGTATACTAGTGATAAGTCAAAATAACTAAAGATAAGTCTAAATAACTAATTTCCCAACTAACAAATATCTACCTGCTTGTAGATAAGTATAAATCTGTTATCTCTTGCCTTGTATATATGTCTGAATTTCTTATCCCTTACATTATAAATAACTCTGAATCTGTAAGACTTTGAGATAACGCTGAATCAATAGAAAATCAAATAGGATAGAATGAGAGGCATATACAACAAACTAGCTGATATGTCGTTTTCTTAAATACTAAGATTCTTTGCCAGCATTTGAGTTTTCTTGCCAATATTATTTTAGGAAGGAAAAAATTCAAGTCATATCAACACCCAAAACTATATAATTTATGCAAGTTTATTAAAAAATGTAGAAAATAAATCACAGAGTTCGACTAGTATCCTATCGAAAGAATTTGGAAACAGATCATTCCCATTTATTCACCATTAAATTAATTTAGGGATGTGTGCTAATAATTATGAATAAAGCTCATTTATTACCAAACATAACGTAATTGAATGCACAAATCCAAAACTGAATCTAATGATGCAAAAGTGGAAAGGATCTGTTTCCAAATTCTTCTGAAAGGATCCTAGTCGAACTCCTAAATCAAAACTATAAAGGGATATTTCAACAAAAGTAAAGAGAAATCACTCTTAATAAAATCTTTGTTTTGTGTTTTTTCATCCTTTTTTAAAACTTCAACAAGCAAGGTACTTGCGCAGGGGCATCGAAGTTTCCCTCCGTATACCGAAAGCAAAATAAACATTTTTAAGCCACGATTTCCCAATATAGCTGCTGTAAGACGATCGTTGCAAGTTTAAAAATTTTCATAACAAAGTTAAAGTGTATTATTGGAGCCTGTTTATGAAATCTTACAACCGTGACAGAATTTTGAAAATGATGGTCTTCCATATAATTTTCCTGCAAGATACCAATAAAGAGCACAAATGACCGAAGTTAGAAATTTTCCATGATGAAGTTAAAGTTTAATCTTCCATGACGAAATTAAAGGATATTGTCGGAGTTTATTTACGAAATTTTGCAATCATGACTAAATTTTGTAAATGACGGTCTTCCACAAAATTATCCGCTAGATACCAAAAAATTTATGAAAAACCGAAGTTTCCATCTGTACATTTGAAAACAAAATGAACTGTGTATTAAACGACGCTTTCCCAATATAACTGCAGTAAGATAATTATCGCTTGGTAAAAATTTTGCATGACGAAATTAAAGTGTATTATTAAAGTTTATTTATAAAACTTTAGACAAAATTGTGAAAATGAGCGTCCTTCGCATAATTTTCCGCTAGATGGTTAAAAGGAGCAAGAAAATTGAAAGTTAGTTCTATATATAGATATGTAATATACGGAAAATGAAGGGCTTTCATGCAATTTCCCACCAAAAGATAAAATTGAAGTTGAAAATTCCAAACTAGTTCATATATATATATATATATATATATATATATATATATATATATGGAAAATGAGGAGCTTCCTAATAATTTTCCGCTAAAAGACAAAAAAAGCTTGAAAATGGTACCCAACTTTCTATTATAACAACAACAACAACTAGCAGGTCCCCTGCACAAGCGCAGGGGTCGAAGTTGAAGTGTATTATTGAAGTTTGTTTACGAAAATTTTCAATCGTGACGGAATTTTGAAAATAATGGTCTTCCATATAATTTTCCGCTAAATACCACTAAAGGGCACAAATGACCGAAATTTCCATCTCTATATATTTGAAAGCAAATTGAACAGTGCATAAAGCAACACTTTCCTAATATAACTATAGTAGCATGGCTGTCGCAGATTAGAAATTTTTTATGATGAAGTTAAAGTATATTTTTCCATGAAGAAATTAAAGTGTATTTTTGGTGTTTATTTATGAAATTTTGCAACCATGATTAAATTTTAGAAATAATGGTCTTTCATAAAATTATCCGCTTGATTCTAAAAAGGCATGAAAAACTGAAGTTTCTATCTGTACATTTGAAAACAAAATGAACTGTGCATTAAGCAACAATTTTCTAATAAAACTGCAGTAAGATAATTGACACAAGGTAAAAATTTTGAATGACGAACTTAAAGTGAATTATTGAAGTTTATTTACGAAAATTAAGACAAAATTGTGATAATGAGGGTCTTCCGTATAATTTTCCGTCAGACTATAAGGAGAAAGAAAATTGAAAATGAGTTTTATATATAGATATGTAATATACTGAAAATGAGGGGCTTTCAAGCAATTTCCCAAAAAAGACAAAATTGAGGATGAAAATTTGTAGCTAGTTTATATATATTATATATATAGATATATAGATATATAATATATGAAAAATGAGGGGCTTTCCAATAATTTTCCTCTAAGAGACGGCCAAAAAGGCTTGAAAAAGGAACCCACACATTCATAGTATATAAAAGAAGAAAGAAAAAGAAAAAGAATTCCTCACACATGATAGAAATAAAAATTAAAATTAATAATTTGAGAAGGGAGAGAGGGAGAGTGATTAGCGATTGGAAAAATCAACAGTTGTTTTATTTATTTATTTATTTATTTTTAAAAACTACCAGTAAATCTAACTCATACACATTGCACACACAAGCACACAACACACACACATCCACGAGACATACTAATTTGCCCTCGAAAGCGTTAAGTTGGGTTCGAACTCCGTACTTTCCCCAGAAGAGGAAGTGTCATAGCCCACGGATCAGGTTAAAGCTAGGTTTGATACTTTTTTTATCAAATCTGGTTTTCCACTGTCCTTTGTGTAATACAAGAACGACTGAGATTGAAATAATATAAAAATCCTAATTTTGAGGATATATTTATATTCTTACTAAATCTTAACTGCTCGTGAATTGTACCAAGAACGGTGGATAAGCAGTTTTAATAAAAAAGCTTCAAAACCAACCTTGATGCGATCCATGACCTGTGCCATAATAGAGTTGTCTTAATTGGTTAATTAGAATAATCAATTTATTAGATACTATAATTAGACTCAAAATTAAATTGATATGGTTACGGGTGTATATTGTACATCCTAATTTTGTGTGAATAGTTATATGGTATGATTTTAATGGCTCAGCTTTTGGTAGAGGCCCAGCTATTAATACCTTGCTAATTTTAGGATTTAATGCCAGGTTAATTATAGCACTAATAGGTTTCCATAAGACACCCCCTCCCTCCGGCACCACCACAAATTCCCGGATTCGGAGTGGCTGCTATGAGCAGCATAATAGCAACCATCCTATTGGGATGAACGGTCCAGACTTATCCAAGATCGAAAACAATGGTTGAGATTTGTGTAAAACATGGACACTTTGGTATTGATGTATCTTACGTGCAAAGCATGTAGGATTTATGGTCAGAATTATTGCACAGCATCCCTGCTATTAATTTTGTAATAGCAGCCACTCTTTTTTCCAAATCCCCACCCCCAACCCTTGCACACATGTGCAGGCACATATACACTAATCTATACATACATATATACATTATGAGCCCGGTATCTCAGATATTTTACCATTCCAAACCGGCCATCTTGATTTATGTATGATGAAACTTTTATGGACAAAATATCTGAGGATTTAAACACGCCTAACGCTTTCATCAAGTGGTTGCAATTTTTCTATACCGATAGACCATTGATTTTTCTATCTGTTTGATGAATGTGTTAGAATCTTTAAATCATGAGATTTTTTATATATAGGGGTTTCATAATACGTAGATCAAAATAACCGGTTTGGATTGATGAAATACACAGGCGTATGTGTATTTTGGAACGATAGCTCATTTTATAAAAAAAAGGGGCCACCGGTTCATTTCCCTTTTCCTCTACATATATATACACATATGCTGAGTATAGAGTGGTTAGAAACTCAACCGTCCCTAGATGGAAGGACGGGACTAGAGGTCTAGTAGAGGCCCCAACCCCGGCAAGCCTTTGGCAAATGGTACGTATACTGCTCCTCAGTTTGCTATATACTTACTATAAATATACATACCGATAAAGATTCAATAAGTTTAGAGTTAGCCTATTGGTAAAGACACGGGCTGTTAACCCTAAAGGCTGGCTCAAGTCCTTACAATTTCATTTTTTAAGGGAAAAATCGGTCTAGCTTCTTGGGTCAAAAAACCAATAGGAAAAACTAGATCCAAAAAGTTACATGTTTAAGCCTATATAGTACAACCGACCACTTTTTATTTTTTAATATTCACATTTAGTAGGTAAACTGCTACATTCAGCAGGTACCTTACTACATCTGATAAATGTAACAGTTATCTACTAAGTGTAGCAGTTATGAAAACTGCTATATCATCTGATAAAATGTAACAGTCATCTACTAAGTGTAGCAGTTATGTAAACTGCTATATCTGATAAATATGGCCGTTATTTGCTAAGTGTACAGTTTACCTTCTAAATGTAGCAGCTATCTGTCGGATATTGACAGGGGTAATATGGGAATATTAAAATGTAAAAGGTGGTTAAAGTCTAGGGAGTTTTTCATATTGCTTTTCAAGTCTAGAGAGTTGGTTGTACTATAGAGAGCTAAACCTATTAGTTTTTTTATTTATGAAGTTTTTCATGAGATTTTTTTGTCTAGGGAGTTTTTCATCTACTACCATGATACTTACTCAATAGTCTTTTGGGTTGTTACTCATATTAATATTATTCCTATGAAGACAAGACTTGCAAAATAATTGTAGTGTTACATAACCTCACCTTCCAAGTCTAACTTGTTACTAACCATTACCAGGCATTGGCAAATGGAAGATTGACTGCCGCCGTTCATAGAGTGAAGATGATGAAAGACGGTATAAGATACTCCATTGGTCTTGGCTCGCGACCCGTCAATGGAGTTAAAATAGATGCCCCTGAAGAATTGATCAATGAAGAACATCCAAAGTTGTACAAGCCATATGAATATGAACCTTACCTGCAGTATCGTGTATCGACGGGTGGGATGCGCTTTGTGGATCCCTTAATGGACCTGCACTCTGTGGATCCCTTAAAGGACTATTGTGGCATTGGTGTTGAAGATAAGATGTCATAATTTTCATGTTTTGTTAAATCGTATTTTATGGTATTATGATGCGCCTGCATGCTCAGGCTAATAAATATCCTTGTTGTTTCACCGTCGATAGTGTGTGGTATTAAACTGAAGGCTTAAAATTTGTGTTATTCATTTGCAATTATGTTACTTGGTTGCAATTTACACACTTTTTGTTATTTAACAAAAAAATGAAAATCTATGGAATTATCACGAAATCTTTTCTTTTTAAAAAAATTAAAAGATGCACTATAAATCTCAATTTTAGATGCAACAAAATTTATTATTTATGTAAATCTCAATTTAGATGCAACAACATTTATTATTTATTGTACAGATCTTAAGTCCTTTTATATTTAATTTTCAGAATGAATGACCCGAAAACTTAATGTAAACCTATAGAACAAAGATAATGCTTTCTTGGGGCAAATTCGTGGGTGTCCTGATGATGCGTGTGTAGTGTGTGTGGTGTGCATGGATGTGTTGTGTGTGCCGTGTATTTAGGTTAGGTCTTACGGACCTGTGCCAAAAAAAAAACAAAGATTGTTATGTAACAACAATATTTTCGAGAATTAATATGTGTGATTTTTTTCTAATGCTTATATGTAGCTAAAAAAATTGAGGAAATACCGAGTTTGCTATAAAAAGGCTCACAATCCATGGAATAAATATTTGGTGGAAGCTAAAATAATATTTTGTTGGAATAACTTTCTCAATTAATAAGAGGATTAATACCATTTAATATCTTTGTAATTGATTGTTGAAGCAATAACTAATAATCCGAATGCGTGGAGACTTCACGGTCCAAATAAATGGATGACTTATATTAAAGACTTGGCCTCTCTAAGGCTTGGAGAGGATTCGAATCCCATGTTAAAGCTACCCATAATCGAAAAATTCTTTCATGTACCAAGTGAATGCAACCGGTCATCACAAAAAGAAAGAAGAAAAGAAAAAAATAAAGATATGGGCATAATAAAATTGTCTGAAGTTGTATGATATTTCTCGTTTTTCCCTTTTCTCTTTTTTTTCTGTTTTGAGAAATGTGGGTGTCCTTTCATAAGAGAGTTTCTATCTTATATAGTTCAAACATACGGACTCCTTATATTTATGTTTTGATTATTTCCATATCTTATTCCATATTTGTGCTAACCTTTTTTGTAGGTTTAATTAATCATGGAACATTTGACAGAAGTCGGAGGCGAAAAGTATAATTATCATGGAGGATCATATTTGGACTTCAAAAGAGTAAAGTTTAAAGATCAAATTTGAATCCCAAAAGAACAAGACAAGGTTTTGGTTTATAGATTATTTCTTTTTGTCTTGTATTTTATTTTATTTTCTTTAGAAAATAAATGTAAAGGAACCAGGATACCCAAGAGCTTGATCATAATACACATAAATTTCCGTTATATTTTGCTAAGATAAAGAAAATATTTTTCATATATTTTTGGAGATGAACCAGGATACTAGAGAGCTTGATCATAATACACATAAATTTCCGTTATATTTTGCTAAGATAAAGAAAATATTTTTCATATATTTTTGGAGATTTGGATTTATTTTCTAATAATTATTAAAACTCAAAAATATATTATAAGGGTGTTGCTATTTTATTTTATGAAAAAATCAGTGTTCATAAACTCTCGGTATTTTTACGACACAAAAAATTATTTTTCATGATTTTTTGAGTTCATTTCCTATTTTTCTTGTATTCTCTTATTTCAATATAATATTAAGTTACCAACTGTACTTGATTTTAAGCATGTGTGATGCAACGCGGGAACACGGAATTTTTATATAGAGTAGTTATAAAATAATAAATACTGAAGGTGTTATGTGTGATTTTTCATTTCAATTTTCAAGCACAAAGAGAAAACATGAATTGATTTTTCTAGTTATTAAGACTAGTATTTCTACTGTCCCAAAAAAAAGACTAGTATTTTGCACTGGCGCTGCATGTCTCTATTAAAATAACAGTTAGATAAGGATATCTTCGCCATCTTAAGAAAAATCTTCGAACTATTATCTTAGTTAAAAGTTATTAATAATCTTTTTAGATAATATAAAATTTTATTGACCTCAAGTTTTATCCTCAATTATACTATTAGAGAAGAGATATTTAATTAAGAAGGACATTATAGTTCAACCCTTAATTTGCAGATCTAATTAAAAAAATCATAACTAAATCTCAATTCTTTTTAAGATGATAATAAGTTAACAACAAATTAAAGTGATAAAACATATAATACATTTAAACAAAAGAACCAACAAATTCCTTTATTTTTATATCCTATTAATTTAATCATGTGCATAGCACGCGCCATAATAAATTGGCACACCATCATTGCTTAGTTGGCCACAAATTAGAGGGTTGTTTTTTCACATGCTTTCTACATCCCGTCTCAGGGATTAAAATAGTAGAGAAAGTTCATAACTTTTGGAATTGGTTTTTGAATAAAAAAGGAGGATATATGGAACTCTTCGGCTTCTAGTTATAAGTAAAGAGAAATAACGTTGTGTGTTTTTCTGTCCAAGATAGACCCATGTGTGTTCAGGCTTGGTTATTTGGGCTTTTAAGAGTTTTTATGAAATTAATTAACTTAATAATGTGTGGACCAATCCGTTTTACCCTTATGGATTTTAGGGTAAATTGTTGGAAAAAAACCCGGCCCACGAGAAACATATTCAAAAATCCCCGGTATTTCCGAAATAGTGAGAAAGAGCTCACTGTTCAAAAACTTAAGTCTAAACACTCTTGACCCAAGGCCTAAGTATCATATTTTGGTGCAGGGACGAAAATACCCCCCATTCAAAATTCTCTCTCTATCACTCGAACTCTCATTGTCACCGTCGCTCGAGCTCCTTAAAGAACCCATGCCTCTCGTCGCCATCGTCTTCCTCATCGCGACCTCGCCTCCCCAAGTCGACACCAAAACTTCCCGACCCAAATTGCCTATCGTCGTTGAAAACCCTAACCCTATAACCCCTGCCTGTCCTTTCGTTGGCCCCAAGTCTACACCAAAATTCCAGACCTTCGCCGCCTTCTCGGCCTCCTAGACCCTCCTCCTCTGTCACTAGATCAACTTCATTACTGTCACTCCTTGCAGAATGGCTCTTAAATCAAAAGTAGCGGTCTTGAAATTGGTGAAAGAGACTTTGGCTAAATCAGTGGCTTCAAAATTGAAGTTAACGACGTCAGATAAATCGAAAGTGGCCGAGGAATCGACAACGGCCGAGATACAAATTAGGTAAAATTGAAACTCTTTCTGTTAATCTTATATTGCAATTTGAAATTGTTTCTTTTCTAAAAAAATTGTGAATATCTCGTCAATGCTTGATTTCTAAAAAAATGTGAATACCTCGTCGATACTTGAATATCTAAAAAGTTACCTGCAACTTCTAAACAGTTGCATGTAATTTGTAAGTAGCTATCTATAACATCAAGCAGTTGCCTGTAATTTCTAAACAGTTGCCTGTAACTTGTAAGAACTTATCTGTAATTTGTAAGCAGTTGCATGTAACTTCGAAACAGGCATGTACCAAAGGTGCTTACATATTACAAGCAATTGCTTACAAGTTACATGCAACTTCATCGTGCTATTTGTTATTGCTACGATATTATAGGCAAATGATTCGATGTTACAGTCAAGTGCTTGGATGATGCATGAAAATGAGCACTTGCCTGTAACATCTATAAAGTTGCAGGCAACTTCATAGATGTTATAGGCAAGTGGTTATTTTCATTTGTTATTGACAACATAATACAGAAAATTTATTTTCCTGTATCATCTAAGTAGTTGCCTGTAATTTCTACAAAAATTGCATGTAACATCTAAGCTGACGCGGCAAGGTATCCAAAGAGTACCGAACCGCATATTGGGAGGCGGAGAACTGTTAAGTTCTGCAAGCCCGGATAACTGGACACGCCACTGCTAAGGGCAAAACGACGGGACCGTCGAGTTTGGTCGAATCCACCACCGTGCCGAACCCACAGGAAAGAGAGAAATTCAAATTTTTATTAATTTTTAAGATAACCTTTACAAGTGGCCATAGGCTTTATTTATAATGAAATACCGTCTTAAGAAGCAAGTCAGTTTAAAGGCTAAGAGATAATAAGGAATTAAAAACAATCCTAATCTAGTAAGGAAAAGATTCATAAACAAATCTAGCATAGTAAAAATAAATCAAACTAATCAATTATAATCTATCCAAATATGAAAATATAGATAAATCCTAATTAATTAAAAAATCTAATTATGATCTATCCAATCAATTATGATCTATCCAAATATAGATAAATACTAATTGATTGAAAAAATCCCTGATTTGCCTTCCAGCTACTCGATCTCGAGTCGGTCGTGCTCATACGCATTAAGGTGCACTACAACATAAGTAGTTGCCTGTAATTTGTAAGCGGTTGCATGTAATTTCTAAGCAGCTGCATGTAACTTGTGAGCAGTTGTCTGTAACTTCTAAGCAGTTGCCTATAATTTTCAGTTTAAATAATTAATAACTATGATTTAATGTTTAAATTTTGTTTTCCGCAGAAGAAAGTATGGAGATACGCCCGCCATCCGTACGTATGTTAACGTCACCCGCCACAACAGCTTCATAGACAAGTTGAAGCCACACATTCACCATCAACACATACAGAGGCTGAATAAAACTCCGTTCCGCTATTACATGAAGCTGCCAAGTTTGGGTCAAGATAGGCCTACCTTATATAGGCTTATCAATTGATATGATTGAAGCACAAGAGAGTTCTCTTTTGGTGGTGCCGCGCATAAATTTACTGTGGATTGGGTTACCGAGTACACTGGCTTGCCGAAGGCCGATAATGACATGAAGACTAACCGTGATATCACCCAATTTCTGTACCGACCCTAAAAGTCTTATACACTTTTATTGATCCAATGATAATAAAAGAGTGCATTTCTGTTCTGCTTTTGAGTTATAAATTATTATTGATAATTTATGTACAAGAAACTCCTTATAGCTCACTGGTTAAGACTCTCCACTACTGTCTCATAGCCTACAACTTTGAATTTATTTTATAATTTTTCTTTTTAACTTTTCTGAAGCCTAAGAGTTGCACGTGTATTATACGAAGAAACGAAGAGCTGCAAATAAATCAAACAATATAAATGATACATAAATACCAGATGAATGCACTGCACAAACCCCGAGATAATTGCCTCCTTTTACATCGCCAGATCCCCGCCACCGGCGGTTGGATTTTCCCCAAAATCCTCCATTTTTTGCCCATGGATCCTTTCAGCTCCCCACTACTGTTTTTTCCTACTTGATTTTCATGCAATTAACCAGAGAACCCCAGACCCTTCATCTACCCCTTTAATCTCACTTTTAACACATTTTTATTATCTCTTTAATTTCCTCTACACATATATTTTCCCCTATAAATACCTAGTCTCTCTCCTTGGTTCTTCTCCTAGATTATTATGAAAATATCATTTAAAATTCTATCTCTCAAGCCTTACTCTAGCAAAGGAAGTCAAGCGCACAAGTCCAAGCCAACCCCGTTGCTCAAATTCGTTCCTTTGCATGTTAGCTACCTAGAGTTCGTTCTTGTACGCGTAATCGGACTCAAACTTGAGTCTCCAAGTACCGTAGATCTCAGTTCCTCAACCGAAACTTCTTATTCTTTTTTTCTCACTTATACGAGTACAAGCGGAAACCGTAAATCCTTTTACTCTCTCTTCTTTTCTCTCTTATATACTCTTTTCTATTTTTCCATGTCGCCACTCCGCATCACTTTCTTCTACGCTAAATTCTCCATATACTTTTCTCTCCTTTTGCTTCTTCTATTACATCGATGTGAAAGAATATGGTATTATAAACAAAGTTTAAATTTATATATATATATATATTCATTGTAATTCAACATATTCATCATAAATTTTCATGTCATGATATCAAGAAAATACGAATTTACAACTTTATCCATATCTCACAATTTTAATATGATGTTATTGTTATGTTAAATAATATGTAGATTACAAAAAACGAATAAATACCATTAACTTTGCTTATACCTCTTTTAACCTTATCATGAACTATACTTCTAGAAAATTCACGGGGTAATGACTTACCCCATCACATACACTATGGCTTCATATCACGATATGCTAGGTTACAAGTTTAGCCAAAATGAAACAATTATATTAAAATATCATTACTTTCATAAAAAAGTGTTTTTATCGAAATTTTTAAATCTTTTACAATTACGCATCTACAAGCCTTTTAGGGGAACCCATTAATGAATAGTGCAGGTTATCGCACGTCTTTAAGAGCGGGATACAGAACTTCTCACGGAGTATTCGGTCAGGAAAGGAATAAAAATACAATTTTTAAAGAATACGATATTTTAAAAAATTAAATCATTTGAAAATTTTATAAATCATAAATCCGTATTTTTCTATGAAAACAAATTTTGAAAAACTATATTTTTAATATAAAAAATTAAAGTTACACCAAAATAACATCAAGTTTCTAAAAGTATAGTTTTGATAAAACTACCATAACTTTTAAAAAAACCTAGGTTTCATCGCTAAAATACCACTAAAATTAAAATACATATTCATAAAAACTCTAAATATTATAAATGACCCTCGAGATTTATTTTTTTAAACAAGATTAAAATATTTTTTATAAAACCCCCTCAAGAAATGCAAACAATATAAATACAATGTAAACAACAATAATAAATATTTAAGAACTCTAGATTAATATAAGTTTAAGCTGTATCATTTCTCTTGAGCCCCAAGAAACCGGAAAAAGTGAGTACTTGCCTATTTAGATTAGACAACACTACAAATTAACGGAGTTATCAATGACAATTGTCTTGGAAAAAAACACAAATCCTGCCGTCCATATGCAACAGTTGTCCGATTACTCCCGAACTTAAGAATTTCCACAGTCAAATCCATTTACAAGAAATGACTATAACCGGAATACAAACTCGAACATGACTCAGATGTGAATTTGAACTCGAACTCGAACCTGAACTGGATACTTGAAGTTAACATGAATACATGAACCCAATGTCTACTCTTGAACTAACTTGACTCGAACCATGAATACAACTTGATATGAATACATGAACACTTGACACGAATACTTGATTTAGACATAAACTCAATCTTGCAACTTGATGTATTCATGGATTCGAGCAAGCCTGGTAATTTTAACTATAATTTAGAATACATGGGGTGTTGGGATAGTTCAAGTGCGAATTCAACGAAATCTCAGGAGTTCCCCTAGATCATGAATCCATATCTACTAACACAAGTAATCTATCATGAAGGCCCGTGTTTTCTTGCTCCTGAATTATAGCATGTTGAGTTTGGAATACTTCAATATTAGGTCGAAGTCCCGTTACTAACACTTGATTCGGATACGTAGTTCCTTACCCCTAAATTATAGCCTGTTGGGTTCGAGAACACTCTTGAGATTGGTTGACATTCACTTTTTAACTTACGTTAATTTAGTTTACCCATGTAGAGACTTTTTAGAACACTTACATGCACTTCATGTTCACTATACCTACACTACACGACCATACTATACTATTTTGCTATGCTTATGTTACCTTGCCATGCTTATAAACATATTGTCATACTCATGATACCTTGCAAATAGAACTGCATGTTATATAGAATTGCCATGCTTATATTAAATGACATGTTTAAATACCATATCTCCTAATCCATTACTTCATGATATCCATTTTCCAACTTGTTATTATACTTTTATACTTCACACCTTTTCTTAGGGACTTACCGAACGAAAGTTCGCTGACGTGCATCCATCCATCTCTTTCTTTTTGAATGTTTGTCAGGTGGTCTAGAGACTGAGGAGATAGAAGCGACTACAGGGGATTACGACCAGACCACTACTCAAGCTTAGCTTAACTCATCTTTTCTTTTAGTTTATGTATGACACATGTTTAGGCATTTCTTTTCTTATATTTCCTTTTCAGTTGAACTCATGTATTATAAATGTATCAAGTTTGAATGTAAATAAAGTTGTTGAAGTTTAAATCTCATCTTAATTTCTTATCATTTTATATTGCTCAATTACGCTTAGCGTATTTATTCCAGAAAATGACCTTCTCGAAATAAATATGTCGCGGGTCTCGTCACATACCTGCTTCCGTCTTTTGAGAAGCGAGATGTGACATGTTTTATTGGTGGCCCATGCAGGTCAGTTCTGCATAAAGTCGTAAGCAATATATCATAAGAAATATGAAATTTAACAACTTTATATTCCTTGCATTTCAATTTCTGTTGAATATATCCTAATCTTTCTTCTCTATCTAAGGTGATGGATTCTTCCAACAACACTAGCACCAACGTTGATGGCAGTACACCACCACCTACCCTTACTGTTCTACCACCTCCACCTAACGTATCCGCTCCACTCATAGAACATACGATACTTCTGGAGGTTATCAAAAACCTACTTGAAGGTCAGCAGGCTTAAGGCATGATTTTGTAAGAGCATACTGCTCTCCTTCAACAGAGTTTTATCTGCTCTGAAGCAGAAGTATCGGGAGTGAAACAATTTCGAGCATTACACCCGAAGTACTTCTTAGGGAAAGAGAAATCGCTTGATGCCGAGGAATGGGCTTAGAGCATAGTAGAAGACCTAGCAGCAACCCAAGTTCCAGAAGTGGCTTGGATTAGAGTAGCAAAACTCCAGCTTACTGACAATGCCAGAGTCTGGTGGAAGGTCGAGGAGAGCCGTCTTGAGCAGCCGATCGAGTGGAAGACTTTTCATGATCTCTTCGACGCCAAGTACTTTTCGGAAACCGCACATTTCGAGATGGAACATGAATTCATACACCTGCAATAAGGATCCATGTGGGATAAGTCGGTGGATGAGTACGATGCCAAATTCACCATGCTCGGCAGATTCGTTGCACATTTAATTCCTACTGCAGAAATCAGAGCCAGGCGCTTCCAGTAAGGATTAGACCCTGAGATCCAGGCTATCCTAGCAACGGGAGAATACCTAACACATGAAGCAGGTTTGAAGTCAGCCTGTCGTTATGAAATTGTCATTAAAAAGAAGCGAAGGCCACAGTTGGCCAATATGAAACGTCCCACCAACCAGATTACTAGAGGAGCTTCTTCTAGGCTAACTCTCCCAGTGCCACCTATGAAGCCAGGAGGATCGTTTTCAAAGACTAAACCAAACTTCTGTATCTATTGCAAGAGGAATGGACACCAGGTCAAGGATTACCGTCGAGCATATAGTATTTGTTTGATATGTGGATCTCCTTCACACACCATAGGGACTTTCCCACAAAACCTAGCTGGCCCAGCCTTTGCAGCTAGCCCAGCTGTTCAATTTTCTCCTACTCATTTAGCTCTTCTCGCACCACCTCCGTACGGACCACCTTTATCTCATCAGCCATCAATGTACCAGCATGCACAGATAAATGTACCGAGACGCCAGGCTTTCACTTTGTCGGCTGTAGAGGATGAAGCCATGAGTCAAGATAAGACTGGTAAATTTTCCTTCCATCTTTTTTCAGCCTTTTCAAATTCTTATATCCTTTTGTTCTTTTATCTACTTGAACTTTTCACGCACTTTCGACACAATATTAGTAGTCCCTACCTTCACCACTGCTTTAATCTAAATTTTTCTTGAATCTGTTATATCATTCCCCTTGTATAAATTTTGAGGATGAAATTTTTCTAAGGTGGGTAGGATGTAACAACCCTAAAATTCTTATACACTTTTATTGATTCAATGATAATAAAAGAGTGTATTTCTATTCTGATTTCAAGTTATAAGTTATTATTGATAACTTATATACAAGAAACTCCTTATAGCTCACTGGTTAAGAGTCTCCACTACTGTCCCATAACCTACAAGTTCGAATCCCATCAATCTCAATTATTTTTTAATTTTTCTTTTTAACTTTTCGGAAACCCAAGAGTTGCACGTGTATTACACGAAGAAACAAAGAGTTGAAAATAACTCAAACAATATAAATGATACATAAATATGCAGATGAATGCACTGCACGAAACCTGAGGTAATTGCCTCTTTTTGGACCGCCAGATCCCTGCCACTGGCGGTTGGATTTTCCCCAAAATCCTCCATTGCCCGTGCATCCCTTCAGCTCCCCACTACTCTTTTTTCCTATTTGATTTTCCTGCAATTAACCAGAGAACCCCAGACACTTCATCTATCTCTTTACCCTCACTTTTAATATATTTTTATTATCTTTTTAATTTCCTCTACATTTATATTTTCCCCTATAAATACCTAGTCTTTCTCCTAAATTATTATAAAAATATCATTTAAAATTCTATCTCTCAAGCCGTACTCTAGCAAGGGAAGTTAAGCGCACAAGTCTAACCCAACTCCGTCGCTCAAATTCGTTCCTCCACACATTAGCAATCTAGAGTTCGTTCTTGTACGCGTAATCAGACCCAAGCTCAAGTCTCTACGCACCGTAGGTCTCGGTTGCTCAATCGAGGCTTCTTCTCTTCTTTTTCTCACTTATACGAGTACAAGCGCAAACCGTAAATCCTCTCATCCTCTTTTTTTTTTCCGACTTGTATACTCTTTTCTATTTTTCCACGTTGCCACTCCGCATCACTTTCTTCTACGCTAAATCCTCCATCTACTTTTCTCTCTTTTTACTTCTCCTATTACATCGACGCGAAAGAATACAATATTATAAACAGAGTTTAAATTATATATATATTCGACATATTCTTCGTAATTCGACATATTCATCATAAATTTTCATGTCATGATATCAAGAAAATACGAATTTACAACTCTATCCATATCTTACAATTTTAATATGATGTTACATATGTTAAATAATATGTAGATTACAAATAACGAATAAATATCATGAACTTTGCTTATACCTCTTTTAACCTTATCTTGAACTATATCTCTAGAAAATTCACGGGGTAATGATCTACCCCGTCACATACACTGTGGCTTCATATCCCGATATGCTAGGTTACAAATTTAGCCAAAATGAAACGATTATATTAAAATACCATTACTTTTATAAAAAGTGTTTTTATCGATATTTTAAAATATTTTGCAATTATGCATCTACAACCCTTTTAGGGGAACCCATTTACGGATGGTGCGGATTATCGCACGTCTTTAGGATAGTCTAGAGTGGGATACAGAACTCCTCACGGAGTATTCGGTCTCGAAAAGAATAAAAATACGAATTTTAAAGAATACGATATTTTAACAAATTAAATTATTTGAAAATTTTATAAATCATAAATCCATATTTTTCTATGAATTTTTTTTGAAAAACTATATTTTTAATATGAAAAATTAAAGTTGCACAAAAATAATATCAAGTTTCTAAAAGTATAATTTTCATAAAACTATCATAACTTTAAAAAAAACCAGGTTTCATCGCTAAAATACCACTAAAATTAAAATACATGTTCATAAAAACTCTAAATATTATAAATCATCCTTGAAGTTTATTTTTTAAACAAGATTAAAATATTTTTCATAAAACCACCTCGAAAAATGTAACCAATATAAATACAATGTAAACAACAATAATAAATATTTAAAAACTCTAGATTAATATAGGTTTAAGCGGTTTCATTTCTCTTGAGCCCCACGAAGCAGAAGAAAGTGAGCACTTGCTTATTTAGGTTAGACAATACTGTAAATTAATAGAGTTATCAATGACAATTGTCTTGGAAAAAGACACAATTCCTGCCGTTCATGTGCAGTAGTTGTCCGATTACTCTCGAACTTAAGAATTTCCACAGTTAAATCCATTTACAAAAAATGACTATAACTGGAATACAAACTCGAACATGACTCAGATGTGAATTTGAACTCGAATTCGAACCTGAATTAGATACTTGAAGTTAACATAAATACCTGAACCCAATGTCTACTCTTGAACTGACTTGACTCGAACCATAAATACAACTTGATATGAATACATGAACACTTGACACAAATACTTGATCTTGACATGAACTCAATCTTGCAACTTAATGTATTCATGGATTCAAGCAAGACTGGTAATTTTAACTATAATTTAGAATACACGTGGTGTTAGGGTAGTTCAGTACTAATCCAACGAAATCTTAGGAGTTCCCCTAGATCATGAATTCGTGTCCACTAACACAAGCAATCTATCATGAGGGCTCATGTTTTCTTTCTCCTGAATTATAGCATGTTGAGTTTGGAATACTTTAACACTAGGTTAAAGTCCCGTTACTAACACTTGATTCGGGTCCGTGGTTCCTTACCCCTGGATTACAGTCTATTGGGTTCGAGAACACTCTTGAGATTGGCTAACATTTACCCTTAAACTTATGTTAAATTAGTTTACCCATGTAGAGACCTTTTAAGACACTTACATGCATTTCTTATTCATTATATCTACACTACATGGCCATACTATACTATTTTACTATGCTCATGTTACCTTGCCATGCTTATAAACATATTGTCATACTCATGATACATTGCCAATATAACTGCATGTTACATAGAATTTCCATGCTTGTATTAAATGACATGTAAACAGCATATCTTCTAGTCCATTGCTTCATGATATCCATTTTCCAACTTGTTATTATACTTATATATTTCACACCTTTTCTTGGGGACCTACCAAGCGAAAGTTTATTGACGGGCATCCACCTATCTCTTTCTTTTTAGATGTTCGTCAGGCGGTCTTGAGACTGAGGAGATAGAAGCAACTGCGGGGGATTACGACCAGACCACTAGTCAAGCTTAGCTTAACTCATCTTTTCTTCAACAACTTTATTTATATTCAAACTTGATACATTTACAATACATGAGTTCACCTGAAAAGAAAATACAAGAAAAGAAATGCCTAAATAGGTGGAATACATAAACTATATATATATACATATACATATATACATATATATACATATATACATATATATATATATATTCGACATATTCTTCATAATTCGACATATTCATCATAAATTTTCATGTCATGATATCAAGAAAATACGAATTTACAACTCTATCCATATCTCACAATTTTAATATGATGTTACATATGTTAAATAATATGTAGATTACAAATAACGAATAAATATCATGAATTTTGCTTATACCACTTATAACCTTAACATGAACTATACCTCTAGAAAATTCACAGGGTAATGATCTACCCCATCACATACACATATGGCACGTGAGGCGCTTAGAGTTGGGCGCTGCCTCTTTTATTCTCTTATTATTTTACAAGTGCTAAGCACTGTTAGGGGGTCACGTGAGGCGTCCCAAAAATAGGGTTTATTCCCTTTTCTCTTTTATAAGTGCTAAGCACTTCTCAGGGGTCACGTGGCTTAGATCTCAGTCTTTCCTTTTTTGTTCCTCAAAAGTGCTCACGTGGGAACACATGAGCTTTTATTGTGTAGAATTGAACACTAATATGCATGGAGCTCTTGATCTGAGTTTTGTGAATTTCAGGTCCCTTATTTTTATAAGAATTAAATTCTTTTATAGGGTTGAACCCTAGTTTTATCAGAGGAATTAAATTCTTATATATTTTGTAAGAGTTAAACTCTTTTGGATTCAGTTCTTTCCCCTAGGTTTTGAATCTGCATTACAGAATCTCCCCGATGAGAATTAAATTCTCAACTTGTGGGGAGATCTACTTCTGCAGATCTTAACCAGAGGAAGAACTAAGTTCTTTGAGAAGAGTTAAACTCTTGGTTTGAGAATTAAATTCTCTTTTTGTGGGAGCTTTTGGGAGGGGTTCCTCTTCTTTAGAGAATTAATTCTTTCTCTATTTTTCTTCTCCTCTCCCTCTGTGTGTTTTTCCTCCACTCCTTACTCCTATTTATATGAGAAGAAAAAGAATCAATTTGTTAAGAGAATCCCTTATTGAGAGATCATGATTGATTTCATGATCTTTTAGATCAATCGGTGAATTTTATTCACCGTTGGATTTTTAATCCAAAGGCTCTCTGTTTAACAGAGAAGATTTCTTATTTGTTTAACAAGATTATGAATATCTTGTTAGTTTTAAAAAAATTAGAATTTTCTTCTATCATATCTTTTTAGTTTAACAAGATCAGAAATATATTTTCTTAATATAGAATTTAATTCTACCATATCTTTTTAGTTTAACAAGATCAGAAATATATTTTCTTAATATAGAATTTAATTCTATCATATAGATATCTCGTTAGTTTAATAAGATTAGAATTTTATTCTAACATAGAATTCTGATCATATGAATATCTTGTTAATTTAACAAGATTAGGAAAATATTTTCCTATGATAGAACTTTATTCTACCAGATGATCACCGTTGAATCTCTGATCCAAAGGTCCTCTGTTTAATAGAGAAGATCTTTTTAGTTTGAGAAAGACTAGGAAAATATTTCCCAAAATAGAATTTAATTCTAGAATTTGATAGGAGCATTTTAAATTGGGGCGCTCACATGCTTTGCATGTGAGAGGCAAGAGAACTCATGTGTTTAACATGTGACCCCTGCTGTGGGTTTTGGCCTGTTTATGTTCACTGCTCATATGCTTTGCATATGAGTGCTCACGTGTTTTACACTTGAGGCCTGTTTGGCCATTGGTGTTTTTATATTCAGCGCTTATATGCTTTGCATATGAGCGCCCACGTGTTTTACACGTGAGGCCTATTTGGCCCTTTAAGTTTATTTTATTCAGCACTCATATGCTTTGCATATGAGAGCTCACGTGATGCCTGTTTGGACCTTAATTGTTTTATTCAACGCTCATAGGCTTTGCATATGTGCGCTCACGTATTTAACACGTGATGCCTGTTTGGCCCTTAATTGTTTTATTCAGCGCTCATACGCTTTGCATATGAGCGCTCACGTGTTTTACACGTGAGGCCTGTTTGTCCATTTAAGTTTATTTATTCAGCGCTAATATGCTTTGCATATGAGCGCTTGTGTGTTTAACATGTGATGCCTGTTTGGCCCTTAATTTTTTTATTCAGCGCTCATACGCTTTGCATATGAGCGATCACGTGTTTTACACGTGAGGCCTGTTTGAGGACTCCCCCCCCTTTTTTTTATAAGGGAACAAGTAGCTCTTGGGCGAAAATTTTGGCGGAAACAAATGCCCCCTACTACTTTACCCACGTAAGCATGTACGTGGGTGAAGTAGTGCAGAGTCATGCATGTCAATAGAATTGAGGGCTTAGGTGACAAGTTTAGAGTCCTTGTAGCCTAAGACTTTTGTCAAGACGAGTCGAGAAGTTCTCGTAGGAACGTTATTTTGCCTACGAGTCAAGACGAGTCGAGAAGTTCTCGCAAGGACATTATTTTCCCTACGAGTAGAGACGAGTCGAGAAATTCTCGCAAGGACATTATTTTCCTTACGAGTCGAGAAGTTCTCGCAAGGACATTATTTTCCCTACGAGTCGAAACGAATCGAGAAGTTCTCGTAAGGACACTAATTTCCTCACGAGTCGAGACGAATCGAGAAGTTCTCGCAAGGACACTAATTTCCTTACGAGTCGAGACGAATCGAGAAGTTCTCACAAGGACATTAATTTCCCTACGAGTCGAGACGAGTTGAGAATTTCTCGCAAGGATATTATTTTCCTTACGAGTCGAGACGAATCGAGAAGCGATGGCTCAGGAAACAGGTTCAAATCTGCCGCCTAAGAATTTTCAATTTTATGAGCCGTGATGGTCTCATAAAGGGTTTTCTCCCTACGAGTCGAGAGGATCCCGTAGGCGTATTTTCTCCTTAGGAGTCGTGAGGACTCCTAAGTGCGTTTTCTCTTGAGAGTCGTAAGGATCTCATAAAAGAATTTTTCCCGCTTACAAGTCGAGAGGACTCGTAAGTGGTTATTTTCCCTCCTTGCCGATATTCGACTTTGGAAAATGTGGCCCGTGGATAGTCCAACTTGACCTCCTTATAAAGCAGCGATGTCTTAGGAAACAGAGTTAGGATCTGCCGCCTAAGACTTTTCAACTTTATGAGCCGTGAGAGTCTCATAAAGAGTTTTCGCCCTATGAGTCGAGAGGATCTCATAAGTGTAATTCCTCCTTAGGGGCCGTGAGGACTCCTAAGTGCGTTTTCTCTCGAGAATCGTAAGGATCCCATAAGAGAATTTTTACCGCTTACAAGTCGAGAGGACTCGTAAGTGGTTATTTTCCCTTCTTGTCGATATTCAAATTTGGAGAATGTGGCCTATGGATAGTCCAACTTGACCTCCTTGTAAAGCAGCGATAGCTTAGGAAACAAGGTTAGGATATGCCGCCTAAGACTTTTCAACTTTATGAGCCGTGAGGGTCTCATAAAGGGTTTTCTTCCTACGAGTCGAGAGGATCCCGTAGGCGTATTTTCTCCTTAGGAGTCGTGAGGATTCCTAAGTGCATTTTCTCTTGAGAGTCGTAAGGATTTCATAAGAGAATTTTCTTTATGCACAGAGACACTAATTTCCCCGCAGGTCGAGATGAATCAAAAGATTTTCGCAAAGACACCGATTTCCTTGCAGGCCGAAACGAATCGAGAGGTTCTCGCCAAGGACGCTGATTTCCCTGAATCCAGAGGTTTTGCCAAGGACACTGACTTCCTTGGGGTCGAGACGAATCGAGAGATTCCTGCAAAGACATTGATTTCCTCGCGGGTCGAAATGAATCGAGAGGTTCTCACCAAGGACGCTGATTTCCCTGAATCGAGAGGTTTTGCCAAGGACACTGATTTCCTTAGGGTCGAGACGAATCGAGAGATTCCTACAAAGACACTGATTTCCTTGCGGGTCGAAAGGAGTCGAGAGGTTCTCGCCAAGGACGCTGATTTCCCTGAATCGAGATTTTGCCAAGGACACTGATTTCCTTGGGGTCGAGACGAATCGAGAGATTCCTGCAAAGACACTGATTTTCTTGCGGGTCGAAAGGAGTCGAGAGGTTCTTGCCAAGGACGCTGATTTCCCTGAATCGAGAGATTTTTCCAAAGACACTGATTTCCTTGGGATTGAGATGAATCGAGAGATTTTCATAAAGACACTGATTTCCTTGCGGGCCGAAACGAATCGAAAGGTTCTCGCCAAGGACGTTGATTTCCCTGAATCAAGAGGTTTTGCCAAGGATACTGATTTCCTTGGGGTCGAGACGAATCGAAAGATTCCTGCAAAGACTTTAATTTCCTTGCGGGTCGAAACGAGTCGAGAGGTTCTTGCCAAGGACGCTGATTTCCCTAAATTGAGTGGTTTTTCCAAGGACACTGATTTCCTTGGGGTTGAGACGAATCGAGAGATTCCTGCAAAGACACTGATTTCCTTGCGGGTCAAAATGAGTCAAGAGGTTCTCGCCAAGGATGCTGATTTCCCTGAATCGAGAGGTTTTGCCAAGGACACTGATTTCCTTGGGGTCGAGACGAATCCAGAGATTCCTACAAAGACACTGATTTCCTTGCAGGTTGAAACGAGTCGAGAGGTTCTCCCCAAGGACGCTGATTTCCCTGAATCGAGAGGTTTTGCCAAGGACACTGATTTCCTTGGGGTCGAGATGAATCGAAAGATTCCTGTAAAGACACTGATTTCCTTGCGGGTCGAAACAAGTCGAGAGATTCTCGCCAAGGGCGTTGATTTCCCTGAATCGAGAGGTTTTGCCAAGGACATTGATTTCCTTGGGGTCGAGACGAATCGAGAGATTCCTGCAAAGACACTGATTTCCTTGCGGGTCGAAATGAATCGAGAGATTCTCGCTAAGGACACTGATTTCCCTGAATCGAGAGGTTCGTGAGTTGACTTGATTCCGAGACGGAGTATTGATCCAGAGGGGAGGTCATTGGTTAACTTGTTTCCGAGACGGAGCATTGATCCGGCGGGGAGGTCATTGGCTGACTTGTTTCTGAGACGGAGCATTGATCCGGCGGGGAGGTCATTGGCTGACTTTCTCCACTTTCTGCAGTGTCGGTGTTGACTTGTTCCACTTTCTGCGACATCGGGGTTGACTTGCTTCGCTTTCTTCGGTGTCGGGGTTGACTTGCTCCGCTTTCTGTAGTGTCGGGGTTGACTTGCTCCGCTTTCTGCAGTGTCTTGGTTGACTTGCTTCACTTTCTGCGGTGTATGGGTTGACTTGCTCCGCTTTCTGCGGTGTCGGGGTTGACTTGCTCCGCTTTCTGCGGTGTCGGGGTTGGCTTGCTCCGCTTTCTGCGGTGTCGGGGTTGGCTTGCTCCGCTTTCTGCGGTGTCGGGGTTGGCTTGCTCCGCTTTCTGCGGTGTCCGGGTTGGTTTGCTCCGCTTTCTGCGGTGTCGGGGTTGGCTTGCTCCGCTTTCTGCGGTGTCGGGGTTGGCTTGCTCTGCTTTCTGCAGTGTCGGGGTTGACTTGCTCCGCTTTCTGCCGTGTCGGGGTTGACTTGCTCCGCTTTTTGCGGTGTCGGGGTTGACTGTAGGTTGTCTGTGAACCATGGAGTCTTAGAACTAGGGACTTCGTCGTTGCTCCAATTGGTGGTGTCGCGTCCGTATTTTGCTGGAATGAGGAGGAACGCCATTACTGATCTCTAGGCTGTAGATGTTGCTGTTGAGATCTTGCTTCCCTTTAACAGAGTTTGTTGGGACATGTAGTTCCCTTTTCGTTCATGCCCATGGATTGTATACAGTGGTTAGTATGGACTTTCCTGTACGGCAAAAGTTTCATCTTTTTTTTATTTTCTTCCGCGATGCTCTATCATTCCAGCTTTTTATATCGCGAAAGTCGCGATTGCCCAATCATTTTGGCTATTTTTCGCGGTGCCCAACCATTTCAGCTGTTTTTCTTCTTCTTTACTCGCTGCTTTTTATTGCGAGTTGCCCTATCATTTCGGCTATTTTTATATGCATATATTTTACTTGCTGCTCTTTTTTGCAAGTTGCCTTATCATTTCGGCTATTTCATATGCATTTTTGGCTCGCTGGTATTTTGCTGCAAGTATGGAACTTGAGATCCGATACGAATCTTAGCATCAGTATAGCAACTGGAATATTGCCAGGAGCGAATCATCATTTGCCGTGAAAGGACTTGGAATTTGATACCGATTTAGGCATCAACATCGCTACAACTGGGAGATTGCCAAGAGCGAATCATCATTTGCCTTTGTCGATTCGAATAAAGGTGGCTTAGCAAATAGGGTTAGGATCCTGCTGACTAAGGCTTTTGACTTCATGAGCCGTAAGGGTCTCATAAAGGTATTTCTCCCTACGAGTCGTGAGGATCTCGTAGGTGTATGTTCTCCTTAGATATCATGAGGACTTCTAAGTGGTGTTTTCTCTTATAAGTCGTAAGGATCTCATAAGAGTGTTTTCTCCTTATAAGTCGAAAGGACCTATAAGTGTTATTCACCATATGGGGACATTTCTTGCCGTTTGCAGAACTTGGCAAAGAAATATTTATTCGTGCCCCTGGATTGTATACAAGGGTCAATATGGACCACCTGTAGGGCAATTTGGGGGATATGACGGCTTAAGAACAGGTTCAGATCCCTGTAGCTTAAGGCTTTTGAATCCTATGAGCCGTGAGGGTCTCATAAGAGGATTCTTCTTACGAGTCGTGAGGATCTCGTAAGTGGAATTTCTCGTTAGGGATCGTGAGGATTCCTAAGTGTTTTGCTCCCTTGTGAGTCATAGGGATCTCGCGCAGGTATTTTCTCCTTACAAGGTTGAGAGGACCCTGCAAGTGTGCATGAATTTTTTTATGAGTCTGCGCCCTTTCGGCTTTTCACAAACTCACCGGTAGCTTTGCTGTTTTACTCACGGAGCCCTTTCGGGTTTTCATCCATGCCCTTTTCTCTTGTCGACGTACCTTTTTTTTAACGAGATCGCGCCCTTCCGGATTTTCACAAACTCGTCGGCAATCCTGCTATTTTTACTCACGGAGCCCTCTCGGGATTTCATCCGTGCCCATTTCGCTTGTGGATATACCGATTTTTTTTGTTTTTTAAGCGGGCATTCCACTAGGTTGTAGGACTTGTTAGTAGGCCCCTTAATATCCTTCCTACCTTTGGGAAGAAAGGACCATTCTACACAGAGATTCTTCCGCCAGTGAGGAATATGCCCTCTGTGTATATCTCGGGGGGGGGGGGACGAGTATCCACGCCGTCGCTATTTTGGCGACAGGTTGCTTCAGGACCGCTTATTTTTGTTGAACGTAGGCGACAAACGCCATCTTGCCTCCGCTTTTCACTCGTCATCATCGGATGTGAAAGAGTCTTGACCCATTTGATCCAAACGAACCATTTTATCCATGATTTCTTGGAAGGTTGTCGGCTTGAAAAGGGCCGTAAATGGGAACATCTTTTGAATTTGGGTCAAGGATGGCTATGAATATTCTCACAGCTGCAGCTTTGTCGATACGTTGCTCGTATTTTGACCAGAGATTTCGCCATCGGGTAACATATTGAACCCAAGTCTCATTCGGTCTAACTTTTTCGTTGACCAGCGCCGTCACGGTAGTATGTTCGTTCTCATAAGAGAATCCTTGTGTAACATTTCATAAAAATAAAATATTATTTTTGGGATTTTTTATAATTAAATAATAAACATTATGAATATTTTGAAAATGCGGTATAATTAAATACCGATAAATTGAGAAACATTTGGAAAATTATAGGAATTACTGAAATGAGAGTGCTTTTTTATGATTTAAGCAAATTATGAATTTTTATGATTAATTATATTCCATTTTAATGCTAATCGCGATTAAATATCGCTAATCGCGCTTTAAGCTTGATTTGTGCACATGACACGCACCATGTCATTTTTCACACTTGTTACATTTTTCCTACCATGATTCTTTTGTGTATGGTTATTTGTTTTGGGGTTTTTAAAGAAAAGAAAAGATAAAGGAGAACAAAAGAAAAGAAAAAGGGAAATGATAAAGAAATGGGTATGGTCATGAGAGAGAGAGAGAGGTGAGGGGTCAAAACTTGGTCATGGCTCTTGTTCCCTTCATTATTTTCTCTTCATCTTTCCCTCTCCTTTCCTCTCATGGCTGATGCCCTCTCTCCCTCTCCCCTCTCCCTCCTCACTTCATCACTAAAAACATCTCAAAACTCCATCTTCACTTCACTAAAAACATGCACAAGCTCACAACAAACACTTTGGACCAAGAAAGAAAGGATTTTGGACACTTGGGGCAACTCAAGAATATTCTTGAGTTGCCAAATGAGATACTTTCTGCACCATTAGTATTGTATTTCAATTTCTTTAGCACCCATACAAGTGTAGTAGTGTTTTAATGCGGTTTAGTGAACTTTGAAAATTCCTGAAAAGGGTTAGGGTTTGATTTGAATCCAAAGGTGTAATTGAGCTTAGTTGTGACCTTAAACCCCTGTAGGGAATGTATATTGGACTGGAACCATAAAGTAAACCCCAAACCCCAGAATTTAGAAACCCCGACATTTGAATTTCTGGAAATTTGTGATGGTATATTGATATCTGCTAACACCCGGAGACACTAGGAATTATTTTGCAAACACAGAGACACAAGCAGGAAACCTAGAACCTATACCTAAAACCCTGGACCCTAACTCCACTTCGTTCGTGTTTGGTCCATGTCTTATTCTCCAGTAAACTAGGCCCTTAACATGTGCAAAATTGGCTAATTTCACCTAGGGTAAAATCTGGAGTTGTTTTCTTGAGTTGCTGCATTGTTTTGCGACTTCGTTTAACTTGAGTTTTGGTATTTGATATTTTAAATCCGTCGTGTGGCGTTTGAACATCAACGGCTAGGGCTATTGGTCGTATTTTGCATGCAAGGCTATAGGTTTTAACCTATGAGCGAAACGTGTGCCGTTTTGGTTTTAGACCTTGATTTTAACATGCATTTGCGATTGTGTATTTGTTGTAGGTACTCCACGTGGAATTCGAGACAACGAGGAGAGCGTGGTGTCATCGACTCCAGCAAGCGACGATCAAGGTGAGTAGATCTATATCTATGGGGGAAGTCGGGTGGATGGCGTATAGCACCCCCCGCAAGTTTTTTTTGATGGAAATCGATTCATAGAATATGGTTAAGGAAAGCTAGATTAGAAAACTATGGATAGGGTTAGAAAGATAATTAGAGATGATATGAATGATGGAACATGTATATTGATAGATGAGATGAAATCTTTAGGGATATGAAAAAGTGAATGTGAATCACGACTTATAAATATATAGTGGCACTAGAATAAGTATGAGTTTTAGGGTACATTTGATGTATAGGGTAGAATGTATATAAAATTGACTTGATGTGGGATAATGCGAGGAAAAGAATTTACGATGTAACATGATGACTTGATGATATGTTGGTATACGGATGCGAGTCGATTGAGATGATTGATACCTTGCCGGTCCCCAGATATGAGATTGTTATGGATGTGGCCTGGGATATAGGTATATATATGTATATATATGTTGTGAATCTTGAGTGATATGCCGTACGAGACGTTAGATCCGTACCCTCATTGTCATATAGGTTGATAGGATCCCCATTGGTTTAATGCCGCCATACGATGATTTTCCGTACGCGATGAGTTTGACTTGAGGTTGATCCATACCCTTGATTAGAGGATGCCGTACGATAGATTATACTGTACGTGATGTTGTGAGGCTGGATGCCGATTGATAGATTCACCGACTCGATCATGTAGATACGTATACCTTATAGCTTTTAGCTGATGATTTACATTATGCTGCATTCATGTTATTCTCATTGCATTACATATACCTGTGCTAGTACACCTGCACCATTATCGATTATGCGTATGTTACACGTACACAGATTGGCCGGCTCACACACTTCATCATCGATAATTGCAATGTCACTACACAGTAGGATTGCTGCATCATGATATGATTCCTTGCATAATTTACTTGCTATAGTTGCATATGCACCTTTATACGATATTGCATTGGACTTTGGAGAATTTGGGAACCACGGGATATATTTTTAAACTGGATTCATTTAAAAGAGCGGTTTTCCCTCGATATGTGCATATTACTATTCCATGTTGCATGATATACGGATATGCTTACATTTCTGTTATATGTAGCATACATCATGCTTTACGCTTTTACGCATTGAGATATGCTGTTTTCATGAGATTTCTGGATTTGAGAACCGTGGCTATTTCAAAAGAAAACATGCACTATTTTAAAAACCCGGTTTCTCTTGATATGATATTTGAGTGCGTCCACCATGCATTTTCTCGGTTCTGAGACGTGTGACATGTGAAACCCGATTCGAGGAGATGGATGAGGCCAATTGCGGGTATATGGTGGACCCGGTATGGTACCCTGGGGCGAGAAAGGATTGCTGTGCAGTAGACGGTGAGCCTGGCAGAGGGACTACTATTTACCGGTGATTGGTTGGACCCGGCGGCTATCCGGAGGATACCGACTGGAGTCGAGAGATGATACGGGCCGATCCGGACTGATAGAGCCCGTAGGCCGATCTGGACTGACGGAGCCCGAGAGATATAAGGATTTACGTGCGGATGCTGGGCATGGGTTTCATGATGTTTCGAGTGTCGATGTTGGACACTCAGGTTCCATGATTTGATGTGTCGTGATGGACACACGTTGATTTATATCCTCATATTTTCATGCATATGCTTTTATGATATTTACATGCATGATGTTGTTGTGTCATTGGTTGACACGTGAACGGGATCCACTTGCATACATACATTGATCATATGGTTGGACGAGATCCACATGCATACATACATTGATTATATTGTTGGATGATATCCACATGCTGATAGGATTTACTTATAGTGCTGGCACATAAACAGATACGGTCATCCTAGATATCATAGTATTACCTTTATGATATAGTTGACCTAGGAAATCGTTATTTATTCGATTTCTACTCACGAGTTGGCAACTCACCCCGTTGTGCCACAGTTCTTGCAGGTTGACCGCTTGGATCAGTAGCGGCATCGTTAGCATGCAGTTGCATTCGGGTGATTGCTTTGGTAGGTGGTACATATTGGATCGTAACCCTTTTGTATTTATTTTTCATATTGTATCTAGTCAACTCCATCAATCAAACTAGTATTTGTATAAGTAATGAGACTTAGTAAGACTTGTGATTGCGAGACTTAGAGCGAGGTGTATTCCGCTACTTGTGGTGTTGATGTTTTGCTTACTTCTTTATCTTTTGTGGTGAACTTCGCCGTTGGGCATCGTATACTTATATTTATGCTTTGTGTGGTTGTGGATCTGCCGTTTGGCAAAGAGCAAGCTCCCGCTTGGGGATGCCTTTTATTATTATCATGTATTGTGGTTTGGATCAAAAAATACAAAGGAGGTGCTGCCCAAATTTTCAAAAGAAGAAACATGTTTTTCAACTACTAAACCCACTTGCATTTTCATGTCCCACTATTTATGCATTTAAGAAAATGATTCGTTTTTCATCATACCTTTATTTCAAAACTTCACCTCTTATATTTTCTTAAAAAGGTTTAGATTGCTGGGTTTTCGGCTTACTTGAGTTACGTTACGCCTTTAGACGTCGCGTGATTTAAGTGCCGGTCACGAGCTAATATTTCGGGTCGTGACAAAGTTGGTATCAGAGCGCTAGGTTTAACCTTGGTTCGAGTCTATTTTTCACTATGCGGAGTCTAGGGCGGGTATGTATTTCGGAACCTAGGCTTGACCTTATGGAACTTAGACTTGAACGGAGGGTATTAGACCCGAACTTTCGTTTCATAGGCTGACCCTGATTGATGGAGTAGGTAGCTTGAGTAGAGTGACGTACCGTACGTATGTTCCGCGGCATATTTACGATACGATACTCCACTTAAGAAACCTTAGGATGTACATATTTTGAGATCTGTGATTCTCTTCGTACCCATGGGTATGCATCCATTTGAGATCCTTGATTATATTCGTTTCCATGATCATACTCTCATTGATTCTGTTCCTTCTTATGATCATGTATCTATTCTGGATCTGTCGCTTCCTTTCATGCCCTTGATTTGTTTTCATCGACACACGCTTGAGGTTCCTGTCACCATGATTTGAGCGCAGATTGAGCTGCTGCTAGTGATGCGGTCAGGGCGAACTCGTCTGGGACGAGGACTGACCGTCGTGTTTTTCTGGTGACACGGGAACGCATCGATATAGTCTTGGTGTTGTGGCCTCTTGTTGAGGCGAGTGTTTGGTTTTACACCGGATGATCAGGCCATTGTTAGAGCTGCATGTTGCGAGAGGACAGTTGATGTAAAGCCTACCTCAGAGATTGTGATGTCATCTACCGTGCGGACAGATGACCAGCTGTTGCTGAGATTGATAGGATGTCGCTTCCAGACTTTACGAGCTAAGATCGCTGGAGCTTTCAGGCAGAGCTGGGACAGGTGATAGCTAGTCTACCCCAAGTTGAGAGACGAAGGTGATTCTTTTGATTGATGCGCCGACGCAGGCCCAGTTGAGTTGAAGATTTCCAGTGTGGAGAGCTTACTCAGATCTAGCGTAGACTGATCCAGAGATGACCGTGGATGTATCGTCTTTCCTGGAGGATTGAGGCATTGTTTAGCATGAGGACGAAGGGTATTCACATGTGGTCTTGGCGAAGTCAAAAAGTTTGAACGAATGTCAGAAACCCATTTTTTCCAAGTTTAAAGAATTTGAAGGAACATGCAAGTAATTCTGTGGACTCTCTAGAAGAATGAAACCCTAACTCGACATAATGACCATGGAACGCTTTTGAACCTTAGGATTTGCAGCAGTTCAGCGGTGCCATCAGTAAGGCTTGGGTTTGCCCTTCTATGGTTGGTCCATAGGTACTGTGGCATGTACTGGATATTATTAAACTTTGCTCTGGTGTGAGCTTTCGGGGAATTATGGGACTTTGACGGATCGATCGAAAAGTTTGACGTCGTCCGAATATCATATGATAAGAGATCAGCAAGCTGACCAGCTTCGGATAGAGGACCCCACCCAGATGTGTTGTGAGTTGATCGAGAGCGGACGAGTGTTGGGTATTCCTCCGATGGTTGGGACGAGTTCCCGAGAATGTGTTCGGCCAGATATCTTCTACAGAGTGATGAAGATACCGAGTCCGTAATTTCAAGTCCATGCGAGAGACTCCAGATTGACTGTAGCCGAGGAACATTGCAGTACGCTGATAGCATGACGTGACGTAGAAGTGGACGATAATGAAGACGAATGGAACAAGAGGTTCGTGTGAGATATTAACGAGCTGTGGTTACTCCCCATCGAGATTAGAGAGCTGATATGTATACAGAGGCATTGGAATACGGCCAGTTCCTGAGGAAGTGTTGTATGGAAAATGCAGATGTCCAGAGAGCGAGAAAAGATTATGCAAGAGTACCAGCCTCCGTACAGTTTGGCATAAGCAAAATCGGAAGAGACCTTGAGCAGTTCCTTCCAGAACACTGCTGCGATAAGATTTGCACCGAGGATCAGTTATGTTATGTGTTCAGAGGGCCAGAGGCCGACGCCAGGGACATGCTGCTTTATGTGTGGTCCTGATAATTGGCCGAGAGTTGACCAGAGAAGTGCTAGAGAGGAATTGTTCCTGGTAGCATGCCTGACCGGGCCGATGAGCCGATGGATTGCGAGATTGGTAATCCATAGAGAAGATGAGGACCCAGATGTTGGATATATGTATGCCCTAGAGGCTATTATATGATAGTGGATGTATTTATACATGTATATATATGTACAGAGGAAATTCTTGCTCGACATGATAGTATGCTATCTGGTTACTCTTTATCTGACATGTTCACTTGATCATGCTTTTATTCATTTGTACGTGTTGATAAAGCCCTGAGGATATTATCTTGACTACTGTGATTATGATGTTGATCATACTAGTAGGACATGTGTAGTTTATAACATATCCTGAAATATCCCTAGTCGTGGGTGTATCGAGACGGGGCATCGATATTCCAGAGTAGGCTAGCGTATATGATACTAGACTCATATGATGGGCGATGAATGTTCCTATATCCATTGATTCTTGACATCGAGATCGTATACGGGTGCTTAGTGGAGACTAGGTACACTGGACGGACTCACCGAGAACTCCTATATGGTATTATATCTATCGTCGGATAGCAGTTCTCAGGTGACACTGGTATAGGTTAGTCTGTAGACCCGAGATCGTCATAGAGTCTCATGTGTTCTCCCACTGTGCTTTGATTTCCACCCTACCACGGCTCTACTGAGTCGTGCAAACATATGGCTTTTGGGTACAGTCCCGAGACACATGGAGGCAATGAGCGATAGGAGGGGTTTCGTCTCTCCCGGTATTAGGGGTTGATGTTGCGCTGTGCACGATTGGCTATATTAATAAGTCCCTGGCCAGGGCTGTTGAGATTTACTGATAAGAGTTATCAGTAGTTTCTCGATCTGTTATAGACCATTCATCGGCATGACTTATTGAGTTATTGGGGTCGACGTTACCATCCCTAGACTTGATATGCAGCATATCTGATGAACATACCGGACTGTACGGTAAGTGTTACCGGTTGGCTCGACAGGGGTTTTGATAGGTTCGCTTGTTTTTCTTCTGCTCGCTCAATACCCGGGTGGCCGTTACGTTTAGCTGACCGCTTGCGGCTTGTGGGAGTTTGATATGATCATCGCTTATTACCGGCATATTGACGAGTCTTAGAGTCCCACAAAGGGGTTGCCTAGCTCAGGCAAAACGATGTGGAGTGCATATTGTGATATGCGCGGATGGTTGATTAAATGCGTGTATGAGATATCGCATTATAATCTGGCATTTTCTATTGGTCAGGCCGTATGAGATATGACCGGTTTATTAAATCAATAGTTGATTTAATATTTATGACCATTAGCCTTTTTACTTAAAGCCTATTTCTTTTGATGCATGCATGAGTGGATGTATATGTTGATATGGATGCACACATGCAAGCATACATGTGTCATGGTTGATGATACAATGGTGGTGGCAATACAAGACTCACATGGTTACATTTATTTATTTATTTTGTTTATTTGAGGTAAGCAAAATGAGAACAAAAACATGGTTGACTAGTCAAATCCTTTTTCTTTTGTTGACCAAAGTCAATACCATGGTTTTGTTGCCCATGGTTTTGTAGCCCATGGTTTTTGCTTAACCTCAAGTTACAAAATATCTAGATATTTTGTAACCATGGTTTAGCATGAGGATTATTATTCTCATTTTTGCATTATGTCTCATATCTTCTCTCTTGAGTCAAGTTAAGCTCCCATCTTCTTCTTCCTCTCTCCCCTAAAAAGCTCTCTAGGGTTTGAATAAGAAAGAGAAAGAATTAAAAAGAAAAGGCTTTTAAGTGAGATTAAAACCCACATCACCATTCTACTTTAGTCTAGTCTACTAGTGTGGAGTGTGAGCTTCATCTTTATCCTTGATAAAGTGGAGCTTGGAGCTTGGGCAAGGGAACTCCGGGTGGATCGTCATGGACAATGAGGGATCCAAGCGAACCTTTTCAAACTCAAGTTGTTCCAAGGAGTCTAGCAAGGAGGTCTACAAAGGTTGTATTCTTCTACAATTTGTGTTAGAAACTTGTTATTGTATATGATACCTTTTCGTTACCCTAAACTTCTAGTTTGATCCTAGGTTAAAGATTACTTAGCACCCTAAAATTTTAATTGTAGCATGTTAGATGCAAGACAAACCCTTGCGTGGTGCTAAGGAATCCCAACATGGTATCAGAGCCAAGCTAAAATTTTAGTGACGATGTTAAAACAATTACGGAAACGAAACCAACTCCGAATTTACAAAACTTGAAACCCTAATATGCTCTCTGTAAAGTTTTTAAAAAGTCGTTTAAAAACTATTTAAACAGTTGCAGAAGCATGTAAATGATCTAACTAGAACACAATGTGAACACGGGGCCCCCATCTCGGATCTGACCCGAGCACTTTCCCTATGTGGCCGGCGACTTCGGCCAAGTAGCCCCCCCTCTGCCTCATTTTCACACTGTGCTCTACTATGTATATTTTAGGGTTTCAGGTATTGTTTGTTTAGTCCATAAATTTCATGAGATGTTAATTTGCAGTGGGACTTATTCGGAGCTATTCGTAGTCGTAATTTTAGCATTGTATTGGTAACTTAGATGATGTTAAACAGGTCGAACGAATATCAAACACTCGTATTTTCCAGGTTAAATGTACTCAATGTATCATGCAGGTATTCCTATGGACCCTCTAGAAGAATGAAACCCTAACTCGATCTGTGACCACGGAACCGCGGCTATACCTTAGGGTTTACCGTAGTTAGTGGCGCCACAAATGAGGCTTGGATTTGCCCTTCTACGGCTGGTCCATAAAGTACCGTGGCATAATTTTTGGGTATTGTTTAACAGTGCTCAAGTGTTGAGCTTGCTGGGAAATGTAGGTGCTCGTTAATTCGATCAAAGGGTTTAACATCGCCTAGATTTATATGATACTTAGTTTTGCGACCGTAAGCGTAGTATGTGTATCGCCGGTTTCGTTGCTATATGTCAACGGCAATTGGGGTACGCATACTTTCTTACGTTGATGACATGTGATGTTATGTGTTGCTGAGCTATGATGTATAGGATCTTCGTGATCGAATGGCCGGGTTTTTTTTATGTGAGATGAGAGTTTTTCTTTTCATTCATGTAAAATTCATTTGTATGTAATATTCTTTTATTTGGGGCACTTCCGAGTTGAGGATGATGTTACCTTGATGTATATTATTTACTTTTCCGCATTAGGATAGACCCAAGGTGGGGAGCACAAGTGACCGGGTTCTAGAGTCCAGTGGGAGACCATCTTGAGGAGTCGAGACCGGGTCTCCTAACTTTAGAATTGGTAGGGTCGCTTGTCGCTCTCGTAGGGGTCTAAGGGTGTGGGATTGGCTATTCATCACGACTGTGAAATCCGTATTTTCTATTGTTGGCTAAATAAAAAATACGGACGTCCTAGTATATCCTATATTTTCATATATGTGTTTCTACTGCTTATATTCTGTGATGTGATCGCTTGATATATCTGAGACGAATGCAATATTATATATGAGATATATAGTAGGCGTTGCTTATGTTTTGCACCCGCGCTAGCCCCGTCCCGGTATGCGTTAGTTAAGTAACCTAACAGTGCATAACGGAACATTGTGAAGAATGCGGATGGCATAAGCGTACGTTGTATTTTCGTTTCTTTTCTGTGTTTTGGCTTAAGGACTTAAATGACGGGACTACATTAATATGATTAATGTAAGGAAAAATAAACCTAAAAGATGTTGTAGAATCGAATATAAAACCCACTCGGCTTTTTACGAAAAAGCTATATTTCAAAATTGCGGAGTTTAAGCCACTCCTTTTGAAAAACCATTTGATTCTACAACGATATCAAGTTCAAAGCGTTAAAGGTTTTCTTAAAAACCATCCGCAGCCTTCCGTCATTTTAGGAAGTAGAGTACTTAGTATTCGTGCTACGTTTGTTGACCTTAGCCAAGGCGTAGTGTACGGTAGCTAAGTGATGTCTTCCTACACAACATATGATGTGATTAATTAGGACAGGCATGTGACTTTGTTGACCTTAGCGAAGGGTCATGTGAATGGGTCTAATTAATCAAGAAATGACGGGCTGAACTTGACTAGTGCTTATTGTTAGTGTATATGCGCTAGAGGCCATTACTGTATCATACTAGTTTGTATATTACTTAATGGAAGCTTGGGATATTCACAGTTGTATATACAATCTTGCTCGAAATGGTAGTATGCTACTTGGTTTGTCTCTGCTTTAATATGTGCATGTGTTTCTTTTAGCATATTGCTGGTATACATATTAGTGGAGCCCTTAGGATCTTTGCTTGATTACCGGCGTTGTGATGGCGCTCGCACTCGTGGGAGCTGGGTAATCTATAAGCACATCCTTATACAGGTCCCTGGTCGTTGGACTATCGAGACAGGGCATCGATACTCCGGAGTAGACTAGCGTATGCGCTTCTCATCCCAGTATGGGAGACGGTCTGTCCCACAGCCGTTAGTACGTCGTACTTGGGATAGTATGCGGGTGCTCGTTAGGTTACGAGTACACTGGACAGGACTCGTCGGGAACTATTGGTTGGTAATATACCTATCGTCAGTTATCAGTTCCCAGGTGACATGAGTACAGCTTAGTCCGCTGACTTGACACTGTCACTTCGCCTCGAGTGTGTTCCCACTGCACTTTGATTACTACCCTACCACGGCTCAAAGGAGTCGTGCAAACAGGTAGTTTTTGGGTGCAGTCCCGAAGCACTTGGAGGCAGTGACGGTTAGACAGGATTCGTCTCTCCCGGTATTGGGGGTTGACATCGCGCTGTGTCCAGGAGAGCCATTACACGAGTAGTCCCTGGCCAGGGCAAGCGAGATATACTGGTAGGTTTCCAGTGTTATCTCAGGGTGTTCTGGGCTACACTCCGACACGACTTGTACCGCTATTAGGGGACTGACGTTCACCGCCCCCTAGGCCCGCCATGCGATGTATCAGACGAACAGACCGGACTGTACGGAGACTGTCACATACAGGCTCAGTAGGAGTGCAGATGGGGTTCACCTCGTCAGTCTTCTTATCGACATCTACCTGGGGACCGTTACGTACAGCTAGTGCCGCTTGCGGTCTGTGGTTAAACCCACTGCCAGCGTAGTGTCGAGTCTTTAGAGTCCCACACAGAGAGCTATTCGCCTTTAGGCAAAATGTGTAGAGGTCGCATTGTTTTGCGACAGGGTTCGTTCGCATCCGCGCACTTGTGCACGTTTGCTGTCCGGACAGTTTATACTAGCGGGCTTTGGTTTAAGCCGGATCCTAGTATATGATTTGTGGTTGGTTTTTCTCTGTGTATTCATGTTCCTCGGATCACGAATGCGGGTGTGTATGCACAGTTGCTTGAGATTGAGGGAGAGGACCTTGTTTAGGGTTAATGACTATTGTCATTTTATTAACCCTATTGCTTTTGTGTGTATTATAGTTAATTGATAATTAGCTTAATAATTGTGCATGGTTGTTGTTGTTGACCATTTGACTTCATTGACTTGTTGACCTAGTTGACAACTTGACCATAATCATTTCATTTGGAAGATGCTCTTTGATCCTTGCAATTTGCATTAACATTGAAATGATAATGGTCATCTCTTGATTAAACCATGACAATTTTCTAGCTAATTATTGAATTAAAATATTACACACATATTAGTGAGAATGGCTCACTAATAATTGATTCTCTCATATCATTTCTCTCTCTTGCTCATCCTCTCCCTCAAGCTCTCTCCCTCTCATGTGTTGAGAAACAAAAAGCTTGAGAAAAACCTTCACTTGATCTTCTCTACTCTCTTCTAGGGTTCAAGTCTTAGCATTTCTTGCACTCTTGTTACTCCTGGCTTGGAGTTGAAGCTAAAGGTCGAGGCTTTCGGGTGGATCCTTCTTTGACGGGAGAAGACAAGCAAGGTGACCTCTTTCTATCATTCCAAGGAGCAAGGAGAGAAGGACTTTGAGCTCAAGGTATAACCTTTCTACAACTTAGCTAGTTGTTAGTTTTCTTTAGCTAGTTTTTGTTTAGCAAAGATCCTCACAAGCTTGGTCCATGTTGCCTAAGTCCATAAAAATCCATTTTTTATTATGTTTTCCGCCTCCCCGTAAGCACCGGGGTGGGCAACGTGGACTTACAGTGGTATCAGAGACTAACTAAACTTAAACTAGTTAGGTAGTGAAGTGTAACGAAGTTTCGAAACCGGAAAATCCAAAAACCAAACTTTGCAAAACCCTAGTTTCTGTTAAAATTTTTTCTGGTCAAAACAAAATTTGTTATATACCTAAAATCATCTCAGGGTTTTTTGTAGATAACCACCAAAAACGAGCCAGAGAGGTCACCAAACGACCGCGCTTCCGCGGCGACAGCAAGCTATGTCGCCGCGGATCCGCGGCCGTCTTGTCCCCTCTATGGCTCGATTTTGGTGCAGAGTGTTTCTATGTTGGTTTTGGGATTTTTAGGATATGTTATATGTGCCCAGATTTTCCAGAACTAAAATTTTCTTTTGGGGGCCTATAAATCCGTATTTTTTTTCGGAACTTCACTACACTTTAACTATATCGGTTATATCTGTGATGCTTGTATGTATTGAACGTCGGCTAATCGCTATAAGTCGATTAGTCGGGGTTATACATCTCTGTGATCTGTGATTGTTATTGGAATGTGTATATGAATGGGTTGGATCATCGCGGGTGAATAGCCGGGGTGGATGTGAGATGAGTGTTGCTTTTCTTTCATTCATTTGTAACATGTAAATTGATGTAATAATATTATTTGTATGGCCGCACAACCGGGTCGGGGTTGTAGCCGTCATTGTATAATTCTTTTTACTGTTTTTGCTCCTAGGATAGACCCATGGAGGGGGTGCACAAACTACCGGGTATCTCGAAGTGCCGAGTGGCCTACTCACGGTGGTGAGGGAGGTTGCTTCGCTTCGGGTACTTGGAGGGTAGTTTGCCGCACCCGTAGGGGTCTTGGGTGGGGTATTTGGCTATTCACCGCGACCGTGTAATCCGCTTTTCGTTGCAGGCTCGAACGGATTGCGGATTCCTAGTATATCCAATGTATTCATCTGTGATCTGTAATGTCTATCATTGCTATATATTTATATATGATAACTGTTTAGGCGTTGCTTATGTTTTACAGCCGCGCTAGCCCAGCCCCCGCTCTGTCGTTAGTTAAGTAACCTAACGGGTGATGACGGGGCCCCGTGGCGAATGCGAATGGAATAAGCGTAAGTCATATTTTGGTTGTTTTCTGCAATGGTAGGATTAAATGATGGGACGCATTAAAAGAACTAATGCAAGAAATAAACCAAGTAAAAGTCGATTGGAACACTTTGAAAACCACTCGGTTCTTTTCAAAACTAAGCTTTTAAACGCGGAGCTTGAACCATTCCTTTTAAAAGCTATCTCATTCCATCGATTATATCAAGTTCACTACGTTCACGGTTTTCGCCAAAAACCATCCGTAGCCCTCCATCATTTCAGTTAAATATACGGTAGTATTCAAGCTATGTATTTTGACCTTACGCCAAGGCATAGTGATTGGTAGCTGCCGGATATTTATCTGTTGCATAGATAGAATGCGTTGGTTTGAGACAGTCGTACTGCCATTTTGGCCTACGTCAAGGGTAGGTACGGGTGGGTTCAAATTAACCGAGATAATGATGGGAAGAACTTGACATGTGACTTATGACATTTTGACCTCACGCCAAGGTCATAAGAGCATGGGGCAAAAATCCACATCGGGAGTTTCATAAGTACTGAAACTTGCTAGCTTTGCATACCATTTGGAGTGTGATGATTCTGGTAGGATTCCTTCGGTTTTATCACGCGATGATATTTGGATCCCGATCCTACTGTGAGTATATGCTACTCCTCGGGAAAACTCTCACTTAACGATCAATGCTATAAACCTAGTAGGTGCCTAGAAAGGTGTTAGCGGGGCTACGCCCACAGGGAAAAGAGGTTACTTAATTAAGGAACTTCGCGAAAGCGTTGGAAAACCTTCCTCGAAGTACCGACACTGGCCTGGCTGAACGGTTAAGCAAGTATTGTACGGTGAGAATGATCCCGGCTAATCCTTTTCTTTATGGTTTGAGAAGGGATTCGAGAAACAGTGGGAGCCATCCAGTTTAGACAAACTAAAAACCACTCTAAACTTGCAAGAGCATCATGCTAAAGTATTTCTTTTCTCTCTCCTAATTGCAGCGACCATTCAACATGACTGGACTTAAGTTACTATTAGATAAAAACATATTGACAGGGCCAAACTACAAAGATTGGCTCAGGAATGTCAAGATGGCTATCACTTACGACAAGTTGGGGTATGTCCTTACCACCAAAGCACCCCCTGTCCCAGGTCCCACCTCCAGCGTCGCGGATAAGGAAATCCGTAAGACATGGGAGATAGATTGCGCGAGGGCCAGATGCCTCGTACTAGCCTCGATGGACAACGAACATCAGAGGAGGCACGAGAATATGGACCTAGAGTCCATATTTCTCCATACAAAAGAACTGTATGGAGAGCAGTCTCGTATCGCTAGATACGAAGTGTCGAAGAAGCTTTTTTCGGCAAGGTTGGCCGTCGGATCATCGGTAGCGGACCACGTGCTTAAGATGATCGGCTACATAGAGGAGCTCGCGGACCTTGGGACCACGTTGGAGAATGAACTCTATACCGATTTGATTCTCCAGTCCCTTCCTTCCACTTACGCCCAGTTCATTCTTAACTTCAACATGCAAGGAAAGGAGGTTGAACTTGCCGAACTTCTGAACATGTTAAGGACTGCTGAGGGCATCCTACAGAAGGGTAGGGAGACATCCACTTTGTTTGTAGGAGGATCTTCCTCTTCTAGGTCCAGGGCGAAAGCCAAGGGCAAGAAGAAGAAAGCCCCCGCCAAACCAAGAGGCGGTGTCGGTAAAGTGGATACGAAGGGAAAAGGTAAAGCAACAAAAGTAGCGGGGAAGCTGGTGGGGAAGGAAGAATGCTTCTATTGTCACAAAAGTGGTCACTGGAAACAGGATTGCAAGGCTTGGAAAGCCAGAACACAGGATTTGAAGCGAGTTGCAGCTTCAGCTTCAGGTGTGTATGTTATTGAAAACTGTCTATCGATAAACTCTACATCCTGGGTATTGGATACTGGATCAGGATCTCATATCTGTAATTCTTTGCAGGCGTTGAGAAAGCGTAGAGTTTTGAAGGCAGGTGACATGACCCTCAGAGTTGCGAACGGTGCTAGCATGGATGCTGAGGCCGTGGGGGACTATCACCTGGGATTATCAGATGGACACTTTTTGGTTTTACGTAGTTGTTATTATGTACCAAATGCAACCTGTAATATCATTTCTGTATCTTTATTATCTAAAGAAGGTTATGAATTTGCATTTGTAAGTAATGTAGTGAACATTCACCTTAATCAAGTTTTGATTGGGTCAGGTACATTGAACAACGGTATATACGTTTTAAACCAACCACAGATTTTCAATGTCCAGAATACACACAAAAGAAAGTCTCCAGAAATAAACAAAACTTTCTTATGGCGTTGTAGACTGGGTCACATCAATGAGAGAAGGTTGACTAAGTTACACACAGAAGGATATTTGGATTCGTTCGAATATCAATCGTATGCAACTTGTCAATCCTGTCTCAAGGGAAAGATGACAAAGACTCCGTTCACTGGACACGGAGAAAGAGCGAGCGAGCTCTTGGGACTCGTACACAGCGACGTGTGCGGTCCAATGTCTACACATGCGCGAAGCGATTTTTCTTACTTCATTACTTTTACGGATGATTTCTCAAGATTCGGAAATGTCTTCTTAATGAAGCATAAATCCGAAGCTTTTGATAAGTTCCAGGAATATAAGAATGAAGTAGAAAAACAAACAGGCAAAAGTATCAAGATCCTAAGATCGGATCGAGGAGGTGAATACTTGAGTGCCGAGTTCCTGGGTTACTTAAAAGAGAATGGAATTCTCTCTCAGCTTACTCCTCCATACACTCCGCAACATAATGGTGTATCGGAGAGACGGAACCGAACCCTATTGGATATGGTACGGTCCATGATGAGTAATACTGAGTTGCCGCGATCGTTTTGGGGATATGCGCTAGAATCAGCTGCATACCTTTTGAACCGGGTTCCAACTAAGACTGTGCCTACCACACCATATGAGTTATGGAGTAGGAAGAAACCCTATCTTCAATACCTGAAGGTTTGGGGGTGTCCAGCTTTTGTAAAAAAAGCAGCATGCGGACAAGCTCGAGGCACGCTCAGTACTGTGCAAGTTTGTGGGATACCCAAAGAACTCCAGGGGGTATCTTTTCTATTACGCAGAGGAACAAAAAGTCCTTGTTTCTCGTAATGCCCACTTTCTAGAACACCAGTTCATAAAAAAAGAATTAAGTGGGAGCGCAATAGAACTGGAAGAAATTCCAGAACCACAAGCTGTTACTGAAAGCTTAGTAGAACCAGAGGGTTCGAAAGATCAGGACATTCCTACGCCACTCCGCAGGAGTAGTAGGCAGTCTCATCCGCCCGAGAGGTACTACGGTTTTCTCATTGACGGGGATAGAGAGGACTGCATCATAGATTGTGATGAGCCTACTAGCTTCCAGCAAGCCATTCAGAGCGTCGACTCGGTAAAATGGCTGGATGCAATGCGGACCGAGCTGGAGTCCATGTACACCAACAAAGTATGGACGTTGGACATTGCTCCAGACGGGGTAAAACCCGTAGGATGCAAGTGGATCTTCAAAAGGAAGATTGGTGTAGATGGACAGGTTGAGACCTATAAAGCTAGACTGGTTGCAAAGGGTTTTCGTCAACGACCTGGTTTGGACTACGACGAAACCTTTTCTCCAGTAGCTATGCTGAAATCCATTCGGATCCTTCTTGCCATTGCTGCTTTCCACGATTATGAGATTTGGCAGATGGACGTAAAGACAGCTTTTCTAAATGGTCATTTAGAAGAGTGTGTCTATATGGATCAGCCAGAGGGTTTCATTCAGAGTGGGAGCAGCGGAAAGGTGTGCAAGTTGCTTAAATCCATTTATGGACTAAAGCAGGCATCGCGGAGTTGGAACATCTGTTTTGATGAGACGGTCAAGGAATTTGGCTTTATCAAAAATCCAGATGAACCATGCATCTATTGTAGATTTGTAGCGAGAACTGTAGTATTCCTCGTTTTATACGTGGATGACATTCTCTTAATAGGAAATGACATTCCTATGCTACAATCTGTCAAGGGGTTCTTGTCACACAGGTTCTCCATGAAAGATCTGGGTGATGCCTCATACATTCTGGGTATCCGGATCTACCGTGATAGATCCAAGAGGATATTAGGACTCTCACAGTCCAGGTACATCGACACCATACTAAAGAGATTCAGTATGGAAGATTCCAAGCGCGGTAATCTACCGGCTTGTCACGGGATCACCCTCTCCAAAAAGATGTCTCCCAAGACTGATTTGGAGAGGGATCGCATGTCTATTATACCCTACGCTTCTGCGGTAGGCTCTATAATGTATGCGATGTTGTGTACCAGACCGGATGTGGCTTATGCACTGAGTGTGGTAAGCAGGTATCAGTCAAACCCTGGGGAGAAACATTGGATAGCAGTAAAGAACATTCTCAAGTACCTGAGAAGGACTAAGGAGATGTTCTTGGTGTATGGCGGAAAAGACCTGCAGATTGAGGCCTTTGCTGACTCCAGCTTCCAGAGTGACAAGGATTATTCCAAGTCCATGTCGGGTTTTGTCTTTACCCTCAATGGAGGGGCGGTATGTTGGAAGATCTCCAAACAGGTAACCGTTGCTGACTCGACTATGGAAGCGGAATACATCGCTGCATCTGATGCCGTAAAAGAAGCTGTCTGGATGAGGAAGTTCTTGAAAGAACTTCAGGTGGTTCCGTCCATTGTTGACCCAATACCTCTGTATTGCGACAACAACGGGGCTATAGCTTTAGCGAAGGAACCCAGGTCCCATCAGAAATCCAGACACATCTTAAGGCGGTATCACCTGATCAGGGAGATCGTGGATCGCCAGGAGATCGAGGTCCGGAGAGTTGCATCAGAGGATAACACAGCAGATCCATTCACCAAGGCCTTGCCCCAGACTCAGTTCGAGCGGCTGATCGAGATGATAGGTCTTCGATATGCCAGTACATGGCCTTAGTGCAAGTGGGAGATTGTTAGTGTATATGCCCTAGAGGCCATTACTGTATCATACTAGTTTGTATATTACTTAATGGAAGCTTGGGATATTCACAGTTGTATATACAATCTTGCTCAAAATGGTAGTATGCTACTTGGTTTGTCTCTGCTTTAATATGTGCATGTGTTTCTTTTAGCATATTGCTGGTATACATATTAGTGGAGCCCTTAGGATCTTTGCTTGATTACCGGCGTTGTGATGGCGCTCGCACTCGTGGGAGCTGGGTAATCTATAAGCACATCCTTATACAGGTCCCTGGTCGTTGGACTATCGAGACAGGGCATCGATACTCCGGAGTAGACTAGCGTATGCGCTTCTCATCCCAGTGTGGGAGACGGTCTGTCCCACAGCCGTTAGTACGTCGTACTTGGGATAGTATGCGGGTGCTCGTTAGGTTACGAGTACACTGGACAGGACTCGTCGGGAACTGTTGGTTGGTAATATACCTATCGTCAGTTATCAGTTCCCAGGTGACATGAGTACAGCTTAGTCCGCTGACTTGACACTGTCACTTCGCCTCGAGTGTGTTCCCACTGCACTTTGATTACTACCCTACCACGGCTCAAAGGAGTCGTGCAAACAGGTAGTTTTTGGGTGCAGTCCCGAAGCACTTGGAGGCAGTGACGGTTAGACAGGATTCGTCTCTCCCGGTATTGGGAGTTGACATCGCGCTGTGTCCAGGAGAGCCATTACACGAGTAGTCCCTGGCCAGGGCAAGCGAGATATACTGGTAGGTTTCCAGTGTTATCTCAGGGTGTTCTGGGCTACACTCCGACACGACTTGTACCGCTATTAGGGGACTGACGTTCACCGCCCCCTAGGCCCGCCATGCGATGTATCAGACGAACAGACCGGACTGTACGGAGACTGTCACATACAGGCTCAGTAGGAGTGCAGATGGGGTTCACCTCGTCAGTCTTCTTATCGACATCTACCTGGGGACCATTACGTACAGCTAGTGCCGCTTGCGGTCTGTGGTTAAACCCACTGCCAGCGTAGTGTCGAGTCTTTAGAGTCCCACACAGAGAGCTATTCGCCTTTAGGCAAAATGAGTAGAGGTCGCATGGTTTTGCGACAGGGTTCGTTCGCATCCGCGCACTTGTGCACGTTTGCTGTCCGGACAGTTTATACTAGCGGGCTTTGGTTTAAGCCGGATCCTAGTATATGATTTGTGGTTGGTTTTTCTCTGTGTATTCGTGTTCCTCGGATCACGAATGCGGGTGCGTATGCACAGTTGCTTGAGATTGAGGGAGAGGACCTTGTTTAGGGTTAATGACTATTGTCATTTTATTAACCCTATTGCTTTTGTGTGTATTATAGTTAATTGATAATTAGCTTAATAATTGTGCATGGTTGTTGTTGTTGACCATTTGACTTCATTGACTTGTTGACCTAGTTGACAACTTGACCATAATCATTTCATTTGGAAGATGCTCTTTGATCCTTGCAATTTGCATTAACATTGAAATGATAATGGTCATCTCTTGATTAAACCATGACAATTTTCTAGCTAATTATTGAATTAAAATATTACACACATATTAGTGAGAATGACTCACTAATAATTGATTCTCTCATATCATTTCTCTCTCTTGCTCATCCTCTCCCTCAAGCTCTCTCCCTCTCATGTGTTGAGAAACAAAAAGCTTGAGAAAAACCTTCACTTGATCTTCTCTACTCTCTTCTAGGGTTCAAGTCTTATCATTTCTTGCACTCTAGTTACTCCTAGCTTGGAGTTGAAGCTAAAGGTCGAGGCTTTCGGGTGGATCCTTTTTTGACGGGAGAAGACAAGCAAGGTGACCTCTTTCTACCATTCCAAGGAGCAAGGAGAGAAGGACTTTGAGCTCAAGGTATAACCTTTCTACAACTTAGCTAGTTGTTAGTTTTCTTTAGCTAGTTTTTGTTTAGCAAAGATCCTCACAAACTTGGTCCATGTTGCCTAAGTACATAAAAATCCGTTTTTTATTATGTTTTCCGCCTCCCCGTAAGCACCGGGGTGGGCAACGTGGACTTACACTTATGATTTGTTGACCATAGCCAAGGTCATGTGTGCTAGGGGTAACAACCATATCGGGAGTTTCAAGAGTTGAAATTTGCAATGAGATTGCATACCTTTCATATGATGGTTGGATCCCGATCCCACTGTGAGCAAGAGTTGCTCCCAGGAGAGTTTTGCTCTTTACAATTAGCTAACCCATTAGGTGTTTAGAAAGGTGTTAACGGGGCTACGCCTCTGGGAAAATGAGATTTACTTTAATTAGGTCCGTGCGAAAGCACGGGGAACCTCCCTCAAGTACTGACATTGGCCTGGCTGAACGGTTAGCGAAGTTGTAGAATGCAATTAATCCTGCCTATTTTTCCTTTTTAGGTTTGAAGGGAAATTTGATAAAAGCAGTGGGAGACATCGATTAGATAAGATAAATAACCAATCTAATCTTTGTAAGAGCTTTCGCTGAGTGTATTCTTTTCTCTCTCTTAATGGTAGATACCAATGACAGGACTCAAGCTTCTACTAGATAAAAATAAACTGAATGGGACCAATTATAAAGACTGGCTGAGGAACATTAACATAGCCTTGACTTATGATAAGGTATCATATGTCCTCACGGCTCCAGCCGCGCCCATCCCAGGTCCTAAATCTTCGGTTGCGGATAAGGAAGTTCGCAAGACATGAGACGCTGACTGTGCCACGACCAAATGCCTCGTGCTTGCATCGATGGATAACACACATCAAAAGCAACACGAGAAGATGGATGTTCAATCCATCTTTCTCCATACAAAAGAGTTGTATGGGGAGCAATCTCGTGTCTTACGATACGAAGCGTCACGAAAGCTGTTTCAAACGCGGATGGCTCCTGGCACACTAGTAGGTGACCATGTTCTGAAGATGATAGCCCTTATAGAAGAGCTTGAGGACATCGGATGGACAATGGAAAATGAACGGTATATTGATATCATTCTGCAGTCTCTCCCCCCCACCTTTGCTCAGTTTGTAGTTAACTTCAACATGCACAACATGGAGAAGTCACTACCTTGAACTCCTCAATATGTTGAGGTGTGCAGAGAGCACGCTGAAGTCGGTGAAGACTCCCGCTTTGACTGTTGGGCCATCTTCCTCCTCTCTCCCGAAGGCTAAGGCCAAGGGAAAGATGAAGAAGAAACCCACCAAACCTAGAGATGGAGTTAAAAAGGTCAAGGGGAAAGACAAGTCCATGGCTAGGGAATCGGGGAAAAAGGGAATGTTATCACTGCCACAAAGCGGGAGACTGGAAGCGCAACTGCATTGAGTACTTGGATCTCAAAAGGAAGAAGCATGGTGATGCTTCCGCTTCAGGTGTGTTTGTGACAGAAAACTGTTTTTCTATAAACTCTGCTTCCTGGGTATTAGATACCGGTTCAGGTTCTCACATTTTCAATTCCATGCAGGGGCTGAGAAATAGCAAAGTTTTGAAGACAGGTGACCATACTCTCCGGGTTAGAAATGGTTCCAATGTACATGCAGTTTCAGTGGGAGAGTATCACCTGGGGTTGCCTTCAGGGTGTATATTGGTTTTGAACCCATGTTATTATGTACCTAGTATGCTTTGTAATATTGTATCCGTTTCTTTGTTAGAAAATGAAGGATATAATTTTGTGTTGCAGAATAATGTTATGAACATTAACCTGAATCAAATGTTGGCTGGGTATGGTATACTTAATAATGGGATATACGTCCTAAATCAACACACAGTTTTCAGCATACAACACACTAATAAAAGAAAACTTTCAGAAATAAATGAAGCTTTTCTTTGGCACTGTAGACATGGTCATATTAACGAAACAAGACTAAACAAGCTACATAAAGATGGATATTTAAACCCTTTTGAATATAAATTTTATGCGACTTGCCAGTCTTGTATCAAGGGTAAAATGACCAAATCTCCGTTTACTGGACACAGAGAAAGAGCTATTCAGCTCTTAGCCCTCATACATAGTGATGTATGCGGGCCAATGTCTACACAGGCTAGAGGCGGTTTTTCTTACTTCATAACCTTTACTGATGATTTCTCAAGGTTCGGTCACGTGTTTTTACTAAAGCATAAGTCTGAAGCTTTCGAGAAATTCACTGAGTACAAACTTGAAGTAGAAAAACAAACCGGATTGAGTATCAAGATGCTTTGATCAGATCGAGGTGGGGAGTATCTCAATACATAATTTACAGACTTTCTAAAAGAGAATGAGATTCTCTCTCAGCTCACTCCTCCTTACACACCACAGCACAACGATGTGTCAGAGCGGAGGAATCGGGCCCTATTGGATATGGTTCGTTCCATGATGAGTGATGCTGAGTTATCTGTCTCATTTTGGGGGCATGCATTGGAGACTGCAGCGTTTCTATTGAACAGGGTTCCAACCAAAACCGTGTCTACCACGCCATATGAGATATGGCATGGGAAGAGACTATCTCTTAAACGAATTATGATTTGGGGTTGTCCGGCCTACGTCAAAATACAAAATCCGGACAAACTCGAGACACGGTCAGTTATATGTAATTTTGTGGGGTATCCAAAGAATTCCTATGGATATCTATTCTACCACAAGGAGGAACAAAAGGTGTTTGTTTCTCAGCACGCCACATTTTTAGAAAAAGAATTTTTTACAAATGATACAGATGGCAATGTGGTAGATCTAGAAGAGGTTCTAGAGACACAAGTTACAAATGACGACTTAGTTGAACCGGCTGTTGCAATAGAAACTAATGAACCTCGGCCAGTCCGTAGATCTGGTAGGACTTCTCTCCCATCGGAGAGATACTACGGTTTTCTCATTGATGGTGATAGAGAAGATTGCATCATGGAGGATGATAATCCTACCAGTTTTCAGCAAGCTATCAAGAGTGGAGACTCTGTGATGTGGCTGGATGCCATGAGATCTGAAATGGAGTTTATGTACACCGACAAAATATGGACTTTGGACGTTGTACCCTCTGGGGTAAAACCCGTAGGGTGCAAATGGATCTTTAAAAGAAAGATTGGTGTAGATGGTGTAAGTCCACGTTGCCCACCCCGGTGCTTGCGGGGAGGCGGAAAACGGAATAAAAATTGGATTTTTATGAGCTTAGGCAACATGGACTATGCTTAGAAGGATCTTTGCAAAACAAAAACTTGCTAAAGCTAACTAGTAACCAGCTAAGTGCTAGAAAGGTTATACCTTGGGCTCTTAGTCCTTCTCTCCTTGCTCCTTGGAGTGGTGGAAGGAGGTCACTTTGCTTGTCTTCTCACGCCGAAGAAAGATCCACCCGAAAGCCTCAACCTTTGGCTTCAACTCCAAGCTAGAAGTAACTAGGGTTCAAGAAGTGCTAGTCCTTCAACCCTAGATGAGAGCAGAGAAGATCAAGAGAGGGTTTTTCTCAAGCTCAAGTGTTTCTCAACACATGAGAGGGAGAGAGCTTGAGGGAGAGGAAGAACAAGAGAGAGATAGGATATGATAGAATGAGAATAATTGAACCATTCTCACTAATATGTGTGAATTATTTTAATTGAATAATTAGCTAGATAATTGTCATGGTTAATCATGACATGACCATTATCATTTCAATTTGCAAGGATCAAAAAGCATCTTCCAAAAGAAATGATGATGGTCAAAGTGTCAACCTAGGTCAACAAGTCAATAAGGTCAAATGGTCAACAACCATAACCATGCACAATTATTTAAACTAATTATCAATTAACTATAATACACACATAATCATTAGGGTTAATAAAATGACAATAGTCATTAACCCTAATCAAAGTCCTCTCCCTCTGTCTCAAGCAACTGTGCATACGCACCCGTATTCGTGATCCGAGGAACACGAACACAATGAGAAAAACCAATCCCAAATCATATACTAGGATCCGGCTTAAACCAAAGCCCGCTAGTATAAACTGTCCGGACAGCAAACGTGCACAAGTGCGCGGATGTGAACGAACCCTGTCGTAAAACCATGCGACCTCTACTCATTTTTCCTAAAGGCGAATAGCTCTCTGTGTGGGACTCTAAAGACTCGACACTACGCTGGCAGTGGGTTTAACCACAGACCACAAGCGGCACTAGCTGTACGTAACGGTCCCCAGGTAGATGTCGATAAGAAGACTGACGAGCTGAACCCCATCTGAACTCCTACTGAGCCTGTATGTGACAATCTCCGTACAGTCCGGTCTGTTCGTCTGATACATCGCATGGCGGGCCTAGGGGGGCGGTGAACGTCAGTCCCCTAATAGCGGTACAAGTCGTGCCGGAGTGAAGCCCAGAACACCCTGAGATAACACTGGAAAGCTACCAGTATATCTCGCTTTCCCTGGCCAGGGACTACTCGTGTAATGGCTCTCCTGGACACAGCGCGATGTCAACCCCCAATACCGGGAGAGACGAATCCTGTCTAACCGTCACTGCCTCCAAGTGCTTCGGGACTGCACCCAAAAACTACCTGGTTGCACGACTCCTTTGAGCTGTGGTAGGGTAGTAATCAAAGTGCAGTGGGAACACACTCGAGGCGAAGTGACAGTGTCAAGTCAGCGGACTAAGCTGTACTCATGTCACCTGGGAACTGATAACTGACGATAGGTATAATACCAACCAACAGTTCCCGACGAGTCCTGTCCAGTGTACTCGTAACCTAACGAGCACCCGCATACTATCTCAAGTACGACGTACTGACGGCTGTGGGACATACCGTCTCCCACACTGGGATGAGAAGCGCATACGCTAGTCTACTCCGGAGTATCGATGCCCTGTCTCGATAGTCCAACGACTAGGGACCTGTATAAGGATGTGCTTATAGATCACCCAGCTCCCACGAGTGTGAGCGCCATCACAACGCTGGTAATCAAGCAAAGATCCTAAGGGCTCTACTAATATGTATAACAGCAATATGCTAAAAGAACCACATGCACATATTAAAGCAGAGACAAACCAAGTAGCATACTACCATTTCGAGCAAGATTGTATATACAACCGTGAATATCCCAAGCTTCCATTAAGTAATATACAAACTAGTATGATACAGTAATGGCCTCTAGGGCATATACACTAACAATCTCCCACTTGCACTAAGGCCATGTACTGGCGTATCGAAGACCTATCATCTCGATCAGCCGCTCGAACTGAGTCTGGGGTAGGGCCTTCGTGAGTGGATCTGCAGTGTTGTTCTCCGTATTTACTCTCTTCACCTCGATCTCCTGGCGATCTATGATCTCCCTGATCAGGTGATACCGCCTCAAAATGTGCCTGGACTTCTGATGGGACCTGGGTTCCTTCGCTAAAGCTATAGCTCCGTTGTTGTCGCAATACAGCGGTATTGGATCAACAATGGTAGGAACCACCTGAAGCTCTTTAAGGAACTTCTTCATCCAGACAGCTTCCTTTGCGGCATCGCAAGCAGCTATGTACTCCGCTTCCATAGTTGAGTCAGCAACGGTCTCCTGCTTGGAACTCTTCCAGCAAACCGCCCCTCCATTGAGGGTAAAGACTTGACCCGACATGGACTTGGAATCATCCTTGTCACTCTGGAAGCTGGAGTCAGCAAAGGCCTCAAGCTGGAGGTCTTTTCCGCCATACACCAAGAACATCTCCTTAGTCCTTCTCAGGTACTTGAGAATGTTCTTTACCGCTATCCAGTGTTTCTCCCCTGGGTTCGACTGATACCGGCTTACAACGCTCAATGCGTATGCTACATCTGGTCTGGTACACAACATCGCATACATTATAGAGCCTACCGCAGAAGCGTAGGGTATAATAGACATGCGATCCCTCTCCAAATCAGTCTTGGGAGACATCTCTTTAGAGAGGGTGATCCCGTGACAAGCCGGTAGATTACCGCGCTTGGAATCTTCCATACTGAACCTCTTCAGTATGGTGTCGATGTACCTTGACTGTGAAAGTCCCAACATCCTCTTAGATCTATCACGATAGATCTGGATCCCCAGAATGTAGTTGGCATCGCCCAGGTCCTTCATGGAGAATCTCTGCGACAAGAATCCTTTGACTGACTGTAGCATAGGAATATCATTTCCTATTAGGAGAATGTCATCCACGTACAAGACGAGGAATACTACAGTTCTCCCTACAATCTTACTGTAAATGCATGGTTCATCTGGGTTTTTGATAAAGTTGAATTCTTTGACAGTATCATCAAAGCAGATGTTCCAACTCCGCGATGCCTGCTTAAGTCCATAGATGGACTTTAGCAACTTGCACACTCTACCGCTGCTCCCACTCTGATTGAATCCCTCCGGCTGATCCATATAGACGCACTCTTCCAAATGACCATTTAGGAAAGCCGTCTTTACGTCCATCTGCCAGATTTCATAATCGTGGAAGGCAGCAATGGCAAGAAGGATCCGAATGGATTTCAGCATAGCCACTGGAGAAAAGGTCTCGTCATAGTCCAAACCAGGTCTTTGACGAAAACCCTTTGCTACAAGTCTAGCTTTATAGGTCTCAACCTGCCCATCTACACCAATCTTCTTTCTGAAGATCCATTTGCAGCCTACGGGTTTTACCCCTTCTGGAGCAAAGTCCAAAGTCCAAACTTTGTTGGTGTACATGGACTCCATCTCGGTCCGCATTGCATCCAGCCATTTTACCGAGTCGCCGCTCTGAATGGCTTGCTGGAAGCTAGTAGGCTCACCATAATCCATGGTGCAATCCTCTCTATCCCCGTCTATGAGAAAACCGTAGTATCTCTCGGGCGGATGAGACTGCCTACTACTCCTGCGGAGTGGCGCTGGGATGTCAGGTTCTCTTGAAACTTCTGGTTCTTCCAAGCTTTCAGTAATAGCTTGTGGTTCTGGAATTTCTTCCAGTTCTATTGCGCTCCCACTTATCTGATTTTCTAAAAATTCAGTTTCCAAGAAGTGGGCATGCTGAGAAACAAAAACCTTTTGTTCCTCTGTGGAATAGAAAAGATACCCCCTGGAGTTCTTTGGGTATCCCACAAACTTACACAGTACTGAGCGTGCCTCGAGCTTGTCCGCATGCTGCTTTTTTACAAAAGCTGGACATCCCCATGTCTTAAGGTACTTGAGACAAGGTTTCTTCCCACTCCACATCTGATATGGGGTGGTAGGAACAGTCTTGGTTGGAGCCTTGTTCAAGAGATATGCTGCTGTTTCTAGCGCATAACCTCAGAAGGATCGCGGTAACTCAGCCTTACTCATCATGGAACGAACCATATCCAATAGGGTTCGATTCCGCCGTTTCGATACACCGTTGTGTTGTGGTGTGTATGGAGGAGTAAGCTGAGAGAGAATTCCATTCTCTTTTAAGTAGCCCAGAAACTCGGCACTTAAGTATTCACCACCTCGATCAGATCTTAGTGTCTTGATACTTTTGCCTGTTTGTTTTTCAACTTCATTCTTGTATTCTTGAAATTTCTCAAAGGCCTCGGATTTGTGCTTCATCAAGAAGACATGCCCATACCTAGAGAAATCATCTGTGAAAGTAATGAAGTATGAATAACCACTTCGCGCATGTGTAGACATTGGACCACACACATCACTGTGTATGAGTCCCAAGAGCTCGCCTGCTCTTTCTCCGTGTCCAGTGAACGGAGTCTTTGTCATCTTTCCCATGAGACAAGATTCACAAGTGGCATAAGACTGATACTCAAACGGATTTAAGTATCCCTCTTTATGTAACTTTGTTAACGCGTCTCATTAATGTGACCAAGTCTACAATGCCATAAGAAATCCTGATTTGTTTCCGGAGACATTCTTTTAAGTGTGTTCTGGACACTGAAGATCTGAGCTTGATTCAATACGTATATACCGTTTTGTAATGTACCTGACCCAATCAGAACTTGATTTAGGTGGATGTTAACTACATCGCTTACAAAAGTAAAATCATATCCTTCCTTAGAAATTAAGGATACAGATATGATATTACAAGTCGCACCTGGTACATAAAAAGAGTTACGCAGAATCAATATCTGCCCAGTTGTCAGTCCTAGATGATATTCCCCTACGGATTCAGCATACATGCTCATTCCGTTAGCAACCCTGAGAGTCATATCACCTTTCCTGATAACCCTACGGTTTCTCAAAGCCTGTAATGAGTTACAGATATGAGATCCTGATCCGGTATCCAATACCCAGGAAGTAGGGTTAACTGACATACAGTTCTCTATCACAAACACACCCGAAGCCGAAGCCACAACATGCTTCGAATTCTGGCTACTGGCTTTACAAGCCCTGCAATCTTTCTGCCCATGTTCATTCCCGTAATAATAGGAACATCCCTCTTTTACTGTATCCATTCCAGAAACTTCTGCCTTTCTTTTTCTTTCTACTTCCCTGGTTTCCTTCAGGGTAGTAGGTAGAGACTGTTGAACTAAGTCAGCATCTGACCCGTTCTTCAACGTGGTCTTCAGGTCCGAGAGCTCAAAAGAGCTGGTCTCTGTAAGGACGTTGCCCCCTACAGATGACCCGATAGCCAACCTCGCTGGAAGCAATTCGTTCGAGGTCTCATATCTTGCGATACGAGATTGCTCTCCATATAAAACTTTGTTATGGAGGAAGATAGAAGCGGAGTCTATCTTCTCGTGCTGCCTCTGGTATATACCATCAACTGAGGCTAACACGAGGCACTTGGCTTTCGCACAGTCTTCTTCCGATGTCCTACGAATATCGATATCCGTGACAAGGGAAACTGGACCTGAGACGGCAGGGGTTGGATCAGTCAAGAGGTGTCCCAGCTTGTCCTGGGCAATGGACATCTGGACAGACCTTTGCCTGTCGTAACAGTCAGATTCAGTCATCTTATTATCTAGATGTAACCTAGGTGCGGTCATTGGGTCGCTGCAGTTAAGAGAGAGAGAAGAAAACACTTAGCATGATGCTTTTGCAAGTTTAGATTGGTTTTTAATTTATCTAAACAGGATGGCTCCCACTGTCTCTCGAATCCCTTCTCAAACCGTAAAGAAAGGATTAGTCAGGATCAATCCCACCGTACAATACTTGCTTAACCGTTTAGCCAGGCCAGTGTCGGTACTTCGAGGGAGGTTTTCCAACGCTTTCGCTAAGTTCCTTAATTAAGTAACCTCTTTTCCCTGTGGGCGTAGCCCCGCTAACACCTTTCTAGACACCTACTAAGTTTATAGCATTGATCGTTAAGTGAGATTTTTCCCGAGGAGTAGCATATACTCACAGTAGGATCGGGATCCAAATATCATTGCGTGATAAAACCGAAGGAATCCTACCAGAATCATCACACTCCAAATGGTATGCAGCGCTAGCAAGTTTCAGTACTTATGAAACTCCCGATGTGGATTTTTGCCCCATGCTCTTATGACCTTGACGAAGGTCAACAAATCATAAGTCACATGTCAAGTTCTACCCGTCGTTATCCAGGTTAATTTGAACCCACCCGCACATACCCTTGATGAAGGTCAACAAGGTAGTACGACTGTCCCAAATCAACGCATCTATCTATGCTACATATGAACACCCAACAGCTACCAATCACTATGCCTTGACGAAGGTCAACAAACATAGCTTGAATACTATTGAATATCCATACGAAACGACGGAGGGCTACGGATGGTTTTGGCGAAACCGTGAACGTAGTGAACTTGATATAGTCGATGGAACGAGATAGCTTTTAAAAGGAGTGGTTCAAGCTCCGCGTTTAAAAGTTTAGTTTTGAAAAGAACCGAGTGGTTTTCAAAGTGTTCCAATCGACTTTTACTTGGTTTATTTTCTTGCATTAGTTCTTTTAATGCGTGATATTCTTGCATTAGTTCTTTTAATGCGTCCCATCAATTAATCCTACCATTGCAGAAAACAACCAAAATATGACGTACGCTTATACCATTCGCATTCGCCATGGGGCCCCGTCATCACCCGTTAGGTTACTTAACTAACGACAGAGCGGGGGCTGGGCTAGCGCGGCTGTAAAACATAAGCAACGCCTAAATAGTTATAAATGTAAAGCAATGATAGACATTACAGATCATAGATGAATACATTGGATATACTAGGAATCCGCAATCCGTTCGAGCCTGCAACGAAAAGCGGATTACACGGTCGCGGTGAATAGCCAAATACCCTACCCAAGACCCCTACGGGTGCGGCAAACTACCCGCCAAGTACCCGAAGCGAAGCAACCTCCCTCACCACCGTGAGTAGGCCACTCGGCACTTCGAGATACCCGGTAGTTTGTGCACCCCTCCATGGGTCTATCCTAGGAGCAAAAACAGTAAAAAGAATTATACAATGGCGGCTACAACCCTGACCCGGTTGTGCGGCCAAACAAATAATAATATTACATCAATTTACATATTACAAATGAATGAAAGAAAAGCAACACTCATCTCACATCCATCCCGGCTATTCACCCGCGACAATCCAACCCATTCATATACACAAACCAGTATCAAACACAGATCACTGAGATGTATAACCCCGACTAATCGACATATAGCGATTAGCCGACGTTCAATACATGCAAACATCACAGATATAACCTTTGTAGTCAAAGTGTATTGAAGTTCGAAAAAAAATACGGATTTATAGGCCCCCAAAAATAAATTTCTATTTTGGAAAATCTGGGCACAAATAAACCATCAGAAAAATCCTAAAACCAAGCCAGAAATACACTGCACCAAACTCGACCCAGTGAAGAGCCAAGTTGGCCGCGGTTGCGCGGCAATAGCTTGCTATTGCCGCGGAAACGCGGCTCCTTGGTCGAGTCACTGGACCGGGTTTGGTGGTTATCTTCAAAAAACCCTGAGACGATTTTAGCAGTATAACAAATTCTGTTTAGACCAGAATTTTTTTTTACAGAAACTAGGGTTTTTAAAACTTGGTTTTTTCGATTTTTACGTTTCGAACTTCGACACACTTCACTACTTAGCTAGTTTATGTTTAGTTAGGCTCTGATACCACTGTAAGCCCACGTTGCCCACCCCGGTGCTTGCGGGGAGGCGGAAAACGGAATAAAAATCGGATTTTTATGAGCTTAGGCAACATGGACTATGCTTAGAAGGATCTTTGCTAAAAAAAACTTGCTAAAGCTAACTAGTAACTAGCTAAGTGCTAGAAAGGTTATAACTTGGGCTCTTAGTCCTTCTCTCCTTGCTCCTTGGAGTGGTGGAAGGAGGTCACCTTGTTTGTCTTCTCACGCCGAAGAAAGATCCACCTGAAAGCCTCAACCTTTGGCTTCAACTCCAAGCTAGAAGTAACTAGGGTTCAAGAAGTGCTAGTCCTTCAACCCTAGATGAGAGCAGAGAAGATCAAGAGAGGGTTTTTCTCAAGCTCAAGTGTTTCTCAACACATGAGAGGGAGAGAGCTTGAGGGAGAGGAAGAACAAGAGAGAGATAGGATATGATAGAATGAGAATAATTGAACCATTCTCACTAATATGTGTGAATTATTTTAATTGAATAATTAGCTAGATAATTGTCATGGTTAATCATGACATGACCATTATCATTTCAATTTGCAAGGATCAAAAAGCATCTTCCAAAAGAAATGATGATGGTCAAAGTGTCAACCTAGGTCAACAAGTCAATAAGGTCAAATGGTCAACAACCATAACCATGCACAATTATTTAAACTAATTATCAATTAACTATAATACACACATAATCATTAGGGTTAATAAAATGACAATAGTCATTAACCCTAATCAAAGTCCTCTCCCTCTGTCTCAAGCAACTGTGCATACGCACCCGTATTCGTGATCCGAGGAACACGAACACAATGAGAAAAACCAATCCCAAATCATATACTAGGATCCGGCTTAAACCAAAGCCCGCTAGTATAAACTGTCCGGACAGCAAACGTGCACAAGTGCGCGGATGTGAACGAACCTTGTCGCAAAACCATGCGACCTCTACTCATTTTGCCTAAAGGCGAATAGCTCTCTGTGTGGGACTCTAAAGACTCGACACTACGCTGGCAGTGGGTTTAACCACAGACCGCAAGCGGCACTAGCTGTACGTAACGGTCCCCAGGTAGATGTCGATAAGAAGACTGACGAGCTGAACCCCATCTGAACTCCTACTGAGCCTGTATGTGACAATCTCCGTACAGTCCGGTCTGTTCGTCTGATACATCGCATGGTGGGCCTAGGGGGGCGGTGAACGTCAGTCCCCTAATAGCGGTACAAGTCGTGCCGGAGTGAAGCCCAGAACACCCTGAGATAACACTGGAAACCTACCAGTATATCTCGCTTTCCCTGGCCAGGGACTACTCGTGTAATGGCTCTCCTGGACACAGCGCGATGTCAACCCCCAATACCGGGAGAGACGAATCCTGTCTAACCGTCACTGCCTCCAAGTGCTTCGGGACTGCACCCAAAAACTACCTGTTTGCACGACTCCTTTGAGCCGTGGTAGGGTAGTAATCAAAGTGCAGTGGGAACACACTCGAGGCGAAGTGACAGTGTCAAGTCAGCGGACTAAGCTGTACTCATGTCACCTGGGAACTGATAACTGACGATAGGTATAATACCAACCAACAGTTCCCGACGAGTCCTGTCCAGTGTACTCGTAACCTAACGAGCACCCGCATACTATCTCAAGTACGACGTACTGACGGCTGTGGGACATACCGTCTTCCATACTGGGATAAGAAGCGCATACGCTAGTCTACTCCGGAGTATCAATGCCCTGTCTCGATAGTCCAACGACTAGGGACCTGTATAAGGATGTGCTTATAGATCACCCAGCTCCCACGAGTGTGAGCGCCATCACAACGCTGGTAATCAAGCAAAGATCCTAAGGGCTCTACTAATATGTATAACAGCAATATGCTAAAAGAAACACATGCACATATTAAAGCAGAGACAAACCAAGTAGCATACTACCATTTCGAGCAAGATTGTATATACAACTGTGAATATCTCAAGCTTCTATTAAGTAATATACAAACTAGTATGATAGAGTAATGGCCTCTAGGGCATATACACTAACAGATGGGCAGGTGGAGACCTATAAGGAAAGACTTGTGGCGAAGGATTTTCGTCAAAGACCAGGTCTGGACTATGACGAAACTTTTTCTCCCATAGCTATGCTTAAATCCATTCGGATCCTACTTGCTATTGCTGCTCACTACGACTATGAAATCTGGCATATGGACGTTAAAACTGCATTTCTAAATGGTGATTTAGAAGAATGCGTTTATATGGATCAGCCAGAGTGCTTCATTGACAGTGGGAGCAGCGGGAAAGCATGTTGATTGCTTAAATCCATTTATGGATTGAAGCAAGCATCACGGAGTTGGCACATCTGTTTTGATGATGTTATCAAAGAGTTTGATTTCATCAAAAACCCAGATGAACCTTGTGTTTATAAGAAGGCTGTAGGGAGAGCTGTCACATTCCTCGTATTATACGTGGATAACATTTTTCTGATAGGAAATGATATTCCTATGCTACAATCGGTCAAATCTTTCTTATCACAAAGGTTCTCTATGAAGGACCTGGGTGATGCCACGTACATTCTGGGCATTCGGATCTATAGGAATAGATCCAAAAGGTTATTGGGATTGTCCCAAACTAGGTACATCAACACCATCCTAAAGAGGTTTAGTATGGAAGACTCCAAGCGGGGTGCCTTACCCGCTTGCCGTGGAGTCACTCTCTCCAAGGACTTTTGCCCAAAGACCGATAAAGAGAGAGCTCGCATGCGCATTATACCCTATGCTTCAGCCATAGGATCCATAATGTATGTGATGTTATGTACACGTCCTGATGTAGCTTATGCACTTGGTGTAGTAAGCAGGTATCAGTCCAACCTAGGAGAGAATCACTGGACAGCTGTGAAGAACATTCTTAAGTACTTGCAAAGGACTAAAGAATTGTTCTTGGTGTATGGTAACGGAGATCTCCAAATGGAGGCCTTTACCGATTCGAGCTTCCAGAGTGATAATGACGACAACAAATCTATCTCTGGGTTTGTATTTACCCTCAACGGAGGGGCGGCGAGTTGGAAGAGTTCCAAACAGGATACCGTTGCAGACTCTACGATGGAAGCTGAGTACATTGCTGCAAATGATGCCGCCAAGGAAGCCGTCTGGATGAGGAAGTTCATCTCGGAGCTAGGAGTAGTTCCAACCATTATTGATCCAATACCATTGTATTGTGATAATAATGGGGCTATGGCATTAGCCAAGGAGCCTAGGTCCCATCAGCGGTCCAGACACATCCTGAGGCATTTTCATCTGATCCGGGAGATTGTTGATCGCCGCGAGATCGAGATTAGGAGAGTAGACACAAAGAATAACACCGCGGATCCACTCACCAAGGCCCTCCCTCAGCCGCAACATGAGTGACTTTTTGAGATGTTGGGTATGAGATACGCCAATAACTGGCCTTAGTGCAAGTGGGATATTGTTGGATATATGTATGCCCTAGAGGCCATTATATGATAGTGGATGTATTTATACATGTATATGTAAATGTACAGAGGACATTATTGCTCGACATGATTGTATGCTATCTGGTTACTCTTTATCTGACATGTTCACTTGATCATGCTTTTATTCATTTGTACGTGTTGATAAAGCCCTGAGGATATTATCTTGACTACTGTGATTATGATGTAGATCATACTAGTGGGACATGTGTAGTTTATAGCATATCCTGAAATGTCCCTAGTCGTGGGTGTATCGAGACGGGGCATCGATATTCCAGAGTAGGCTAGCGTATATGATACTAGACCCATATGATGGGCGATGGATGTTCCTATATCCATTGATATTTGACATCGAGATCGTATACGGGTGCTCAGTGGAGACTGGGTACACTGGACGGACTCACCGAGAACTTCTATATGGTATTATATCTATCGTCGGATAGCAGTTCTCAGGTGACACTGGTACAGGTTAGTCTGTAGACCCGAGATCGTCATAGAGTTTCATGTGTTCTCCAACCGTGCTTTGATTTCCACCCTACCACGGCTCTACTGAGTCGTGAAAACAGGTGGCTTTTGGGTAAAGTCCCGAGACACATGGAGGCAATGAGCGATAGGAGGGGTTTCGTCTCTCCCGGTATTAGGGGTTGATATTGCGCTGTGCACGATTGGCTATATCAGTAAGTCCCTGGCCAGTGCTGTTGAGATTTACTGATAAGAGTTATCAGTAGTTTCTCGATCTGTTATAGACCATTCATCGGCACGACTTATTGAGTTATTGGGGTTGACGTTACTATCCCTAGACTTGATATGCAACATATCTAACGAAGAGACCGGACTGTACGGTAAGTGTTACCGGTTGGCTCGACAGGAGTTTTGACAGGTTCGCTTGTTTTTCTTCTTCTCGCTCAATACCCGGGTGGCCGTTACGTTTTGCTGACCGCTTGCGGCTTGTGGGTGTTTGATATGATCATCGCTTACTGCCGGCGTATTGACGAGTCTTAGAGTCCCACAAAAGGGTTGCCTAGCTCAGGCAAAACGATGTAGAGTGCATATGGTGATATGGGCGGATGCTTGATTAAATGCGTGTATGAGATACCGCATTATAATCTGGCATTTTCTATTGGTCAGGCCATATGAGATATGACCGGTTTATTAAATCAATAGTTGATTTAATATTGATGACCATTATCCTTTTTACTTAAAGCCTATTTCTTTTGATGCATGCATGAGTGTATGCATATGTTGATATGGATGCATACATGCAAGCATACATGTGTCATGGTTGATGATACAATGGTGGTGGCAATACAAGACTCACATGGTTACATTTATTTATTTATTTTGTTTATTTGAGTTGAGCAAAATGAGAACAAAAACATGGTTGACTAGTCAAATCCTTTTTCTCTTGTTGACCAAAGTCAATACCATGGTTTTGTTGCCCATGGTTTTGTAGCCCATGGTTTTTGCTTAAGCTCAAGTTACAAAATATCTAGATATTTTGTAACCATGGTTTAGCATGAGGATTATTATTCTCATTTTTGCATTATGTCTCATATCTTCTCTCTTGAGTCAAGTTAAGCTCCCATCTTCTTCTTCCTCTCTCTCCTAAAAAGCTTTCTAGGGTTTGAAAAAGAAAGAGAAAGAATTAAAAAGAAAAGGCTTTTGAGTGAGATTAAAACCCACATCACCATTCTACTTTAGTCTAGCCCACTAGTGTGGAGTGTGAGCTTCATCTTCATCCTTGATAAAGTGGAGCTTGGAGCTTGGGCAAGGGAACTCCGGGTGGATCGTCGTGGACAACGAGGGATCCATGCGAACCTTTTCAAACTCAAGTTGTTCCAAGGAGTCTAGCAAGGAGGTCTACAAAGGTTGTATTCTTCTACACTTAGTATTAGACACTTGTTATTGTATATGATACTTTTTCTTTACACTTAACTTCTAGTTTGATCCTAGGTTAAAGATTACTTAGCACCCTAAAATTTTAATTGTAGCATGTTAGATGCAAGAGAAACCTTTGTGTGGTGCTAAAGAATCCCAACACCAGAGACGGAGGACACCAGACCGAGAGCAGGAGGCAAGCGGATGTTCTTGCTCTGCCAGTTTTGGGCGCACTGACTTTTTTCGACATTGTAGGAGGTGTACCTCAATGTCGTTTGCTGCGATTTGCGTTGTGATCCGAGTATCACGCTTATATCGCTTGGATTTGAGTTTTGATGATTGGTTTCATTATATTGATTCCGTACACCATGGCTGCACCTACTAGGCATTTATATTTTGTGCATAGTTGTTGCACTTGAGATATGTTTTTATACACCGTTGTGTTGGTTTATGATTGTGCATATCTATTGCACTTGATATTGATTTTGTGCCTTGGCTGCACATGTTTATGAGTTCATGGATTTCATACAGTTGATTTGGTTTTGTGCAGGTGGTACGCACTCGATTTGATTTTTTTGCACTCGGTATAGCTCATATATGCTTGCAGTGCATTGAAACGTGTTTTGTGCACACAGTTGCACACGTTTTTGATTTTTATACACCTTGGTACACCCGGTGTTGCTTTTATACGCATTTGAGTGATTGATGAGTGTTGTGCATTTATTGCACCAGATTTGTATTTTGTGCATTTGTTGCACCCGATTTGTATTTTGTGCATTTGTTGCACCAGATTTGTATTGTTGTGCATTTGTTGCACCAGATTCGTATTTCGTGCATTGTTGCACTAGCTTGGTATTTCGTGCATTGGTTGCACCAGATTTAGACTACGTACATTGGTTGTACCCGATTTATGCCTTGAGCATTCGTTTTACCAAATTTGTGTTTTTCGTGCGCGTTGGCACTTGCTGTTCGTTTCCATGCCTGCTACTGCACTAGGTACTTTTCACAGACTGACGCGCTTGGGTTGGATTTTTGCGCATATTAGGCGTTTGATTTTGGATTTTTGTGCGCATCGGATGCACTTGAGTGAGATTTTACTCGTGCATGTTGGATACCCTTGATTTAGATTTTTATTCGTGCATGTGGGATGCACTTGATTTCTATTTTCATTCGTGCACACCGGATGCACTCGATTGGGTTTTTCATTCGTGCATGTTAGTTGCATTGGATTGAGATTTTCGTGCACAGTAGATGCACCAGATGTTGTTGTCGTGCACACCCGCTGCAGTTGACAGATGCTTTTGTGCACACCCATTGCACTTATTTTTCTTTTGTGCATATTGTGGCACTTGTATTTAGATTTGATTTCCGTGCGCACCAGACGCACGTGATTGTTGGCTACGCCTTTTGAGGCTGATTTTGCTTTTGAGCACCTCACTTTCATGATGGGCACTCTACTATGTAGTGGCCGAACAGTACTGATCTGAGGACAGTACCTGAGTACCTTGCATGCATTAAAAGTTTAACAAGAGATTTTCAAAAAGGAGCTATAGTCTATCCATTTCCTACGTGTCCGTGAGTGTTCACAACAGAATACTGCATTTTATACCGCCCATTCTTATGCTCGTGTGTTTATAGGTAGGTACTTTTAATCCGTGTTTGTTACATATTTACAGAGTACAGGTTTTCAGTCCAAACATTGCAAATCAAGACAAAATCTCCACTGTTACACCAAATACAGAACATCTGTCACAGCAGATAAAAGCCGGGTTCCGGTCATCCATATCCGTCCAGTGCCGAGTACCAGTTCCAGAGACAAGACATATGACAGTGGTCATTCGTGTCTCGGACAAGCACAGAGCACGAGGGGGGCAGCACAAGAATCAATGGGTGCGCGGAGCTCGAGGGAGAGAGAAGTCAAAAGTGAAAAAGATAATGCAATCTTGGACTTGGATATCTGCTGTTATTCCAGAAGACTTTTGTGCATTTTGAAGTTTACAAACACAAGGAAACATCCAACCAGGGACCCAGACCAAAACTCACGACCCAACTCACCAAGGGAGCCGCGTTTCCGCGGCCAATAGGGGGTATTGGCCGCGGAAACGCGGCCGTACTGTGGCCTCATTCTGTCGTCTTTTGGGGGTATTTTTGGTACTTCATTTCTGGGCTGATGGTTGCCCTAGATCTTCAACTCCCTGCCTATAAATACAGCAGTTTTGAGCACAACCAAGGGTGATTCTTTAGTTCATTCTTGTAGCCTCTTTTGTAGTTTTTTGTATAGTCCTTCTTCTTCTTCTTCATTCTTTTTCCATGAAATTGTAGTGAGAGCTTTTGAGTGGGAGATTAATGAAGATGAGGGTTTTGTATCATTCTCTTGTGTTTCTTCTTCCCCTTGAGATTTTTGCTTTCTCTTGCTCATTCAACCTCTTCATTGAGCTTGAATGGTTAAGGGTTAGTTATTGATCTCAAGGGTTGTATTTTCTCACGGGACTAGCACTTCATTTCACATGCGTTCTCTACCCTTCCCTTGATCTTGCAACCTCTTCATTGAGCTTGCAAGTTTAAGGGTTGGTTATTGATCACATGCTTGTCTTGAGTCCTAGTTTCGTATTCTTTTTATCGCTTTTTATTACTTGCTTTTTATTACCTTGTCTTTTTATTACTTGCAATTTATTTCATGAATTTAAATTCCTTGCACTTAATTACTTGTACTCTTTTCTTTTCTTTGTTCTTTTCTTTTTGTTCTTTTTTGTTCTCTCTTTGTTGTTCATTTTGTGAATGTTGTAATTATTGTTGTTGTTAAGAATAAATACGGTATTGTAAGTTAATATTTTCCTTCTCATTTCCTTTTCCCGTTATTTTCTATTTGAACTCCGTCCAAACCATACGCAAGCGCTCCGTTAGGCACCCTACCTTAACAAGGTAACGGTGATTCCTAACCGCGACCGGTTGCGTTCGGTTTGGCCGGAGGCGAAAGCAAGAGACAAGAACGGAAGGACAAGGGTAAATAAGCCGGATTCCACGAATACCGTGCTTAAATCCCCTAATCCACGTTGTTGCCGATTGCTTTAGCTTCAATTGGTCAAGACTCGGCTCAAAGGTTTTGAGTACGGATTTCTTTAGCTTACAATCTCGTATTTTCTTCTTAATAACTTTATACTTGCAAATAAACACATAGGTTAGATCAAACAAACATACAGATTCTTTATTGACTCGTCTAAGACAAGAAGGTAAGATACCACCATCTCCCTATGGACCGACCCGTGCTCAACCGGCTAGCTGCAAAGCGACACCGTCCTGATCGCGGTTACACTTTAATTCTTTGAACATCCGACACACCAAAAGCGTGCGATTAAATGGCGCCGTTGCCGGGGAGACGGTAGCGTATTTTCTTTCTCGTTATTCGGGTTAATATTCTTTTTGTATATATAAAAAAAAACATAAAAAAAATCTTTTTGTTTTTTTTGATAATTTTTGTGGGTAAGTGTGTAGATTTTTGCGTATTTGCAAACTGCGATTGTGGGGAGCAAAGTGTGCATTCAAGGCAAAGGTGATTACGACGTACAGTGCCAAAGATCCGGGTAGTTTGACCCGCGCAAGCGAACCTTTCAAGCTTACCGGATTTGATTCAACGGGGGTTTCCTAACCCAAAACTTAACGGTACGTATTTTACTAACACCTTCTTCTCAAATCCGACGCATCCAATATACTATTCTTTGCAGGATTATTTGCAAGTTCGCTAGCAAACGCTAAAAATTGACTAACCCGTATTTGTTGCAGCGCCGCGCTTAAACTAAAAAAAGATTGTTTGATTCTTTATAGAATTTTTTTGAATTGCGCATTGCATACATTAATACGGACTTAAGGGCAAGCGAACCCCACAATATACGGTAAAGGATTTCATCACCTTTTCCGTGGCCCACAAATCACGAACTTGCGCATAACGTTTACCCGCACAAATTTAAAAGAAATAAGACTTTAAGTCTTAAGGACTTCGTGCTCACTAGGAGAAGTTAATTGTGTTTAGAACCTCGCTTAACGGTATATTGTTTACGGGGTGTCTAGGAAAGTGTTAACGGCGAAACCGCCAAAAGAGAAAGGGTTATTTAATTAAGGAACTTCGCGAAAGCGTTGGAAAACCTCCCCTTATCTCTGCACTTACCTGGCCTCGTGATCAGTGTATCTTGAGCCTGTTTCTCGACACAGTTTTACTTCGACAATCAAGTTCTGGAGCAGGTCTAGTTGACCTAGGTTAACCCTAGAACGATTAGGTGTGTGGTATTTTTTTGTGTCGTGATTGTTTTTGTCCATATTCTTTTTGTGTATACTTCATTCTTTTGTTAATATATATAAAAAAAAAATATCACATTTTTTTCTCCTCCTTTTCTCTACCTTTTTCTCTCTCTCTTCATATCATGGGTACTCCACCTCGCAAAACTCTTGCCGAACTTTGGTACCCACAACCAGACATTACTTCCTACGGTTCTTGTTTTGGTCGAACTTCGAACGATCCATCCATGCCAAAAATTTCTTTGAAAGATCGGATAGACGCGTCTAGGACGAACAACTGGACCCCGCAATCCACTTCGTATCAACCGTTTCAAACATTCACACCTTCTTGCGTTGATACCACTTTTGAAAATCCAGTTGTAACCCCGAGACCTATGTCTATTGCTGAACGTATTGAACAATCTCGTAGCCGATCTTTCACTCCTTTCACCACTACAAATTCTTGGGATCAACAATTCCATTCACCTTCTTATCCCAATGTTGATCCCACTCCTGTCCAGCCATTCAATTCCTACCAGTCCTACCCAACTTTTACACCTTCCCTAGACATTGCTTCTACACAGCCTTTTGGGAGTTTTCAGTATCCAAACAACTTTGAATCTTTTACTGAAACCCCTTCACAACATATGTCTAGTCTTGAGCGAACTTTGGAAGACTTTAGGGTAGTGTCAAGCCAACAGATGATGGATTTGAATGCGTCCATGGCCGCTCTCATACAACCTACTGACTCGGTAGCTAGTTTCCAGCTAGCTCCAAATTTTCCAATGTATGAAGAGGCGGTAGGACAGGCTGTGAATTTGAGTGGCGAGAGTGAGATGTACCCCCTTACAAATCAAACCTACCCGTCCCAAGTTGAATCCCACAACTCTTATTTTGAAAGTCTATCGAGTGTCCCACATGCTTTATCAATTGAAGATAGAATGCTTAATGAGTTGTGCGACTTTGTAGTGTTTGATTTACCTGATTGTGAAGGGTCCCTTCCAAGTGAAACCAATCCCAAACCTTTTGACCTCTACACCTCCACTCTAGAACCTGAATCAATCGAAATCCATGCTTTTGTAGAGGTGTCTGAGAATATTGATTTTCACTTGATTGAGGATATCGACGCTGGGAATATTTTGGATGATGAACCCGTAGATTTGACTGAGTTTTTCTCTCCAATTCATCATTCCGAGTCATTAACTGTTTTTCCCAAACAACATATGCGTCTGGACTTTGATGAAATATGCATGGATAAGCTTAACTTTGAGGGGAATTTTGAGGATATTTTTGAGGATGAAACAGTTCTAGATGATGAGTCGGATTTTCCAATTCATCCTGTTCCTTTCACTGACTGTGTACACCCTCCAGAACCCTTAACCGATTCCCTTCCTCAACCACTTCCCTCCATCCTTTCCATCGTTCCAACCTTGCAAGAACCCGTCTCACTTTCATTTACTATGTCTGGTTTACCAAGTTCGGCGTACCCATGGTTGCTCACGAATCTTGAGGGATTTGACCCCATTTCTCGACGGGTAAATATATTAGCACAATCGCTTTTCACACATCGGTCATCACAAGTTGTGCTAATCTATTTACTCCATTTGCACCCTCAAGTTCGTATTCCACTTCTTTTTCCCTTCCACCATTCTTCTTCTTCTGATATACCGAGACCGTATCCCGCTTCTCTCCGCATACGGTCTCGCGTTTTCTCCATTTCTTACCTCTTCGCCTTCTTTCACCAACCACTGCTTTACCATGATAAAATCTTTGAATGGTTGGTGTTAACTTTTGGCCTGTGTAAGGCCTTGTATAGATTGATACTGTTCTTTCCCCCCTAATCCTGAACTTCATCGCTTAACAGTGGAAACACTGTTTCACTTAAGTTTGGGGGGGGACTCTTTTTTTTTGTATATATTTTTTGTTTTTTCTTTGTTGTATATAATTTCTTTTGGAGAGCGCCGACAATTTTGACCCTCTTGGTATAGCCTGACAGTGAGGGCACTGTCAAGTTTAAGTTTGGGGGTGTGCTCGGTAAGCCTTCTTCCTTCGCATTCATTTGTATATTTTGCATCTGCATATTAAATCCATAAAATCCATAAAAATCTGAAAATTTTCTAAAAACATAAAAACTTTTCTGTCAAGTTAGCTAGTGGGAGGACTCTGATTCAACATTTCGACGGTTTTGTTTGATAAAATAAGAATAACTAAATCTTATGTTTAGATTTTGAAAACCTGAAAGATAACTCTCCTTTGAAGTTAACTATGGCTGTTATACGTCTTTACATTACGCTACACGTGTCGTGAGTTGTGGAAATTAGAAGACAAGTCTTTTATGTCTAAAAAAAACTTTTAAATGGATCAATGATTTTCTGAGGATCAAATAGGTTTGTTCTGAAATAAGTAATATCAAGAATAGTTTATGAAGTGAAGTGAATATGTAGGAATGTTATTGATGCCCTAATTGGAACTAAGTCTGAAAAATAACCCATCTGAAACTTGATTGGAATGATTACACACCAAACCCACTAAACACGTCTTTTATCCAAAAAATAATGGAACTGCCGGTTATATCTCCGTTCGTATTAAATCATCTGATTTTCACGCAAACTGTCTTTTGTTTTTGGACCTGAGTAACTTGAGTAATTAAGTCCGCTGGGGTGTTTCTACACCTAATGCCCTAAAACCAACTGGTTTGGGTGCATTGGCCCAAAGCTCGCTAAGAAGCCTAGAAAGTCCAGTTTTAAAACAAAGTCAAGCAAGTGTTCTCTCCGAGTTAAAATTCCTAACGGTTCTTTGTGTGAGAATAATCTTGATAAAAGACAGGCTTTTAAAATTTTTTTAACGGAGATATGAAGGTTTTACTCTTTGATAAAGACTATTGCACGTTCACAGAGGTGTGTATGAAATGAAAACAAGAAAAAGGTGGAGTGAAAAATACGACTTAGTTTCCTGTTAAGGAAGATAGAAATTCTGACGTTGAAACCTTACTGGAAAACGAAACTTGAAAAATGCTTAACTCTTTAAAAAACTTATGTGATCCTTTTAAAATTGTTATCTGGGCTTTATTGTGCGACATGATGACTTTAATCGATCCTTCTGGAACTTAACGACACTAATTGCACTGCACGTAAAGACATATAAAATCTGTAGTTAAATAAGAAGCGAGGTGTGAAAAATAAAGGTTCGATAGTCTAGATTTAGGATTATAGAATTGTTATTTTCTGAAACAAAAAAACTTTAGGGTTTGAATCTTAGTTATTGTACAAAACCAACTTGACCGGATTTTGTGGGTAGTATCCGCTGAAAACCCTCAGGAGACAACACTCCTCCTACTAGGGACACCTAGAGGTTTAACGGCTTGTTGCACATGCTCAGTGCAATCGCGTTCCCTGCGAAAGTGCGGTTAGGATTTTCTTTTTTGCGAATAATTGGTTTTGCTCGGGACGAGCAAAAGTTAAGTTTGGGGGTATTTGTTCACAATAGAATACTGCATTTTATACCGCCCATTCTTATGCTCGTGTGTTTATAGGTAGGTACTTTTAATCCGTGTTTGTTACATATTTACAGAGTACAGGTTTTCAGTCCAAACATTGCAAATCAAGACAAAATCTCCACTGTTACACCAAATACAGAACATCTGTCACAGCAGATAAAAGCCGGGTTCCGGTCATCCATATCCGTCCAGTGCCGAGTACCAGTTCCAGAAACAAGACATATGACAGTGGTCATTCGTGTCTCGGACAAGCACAGAGCACGAGGGGGGCAGCACAAGAATCAATGGGTGCACGGAGCTCGAGGGAGAGAGAAGTCAAAAGTGAAAAAGATAATGCAATCTTGGACTTGGATATCTGCTGTTATTCCAGAAGACTTTTGTGCATTTTGAAGTTTGCAAACACAAGGAAACATCCAACAAGGGACCCAGACCAAAACCCACGACCCAACTCACCAAGGGAGCCGCGTTTCCGCGGCCAATAGGGGGTATTGGCCGCGGAAACGCGGCCGTACTGTAGCCTCATTCTGTCGTCTTTTGGGGGTATTTTTGGTACTTCATTTCTGGGCTGATGGTTGCCCTAGATCTTCAACTCCCTGCCTATAAATACAGCAGTTTTGAGCACAACCAAGGGTGATTCTTTAGTTCATTCTTGTAGCCTCTTTTGTAGTTTTTTGTATAGTCCTTCTTCTTCTTCTTCATTCTTTTTCCATGAAATTGTAGTGAGAGCTTTTGAGTGGGAGATTAATGAAGATGAGGGTTTTGTATCATTCTCTTGTGTTTCTTCTTCCCCTTGAGATTTTTGCTTTCTCTTGCTCATTCAACCTCTTCATTGAGCTTGAATGGTTAATGGTTAGTTATTGATCTCAAGGGTCGTATTTTCTCACGGGACTAGCACTTCATTTCACATGAGTTCTCTACCCTTCCCTTGATCTTGCAACCTCTTCATTGAGCTTGCAAGTTTAAGGGTTGGCTATTGATCACATGCTTGTCTTGAGTCCTAGTTTCGTATTCTTTTTATCGCTTTTTATTACTTGCTTTTTATTACCTTGTCTTTTTATTACTTGCAATTTATTTCATGCATTTAAATTCCTTGCACTTAATTACTTGTACTCTTTTCTTTTCTTTGTTCTTTTCTTCTTGTTGTTCATTTTGTGAATGTTGTAATTATTGTTGTTGTTAAGAATAAATACGGTATTGTAAGTTAATATTTTCCTTCTCATTTCCTTTTCCCGTTATTTTCCATTTGAACTCCGCCCAAACCATACGCAAGCGCTCCGTTAGGCACCCTACCCTAACAAGGTAACGGTGATTCCTAACCGCGACCGGTTGCGTTCGGTTTGGCCGGAGGCGAAAGCAAGAGACAAGAACGGAAGGACAAGGGTAAATAAGCCGGATTCCACGAATACCGTGCTTAAATCCCCTAATCCACGTTGTTGCCGATTGCTCTAGCTTCAATTGGTCAAGACTCGGCTCAAAGGTTTTGAGTACGGATTTCTTTAGCTTACAATCTCGTATTTTCTTCTTAATAACTTTATACTTGCAAATAAACACATAGGTTAGATCAAATAAACATACAGATTCTTTATTGACTCGTCTAAGACAAGAAGGTAAGATACCACCATCTCCCTGTGGACCGACCCGTGCTCAACCGGCTAGCTGCAAAGCGACACCGTCCTGATCGCGGTTACACTTTAATTCTTTGAACATCCGACACGCCAAAAGCGTGCGATTAGTGAGCGACACGAACGTTTATAAAGGAAAACCTTTTGGGATATTTCAAAATGGACGGGACGTATATATGAGCGAAACATATACGAAACTATATTTATTATTTTACAAATGAGCATCAGTCACTTGTGCCGCGAGTTACGCATCACACGACGATTCAGAAAAGATTTTGCATGTATTTTATTCAATTTTTGAAGATTTTTCAAGGATGCGTACTATATACATATTACAGTATTTGGCTAGTGTACGTTGGATTTCGGTAGTGGATTTCGAGATCTATATTTTCATTGTAACTCCGAGGATATGCGTGAAAATCTGATGATTTACGTGACGCTTGACGGAGTTCGGTTTTTGAGTTTTGTACTCGTTTTCATGCGCACTTAACGCGCTGTGTTATTTGTTATCTTCTGTGATTTTGGAGCCCCGTTGATTTGAGCTGATTGTTGAACTGTTTTAGTGTTTGGGGGTTTAAATTTAAATTCGGGGACCAAATTTCTTTAAGGGGGGAAGATTGTAACATTTCAGAAAAATAAAATATTATTTTTGGGAATTTTTATAATTAAATAATAAACATTATGAATATTTTGAAAATGCGGTATAATTAAATACCGATAAATTGGGAAATATTTGGAAAATTATAGGAATTACTGAAATGAGAGTGCTTTTTTTATGATTTAAGCAAATTATGAATTTTTATGATTAATTATATTCCATTTTAATGCTAATCGTAATTAAATATCGCTAATCGCGCTTTAAGCATGATTTGTGCACATGACATACACCATGTCATTTTTCACACTTGTTACATTTTTCCTACCATGATTCTTTTGTGTATGGTTATTTGTTTTGGGGTTTTTAAAGAAAAGAAAAGATAAAGGAGAACAAAAGAAAAGAAAAATGGAAATGATAAAGAAATGGGTATGGGCATGAGAGAGAGGTGAGGGGTCAAACCTTGGTCATGGCTCCTGTTCTCTTCATTATTTTCTCTTCATCTTTCCCTCTCCTCTCCTCTCATGGCTGCTGCCCCCTCTCTCTCTCTCTCCCCTCTATCTCCTCACTTCATCACTAAAAACACCTCAAAACTCCATCTTCACTTCACTAAAAACATGCACAAGCTCACAACAAACACTTTGGACCAAGAAAGAAAGGATTTTGGACACTTAGGGCAACTCAAGAATTTTCTTGAGTTGCCAAATGAGGTAATTTCTGCACCATTAGTATTGTATTTAAATTTCTTTAGCACCCATACAAGTGTAGAAGTGTTTTAATACGGTTTAGTGTGTTGGGGTTTCCTCAGCACCTAGCCTAGGGTTTGCAAGCATCAAGCATGCCACAACAAAAATTTAAGGGGGTGCTAAGCAAACACCTAAGGATTCACACTAGAAAACTAGAGTAACAAAACAATGTAATCAACCATTACAAGTAGTGAGGAAGGAATACAACCTTTTTTGATCGGTCCTTCACTTCTAAAGCTCCGTGTTGATGTCCCTTCGCTGCGATCATGGATCTCCCGATCTCTTGTATGGGTTCCCTCGGAGAAATGAACAAGCTTGCTCGTAGTCTTCGAGGCTGAAGATGATCTACGTCGAGGAGACTCAAACTCAAGCTAACCCTTCACTAGGTCATGAACTTTGTGAAGAGAACACCCTATAATACCCAAGCAAGTGTATAGGATGATGAAATAGGAAGTGAGCTCACTTTAGATTTTATTATTCTCACTAGAAATCTCCATCTCCAAAAACCCTAGAGAGCTTAAGGAGATGAGGAAGAAGATGAAGATGAAAAATCAACAAGAGAGAGAATGAGGTTAGATTTGCAACCATGGTGAGTTTTGTGTCATCACTAACTCTTATAGAGACTTAGCCATGGCAAGGATAATGGTTAGGTTTATAAATATCTTAGTGTAAAACAAATTGGATGGACTAAGTCAAAGCTCACAACTAGCTTCTCCAAGCTTCTTAGCATGACACAATCCCACTCAAATTTGAATTACTAAAGATAATTAAAACCTAAACATATCATGGTTATGGTGTAAGTCCTACACACACAACTTGCATATATAACCACACATGATACATAATATATATCACATATATAAAATGCATACATGAGTGAGAAAAAGAAAAAAGTCAAGTGAGCAATATTAGTCAATATAAATTCATATATCAAATATATAATTATACATTAAATCATTAAATCAACACTTGATTTAATGATCCGGCTATATCTCATATAACCGACTAATATCAATTTACCGAATCAACACTTGATTCGATAACCCAGCCATATCACATATACCCGGACGATATCACATATCGTGAGATTACAATACGGTATCACATACTCGTATCAATCTCGTTCCCGCACATATCTCATATGTGCTCCTACTCCGTTTCGCCTGAGCCAGGAAACGTCTGTGTAGGACTCTAAAGACTCGTCAATACGCCGACAATATGTGATGATCATATTAGTCACCCATAAGCCGCAAGCGGTCTGCTAAACGTAACGGCTACCCAGGTATTGAGCGATCAGAAGATCAACAAGCAAGCTTTCTCACACTCCTGCGAATCCAATCAGTAACACTACGGCACAGTCCGGTCTGTTCGTCTGATATGTCGCATATCCAGTCTAGGGGTGGTAAACGTCAGACCCTAGTAACTTGATAAGTCATGTCGATGTAAGGTCCATAATATGCGTGAAACTACTGATAAGACTTACCAGTAAATCACATCTACCATGGCCAGGGATTTCAGTTATGGCCAATCGAGCATAGCGCAACATCAACCCCCAATACCGGGAGAGACGAATCCCCTCTTATCGTTCATTGCCTCCATTTGACTCGGGACTGTACCCAAAAACCACCTGTTTGCACGACTCAGTAGAGCCGTGGTAGGGTGGAAATCAAAGCACAGTGGGAGTCACACAAGACTCTATGACAATCTTGGGTCAGCAGACTAACCTGCACCAGTTTCACCAGAGAACTGCTATCTGACGTGAGGTATAATACCACCTAGGAGTTCTCGGCGAGTCCGTTTAGTGTACCCAGTCTCTACTGAGCACCCGCATACCATCTCTGATGTCAAACACCAATAGATATGGGATCATCCATCGCCCATCACTTGGGTCGAGAAGATATACGCTAGTCTACTCTGGAATATCGATGCCCCGTCTCGATATTCCCTCGACTAGGAACATTGAAGGATGAACTCATGGACTACCCAGGCCCCACTATTATGATCTGCATCATAATCCTGGAAGTCAAGTACACATCCTAAGAGCTTTATCAACAAGTAACAGAGAAACAGTAAGTGTACATGTTAAGATAAAGAGCGACCAGATAGCATACTATCATGTCGAGCAAGAAAGTCCTCCTTATATATGTCCAAAAATCCACTATAATATACATCTCATGTACAATAATGACCTCTAGGGCATACAAACAACTAACATAGTGAACTTTGAAAATTCCTGGAAAGGGTTAGGGTTTGATTTGAATCCAAAGGTATAATTGAGGTTAGTTGTGACCTTAAACCCCTGTAGGGAATGTATATTGTACCGGAACCTGTCACGACCTGAAATGGCACGTGACTGGCACTTGAATCATATGAAGTCTATAGGACCCCATCTAATTCAAGTAAGCCAAAAATCCCAGAATTCTAAACCAATTTTTAAAAAGGGAAGTGAAGAAAACTTATTTTAAAGCAAGTGTCTTAATAACAAAAACCGAAGTATACATTTTTAAAATCTCAAGTCTTTTCTGAAAATTTCGGCAGAGTTTCCTTTGTAAATCCTGGCCCCAAACGGGGTACAACATGAATAATATATGCATAATGATAAAAGGCATCCCCAAGCGGGAGCTAGCTCTTCATCAATTGACGGTCACAATCACTCAAGCAATATAATATACAACGCCAAGGGATCAAAACTCAAAAGGAAACTCAAAAACATCAAGAAAACCATAAATACAACGCGCGATTCTGCGGTCGAAATAATATACACTGGTCTTCTAATGTTATCAAATAAATACAAGTCTGCTTGATGGAGTTTCTAGATACAACTGAATATAAATAAAAGTACAATGGTGGCCACGATACAAGTGAGCCCACCTACCAAAGCAATCACCCGGAATGAAAACAGTGTGCCAGCAAAGCCGCAACAAAACCTGCAAGAACTATGGCACAACGGGGGTGAGTAGAAAACATCACAGAGCAGAAATCGTATGTATGACTCAATCCTAGATCAATACGATCAGTAATATATATATCATCAATAATAATATGGCCTGAAGCATAAAATAATGGCAAGGGTAACATCTATGCATAAGTGTAATCTTATATGCTCGTGTCAGTGCCTCAGGTAGCAGCATATCATAAATATGAGGTATGAATGCAATATAATGAAAACAGAATGCATCATGTATGAGAAAACTGTTTTCGTAATTTATTGAGATTTCTGTATATTTAAATCGAGGTAACATCAATGAAATCAATATAGAATCAGTGTCAAGCATCGACACAAAATATAAATCTCAATATCTCCATATCTCATGCTCCGGCAATCCGGACTGTCCTGTAAACTCGAATCTCAATATTTAGGGCTCCGGATATCCGGACTGGCCCATATCATCAAATCTCAAAACCTCAGGCTCCGTCTATCCGGACTGGCCTGTACTCCGATTGGTATCCTTCGGATATCCGTCGAGTCACAATGCAATCACCGGTTAGTAGTGCTTCCCTGTCACAGGCTCAACGCCATCATCTGCGACCTGCTTGCCCTGGGGTACCGCACCGGGTCCACCATGCACCCACAGACGGTTCATCTCCTCCTCGAATCGGGTGTATGATATCGTTCAAGAACCGAGAAAACTCATGGTGGACATATCACAATCATAACATGATAAAACCGCACTTTTATCTTTTAAAATGATAATTAAGTTTATTAAATCTTGCGGTTTCTCTAAATCCAGAAATCTCATGGAAAATCCGAAATCCAAAATGAAAAGTCAATAATAATGAATACTGGGCTCCAGCAATCCAGACTGGCCCTTATAATATTGCACGACTAATGAATATAAAAATATGCACGAAATATCAAGCAATGAATGCAATATGAACTAACATATGAAACAATAACATATAGGAACTATCACTAGCAAGCGATATCAATAAATTAACATTCTCTACAGTGTACGTGGCATGGCAATTACCGATGATGATATGTGTAAGCCGGCAAGCAGGTGTCGTGGAACATACGCATCATTGGTAATGGTGCTGGTGTCCTGACAGCATGATTTCAATAATAGCATATGAAAACACAATATAAGCATGCAATGCGATGTGAACAGCAAGAATATGCGAGAGCTGAATAATAAACACAACAATAAATAATCTACATTAATATATATATGGATCATACAGTTTTCCGTTGAAATAACATGAATCGTGTTGTTTAGAAAATAGGGCTACGGTATTTTTAAGAAAAGGTACGTCCTTCGAAATATCCGTAGAATCCCTTGGCCTGTCTTTAAAATACTCACGATTCGTTAGTTTTGAAATAGGTATGACCGAGTTTAGTCTAACATCTACAAGTAAACTACTCGACTAAACTAACTGACTGATCAAAAGGGTAAGGAAAACCACCTAAGTCTGAGTCGATATATATATATATATATATATATATATATATATATATATATATATATATATATATAATAGTCGGTGATCCCGCCTCAATAGTATCACATATGATATAATAGATGACATGACATCCTCAAGTCTAGAGTGCGGATCTATCATCAATATATAGCAACAACGGTAAATCTGTCGTACGGCATCCTAAATCTGGGTACGGGTCAATATCACATTTATCTCATTAATCAACTGGAATCCTTATCATCATATATCATGAGCTGGGTATTGATCCACGTCTAGTACATACTGATACCATCAATAATATATATGCGTGTGTCTGAAAACACATCGTCTAAAGATCCGCTATAATATCATGTTGTATCTCAAAATACGAACCAAATCACATCACCGATCTCGTGGTATCGTGCCCAATCACATCGACTCATCTCCAAGTATATATATATATATATATATACATATACATAGTCACATACCTATGTGTGTGTGTGTGTATGTACATATCCCCATATACGCACAAGAAAGTAAAATGCATGCGAGTGTGTGTGCGCGTGCGTGTAGGTGTAATCTTTACCCTAGGGTTTCGCGACTAAGAAGCTAAACTAAGTTACTTCTAATTACACTAAAACTAACCCATGAACACATAAACCTATCTTGATAATCATAGTCTCACAATACACACATTTATATGTATATATAATATAATATATTCGTATTTTACACTACGTAACTGCGGGGGTGCTATACGCCATCCATCCGACTTCACCCGTAGATATATATCTACTCACCTTGATCTTCGCTTGACGATACCGATGTCGCCACGCGCTTGCTTGTCGTCTCGAAGTCCTCATGGGGTACTTACATATTAAACACATATAGCATCATAAACAGAAATCACCCACGAAAACTAAAACATCACACGAATCGTACATAGGTTAAAACCTATGTCTACGCATACAAGAATAACCAAACAATCCCCGTCGTTGACGTTCAAACGCCACACGACGGAACACAATAACAAATACCAAATTCTAATTCATTAAAAGCCGCAAAACAATTTCAGAAACTATGTAAAACACATCCAGATTTTCCTCAGGTGACAATTTAAACATTTTGCATACATGGGAGGTCTAATTTATTGCAAATGGAGCCATGGACCAAACCTGGGACCATACTTCCCTGCTCTGGCCGCAAATTGCGGCCATAATGGATATAATTGTGGCCATGGGTTAGGGTATGGGGCTAGGGTTTCAGGGGTAGCTTCCTAGGTTCCTGCATGACTCCCTGTGTTTGCTAAATAATTTATAGAGTCCCCGGGTGTTAGCAGATATCAATTTCCCATCACAATTCTCACAAATTTCCGATATCAAGGTTTCTAAATTTATGAATCGGGGTTCTAGTCTATGGTTTAACCCACTATGCAATCCCTACAGGGGTCTAAGGTCAATACTAAGCCATAATTTCACCTTTAGATTCAAATCAAACCCTAATCCTCAACTTGGAATTTTCTAAGTTCACAAAACCACAAAATATCGATTCTAAACTAACATGGATGCAAAAGCAATGGAAATACTACACTAATGATGAAGAAATTACCGCAATTGGCAACTCTAGAAAATTCTTGAGTTGCCCTAAATCTTCAAAATCCAATTTTTCTTGCTCCAAAGTGTTTGTAGTGAGCTTGTGCATGTTTTTATTGAAAGGGGGATGAACTTTTGAGTTGTTTTTGGTGGTGTTATGAGGGTTGAAGAGGAGGGGAAAGATGGAGGCAGCCATGGTGAGAGGGAGAGGGGAAAATGATGAAGGAAATGAGGGGGAAAGTAAATGAGGACTTGGTCAATGAGACCCCTCACCTCTCTCTTGTCCATACTCATTTTTTTATGTTTTCCCTTTTTCTTTTCTTTTCTTTGTTTTTCTTTTCTCTTCTTCTCATTTAAAAACCATGCAAGAAAATTAAAGGAAAAGCCATGTAGAAAATGTAATAAATGTGTAATATGATATGGTGCATGTCATGTGCACAAAATCAAGCTTAATGCACGATTAGTGCTATTTAATCGCGATTAGCATTAAAAGTGAATATAATTAATTATAAAAAATTATATTTTGCTTAAATCATATAAAACGCTCTCATTTCAGAATTTCTTATAATTTTCCGAATATTTCCCAATTTATCTGTATTTAATTATACCGCATTATTAAAATATTCATAATATTTATTATTTAATTATAAAAATTCCCAAAAATAATATTTTATTTTTCTGAAATGTTACAGTCTTCCCCCTTAAAGAAATTCGGTCCCCGAATTTAAATTTAAACTCCCACAATTTCTAAAACATTTCAGTAAAAAGATCAAGTCGTCGGGGCTCCGAAATCATAAATACATAAAACACATCGTAGCGCAATGCATGCGCATGTAAACGAGTGTATAAACCAAAATCAAAACTCCATCATTCATCCACAATCATCGGAGTTATGGTAAAGACACCAATGTCAAAATACAATACGAAAACCAACATGATATACATCAAAACTATACATGTAAACATCGTGGTAAATTCGTCAAAACATCTTAAGGAAATGAATGCCAAAACTTTTCCAATCACTGTGCAATGCACGTATCACGGCACAGGGGCGGACGTCTATTGTAGGAAAATAACTATATATATATATATCCTTTGTTTAACATACATGTCCCACCGTTTTGAAAATAATTTAGAAGGGTTTCCTTGTTAGATGTCTCGTGTCACCTCGGACACATAAGTAAATACTGAGACTATAGATCCTTTTTAGAAATCCCTTCGATAACTATTAATGCATGCAAAAATATATTCAGGTACTGTCCTCTGACTAGTCCTGCTCAGCTACTAAACCAAATAGCAAGTATCATAAAATATACTGCTCCAAAATAAATCAATCCTAAATGTATATATATATGAATGCCACGTACGTCTGGTGCGCATGGAAATCGAATCCATGAATGTGCCATACATGTACACAGAAACAAAATATAAGTGCAACGGTTGTGCACGAAACACCTGTCCAAGGCAACGGGTGTGCCTGACAGCAATATCAGGTGCATCTGGTATGCACAAAGAATCTCGATTTAGTGCATCTGGTGTGCATCAAAATCGCATCAAGCGCCCAAGTATGCGCAAGAATCCAAGTCAAGTGCACAAGGTGCACGAAAACAAATATCGAATATCACAATCGAAATCGACGGTATACAACATATTTCAATCCAAATCCAAGTCAGGTATACCGTGGTATATAATCTCACAACCATGTGCATCAGCGTGCACAAAAATCAAATCAAAACACTAAAAGTGCATGAAACTATGCTAAAAGCATAAGTCAAATCACATGCATACCATAGCTATGAAATCAAAATCAACATCTCGAATGACATCAAATCGAATTCAAGTGCAACTGTGGTGCACAAAATCTCGATCATGCAAATAAATCGTCCAAAATATCATATCAAAGATGGCGGAAATAGTCCCGCTCTAGCACATGCTCTAAAGATCTCTGGCTAACTGTCATGGTCACTCATAACATGTCTCGTCGACGATGCCGAACTCTGGCCTACTGGGTGTGTGTAATATGACCTCTCCCGGGTCCAAGTCTTCTCGTATAGTATTCCAGAAAGGTTCTGTCGAAGTCTCCCCTAAATCTCGTTTCTGCCGAACTGCCCGGAAGTTATCACCTTTTACTAAATCTATTTCTTGTTCCGGAACGGCTGCATATTCATCGCGACTCCTTCAGGAAGATATATTTATATACAATGCCTCTGCATGCGTATCACATCTCTAGTGTCAGCGGAGTGGAACGTAATCTCGTCAAACTCTCGTACGAACCTCTTGCTCCACTTTTCTCTAATGTTGACTGATTCGGACTCGTCTCATCGTGGCTGCATGGACTGCACTCCAACGGAAATACTCGTATCTGGAGTCTCCTAAGCAATGTATCCCATTACATGATATCCGAATGACCTCGAACCTTTCAATCAATTCGTCAAGATTCCATAATCCCCAAGATCTCAACATCTTGAGTACAGTTTAATAGTATTCCAGTACATGCCACAGTACCTATGGACCAACCGTAGAAGGGCAAACCCAAGCCTCACTAATGGCACCGTGGAACTACTGCCAACCCTAAGGTTCAAAAGCGTTCCCTTGGTCATTATGTCGAGTTAGGGTTTCATTCTTCTATAGGATCCACGGAATTACTTACATGTTTCTCCGAATACATTAAACTTGGAAAAAATGGGTTTCTGACATTCGATCGTCTTCTATCAACTCTCAATATACCTGCGTGAAGTCGTCTCTAGCTAGAATCAATCAATCTGATGACCTCACATCGGGTAGGCAACGAATCACATGTCCTAGTCATTCCTCCTTGGGTGACTAGCAATCGTCTATCATATCTCTAAGTACAACTCGTGCGGCATTAGCTCCAAACATCTGGGGCGATATCTCATCATTCACAGCAACAACTGAATCATTCGTCCGCACACTGAATAGTGCCTCAATCATCAAGTATAATCGGTGCATCGACGGTCATCACATCCTGGCTGGCCTCTAGCGGTAGCCCAATCCTCAGGTGCTGATCTGCACGTCCAAGAAATCTTGTAAAAGCGATCCATCAAATGCTCATGGCGCGAAAACACAATAGGACGATACATCTATGCAATCATGTGTCCCTGGAATCACGCCCTGGTCAGTCTTCGTCCGTGATGAGCTCGTACTGACTGCAACTCTAGCCGTAGCTCTCTCTTCCCGTGTAATTGTGGCAGCAAAACCATAAACCAATATCGATGAGGATAGATCACGAATGAATATAATGCTGTGCAAGTAAATGTACATCCTAAGGCTTCTTAAGCGGAGTAGCGTATCGTAAGTATGCCGCGGAACATACACACGGTACGTCACTCTCCTTAAGTCACCTACTCCATCAACCAAGGTCAACCTACGCTACGAAAGTTTGGGTCTGATACCCTCTCGACCAAGTCTAAGTTCCATAAGGTCAAGCCTAGGTTCCGAATATATATAAATGCCCTAGACTCTGCATAGTCAAACATAGACTCGAACCAAGGTAAACCTAGCGCTTTGATACCAACTTTGTCATGACCCGAAATGGCATGTGACTGGCACTTGAATCATATGAAGTTTATAGGACCCCATCTAATTCAAGTAAGCCAAAAACCCCAGAAATCTAAACCAATTTTTAAAAAGGGAAGTGAAGAAAACTTATTTTAAAGCAAGTGTTTTAATAACAAAAGCTGAAGTATGCAATTTTAAAATCTCAAGTCTTTTCTGAAAATTTCGGCAGAGTTTCCTTTGTAAATCCTGGCCCCAAACGGGGTGGGTACAACATGAATAATATATGCATAATGATAAAAGACATCCCCAAGCGGGAGCTAGCTCTTCATCAATTGACGGTTACAATCACGCAAGCAATATAATATACAACGCCAAGGGCGAGGATCAAAACTCAAAAGGAAACTCAAAAACATTAAGAAAACCATAATAATACAACGCGCGACACTACGGTCGAAATAATATACACTGGTCTTCTAAGGTTATCAAATAAATACAAGTCTGGTTGATGGTGTTTCTAGATACAACTGAATATACATAACAGTACAATGGTGGTCACGATACAAGTGAACCCACCTACCAAAGCATGTTAGTTATATGTATGCCCTAGAGGCCATTACTGTACATAGGATGTATATTGTAGTGGATGCTTGGACATATATAGGGAGGACTTTCTTGCTCAACATGATAGAATGCTATCTGGTTGATCTTTACCTTAACGTGTGCACTGATTGTCTCTCTGTTACATGTTGGTAAAGCCCTTAGGATGTGTACTTGACTACCTGGACTATGATGCGGATCATACTAGTGGGGACATGGTAGTCCATAAGTACATCCTTCAAGGTCCCTAGTCGTGGGTGTATCGAGACGGGGCATCGATATATCAGAGTAGACTAGCATATACCTTCTCGACCCATACAGATGGGCGATGGATGATCCCATATCCGTTGGTGTTTGACATCGGAGATAATATACGGGTGCTCAGTAGAGACTGGGTACACTGGACGGACTCGCCGAGAACTCCCAGATAGTATTATACCTCACGTCAGATGGCAGTTCTCTGGTGACACTGGTACAGAGTAGTCTGTTGACCCGAGATCGTCATAGAGTCTTGTGTGGTTCCCACTGTGCTTTGATTTCCATCTTACCACGTCCAAGAGGGCGTGAAAAACGGTGGTTTTTGGGTACAGTCCCGAGTCACATGGAGGCAATGAGCGATAGGAGGGGATTCGTCTCTCCCGGTATAGGGGGTTGATGTTGCGCTGTGTTCGATTGGCTATAACAGGAAATCCCTGGCCAGGGTTGCTGAGATTTACTGGTAAGTGTTACCAGTAGTTTCTCGAATTTTTATAGACCTCATATCGACACGACTTATCGAGCTATTGGGGTCTGACGTTTTACCACCCCTAGGCGAGATTTGCGACATATCAGACGACGAGACTGGACTGTACGGTAAGTGTTACTGGTTGGATTCACTGGAGTGTGAGCGGGCTTGCTTGTCGATCTTCTGATCGCTCAATACCCGGGTGGCCGTTACGTTTAGCAGACCGCTTGCGGCTTGTGGGTGCTTGATATGATCATCATCTGCTGCCGGCGTATTGACGAGTCTTTAGAGTCCTACACAGAGGTTTCCTGGCTCAAGCGAAACGAAATAGGAGCGCATATGAGATATGTGCGGGACCGAGAATGATACCAGTATGTGATACTGTATTCGATTCTCGCGATTTGTGACATTGATCGGTTATATGCGATATAGCCGGGGTATCGGATCAAGTGTTGATTCGATAAGTTGTTACTGTTTATATATTAGTCGGTTATATGCGATATGACCGGATCATTAAATCAAGTGTTGATTTAATGATTTAATGCATAATTATATATTTGATATATTAGTTTGCATTAACTAATATCGGTTCACTTTAAATGGATTTTCTCACTCGGGTGTGCACATTGTATATGTGATATATTTTTTTGTGCACTTGATTGTATCATGTTTGATGATATAAGATTGTTAGGGTTTTGTGTAAAGAATTAATCCTTGGTTAAATAAATGGTTAGGGTTTTTATTTGTTTATCCATTACTTATTTATTCATTCATTTATCTTTATATTTTGGATTAAAAGAAATGAGAAATGAAAAGATAATGGTTGCTTTCATTCATGATGCTTCTTGAAGCTTCATGCCACTTTGACCAAAGTGACCATTTTGTCTTCATCTCCTTAACCCTAACCATTCCTTTAACCTTGGTCAATTCTCTACACATAACTATAGTTAAAATTATGATAAGAATTGATTTTTCTTTTCTATTCAATATTCTTATGATAATAATTATCTTCATCTTCTTCTTCTTCTTCACTAGAAGAAAACCTTTCATCATCAATGGTGATTGATGAAAAAGAGTGATAAATCCAAATCTAAAGTGAACCCACCTCCTATTTCTTCATCCTCTACCTCTTGCCAAGTAGTATAGGTTGTTTTCTTCACAAGTTTTCTTGATTTGGTGAAGTTGGAGCTTGATCTAGCGATGCCTCCACGTAGATCATCTTCGGCATCGTCGTCAATGACTTAGCCCGTACATTCTCCGATGAAGCCGACGCTAGAGCCCGGGGTTCGACTTGGACAGCGAGGAGACATCATTACGGAGCTATGGAGGTGGAGGACCGGATCTACAAAGGTTGTATTTCCGTTTACTTATAGTTTAGTTGTAAACTAGTTCGCTTTTTTGCCTAAACTTCTAGCCAACGATCTAGTCTAGGGTTTCTCGGCACCGTAATTTTTGAAATTGGCATAGTTGATGCCTTGTGAGACCTCCTTGGTGTGCCTAGGAACCCTACAGTGGTATCAGAGCCTAGCTAGAGCCTTAGGCGAAGTCCGGACGACGTTTGAAGTCCGATCGAACCAAAACCCTAAAACCCAAAATGCTCTCTGTACATTTTTTAAAATCTGGGTTTTTTCCAAATTAAAAATATGCAGAAAAATCAGCAGGCTTTTATAAGAATTACTGTGAAATTCGAGAACATGATTCCACCAACACGCGGCGGAACAGTGGCACAAACATGGCTTGTGCGGCGGTTCCGCGGTCACCTTGTCACATCAGCACTTGAATTTTGCACAGTAATTCATATTTTGCAGTGCTGGTTTTCCTGGGATATTTTAAATCTGACTCCAGAGTTGAGTTTTCTGGGTTGTTTTAGGAGTTCGTAGATTTGATCGGATTATCAAATTTTGTCTATGCGGCTTTCCGGATAAATTTTAGAATATGTTAAAAAGTTCGACAGGATATAAATACCCAATTTTTCCCCTGTCGGGAAATTTCCAAGTGTTGGATTTTTCCGTGGTTTAAAGACGTTCTAAGTAGTGCAAGTAACTCGATGGACCCTCTAGAAGACAACAAACCTTAACTCGATTATGTGACCGTCTTGAACTGCCCTTTGAACCTTCGGGTTTGGGGCAGTACGGCGTGCCACATGTGAGGCGTTGGCTTGACCCTTCTACGGCTGGACCGTTGGTACTGAGGCACGAACTGAATGTTTTTAGACTTGTTTCATGTGTTGATCTATATCGGGAAAACTTGGGTGTTCGATTGTTCGATCGGAAAGTTTGACATTTTCTATTTATCCGGAATGGGATACAATAATTGGAATTCACAAGAAGTTATGAGATAACTGAATGAATGTTATAAACATAGCAGTTTAGTCTCACTTGATCGGTTGCCACGGAATTTTGATGTGATCAAAAGTCCGTCGCAATCACGTAGCGTACGCGGATACTCGCCGGATAAACTTAATAGACAGCCTCACCTCATAGCCCCGACCAAGTGACTGTAGGAGAACCCCGTCGCCGAAAACATCCGTTCGGGTGCTCGCGGTAGCGGTGTTCCGCCTTGGTGCACTTTGTCGTCGGTATCGGGGGTGCGACCGTCTACTAAAGTTTGCGACGAGCATTCGATCAAAATGTCGGGAATCTTGTTGAATTGCCCGACTTGAGACTTAAATGCGGGGTTTATAATTGTTAGGCATGCGATGTCTAAGTAATTCATTTGGTCAGAAATGCGATGTCTGAGGTGGTTGCGGATTCCAACTGTTGTAGTTTTACACTTTCTTTTCTGTGACCGTAAGTGTAATATGTGATATCGCCGGTTTCGTTGCTATATGTCAACGACAATTGGGATGCGCATATTTACTTACGTTGATGACATGTGATGTTATGTGTTGCTGGATATGTTATATTGGATCGTCGTGTATGAATAGCCGGGGTTTTTTTGTGTGAGATGAGTGTTTTTCATTTTCATTCATGTAAAAACTTGTATGTAATATTCTTTTATTTGGGGCACTTCCAGGTTGCGGAAGATGTCACCGTTTGTATATTATTTACTTTTCCGCACTAGGATAGACCCAAGGAGGAGGGCACAAGTAACCGGGTTCTGGAGTCCAGTGGGAGACCAACTCGAGGAGTCGAGTCCGGGTCTCCTAACTCTAGAATTGGTAGGGTTGCTTGCTGCTCTCGTAGGGGTCTAGGGAAGTGGGTTTGGCTATTCATCACGACCGTGGAATCCGTGTTTTATACTGGCTCGTATTGAAAACACGGACGTCCTAGTATATCCAATATTTCATATGATTCTTCTGCTGCGATATCTGTGATGTGATCATGTGATGTTCTGTGATAGATACAACATATAGTATATATGATATATTATATAGACGTTACTTATGTTTTACACCCGCGCTAGCCCTGCCCCGCTCTGCCGTTAGTTACCTAACCTAACGGTGCACGAGGGGACATCGAGGCGAATGCGGATGGCATAAGTGTATGTCGTATTTATCTGTGATGTTTAGGTAACTTAAATGATGGGACTTCATTAATGAGATTAATGAAATAAAAGAAACCTAAGATGTTGTAGAATCGAATTTCAAAATAAAACAGGTAGCTACAGTTCTTGCTTTGCACAGCGGTATATGTGATATATCCTGCACCTTATTCGATGAGGAAAGGACCGAGATCCCTTCACCGGGAGTGACTCCTTTAGTAATAACTGGCAGATGCTACACACTCGGTTTGTCTTTTGATAGCTTTTAAGAGTTCTGCTTTGCACAGTGATATATATGATATATCCCGCACCTCATTCGACGAGGAAAGGACCGACGATCCCTTCACCGAGAGTGACTCCTTTAGCAAAACTAGAAAAGCCTAAAAAACACTCCATTTTAAAATTCATTCGATCCTACAACGATATCAAGTTCATTACACAATAGGTTTTCAGAAAAACCTGTCGTAGCCCTCCGTCATTTCAGATAAGTACTAGTTAGTATTCGTGCTACGGTAGTTTGGCATTCGTCAAGGCGTAGTGTGCGGTAGCTAACTAGTATTTATCTGCTTATGCATATGATGCATATTGGATTAGGGTATTCGTACGGCGTTGTTTGGCATTCGTCAAGGGTCGTGCGGGTGGGTTTAATTCGATCAAGAAATGTACGGGTTGAACTTGACTAGTGGACTATGGGTTGTTTGGCATTCGTCAAGGTCATAGGACACTAGGGGTAAAATATTATCGGGAATTTCAAGAGTTGAAATTTGCAATGAGATTGCATACCTTCTATGAGATAGTTGGATCCCGATACCCGCTGCGAGTAAGTGTTACTCCTGGGAGAGTTTTATACATTACAATTAGCTGATCAAGTAGGTGTCTAGAAAGATGTCAACGGGGTTACACCTCTGGGAAAACGAGGTTTACATTAATTAGGTTCGTGCGAAAGCACGGGGGACCTCCCTCAAAGTACCGACACTGGCCTGGCTGAAAGATTGGCGAACTTGTAGTATGTAATTAATCCCGGCTAGTCTTTCCTTTTAGGGTTTGAAGGAAGATTTGATAAAAAGCAGTGGGAGCCGTCCTGATTAGATAAAATAATAACCAATCTATTCTTGCAAGAGCGCACGCTGAGTGTTTTTTTTCTCTCTCTCTAGGTAGCGACCATATCACGCCTTAATCAAGATAATAATACGGATTATTGACTGAACCCGCTTGTTATACTGAGCTGGGGAACGTTGGTCCCGCTCCAACTTATAATTGTTATAAGACAGAGCAGGAAATTGGGGAATACCAAGTTTCCCATGCCGCCCAAACGAAGAGAGTGCATGCTGATGCATCATCTTCGGGTGTGTTCATTATACAGAACTGTTTCTCAATATTCTTTACGTCCTAGGTATATGATACCAGAACAGGATCCCAGATAAGTAATATGTTACATGGGCTACAGATAGGTAAAGAACTGAGAACGGGTGATAAGTTTCATGAGGCAGAAAACGGGGCAAGAGTTGCAGCCAAGTCTGTCGGTCACTGTCACCCTGTATTATCAGTACATTGATTCTGAACAAATGCTATTAGATACCGAACCTGATGTACAAAATCATATCAGTTTCTTTATTAGTAAAGAAATGGTAAAATTTTATATTGTTGGATAATGTTTTGAACATTTCCTATATCAAAAGTTGATCGGTTCAGGCACGTTATCTAAAAACATTAATGTTCTAAATCAAACTACGGTTCTTAGTATATGGAACACAAACAAGAGGAAAAGTTCAGAAATGAACGGATCCTTCTTGAGGTATTGTAGACTAGGTCATATCAATGTGACCCGACTAGCTGGAGTTACATTTAGATGCATATTTAAATCAGTTTGAATTTACATCTTGTGAAACTCGCTAGTCATGTCACAAAGATAAAATGACCATAGCTCCGTTTACTGGAAACAGAGAAAGAGTTAGTGAACTCTTGGGATGATACATGTTGATGTATGTAGGTCCCCTGTCTACACATGCCAGGACCGGTTCTTTATACTTCATTACATTCTCTGATAATCTCTCGAGATTCAGACATATGTTTCTGTTGAAACACAAGTCCGAACCTTTTGAGATATTCACAGAATATAAGTTAGAAGTAGAGAACCAAAATACGGGTATAAGTATTATGTCCTTTGATGTGATCGAGGAGGAGAATACTTGGGCACGGAAATCCTGGACTATTCTAAAGGAGAATGAGATTCTCTCTCAGCATTACTCCTCCGTATACACCATAGCACGATGGTATGTCGGGGCGGAGCAATCACACCCTATATGATAAGGTGCGCTCTATGATGAGTACTACTGAGTTACCTGTTTCCTTTTGGGAGTTATGCACTTGAGAAGCTGCATACCTATTGAATGGGGTTCAAATCAAATCAGTTGCCTACCACTTCATATGTGATACGGAAAGGGAAGAGCCCATGTCTTAAGCTAGTTAAGATTTGGGGTTGTCCGGCCTATGTCTAAAAGCAAAATCCGGACAAGCTCGAGGCAAGGTCTGTTCTGTACAACTGGAAAGGTTCCAGCTATACAAATGACAGCAGATGACTTGGTAGAACCAGAGGATTAATAGCAACCGACGAACTTCAGCCTCTCCGCCGATCTAGTAGGTTTCCTCACCCACCTAAGAGATACTTAGGTTGCTCTATGACAGTGGGAGCGAGGATTGCATCATGAGATGATGACCCAACTGGTTTCGAGCTGGCCATCAGGAGTAAGACTCTGTAAGAATGGCTGGATGCTTAGCGATCTGAGATGGAATCATTATACACCAACAAAGTATGGACTTTGGTTGCTATATCTGAAAGGTTAAATCCCCATCAGGAGCAAGTATATCTTGAGAAGATTACTTGGTGTAGATGGAAAAGTTGAGACTTTCAAAGCTAGACTTGTTAAAGGTTTTCGTCATCAACCAGGCGTGGATAATGATGAAACCTTTTCCAGTACCTATGCTTAAGTCCATCCAGATCCTACTTGCCACGGCTACATACCATGACTACGATATCTGGCGGTTGGGTGCCATGACTGCTTTTCTAAATGATGTTTTAGAAGAGTGTGTCTATAAGTACACAGCCAGAGGTCCTCATAGACAGTGGGAGCAGCGGAAACGTGTGCAAGATGTTTTACAATAAAGCAGGCATCGCGGAGTTGGAACGTCTGTTTTGATGTAGTAGTCAAAGAGTTTGACTTCATCAAAATGGTAGATGAACCTTGTATAAACAAAAAAGGTAGTAGGGAGTATGGTGGTGATCCTCGTAGAGTACGTGGATGACATACTCTTGATAAGAAAGGAGTTTCTTATGCTACGCTCGATCAATCTCCGTTTATCACAAAGATTCTCCGTATAGGATCAAAGTGATACCTACTAAATCCTGGATTTTGGATCTATGAGATAGATCTAATTGGATGTTAGGATACTCACTAGCTGTAGTGAGATGGTATCAATCGATCCTGGGGAGAATCATTGGAAAGGTTCCAGGGTGATAAAGACGACTGAATGTCAGTTGCAGGCATTGTCTTTACCCTCAGTAAAGGGACGGTATGTTGGAAGAGTTCCAAGCTAGATACCGTGACATACTAGACGATAAAGGCTGGATAAATTGCTACTTAAGATGCTACCAAAGAGGATGTTTGGGTGTATATAAGTTCATGAGATGAACTACGTTCCTACCATTGTGAGACAATGGAGTTGTGGCTTATGCCAAGGAACGCCGGTCCTATCAGTGATCCAGACTTATTCTAAGGCAGTATCACCTGATCATGGAGATGGTTGATCTCCAGGGTGACCGAGGCAAGGAGAGCAGACTTAGAGGATAACGCAGCGGATCCACTCACGAAGGCTTATTCCCAGAGAGAGACTTTTATGGGATGGTTGAGTATGAGATACTGCAACCACTGCTACAGATGGCCCTAGTGCAAGTGGGAGATTGTTAGTTATATGTATGCCCTAGAGGCCATTACTGTACATAGGATGTATATTGTAGTGGATGCTTGGACATATATAGGGAGGACTTTCTTGCTCGACATGATAGTATGCTATCTGGTTGATCTTTACCTTAACGTATGCACTGATTGTCTCTCTGTTACATGTTGGTAAAGCCCTTAGGATGTGTACTGATTGAAAGAATTAAAGTTAACCACAATCAAGACGGTGTCGCTATGCAGCTAGCCGGTTGAGCACGGGTCGATCCACAGGGAGATGGTTGTATGTCCTTTCTTGTCTTAGACGAGTCAATAAAGAATGAGTATGTGTTTGTTCGATTCTATCCTAAGTGTATTATTTGCAAGTATAAAGTTGTTAAGAAAAAGATACGAGATTATAAGCTAAAGAAATCCGTACTCAAAACCTTTGAGCCGAGTCTTGACCAATTGAAGCTAGAGCAATCGGCAACAACGTGGATTAGGGGATTTAAGTGCGGTATTCGTGGAATACGGCTTATTTACCCTTATCCTTCCGTTCTTGTCTCTTGCTTTCGCCTCCGGCCAAACCGAACGCAACCGGTCGCGGTTAGGAATCACCGTTACCTTGTTAGGGTAGGGTGCCTAACGGAGCGCTTGCGTATAGTTTGGGCGGAGTTCAATGGAAAATACGGGAAAAGGAAATGGGTAAAGAAACATTAACTTATAATACCGTATTTCTTCTTAACAATAATAATTACAACCATTCACAAAAATGAACCAAAAAGAGAGAACAAAAAGAAAAGAACAAAGAAAAGAAAAGATTACAAACAAGTAATTAAAGTGCATGGAATTAAATTGCAAGTAAGTAAAGCAAGAATGAAAAATGCAAGAAAGTAATTACAAGAACCATAGAACTCAAAACAAGCATGGGATCAATAGCCAACCCTTAAACTTGCAAGCTCAATCAAGAGGTTGCAAGATCAAGAGAAGGGTATAGAACTCATGTGAAATGAAGCACTAAGGAGAGAACAAAATGATACAACCCCTTGAGACCAATGACCAAAGCTTAAACTTGCAAGCTCACTTAAGAGGTTGCAAGATCAAGTTAAGGTAGAGAGCTCAAGGGGGAAGCTAAGCAAAAAGAATTATACAAAAAACCTCATCTTTATTCACACCCACTCAATGCTCTCACTACATTTCCATGGAGGAAGAATGGAGAAGAAGAAGAAGAAGAACTAAAACTACAAAAGAATGGACACAAAATTGGACCCTTGGCTTAGCTCAGTTCTGAAGTATTTATAGGAGGAGAGTTGAAACCCTAGGGCCAGATTCTGCCCCTAAATGAAGTGACCAAACTGCCCACAGAAAACAACACCATGAAGAGTCAATACGGCCGCAGAACCGCGGCCTAGACCCCATGTTGGCCGAGGTTCCGCGGCCATATAGGTGAGTTTTCAGGTGGGATTTTGTGGGTTTGCCTGGTTTCATTTGTCCTTGTGTTTGAAAACTTCATACTGCACAAAAGTCTTCCAGAATATCAGCAGAATTCTTAGTCCAAGATTGCTATCTTTTCTTAACTTTTGACTTCTATCTCTCTTGAGCTCCGCGCACCCATTGATTCTTGTGCTGCCCCCCTCGTGCTCTGTGCTTGTCCGAGACACGAATGACCACTGTAATATGTCTTGTCTCTGGAACTGGTACTCGGCACTGGACGGATATGGATGACCGGAACCCGGCTTTTATCTGCTGTGACAGATGTTCTGTATTTGGTGTAACTGTGGAGATTTTGTCTTGATTTGCAATATTTGGACTGGAAACCTGTACTCTATAAATATGTAACAAACACGGATTAAAAGTACCTACCTATAAACACACGAGCATAAGAATGGGCGGTATAAAATGCAGTATTCTGTTATGAACATGTACTTGACTACCTGGACTATGATGCAGATCATACTAGTGGGGACATGGTAGTCCATAAGTACATCCTTCAAGGTCCCTAGTCGTGGGTGTATCGAGACGGGACATCGATATACCAGAGTAGACTAGCGTATACCTTCTCGACCCATACAGATGGGCGATGGATGATCCCATATCCGTTGGTGTTTGACATCGGAGATAATATACGGGTGCTCAGTAGAGACTGGGTACACTGGACGAACTCGCCGAGAACTCCCAGATGGTATTATACCTCACGTCAGATGGCAGTTCTCTGGTGACACTGGTACATAGTAGTCTGTTGACCCGAGATCGTCATAGAGTCTTGTGTGGTTCCCACTGTGCTTTGATTTCCATCTTACCACGTCCAAGAGGGCGTGCAAAACGGTGGTTTTTGGGTACAGTCCCGAGTCACATGGAGGCAATGAGCGATAGGAGGGGATTCGTCTCTCCCGGTATAGGGGGTTGATGTTGCGCTGTGTTCGATTGGCTATAACAGGAAATCCCTGGCCAGTGTTGCTGAGATTTACTGGTAAGTGTTACCAGTAGTTTCTCGAATTGTTATAGACCTCATATCGACACGACTTATCGAGCTATTGGGGTCTGACGTTTTACCACCCCTAGGCGAGATATGCGACATATCAGACGATGAGACCGGACTGTACGGTAAGTGTTACTGGTTGGATTTACTGGAGTGTGAGCGGGCTTGCTCGTCGATCTTCTGATCGCTCAATACCCGGGTGGCCGTTACGTTTAGCAGACCGCTTGCGGCTTGTGGGTGCTTGATATGATCATCATCTGCTGCCGGCGTATTGACGAGTCTTTAGAGTCCTACATAGAGGTTTCCTGGCTCAAGCGAAACGAAATAGGAGCGCATATGAGATATGTGCGGGACCGAGAATGATACCAGTATGTGATACTGTATTCGATTCTCGCGATTTGTGACATTGATCAGTTATATGCGATATAGCCGGGGTATCGGATCAAGTGTTGATTCGATAAGTTGTTACTGTTTATATATTAGTCGGTTATATGCGATATGACCGGATCATTAAATCAAGTGTTGATTTAATGATTTAATGCATAGTTATATATTTGATATATTAGTTTGCATTAACTAATATCGGTTCACTTTAAATGGATTTTCTCACTCGGGTGTGCACATTGTATTTGTGATATATTTTTTTGTGCACTTGATTGTATCATGTTTGATGATATAAGATTGCTAGGGTTTTGTGTAAAGAATTAATCCTTAGTTAAATAAATGGTTAGGGTTTTTATTTGTTTATCCATTACTTATTTATTCATTCATTTATCTTTATATTTTGGATTAAAAGAAATGAGAAATGAAAAGATAATGGTTGCTTTCATTCATGATGCTTCTTGAAGCTTCATGCCACTTTGACCAAAGTGCCCATTTTGTCTTCATCTCCTTAACCCTAACCATTCCTTTAACCTTGGTCAATTCTCTACGCATAACTATAGTTAAAATTATGATAAGAATTGATTTTTCTTTTCTATTCAATATTCTTATGATAATAATTATCTTCATCTTCTTCTTCTTCTTCACTAGAAGAAAACCTTTCATCATCAATGGTGATTGATGAAAAAGAGTGAGAAATCCAAATCTAAAAAGAACCCACCTCCTATTTCTTCATCCTCTACCTCTTGCCAAGTAGTATAGGATGTTTCCTTCACAAGTTTTCTTGACTTGGTGAAGTTGGAGCTTGATCTAGCGATGCCTCGACGTAGATCATCTTCGGCATCGTCGTCGATGACCTAGCCCGTACATTCTCCGATGAAGCCGACGCTAGAGCCCGGGGTTCGACTTGGACAGCGAGGAGACATCATTGCGGAGCTATGGAGGTGGAGGACCGGATCTACAAAGGTTGTATTTCCGTTTACTTATAGTTTAGTTGTAAACTAGTTCGCTTTTTCGCCTAAACTTCTAGCCAACGATCTAGTCTAGGGTTTCTCGGCACCGTAATTTTTGAAATTGGCATGGTTGATGCCTTGTGAGACCTCCTTGGTGTGCCTAGGAACCCTACAAAGCAATCACCCGGAATGAAAGCAGTGTGCCAGCAAACCTGCAACGAAAGATGTACGACAAAACCTGCAAGAACTGTGGCACAACGGGGGTGAGTTGCCAACTCGTGAGTAGAAAACATCACAGAGCAGAAATCGTGTGTATGACTCAATCCTAGGTCAATACGATTAGTAATATATATATCCTTAATAATAATATGGCCTGAAGCATAAAATAATAGCAAGGGTAACATCTATGCATAAGTGTAATCCCATGTGCTCGTGTCAGTGTCTCAGGTAGCAGCATATCATAAATAAGAGGTATGAATGCAATATAATGAAAACAGAATGCATCATGTATGAGAAAACTGTTTTCTTAATTTAGTGAGATTTCTGTATATTTAAATCGAGGTATCATCAATGAAATCAACATAGAATCAGTGTCAAGCATCGACACAAAATATAAATCTCAATATCTCAGGCTCCGGCAATCCGGACTGGCCTGTAACCTTGAATCTCAATATCTAGGGCTCCGGCTATCCGGACTAACCCATATCATCAAATCTCAAAACCTTAGGCTCCGGCTATCCGAACTGGCCTGTACTCCGATCGGCATCCTCCGGATATCCGTCGAGTCACAATACAATCACCGGTCAGTAGTGCTCCTATGTCATAGGCTCAACGCCATCATCTGCGACCTTCTCGCCCCGGGGTACCGCATCGGGTCCATCAAGCACCCACAGACGGTTCATCTCCTCCTCGAATCGGGTGTATAATATTGCTCAAGAGCCGAGAAAACTCATAGTGGACATATCACAATCATAACATGATAAAACCGCACTTTTATCTTTTAAAATGATAATTAAGTTTATTAAATCTTGCGGTTTCTCCAAATCCAGAAATCTCATGGAAAATCCGAAATCCAAAATGAAAAGTCAATAATAATGAATACTGGGCTCCGGCAATTCAGACTGGCCCTTATAATATTGCATGACTAATGAATATAAAAATATGCACGAAATATCAAGCAATGAATGCAATATGAACTAACATATGAAACAATAACATATAGGAACTATCACTGGCAAGTGATATCAATAAATTAACATTCTCTACAGTGTACGTGGCATGGCAATTACCGATGATGATGTGTGTAAGCCGGCAAGCAGGTGTACGTGGAACATACGCATCATCGGTAATGGTGCTGGTGTCCTGACAGCATGATTTCAATAATAGCATATGAAAACACAATATAAGCATGCAATGCAATGCGAACAGCAAGAATATGCGGGAGCTGAATAATAAACACAACAATAAATAATCTACATTAATATATATATGGGTCATACAGTTTGCCGTTGAAATAACATGAATCGTGGTGTTTAGAAAATAGGGCTACGGTGTTTTTAAGAAAAGGTACGTCCTTTGAAATATCCGTAGAATCCCTTGGCCCGTCTTTAAAATACTCACGATTCGTTAGTTTTGAAATAGGTATGACCGATTCTAGTCTAACATCTACAAGTAAACTACTGGACTAAACTAACTGACTGATCAAATAGGTAAGGAAAACCACCTAATTCTGAGTCAATATATATATATATATAATAGTCGATGATCCCATCTCAATAGTATTACATATGATACAATATATAACATGACATTCTCGAGTCAAGGGTGCGGATCTATCATCAATATATGGCTCGTACGGTAAATCCGTCGTACGACATCCTAAATCTGGGTTCGGGTCAATATCATATTTATCTCATTAATCAACTGGTATCCTTATCATCATATATCATGAGCTGGGTACTGATCTACATCTAGTACATACTGATACCATCAATAATATATATGCGTGTATCTGAAAACAAATCGTCTAAAGATCCGCTATAATATCATGCCGTATCTCAAAATACGAACCAAATCATATCATCGATCTCGTAGCATCGTGCCCAATCACATCGACTCATTTCCAAGTATCATATACTATCATCATCATCCGAGTATATGTATACGTACATATATATATACATAGTCCCATACCTATGTGTGTGTGTGTATATATATATATGTGTACATATCCCCATATACGCACAAGAAAGTAAAATGCATGCGAGTGTGTGTGTGTGCGTGTAGGTGTAATCTTTACTCTAGGGTTTCGTGACTAAGAAGCTAAACTAAGTTACTTCTAATTACACAAAAACTAACCCATGAACACATAAACCTATCTTGATAATCATAGTCTTACAATACACACCTTTATATATATATATAATATAATATATTCGTATTTTACACTACGTAACCGCGGAGGTGCTATATGCCATCCACCCGACTTTCCCCGTAGATATATATCTACTCACCTTGATCTTCGCTTGCCGATGCCGATGTCGCCACGCGCTTGCTTGTCGTCTCGAAGTCTTCGTGGGGTTACCTACATATCATACACATATAGTATCGTAAATAGAAATCATGCACGAAAACCAAAACAACACACGAATCGTACATAGGTTAAAACCTATGTCTACGCATGCAAGAATAACCAAACAACCACCGTCGTTGACGCTCAAACGCCACACGACAGAACAAAATAACAAATACCAAATTCCAATTCATTAAAAGCCGCAAAACAATTTCAGAAACTATGTAAAACACCTACAGATTTTCCTCAGGTGACAATTTAGACATTTTGCATACATGGTAGGTCTAATTTACTGCAAATGGAGTCATGGACAAAACCCGGGACCATACTTCCCTGCTCTGGCCGCAAATTGCGGCCAGAATGGATATAATTGCGGCCATGGGTTGGGGTATGGGGCTAGGGTTTCAGGGGTAGTTTTCTAGGTGCCTGCATGACTCCCTGTGTTTGCTAAATAATTTATAGAGTCCCCGGATGTTAGCAGATATCAATTTCCCTTCACAATTCTCACAAATTCCCGATATCGGGGTTTCTAAATTTATGAATTGGGGTTCTAGTCTATGGTTTATCCCACTATGCAATCCCTACAGGGGTCTAAGGTCACCACTAAGCTACAATTTCACCTTTAGATTCAAATCAAACCCTAATCCTCAACTTGGAATTTTCTAAGTTCACAAAACCACACAATATCGATTCTAAACTAACATGAATGAAAAGTAATGGAAATACTACACTAATGATGAAGAAATTAGCTCAATTGGCAACTCAAGAAAATTCTTGAGTTGCCCCAAGTCTTCAAAATCCAATTTTTCTTGGTCCAAAGTGTTTGTAGTGAGCTTGTGCATGTTTTTATTGAAAGGGGATGAACTTTTGAGTTGTTTTTGGTGGTGTTATGAGGGTTGAAGAGGAGGGGAAAGATGGAGGCAGCCATGGTGAGAGCGAGAGGGGAAAATGATGAAGGAAATGAGGGGGAAAGCAAATGAGAACTTGGTCAATGAGACCCCTCACCTCTCTCTCTCTTCTCTCTCTTTCCCATACTCATTCTTTTCTTTTCTTTGTTTATCTTTTCTTTTCTTTGTTTTTCTTTTCTCTTCTTCTCATTTAAAAACCATGCATGAAAATTAAAGGAAAAGCCATGTATAAAATGCAACAAAAGTGTAATATGATATGGTGCATGTCATGTGCACAAAATCAAGCTTAATGCACGATTAGTGATATTTAATCGCGATTAGCATTAAAAGTGAATATAATTAATTATAAAAAATCATATTTTGCTTAAATCATATAAAACTCTCTCATTTCAGAATTTCTTATAATTTTCCAAATATTTCCCAATTTATCGGTATTTAATTATACCGCATTATTAAAATATTCATAAAATTTATTATTTAATTATAAAAATTCCCAAATATAATATTTTATTTTTCTGAAATGTTACAGAACCATAGAGTAAACCCCAAACCCCAGAATTTAGAAACCCCGATATTTGAATTTCTGGAAATTTGTGATGGTATATTGATATCTGCTAACACACGGGGACACTAGGAATTATTTTGCAAACACAGAGACACAAGCAGGCAACCTATAACCTATACCCAAAACTCTGGACCCTAACTCCACTTCTAGGCCGCAGTTTTATTCCTCCTGGCCGCAAATTGCGGCCAGGGTGGGGTGGATTTCGTTCGTGTTTGGTCCATGTCTTATTCTCCAGTAAACTAGGCCCTTAACATGTGTAAAATTGGCTAATTTCACCTCGGGTAAAATCTGGAGTTGTTTTCTTGAGTTGCTACATTGTTTTGCGACTTCGTTTTAACTTAATTTTTGGTATTTGATATTTTAAATCCGTCGTGTGGCGTTTGAACGTCAACGCTAGGGCTATTGGTCGTGTTTTGCATGCAAGGCTATAGGTTTTAACCTATGAGCGAAACTTGTGCCGTTTTGGTTTTTCGCCTTGATTTTAATATGCATTTACGATTGTGTATTGGTTGTAGCTTTCCCACGTGGAATTCGATACGACGAGGAGAGCGTGGCGTCATTCACTCCAGCAAGCGAGGATCAAGATGAGTAGATCTATATCTACGGGGGAAGTCGGATGGATGGCGTATAGCACCCCCGCAAGTTTTTTTTTGATGGAAACCGATTCATAGAATATGGTTAAGAAAACCTAGATTAGAAAACTATGTATAGGGTTAGAAAGATAGTTAGAGATGATATGAATGATGGAACATGTATATTTAGAGATGAGATGAAAGCTTTAGGGATATGAAAAAATGAATGTGAATCACGACTTATAGATATATAGTGGCAATAGAATAAGTATGAGTTTTAGGGTAACATGACATTGGATGTATAGGGTAGAATGTATATAAAATTGACTTGATGTGGGATAATGCAAGGAAAAGAATTTACGATGTGACATGATGACTTGATGATATGTCGGTATACGGATGCGAGTCGATTGAGATGATTGATACCTTGCCGGTCCCCAGATATGAGATTGTTATGGATGTGGCCTTGGATACAGATATATATATGTATATATATATGTTGTGAATCTTGAGTGATATGACGTACGAGACATTAGGTCCGTACCCTCATTGTCATATAGGTTGATACGATCCCCATTGGTTTAATGCCGTCGTACGATGATTTTCCATATGTGATGAGTTTGACTTGAGGTTTGATCCATACCCTTGACTAGAGGATGCCATACGATGGATTATACCGTACGTGATGTTGTGAGGCTGAATGCCGATTGATAGATTCACCGACTCGATCATGTAGATTCGTATACCTTATAGCTTTTAGCTGATGATTTAGATTATGCTGCATTCATATTATTCTCATTGCATTACATATACCTGTGCTAGTACATCTGCACCATTATCGATGATGCGTATGTTACACGTACATAGATTGGCCGGTTCACACACTTCATCATCGATAAATATCATGTCACTATACAGTAGGATTGCTGCATCATGATATGATTCCTTGTATAATTTACTTGCTATAGTTGCATATGCACCTTTATACGATGTCGCATTGGACTTTGGAGAATTTGGGAACCGCGAGATATATTTTTAAACTGGATTCATTTAAAAGAGAGGTTTTCCCTCGATATGTCCATATTACTGTTCCATGTTGCATGATTACGGATATGCTTACATTTCTGTTATATCTCGCATACATCATGCTTTACGCTTTTACGTATTGAGATATGCTATTTTCATGAGATTTCTGGATTTGAGAACCGTGGCTATTTCAAAAGAAAGCATGCACTATTTTAAAAACCCGGTTTCTCTTAATATGATATTTCAGTGCGTCCACCATGCGTTTTCTCGGTTCTGAGACGTGTGATATGTGAAACCCGATTCGAGGAGCTGGATGAGGCCGATTGCGGATACATGGTGGACCCGGTATGGTACCCCGGGGCGAGAAAGGATTTTTGTGTAGTAGAGGGTGAGCCTGGCAGAGGGACTACTACTTACCGGTGATTGGTTGGACCCGGCGGCTATCCAAAGGATACCGACTGGAGTCGAGAGATGATACGGGCCGATACGGACTGACGGAGCCTGAGAGATATGATGATTTACATGCCGATGCTGGGCACGGGTTTCATGATGTTTCGAGTGTCGATGCTGGACACTCAGGTTCCATGATTTGATGTGTCGCGAGGGACACACGTTGTTTTGTATCTTCATATTTTCATGCATATGCTTTTATGATATTTACATGCATGATGTTATTGTGTCATTGGTTGACATGTGGATGGGATCCACTTGTATACATACATTGATCATATGGTTGGACGAGATCCATATGCATTCATACATTGATTATATTGTTGGATGATATCCACATGCTAATAGGCATTTACTTATAGTGCTGGCACATATACAGATACGGTCACCCTAGATATCATAGTATTACCTTTATGATATAGTTGACCTAGGAAATCGTTATTTATTCGATTTCTACTTGTTGATGTTTTTCTACTCACGAGTTGGCAACTCACCCCTGTTGTGCCACAGTTCTTGCAGGTTGACCGCTTGGATCAGTAGCGGCATCGTTGGCACGCAGTTGCATTCGGGTGATTGCTTTGATAGATGGTACATATTGGATCATACCCCTCTTATATTTATTTTTCATATTGTATCTAGTCAACTCCATCAATCAAACTAGTATTTGTATAAGTAATGAGACTTAGTGAGACTTGTGGTTGCGAGACTTAGAGCGAGGTGTATTCCGCTACTTGTGGTGTTGATGTCTTGCTTACTTCTTTATCTTTTGTGGTGAACTTCGCCGTTGGGCGTCGTATACTTATATTTATGCTTTGCATAGTTGTGGATCCGCCGTTTGGCGAAGTGCTAACTCCCGTTTGGAGATGCCTTTTATTATTATCATGTATTGTGGTTTTGGATCAAAAAATACAAAGGAGGTGCTGCCTAAATTTTCAAAAGACGAAACATATTTTTCAACTACTAAACCCACTTGTATTTTCATGTCCCACTATTTATGCATTTAAGAAAATGATTCGTTTTTCATCATACCTTTATTTCAAAACTTCACCTCTTATATTTTCTTAAAAAGGTTTAGATTGCTGGGTTTTCGGCTTACTTGAGTTACGTTACACCTTTAGACGTCGCGTGATTTAAGTGCCAGTCACGAGCTAATATTTCGGGTCGTGACGCCTTGTCAGAAGAGCATATCCATTTTGTCGAAGCTCTTCACGAAATCATTTGGGAATTCCGCATACCATTCGAAGGTGATACGCGCCAGACCGCTGATGAACTGTCAGAGGAGTAGTATGTCATTTCCTCCAGTATTTCCGCACATGGATTTAAATCATGCAATGTGCTGGCATGGATTCCCAGTTCCTTTGTACATATAGAGAGTTGGAAGTGTGTACTCTGGCGGGGACTGTATTTGATCGTACCACGTCGGAGATGGTTGACCGGTCTTGATTGATCAATTTGAGGATTCACTGGCGTAATGAGCTTTGATTCGCTGAGCGATATATGTGTCCAGCTTTTCTTTTAGGAATCATTTCCACCTTAACTGTTGATGAGATTTGCAGAGGATTTGAAATGTCATCTTTGTCTTTAAGACCGACTACCGGCGGTTCATTTTCCATTGGTTCCGATTGAACCATCTTTCCAGCCATATTCTGAATCAGAAAGGCCATCTGGTTCATTTTAGTGGACATTTCTTCAGCTTCTTCATTTCTCTTTTTCAGAGCACGCTTTAGGAAATCATTATCCGATTCCTTCTTTACTCTTTCTTCGGGTGCGCCCTCGGGATTTTCCTTAGGCGATGGATTAGCGTTTGCTGCCGCCTGAGCGAGCATCTCCTGCTGCTTTTCACGTTGCAGTTGAACTTTTGTCACGGACCGAGTTTGAGGTCGATGACTAGTATAAGCTCGAACTTCATCTTTGGAATTCACCATATAGACTATGTGAACTACCATGCCCCCAGGCTTGGGGCGTTTGGAGTCTTGGCCTTTGGAGTTTGCTTCGGGCACTTGAGCTTTATTAAGCCTCCATTTTTTGTGAAAAGCCGCTTTGCATTTGGAAGGAACCGCTGTATCAGGATCCGTCTTGGGGTGAGTCCCTTTCACCTGCTTCCACACCTTATATATAGATGAGGAAAGTTGTCTCAGGGAGCGAACTCGTTTCTGCTCTCGTGGGATCTCCATGGGCTGCAGAGACTTCTTCAGTATTGCGGTAAGAGAATTTTGTCTGACCCTTCGCAATAGTTTGAAATTGTTCCCAGTTGGAACAACAACATTTACCACTGGGGTTGAAACAGGACCATACGGAGGACTGCCCCCAGCTCATTTTGTATGATGCCGATATCGACGTTGGCCGTTTCTTACGGTCGGGATTTGATTAGCTTCAGGATTTTGCTAAGCCTACCCCATGTTTCCTTTGAGAGCTTAATATTATGCCCCATGCGTCGACCTTAGTCCTTAGCAGGTGTCATTTGTTTGAAGACTGATTCTATCGGTAAAGTTGCAGCTTGGGGAACCAACCTGTGGAAGACAGACTTCCTCTGGGCTTCCTCCATCGGCGTTGAGGCATGAAGTGTGGGATGTGGGAGTATTGACCCAAATAGAAGCCCGTTGATTTCTTGAAGAGCCGGATTGCAGAGATTTAAGGCTGCAAGTGGCTCATACTTGACTCCGCCAGATGTGACAGAGCCTGAGTTGCGGTGAGTTAAAGTAAACGTCATTCTCGAAAAAGACGAAACGTCGGCTTCAGTATCCCATCACCCAAGGGCAACCACAAACATATATACCGCGATTATTCAATCGCAGAAAAACACGACACACGAAGTGTGGAGTGGAAAGAGGAAAAGGTCCCACCGGGCGTGCCAGAATCTGTTTACCGCCGAAAAAAGATACGAAACCGTGTAGGTCGTCTTGCCTGAATTTGGGGGCAGATGCTATTTAGGTTTATCCATCCACCTCTCCAAAGATGCCAAGTTGATTTATGGCACCGTGTATCGGAGGTTCGGACGGATGCGGCCGTTGTAGCAGACTTTGTCAGATTCCTCCTCATTTCTGAGAGGTTTTTTTTATTGTGGGGACGCTCTTCCTTGTAGGCGCAAGCCCCAGCAGATAATTACATTACCGTGTAGCGATAACCACTTTCTCCTTCTCTAGATGCTCACTTCATGTCAAGTGTGTTTGTTTTCTTTTTGGTTGCCCGCAGATTGTATACGGAGACTAATTTAAGTTGCCGCCCGCAGGGCGTGGATTAGTCCAAATCCGTATATTCTTAGATTTGAGTTTGGGTTGATTTAAGGATCGTTAATCTCGTTTGAGATTAAGATCAACTTAAATGGTTTTTAAAGATAAGTTAGTCTAATTTTAGACTAAGATCTACTTAACAAGGTTCTAGGATTATTTAGATCCGATGACTGAGCATTTGGGCTATATCGTTTTAGTTTAGGGATGTTACGGTCCATTGGGTTTAAGGACGTCATAATCCATATTTAAGGACATCATAGTCCATAGAGTTTAGTTTAGGGACGTTGCGGTCCATTAGGTTTAAGGACATCATAGTCCATGTTTAAGGACATCATAGTCCATAGAGTTTAGTTTAGGAACATTGGGGTTCATAGGGTTTAAGGACATCATAGTCCATTGAGTTTAGTTTAGGGGCATTGCGGTCCACAGATCACTATTTTTGAGGTGAGGGTTTAGTTTAAGGACATTGCGGTCCATAATTAGTTTAAAGACATTACGGTCTGTGGATTGTTGGTTGTCGGGACCCACCACCTCTCTGAAGACGTTGAATAATTACAACGACATGTATCAGAGGTGTGGAGAGATGTACCCTTGAACCAAATTTCAGATTGAGAAATTATTAGTCATGAGCATGGAGGCTCGGTTTATTTAGAGATTTAATCTCAGGAAAGACTTAGCCAATCTAGGGTTGAAGTTGGCCTCTTATAATGTTAAACACTAGTGTATGCTCAGTGCCCACGTGCTCCCACGTGATATTCTAAAGCAGAGTTAAACACTGAGATCTGAGATGCTCACGTGTGGCACGTGAGGCACCATAGTAGTGCTAAACAATGAAAGTTGGAGCTCTCACGTGTGGCACGTGAGGCGCCATAGCAATGTTAAACACTGAAAGTTGGGGCTCACGTATGGCACGTAAGGCCCTTAGAGTTGGGCGCTGCCTCTTTTATTCTCTTATTCTTTTACAAATGCTAAGCACTGTTAGGGGGTCACGTGGGATCACGTGAGGCACCCCAAAAATAGGGTTTATTCGATTTTCTCTTTTATAAGTGCTAAGCACTTCTCAGGGGTCACGTGTCTTAGATCTCAGTCTTTCCTTTTTTGTTCCTCAAAGGTGCTCACGTGGGAACACGTGAGCTTTTATTGTGTAGCATTGAACACTAATATGTATGGAGCTCTTGATCTGAGTTTTGTGAATTTCAGGTCCCTTATTTTTATAAGAATTAAATTCTTTTATAGGGTTGAACCCTAGTTTTATCAGAGGAATTAAATTTCTATATGTTTTGTAAGAGTTAAACTCATTTGGATTCAGTTCTTTCCCGTAGGTTTTGAATCTGCATGACAGAATCTCCCCGATGAGAATTAAATTCTTAACTTGTGGGGAGATCTGCTTCTGTAGATCTTAACCAGAGGAAGAACTAAGTTCTTTGAGAAGAGTTAAACTCTTGGTTTGAGAATTAAATTCTCTTTTTGTGGGAGCTTTTAGGAGGGGTTCTTCTTCTTTAGAGAATTAAATTCTCTCTCTATTTTTCTTCCCTTCTCCCTCTGTGTGTTTTTCCTCCTCTCATTGCTCCTATTTATATGAGAAGAAAAATAATCAATTTGTTAAGGGAATCTCTCGTTGAAAGATCACGATTGATTTCATGATCTTTTAGATCAATCGGTGAATTTTATTCACCGTTGGATTTTTAATCCAAAGGCTCTCTGTTTAACAGAGAAGATTTCTTATTTGTTTAGCAAGATTATGAATATCTTGTTAGTTTTAACAAGATTAGAATTTTATTCTATCATATCTTTTTAGTTTAACAAGATTAGAAATATATTTTCTTAATATAGAATTTAATTCTATCATATCTTTTAAGTTTAATAAGATCAGAAATATATTTTCTTAATATAGAATTTAATTCTATCATATAGATATCTCGTTAGTTTAATAAAATTAGAATTTTATTCTAACATAGAATTCTGATCATATAAATATCTTGTTAATTTAACAAGATTAGGAAAATATTTTCCTATGATAGAACTTTATTCTACCAGATGATCACCGTTGGATCTCTGATCCAAAGGTCCTCTTTTTAACAGAGAAGATCTTTTTAGTTTGAGAAAGATCGGGAAAATATTTCCCAAAGTAGAATTTAATTCTACGATTTGATAGGAGCATTTTAAATTGGGGCGCTCACATGCTTTGCATGTGAGAGGCAAGAGAACTCATGTGTTTAACACGTGACCCCTGCTGTGGGTTTTGGCCTGTTTATGTTCGGTGCTCATATGCTTTGCATATGAGCGCTCACGTGTTTTACACATGAGGCCTGTTTGGCCATTGGTGATTTTATGTTCAGCGCTTATATGCTTTTCATATGAGCGCCCACGTGTTTTACACGTGAGGCATGTTTGTCCCTTTAAGTTTATTTTATTCAGCGCTCATATGCTTTGCATATCAGTGCTCACGTGTTTAACACGTGATGCCTGTTTGGCCCTTAATTGTTTTATTCAGCGCTAGCCTGTTTGGCCCTTAATTGTTTTATTCAGCACTCATACGCTTTGCATATGAGCGCTCACGTGTTTTACACGTGAGGCCTGTTTGGCCATTTAAGTTTATTTTATTTAGCGCTCATATGCTTTACATATGAGCGCTCACGTGTTTAACACGTGATGTCTGTTTGGCCCTTAATTGTTTTATTCAGCGCTCATACACTTTGCATATGAGCGCTCACGTGTTTTACACGTGAGGCCTGTTTGAGGACTCTACCCCCTTTTTTATAAGGGAACAAGTAGCTCTTGGGCGAAAATTTTGGCGGAAACATTGTTTTGATTATTTAATATTTGTAATGGAAATGTTATGTATGTTTTTTTTGTAGATAGGTTTTATACCATCACAGGTTTGAGGCAAACGACACATATAGATGCTAAGAAACTGGCCCTATATGGGTAGGGATTTAGTACATGTTTGAGGATGTCAGGATTGAAGAAGGAAATGAAGATAAAGATGTTCGCTTTTATGCCTAAGGGGGACGTGGATGCGTCGAAGGATTTCACTGATGCTCCGCTTCTATATTACAAGAGAAGAGCAATGCAAGAGAAGAGCAGTAGACGCGATGGCACAACAATTGCATCGGTAAGTTGTATATTCTATATTTATATTGAAAAAGCGTCTTGTATATATATAGGTATTTACCTGTAACTACTAAACAGTTGCTTGTAACTTCTAAGCAGTTGCCTGTAACTTTTAAATAGTTTCCTGTAACTTCTAATAAGTTGCCTGTAACCTCTAATAACTTGAATATAATATATTATGGGCTTCATTGATGTAGATTCTGAAGAAACAATTCATTGAGAAGCCGGATGAGAAGGACAATACGAAGGGCATGTCTTTTGAAGCACAAGCGACACATTGGAAGAATATTTGTGTGAAAAAAGAGTTGCTTCATAAAACAGTCATTTCCAAGCAGCAGAAGGCATTGGAGGCAGCGAAAAACGAGATTCAACGTCTACGTAGCCTACTCTATGGGTTGTAATGCCAAAAGATTGCTGATGCTGGGCCAGTGAAGAGCAAAGAAGTGTCCAAGGCAAAAGAGCATGAGGAAGAGGAGAGAGCCGAAAATGATGGGGTAGAGGAAGAAGAGGAGGAGAGTGAGGATAAGGATGAAGTTGGCCTCTCTAATGGCGGTTTCGATGATAGTTTTGCTATTACTATATCTCTTTCGGTAGCTCAAGTTAAGGATGAAGTAGTTGCGGCTGCTTCTAATGAGAGAAACATTTGTGCTGTGGCTGAGGAGCCCGTTATTGAGGGTGCTGATGATATATTGAAATCTTCCGCGGTCACCCCTGCACCGGCACCCAAGAGGAAAGCGGTCGCCTATAAGTCAACCACCAAAAGTTTCGATAAATGAGTGAAGAATAAGCATGACCGAAAGCCGTTCAGGTATCTAAACGAGGGCGAGTATGTGACTGCGAAAATTTTGAAGGTATGGGTCACCGCGACGAATAAAGGAACATGGGAAAAGAGGAGGCCCAAACCGTGATAGAAATTTCCAGCGTCGAAGGCACCGTCGAGAAGGTATGTGCCATTACTGCGGCCAAGGCGTTGACCAAAATGCATAACTCCTTTGGCTATTATGGGGAGATACACCCCAAAAAGATGGAAGATCCTAAGTCGCCAGGTGGGAAACTGCTATGAAATTATCATAACTGTGTTGTTTATCGCTTGTAAACTATAATTCTTTGTGTATTAGTACTATCCATGTAAAGTATAATTCTTATGTGTGGAAATTGTCTGAATGTTGTATTCAATACCCTTTAGTGTCTTAACCAAAACTCTTTTCGTTGTCTGCAGGCATGCTGGCGAAGGTTTACGAGGATGGGGCATTTATTGCTTATCCCGTAATTGAGCACATCGAAGAGCTCGGGAAGGTTCATAGGGATGTTGTCGATGCTTTTTTGAAAGAGCGTATTTCGTCGAGGGCAATACCCTTTGATCCCACTAACCACTTTTCTATTTCCCAGTTCGAGCTCTTCAATTTCTTAACCGGGCAGCAGGTAGGAGACACGGTATGTTTTTAGAGGTTAAATGCAACTTATAAGAAGTTAGAGGTAGTTGTTATAGAAGTTATAGGAAACTGCTATAGGAGTTACATGCAACTTATTATAAATTACAAGCAACTACTTAGAATTTACAGGCAACTGCTATAGAAATTACATACAACTTATTAGATGTTATAATCAGATTAATAGATGTTACATGCAACTTAGTATAATTTACATGCAACTTATTATAAGTTACATGCAACTTAGTAGATGTTACAAGTAACATATAAATATGTGAACTCTTTATAGGTGATGGACTTCTTCGTCAAGTTGGAAAATAAATTGATGAAGTCTTTGGCCCATGCTGCAGTGATACCTCCATTTGCCTTTATGAGGCCATGGATAATGGTAATGCCTACTCATCTTATTCAGTTCTCCAGATTACATTCATCAATTTATTAACAAGTTAAATACTTATGGCAGGACATGATTATTGATCCTTGATTGATTATGCGAAGATGTGTTTGTGTGTTTTGTAAATAACCACAATCAAGACGGTGTCACAAATAGCTAGCCACGATGAGTACGGGTTGTCCGCAGAGAAACTGTTGCGTTATGCCAGCGCTCTGGCCATCTACCGTGAGCGTTTGTGGAACAAATTTTTTAAAAACTGACGCTAGAACAACCCGATAATCCGGATCTACCATAAACCTATAAGCTAGCAAACTAAAGAGGAGTTAGAATGGTTATACTGAATGATCCGTGTCCTTCGGTCTTTTACCATCTTCCTAAGCTCCTAGTGGTCTTGTAACATTTCAGAAAAATAAAATATTATTTTGAGAATTTTATAATTAAATAATATTGTATTGAATATTTTATAAGGTGGTATAATTAATACCGATAAATTTGGGAAAAAATTCGGAAAATTTTAGAAATTACTAAAGAGAGGGTGTTTTATATGAATTAAGCAATTTTAAGTTAATTGTGATTTATTGCACACTATTTTAATGCTAATCGCGGTTAAATATCGCTAATTGCGCATTAAGCATGTTTTGTGCAAAACATGCACCATATCATTTTTACACTTGCGTTACATTTTATAACCATGGTTTCATTTGGAATTTATGTGGTTGGTTTTAAAAATGAAATGGAAAAGAAAAGATAAGAAAAGGAAAATGGAAATGTTAAACAATTGAGGGATGGGCATGAGAGAGAAAGAAGTGAGGGGTCAAACCTAGGACATGGTCTTTGTCTCCCTCTTCATTTTATTCATCTTTTTCCTCTCCTCTCTAACCATTTGCTGCTGCCCATCTCCCTCTTCCTCTTCACCATCACAAACAACCTCAAAACAACACCAAAACATCATCTCCTCTTCACAAAATTTGTGCACAAGCTCACAAGCTACACTTTGGACCAAGAAAGTTTGCATTTTGGTGCTCTAGGGGATTCATGAGTGCCAAATGAGGTAAATTCTGAACCTTTAGTGTAGAATTTGGTTTACTTTAGCTTCCATGCATGTTTAGAAATGATTAGGCGATGTTTAGTGGGGTTTGGAAATTCCTAGAAAAGGATTAGGATTTGAATTGATTCCAAAAGCATAATTGAGGTTAGTAGAGGCTATACAACCCCTGTTGTGATGATTTAGTGGACTAAACCTGAGACTAAAACCCCAAATACGAATTTTGAAATTCTGCAGATACGGAAATTGTGGAAATTGTGATGAGAAATTGAATCTGCTAACATTCGGAGACCTGAAAAATTATTTAGCAAACACTTAGAGATAAGCAAGCACCCAGAAAGCTTTACCCAAGACCAGAGACCCCACCTCCACCTTTAGGCCGCAGATTTATTCCATCTGGCCGCAATTTGAGGCCAGGGTGGGTTGGTTTTGGTTCGTGCTTCGTCTGTAGCTCCATCTCCAGTAAATTAGACCCCTCCTGTATGCAAAATTGGCTAATTTCAGTTAGGGTAAAATCTGGGACCATTTTCATGAGTTGTTGTTTTGATTCGGAGTTATATTTTTCGTATTTTGGATTCTGGATTTTAGTATTTGCGTTTTACCTCGATCACTTGACGTTTGTACGATGATATCGAGGGTTGTTTGGTGGTTTTGAAGGCGTGGTCCATAGGTTCTAACCTGTACGCTTTTAGCGTGTCGTTTTGGTTTTGAATTGGGTTTTAATGCGGCACGATACGTTATGATGTGTAGGTACTCCTGCGAGGACTTCGAGACGACAAGAAAGCGCGTGGCGACGTCGGCAATGGCAAGCGAAGAGCAAGGTAAGTAGATGTACATCTACGGGGGAAGTCGGGTGGATGTCGTATAGCACCCCCGCAGTTCGTACTGTAGTTGATGATATGTTATATATTTACAGATGTGTTGTGAATTTGGATGATAATGTCGTGGTTGATTTCTTAGTCGCGAACCATAGGATAGGTTTGCACACACGCACACACACCCTTGCATGCATTATTGTTATTACTTGTGCGTATATGGGGATATATATATATATATATATATATATATATATATATATATATATATATATATATATATATATAGACACACACACACATCGGTATGGGACTAGGCATATATATACACACACACACACACACGTATACCTACACATGGATGATGAAGATTGTATATGGTATTTAGAGATGAGTCGATGAGTTGGGCATGATGCTATGAGATCGGTGATATGTTTTAATTCATATTAGGAGATACGACATGAAATTTTAGCGGGCCTTTAGGCGAGTGTTTCATACACGCATATATATGCAGATGTATCAGTTTATACTAGACTTAGATCAGTACCCCAGTTCAAGAGATATGATGATAATGGATACCAGATGAATAATGAGATAAATGTGATATTTGACCTGTACCCAGATTTAGGATGCCGTACGACGGATTTACATACGAGCTATATATTGATGATAGATCCGCACTCTTGACTCGAGAATGTCATATTGTATATTGTATCGTATGTGATACTATTGAGACGGGATCACCGACTATTATATTTATATATATCGACTCAGATTTAGGTGGTTTTCCCTTACCCTTCCGGTTAGACTGTTTGTTTAGTCCTGTAGTTTACTTATAGATGTTAGACTAAACTCGAGTCATACCTGTTAGTGTATATGTCCTAGAGGCCATTACTGTATCATACTAGTATATATATTACTTGATGGAAGCTTGGGATATTCACAGTTGTATATACAATCTTGCTCGAAATGGTAGTATGCTACTTGGTTTGTCTCTGCTTTAATGTGTACATGTGTTTCTTTTATTATATCACCTATACGCATTAGTGAAGCCCTTAGGATCTTTGCTTGATTACCAGCGTTGTGATGGCGCTCACACTCGTGGGGGCTGGGTAATCCATAAGCACATCCTTATATAGGTCCCTAGTCGTAGGACTATCGAGACAGGGCATCGATACTCCGGAGTAGACTAGCGTATGCGCTTCTCATCCCAGTGTGGGAGACAGTCTGTCCCACAGCCGTCAGTACATCATACTTGAGATAGTATACGGGTGCTCGTTAGGTTACGAGTACACTGGACAGGACTCGTCGGGAATTGTTGGTTGGTATTATACCTATCGTCAGTTATCAGTTCCCAGGTGACATGAGTACAGCTTAGTCCGCTGACTTGACACTGTCACTTCGCCTCGAGTGTGTTCCCACTGTACTTTGATTACTACCCTACCACGGCTCAAAGGAGTCGTGCAAACAGGTAGTAGTTGGGTGCAGTCCTGAAGCACTTGGATGCAGTGACGGTTAGACAGGATTCGTCTCTCCCGGTATTGGGGGTTGACATCGCGCTGTGTCCAGGAGAGCCATTACACAAGTAGTCCCTGGCCAGGGCAAGCGAGATATACTGGTAGGTTTTCAGTGTTATCTCAGGGTGTTCTGGGCTACACTCCGACACGACTTGTACCGCTATTAGGGGACTGACGTTTACCGCCCCCTAGGCCCGCCATGCGATTTATCAGACGAACAGACTGGACTGTACGGAGACTGTCACATTCAGGCTCAGTAGGAGTTCAGATGGGTTCACCTCGTCAGTCTTATTATCGGCATCTACCTGGGGACCGTTACGTACAGCTAGTGCCGCTTGCGGTCTGTGGTTAAACCCACTGCCAGCGTAGTGTCGAGTCTTTAGAGTCCCACACAGAGAGTTATTTGCCTTTAGGCAAAATGAGTAGAGGTCGCATGGTTTTGCGACAGGGTTCGTTCACATCCGCGCACTTGTGCACGTTTGCTGTCCGGACAGCTTATACTAGCGGGCTTTGGTTTAAGCCGGATCCTAGTATATGATTTGGGATTGGTCTTATCTCATTGTATTCGTGTTCCTCGGATCACGAATATGGGTGCGTATGCACAGTTGACTGAGACAGAGGGAGAGGACTTTGATTAGGGTTGATGACCATTGTCATTTTCATAACCCTAATGCTTATGTGTGTATTATGAATAATTGATATTAGTTAAATATAATTGTGCATGGTTAGGGTTGTTGACCATTTGACCATACTTGACTTGTTGACTTGGGTTGACACTTTGACCATCATCATTCCATATAAAAGATGCTCTTTGATCCTTGCAATTTGCATTAAATATGAAATGATAATGGTCAAGTCTTGATTAACCATGACAATTATCTAGCTAATTATCTAATTTCATAATTCACCCATATTAGAGAGAATGGTTCATTATTTTCTCTCATTCTATCATATAGATTCTCTCTCCTCCTCTTCCTCTCTCTCAAGCTCTCCCCTCTCATGTGTTGAGAAACACTTGAGCTTGAGATAAACCTCTCTAAAGTAATCTCTACTCTCTTCTAAGGTTCTAGGATTAGCACTTCGAGCATCTTAATTACTTCTAGCTTGAAGTTGAAGCCAAAGGTTGAGGCTCTCGGGTGGATCCTTCTTCGACTAGAGAAGGCGACAAGGTGAACACTTTCTTTCACTCCAAGGAGCAAGGAGAGAAGGACATAAAGCCCAAGGTATAACCTTTCTTCCATGTAGCTAATACTAGTTATCTTGTAGTTAGTTTTTTTTAGCAAAGATCCTCCTTTAGTTAGTCCATGTTGCCTAGTTCGATAAAAATCCGATTTTTATACCGTTTTCCGCCTCCCCGCAAGCACCGGGGTAGGCAACATGGACTTACAATACCTATTTCAAAACTAACGAATCATGAGTATTTTAAAGACAGGCCAAGCGATTCTACGGATATTTTCAAAAGACGCATCTTTTCATAAAAGCACCGTAGCCCTTATTTTTTTCTAAACACCACGATTCATCTTATTTCAAATGGCAAAACTGTATGACATATATATTTTGATGTAGATTCTTCACTGTTATGTTTATTATTCATTTTTCGCATATTCTTTCTATTCGCATCGCGTTGCATGTTTAATGTGTTTATTGTTATATTAAACCCATGCTGTCAGGACACCAGCACCATTATCGATAACGCATATGTTCCACGTACACCTGCTTGCCGGCTCACACACTTTATCATCGATAATTGTCATGTCACTACACAGTAGGATTGTTGCATCAGGATATGACTCCTTGCATGACATACTTGCGTACACACATATTGTACACCCATACTTGCATACATATGTATTTGAACGTACATAGATGATTCTGGCTTGATTTTGGAGATTTGGGAACCACAAGATATATTTTAAAACTGGATTCATTTTAAAAAAGAGGTTTTCCCTCAATATGTGCAAATTACTGTTTTATGTTGCATGATTTACTGATATGCTTACATTTCTATTATATATCGCATACATCATGCTTTATGATTATACGCATTGAGGTATGTTGTTTCTATGATATTTCTGGATTTGAGAACCGTGGGTATTTCAAAAGAAAGTATGTGCTGTTTTAAAAACCCGGTTTCTCTTGATATGATATTTCAGTGCGTCCACCATGAGTTTTATCGGTTCTGATATATATATATATATATATATATATATATATCTACCCCATACGAGGAGGAGTCGTGGGCCGTGTGCAGGTACATGGTGGGGCCCGGTATGGTACCCGGGGCAAGAAAGGGATGCTGTGTATACAGACGGTGAGCCTGGCAGAGGGACTACTACCTACCGGTAATTGTATTTGGGCTCGGTGGATATCCGGAGGATACCGACCGGAGTTGAGAGATGATATGGGCCGATCCGGACTGACAGAGCCCGTGGGCCAATCCGGACTAACGAAGCCCTATATATATGAGGATTTACGTGCCGATGCTGGGCACAGGTTTCATGATGTTTTTGAGTGTCGATGCTGGACACTCAGGTTCCATGATTTTGATGTATCGCGAGGGACACACGTTGATTTATATCCTCATACTTTCATGCATATGCTTTATGATATTTACATGCATGATGTTTTGTGTCATTGGTTGACCCGTAGATGAGATCCACACGCATACAGGCACTGATTACATTGTTGGATGATATCCACATACTTATAGACTTGATGCTATAGTTGGAGCTGATTTCATTGACGATACCTCAAGTTTATGATATGTTGCTACCTGAGGCACTGACATGAGCACTTGGTATTACACTTATGTTTAGATGTTTACCCTTGCCACCTTATCATGCTTCAGACTTTATCATATTGAGGATATATATTACTGATCGTTTGACCTAGGATTGAGTCATACCTACGATTTCTGCTCTGTGATGTTTTCTACTCACGAGTTGGCAACTCACCCCCATTGTGTCACAGTTCTTGGAGGCTTTTGCCATACAGGTTTCATTGCGGATTTTTGGCACACTGCTTCCTTTCTGAGTGATTGCTTTGGTAGGTGGGTTCACTCGCATCGTGACTACCATTGTACTTATTTATTTTTAGTTGTATCTAGTAAAATTCCATCAACCAGACTTGTATTTATTTCAGACTTAGAAAATCAATTTTATATTCTTTCGACCTTAGAGTCGCGCGTTATATTAGTATGGTTTTCTTGTTTACTTTGAGTTTTCCTTTTGAGTTTTGATCCTCTCCCTTCGGCGTTTATATTATTTTGCTTGCGTGGTTATGACCGTCGATTAACGAAGAGCTAGCTCCCGCTTGGGGATGCCTTTTATCATTGTGCATATATTATTCATGTTGTACCCCGTTTGGGGCCAGTATTTACAAAGGAAACTTTGCCGAAATTTTCTGAAAGGACTTGAGATTTTAAAATGCATATTCGGCTTATGCTATTAAAACCGCTTCTTTAAAACCAGTTTTCCTTCATTTATTATTTAAAATGGTTTAGATTTCTGGGATTTCTTGGCTTACTTGAATTAGATGGGGTCCTATAGACTTCATATGATTCAAGTGCCAGTCGCGTGCCATTTCGGGTCGTGACAAAGTTGGTATCAGAGTGCTAGGTTAACCTTGGTCCAAGTCTAAGTTTGACTATGCGGAGCCTAGAGCGTTTGTATATATTCGGAACTCAGGCTTGACCTTATGGAACTTCTACTTAGCCGAGGGGGTATTATACCCGAACTTTCGTCGCGTAGGTTGACCTTGGTTGATGGAGTAAGTGACTTAAGTAGAGTGATGTACCGTGTGTATGTTCCGCGGCATACTTACGATACGCTACTCCGCTTAAGAAGCCTTAGGATGTAAATTTCCTTGCACAGTATTATATTCAATCCTATGATCTATCCTCATCGATATCGGTTTATGGTTTTGCTGCCACGATTACACGACAGAGAGAGCTACGGCTAGAGTTGCGTCAGCATGAGCTCGTCATGGACGAGGACTAACCACGGCATGATTCTAGAGACTTACGATTGCATAGAGGCGTCGTTTTATTGTGTTTTCGCGCCATGAGCGTTTGATGGATCGCATTTACAAGATTCTCGGACATGCAGATCAGCACCAGAGGATCAGGCTACTGTTAGAGGCCAGCCAGAATGTGGTGACCATCGATGCACCAATTACTTGATGATTGAGGCACTATTCAGAATACGGACGAATGATTCAGTTATTGATGCGATTGACGAGATATCTCCCCAGATGTTTGGAGCTATTGCCGCACGAGTTATACTTAGAGATATGATAGAAGATCGCTAGTCACCCATGGAGGAAGGACTAGAACATGTGATTCGTTGCCTACCCCGATGCAAGGTCATCAGATTGATTGATTCCTGCTAGAGACGACTTCACGCAGGTACGTTGGGCGTCGATAGAAACGATCGAATGTCAGAAACCCATTTTCCAAGTTTACAGTATTCAGAGACAAATGCAAGTAATGCTATGGACCCTCTAGAAAAATGAAACCCTAACTCGACATAATGACCATGGGAACGCTTGGAAACCTTAGGGTTTGCGGCAGTTCAGCGGTGTCATTAGTGAGGCTTGGGTCTGCCCTTCTACGGTTGGTCCACAGGTGCTGTGGTATGTATTGGAATACTATTAAACTGTACCCAAGATGTTGAGCTCTTGGGGGATTATGGAACTTTGACGAATCGATCGAAAGGTTCGACATATTTCGGATATAATATGATGGGATGCATTGCTTGGGAGACTCCAGATACGATTTTAGTCGTTGGAGCACAGTCCATGCAGCCACGAAGAGACGAGTCCGAAGCAGTCGACATTAGAGAAAAAGTGGAGTAAAGAGTTCACACGAGATTTTGACGAGATGACGTTCCACTCCGCTGACATCAGAGATGCGATACGCATGCAGAGGCGTTGATTATTGATATATCTTCCAGAAGGAGTCGCGATGAGAATGCAGCCGTTCCAGAATAAGAAACAGATATAGTAAAGGGTAGTAACTTCCGGGCAGTTCGGCAGAAATGAGATTTGAGAAAGACCTCGACAGGACCTTTCTGGAATACTATACGAGAAGACTGTTAGTTATATGTATGCCCTAGAGGCCATTACTGTACATACGATGTATATTGTAGTGGATGCTTGGACATATATAGGGAGGACTTTCTTGCTCGACATGATAGTATGCTATCTGGTTGCTCTTTATCTTAACATGTACTCTGATTGTCTCTATGTTACATGTTGATAAAGCCCTTAGGATGAGTACTTGACTACCAGGACTATGATGCAGATCATACTAGTGGGGACAGGGTAGTCGTTAAGTACATCATTCAATTGTTCCTAGTCGTAGGTGTATCGAGACAGGGCATCGATATACCAGAGTAGACTAGCGTATACGCTTCACGACCCATATGATAGGCGATGGATGATCCCATATCCATTGGTATGTGACATTAGAGAAGGTATGCGGGTGCTCAGTGGAGACTGGGTACACTGGACGGACTCGCCGAGAACTCCCAGATGGTATGTACCTCACGTCAGATGGCAGTTCTCTGGTGACACTGGTACAGGTTAGTCTGTAGACCCGAGATCGTCATAGAGTCTTGTATGATTCCCACTGTGCTTTGATTTCCATCATACCACGTCCAAGAGGGCGTGAAAAAAGGTGGTTTTTGGGTACAGTCCCGAATCATATGGAGGCAATGAGCGATAGGAGGGGTTTCGTCTCTCCCGGTATAGGGAGTTGATGTAGCGCTGTGTTCGATTGGCTATAACTGGAAATCCCTGACCAGGGTTGCTGAGATTTACTGGTAAGTGTTATCAGTAGTTTCTCGAACTGTTATGGACCTCATATCGACACGACTTATCAAGCTACTGGGGTCTGGCGTTTACCACCCCTAGGCGAGATATGCGACATATTAGACGAAGAGACCGGACTGTACAGGAGTGTTACTGGTTGGATTCACAGGAGAATGTACAGGCCTGCTTGTTGATCTTCTGATTGCTCAATACCTGGGTGGCTGTTACGGTTAGCTGACCGCTTGCAGCTTGTGGGTGTTTGATATGATCATCACCTACTGCCGGCGTATTGACGATTCTTTAGAGTCCTACACAGAGGTTTCCTGGCTCAGGAAAAACGGAGTAGGAGCACATATGTGATATGTGGGGGACCGAGAACAATACGTGTATGTGATACCGTATTAGATTCTCGCGATATGTGATATCGGCCGGGTATATGTGATATAGCCGGGTCATCGGATCAAGTGTTGATTCGATGAACTGATACAGATTATATTAGTCGGTTATTTGTGAAATAGCCGAATTATCGGATCAAGTGTTGATTCGATAATTTAATGTATAATTATATATTTGATATATTATATTACATTAACTAATATAAGCTCACTTAAAGATTCTTTTTCTCACTTAGATAATACATTGATATATATGTGATATATATTAATTGTATTATTTTATTTTGTTACAATAAATATTGTATATGTGATATATAATATTGTAACATGTTAGGGTTATAAATGCAACATGTTTTGTGGAGTTTAAATATGGTTAAGGTTTGGATTAGGGTTAAACTTAGATGAAGCTTTCAATAAGCTTCTTGAAGCTTTGACTTGTGATATTTTGCATAGATATTTCTTTAACCCAACCCAACCCTTTACCATAGTTATTTCTCTACAAGGGTTAAGTTTATATTCTTAACACATGGTTGCAATTCTAACCACACACTTGATTTCATTATTCATCACAAATAGATTCTTCTTCTTCTTCCTCTTGAAAAAGCTTTCTAGCTTTTTGCAAAATGATGATAATGAGTGAGAAATTGAAAACAAATGAGAGCTAAATTCCTACTTCATCATTCTCATCTATTCTTGCCACTTAGATTAGGGTGTTTGCTTTGCTAATACTTGATTAGCAAAGCAAGAGCTTGGGTTTGAGTTTCTTCAAGGTAGATCATCTTTGTTATTAATGATCGGAAGCAAGCTTGCATCTTTTTCTTCATGGAGCCTCTCAAGAGTCCGGGTACTCGATGATCGCAGCGAAGGGACCTCAACACGGAGCCTATGAAGTGAAGGAACGGACTACAAAGTTTGTAATCCCAAACTCTTAGAAGTAAAGTTGTTTACTTGCTCTTTGTTTCGTCTAATCTCTAGTCTAAGATCTTAGTTAGGCTTGTTCGACACATGAAATATTTGATTTCGGCATGGTTGATGCCTTATAGAACCTTGTTCTACCCAAGATGTTGAGCTCTTGGAGGATTATGGAACTTTGACGAATCGATCGAAAGGTTCGACATCTTTCGGATATCATGTGATGGGATGCATTGCTTGGGAGACTCCAGATACGATTTTAGCCGTTAGAGCACAATCCATGCAGCCACGAAGAGACGAGTCCGAAGCAGTCGACATTAGAGAAAAAGTGGAGTAAAGAGTTCGCACGAGATTTGGACGAGATGACGTTCCACTCCGCTGACATCAGAGATGTGATACGCATGCAAAGGCGTTGATTATTGATATATCTTCCAGAAGGAGTCGCGATGAGAATGCAGCCGTTCCAGAACAAGAAACAGATATAGTAAAGGGTAGTAACTTCTGGGCAGTTCGGCAGAAATGAGATTTGAGAGAGATCTCGACAGGACCTTTCTGGAATACTATACGAGAAGACTTGGACCCAGGAGCGGTCATATTGCGCACACCCAGCAGGCCAGAGTTCGGCATCGTCGACGAGACATGTTATGAGTGACCATGATAGTTGGCCCGAGATCTTTAGAGGATGTGCCAGAGCGGACTGCTTCCATTATCATTTCCATATTGGACCGTTGAGCCGAGGAGCTATGCACTTAGCAATTTGCAGTGAGAGACGAGAGCCTAAGGGCACCAGACGACAGGCCACGAACAGTAGGCAAGTAGATATCTTGCTCTGCTAGCATTGGATGCACCGACACCTTCTCGACTTTGAAGGAGGAAATATCGACGGTATTAATGATTTATGATTTGGTGATTCGATTATCACGTATCCGTCACCTTGGATTTCGGTATTCTGGACGATCTATTCGCATGATTTAGTCTTGATGACTGAGTTTCATGATATTTGTTTTCATGCACCATGGTTGCACCTACTGGGTATTCATATTTTGTGCATAGTTATTACCCCTGAGATATGCTTTATACACCGTTGTGTTGATTTATGATTTGTGCACAGTTATTGCACTTAATATCGTTTTGTGCCTTGGTTGCACATGTTTATGATTTCATGGATTTCATACAGTTGGGTTGATTTTGTGTATATGGTACGCACATGATTTGGTTGTTGCACTCGGCATAGTTCATATATGCTTGCAGTGCATTGATACGTATTTTGTGCACTACGGTTGCACCTGACTTCGGTTTGATGTCATTCGATATGTTGATTTTGATTTTATGCGTATGTTATGCATATGATTTGACTTATGCTTTCGGCATAGTTTTCATGCACTTTTTGTATTTGATCTGCTTTTGTGCACGCTGATGCACATGGTTGTAAGATTATATACCACGGTATACCTGATTTGGATTTGGATTGAAATGTGCTGTATACCGTCGATTTTGATTGTGATACTCGATATTTGTTTTGTGCACCTTGTGCACCGGATTGGATTTTGCGCATGTTCGGCGCTTGATATTAAATTTCGTGATTTGGTGCATGTTGAATGCACATGATTTAGATTTTATTCGTGCATGATGGATGCACCTGATTTGGATTTTCGCGCACGTTGGGCGCATGTTACGAGATGCGATTTTGGTGCAAACCAGATGCACTAAATCGGGATTCTTCGGGCATATCAGATGCACCTGATATTTGTTGTCAGGCCCACCCGTTGCCTTTGACAGGTGTTTCGTGCACACCCGTTGCACTTAGATTTTGTTTCTGTGCACATGTATGGTACATTCATGGATTTCGATTCCCGTGCGCACCAGACGCACAGGGTATTCTTATATACATTTTGGGATTTATTTCTTATGGAACAGTACGTTTTATAATATTTGCTATTTGTTTTCGTACTGGGCAGGACTAGTCAGAGGACAGTACCTGGATATTTTTTTGCATGCATTGATAGTTATCAAAGGGATTTCCAAAAAGGGAGCTATAGTGTCAGTATTTGCCTACGTGTCTGATATGACACGAAACGTTTTAACTAAGGAAAGCCTTCTAGATTATTTTCAAAAACGGCGGGACATACATATTAAACAAAATATATACACATATGGTTATTTTCTTACAATAGACGTCCGCCACTGTGCCGCGATACGCACATCGCACAGCAACATGAAAGGTTTGGCATGCATTTCTTTCAGATGTTTGACGAAATTACAACGAGGTGTACATGTATACTTTTGATGTATATCACGTTGGTTTTCGTATTAGATTTTGACATTGTGTCTTCACCAAAACTCCGATGATGGCAAGATGATTAACGGAGTTCTGATTTTGATTTTGAGTTATATGCTCATATTTCATGCGCATGCTTTACACTAAGATGTGTTTTATGTATTTATGATTTCAGAGCCCCGACGACATGATCATTTTGCTGAAATGTTTTTGAAATTGGGGGAGTTTAAATTTAAATCCGGGGACCGAATTTCTTCAAGGGGGGAAGATTGTAACATTTCAGAAAAATAAATATTATTTTAGGAATTTTATAATTAAATAATATTATATTGAATATTTTAATAAGGCGGTATAATTAATACCGATAAATTTTGGAAAAATTCGGAAAATTTTAGAAATTACTTGTTTCCCCAATCAGAGCGAAGCTCTGTTCAAATTCCAAAATTTGAAATGAAGCGACGCTTCTGCTTCTCCCAATCAGAGTAAAGCTCTGTTCAAGATCCAAGATTTGGAATGAAGCGACGCTTTTTTACCCCTAATCAGAGTAAAGTTCTGTTTCAAAATTCAAAATTTGAAAGTTGAAACAACGCTTCAGATTCAGCACTAGGCGCACTGCGCGCCACGTGTCAAAAGCAGACACGCCAGCGCCAGGAGCACTGCGCCCTAGGCAGCGCGCCCCCAATCAGAGCAAAGCTCTGTTTTAAAATTCAAAATTTAAATTGAAGCAACGCTTCAGATCCAGCGCTCTGCGCTGTGCACCATATGTCAAACACGGGTGCGCTAGCGCAGTTGCGCTGCATTCTGCGCTGCGTGCCACGTATCAAACACAGGTGCGCTAGTGCAGTTGCGCTCCGCGCTGCGCGCCACGTGTCAAACACGGGTGCGCTAGCGCAGTTGCGCTGCACGCCACGTGTCGAACGTAGGTGCGCTCGCGCAAGTTGCGCCAGCGCTGGAATTAAAAATTCCCCCACCGTCAGATCAAAAGAACTACAAATAATAAATTATTAATTAATTAGAACTAAAGTTATGTTATGGAAAGATTTTTCAATCTTATTAAAATAAGAAGATTATCTTCTGTAAAACAGAAGCCTCAGGATCAAAGATCCAACGGTGGGAAATATTCCCAAATCAATCAAAGAAAGATCTCTTAAAACTGATTTAACAAATCATTTGGCCCTATATAAAGGACCCTAGACTTCAAGTCTAAAATATACAAAATACAAAAAAATGAGAGAGAAAACCCCTCTGCAAAAGAAGAGAAAACTCTTAAAAAAAAGAAGATTTTTCTTCATTTTCAAGGTAAAAAGAACTATGTTCTTGAATAATAGAGATGAAACCATACCGTAAAAAGAAGAACCATCTTCTAAAAAGATCAGAGATCTAAGAAAAAGACCAAGGTCTTTAATAAAAAAGAAAAGATCAAAAAGATCTAATCATAAAATACTAAAAGAAGTATTTTACTTCATTCACAGATGTTTGATCTATAAAGGCAGAGCCTTTTATAAAAACAAGAACTTTTGTTCTTGGATCTTGAGGCAAAGCCTCCTTTAAAGAAGAACATAAATCTGTTCTTTGATCTTAAAATTGATCAGACGCGCTTTGCGCTATTGAAAAGTGCCTTGCACTCATGAACTGCGCTCTTGCGCTCCATAGATCGGCGCTCAGCGCTAAAACCTGCCACGTGTCAACCAGAGACACAATCTGCCCTTGCGCTTCTAAAACAGAGCATTGCGCTCATGAGCTGGCGCTCAGCGCCAAGCGCGCCACGTGTCACTCACCGGTGCGCCAACAGACTAGCGCAACGCGCTCATAAATTAAAAACGCAATGCGTTAACAAACTAGCGCTTAGCGCTAAGCGCGACACGTGTCCTCTTCATATGCGCTACCTGACAGAAGCGCAATGCGCCGGGCGCGCCACGTGGCGCACTGTCAGAACAAGCTTTGTTTCTAATGAATGCTATGCATTCAATACAAGACAAAAATGTCAGAGCCCAATGTCTAGCATTATTAAAAGGGCTGGTCCCAAATAAAGGCTTAATAGCCAGAGCAAGAATAAAAATGTTAAACATTTTTAATTGGACTTAGCCCAACTTTGGTCATAAGTCCTCAACTTATATTGAACTGAGCACATATGCTCACAAATATTCAACTGATCTCAGTCCCAAACTGGACTACAGATCTCTCAACCAACTCACATCGGTTCGAGGGTACATCTCGTTACTCCTCTAATATTTGTCGTTGTAATCCTTCAACGTCTTTAGAGAGGTAACGGGTCCTGATGACCATACATTTCGATGGACTGTGGGGTCCTTAAACCCATGGACTATGATGTCCTTAATCTCGACCGTGATGTCTTAAAACTAACAATGGACTGTGGGGTCCTTAAACCCATGGACTATGATGTCCTTAACCTCGACCGTGATGTCTTAAAACTAACATTGAACTGTGGGGTCCTTAAACCCATGGACTATGATGTCCTTAACCTCGACCGTAATGTCTTAAAACTAACATCGGACTGTGGGGTCCTTAAACCCATGGACTATGATGTCCTTAACCTCGACCGTGACGTCTTAAAACTAACATTGGACCGAGATGTCCTTAAACTACCAATGGACCGTAATGTCCTTAAACTAATTATCGACCGCTATGTCACTAAACTAAACAATAGAGCCCGATTGCTCTCTTGTTGGATCTAAACGATCTCGTTAAGTTGATCTTAGTCTAAAATTAGACTAACGTATCCTTAACAAACGTTTAAGTTAAGCTTAGTCTCAAATGTGGCTAACGTATCCTTAAACTCAACCCCCCAAACCCAAATCTAAGAAAGATACGGATTTGGACTAGTCCACGCCCTATGGGCGACAACATAACTTAGTCTCCGTATACAATCCACGGGCAACCAAACACAAAACAAACACCCACGATACGAAGTGACTATCTGGAGAAGGAGAAAGTTGTTACCACGATGCGGTAGCGTAATTAACTGCAGGAGCTTGCGCCTGCAGGGAAGAGCGTCCCCACAATCAAAAACCCCTCCAACGAGGGGGAATCTGACAAAGTCTGCTACATCGGCCGCAACCGTTTAAACCTTCGATACATGGTGCCATAAATCAACTTGGCATCTTCGAAGAGGTGGACGGATAGCACCAATTAGCATCTGCCCCAAAATTCAGGCTAGACGTCCGCCGCATTTTCGTCCGCGTCTTTCGGAAGGGGACAAATTCTGGCACGCCCGGTGGGACCTTTTCCTCTTTCCACTCCACACTTCGTGTGTCGTGTTCGTGAACCAATCGCGGTTTGCTAATGGTTGCCCTTGGGTTCGAGATACTGAGATTTGGCATTTTTCTTGGTGCAGAAAGCAAAGATCAATGGCGTTCACCTGCTCGAAGTGTTCCACATGCAACTGCAACCCACGTTCTGCCTCAACTGGGGGCATAGCTTACGGGCCCCAGGCGGCTTCCCTGTTCACGATGCCGGTGGAACAGGTCATCCAAGCCACCACAGGATTGTTTTTCGGGACCATGCTCCCGCCAACGAGCTTCAGCGCTCCTATGCAGGCACCGAAAGCTCCCAAGAAGTCGGTCTTCGATCGGCTTGCTACTACCACGGCCCCTTTCAACGGGTCGCCCAGCTCCAACTCCTCGGTCTTCGCCAGACTGAGCCTGAACTCCGATAGGCCTGCCAAGAAGCCCATGACACCTGAAGTGGCCATCCCAAAGAAGATAGCCATCTCTGCTCTTGAAGTCGTCAAGGCGGCTTCTCCTGCCGAAGGGTCGGTCTTTACAAGATTGACTATTCCGGCTCTCGTTCCTGCTCGAAGGTCTGTCTTTGAAAGATTGGATACCACTGCTCAAAAGACATCAGTCTTCAAGAGGCTGGCACCAACAGCGCCTCATCTGGACAGGGGGCAAGACAAAGCCGTCCCCATCGCCGAACCAGCCCCAACAGCTCGACACGCTTGACATCGCCACTGGCGCCGAGTAAGGAAGGCCGGGGGAAACTCCTCCTCTGGGCTAACTCCACTAGCTCCAATGGTGGGAGTTAATGCTGCTGTTCCAACCGGGAACAGCTTTGAGCTGCTGAACAAGGTGCGCAGGAACTCGCCTACCGCCATACGGAAAAGATCTCCTCCACCGGTGGAGACTGTCGCAGAAGCAAAACCGGAACAGCCCCCTCAGCGGCTGTCCTCCAAAGTTTACAAAGTATGGCGACGTGTCCAAGAGTCAGTGATCGATCAAGACTACCTCCGCCGACAGAAGAAGCTGAAGGTTCAGCTGGAAGGGAACCGTCCTAGTAAGCCGCAAAAGACGACAACCACTTGGGTGCCCGCTACAACGGCCCCCTCCACGTCGACTACTCAAAAGAAAAGGAGGCCAGAGAAAGCCCCTGTAAACGTGGATGACTACAAAAACACCGAGCCTAAACGCCCTAAGTCTAGGGGCATGGTAGTACATACTGTTTACATGGCTTCCGGAAAAGAGGAATGCCGCATTTCGACGGGCCACCGACCGCTCACCCGATCAATAACAAAGGCTCAGGAACAACAACAGCAGAAGCTTCAGGAAATGCTAACAGCAATGGCCGCACGCACAGGACCGAAAGCAAGCCCAGAGGCATCCTCGGAGCAACGCCATGAGCAAGAAACTGATGCCAAATTCCTTCGGAGAATGCTTGAAAAGAAGGACAAAGAGGCCGCGGAACAAGCGGCCAATATAAAACAAATGACCCTTCTATTCCAAGATATGGTGGGCATGATGATCCAGCCGGATCCCCCAGCCGAAGATCCTCCAGTAATAATTGAAGATGATAGAGGGGAAACATCAAATTCACCTCCGGCTCTTTCAGCAGCAAAAGAGGAGACAATCTCCAAAGCTGCCCTGGATGACTACATCGCTCAGCAGATACGAGTTCACCAGGCAAATGAAGCAGCCGGGCAAATTGTTAGAACTGGGCGACCGTATCCAGGATGGTATGAACAGATAAAGTACCCGCCGGGCTACACGATCCCAAGCAAAATTCCTGGTCCTTGCATCCAGAGCAAAATTCCTGGCTACGTGGAACGCGGATTATGTCAATCCTGACCCTGTGGGAAACGTCCAGAGCGGATCCTGGTCCTCGCAGAGCACGACAATGACACCGTGTGAAGTATCCAGAGCGGAGCCTGGTCCTCGCCGAACACGGCAGTGAACCCGTGGGAAGCATCCAGAGCAAAATTCCTGGTCACGTGGAACGCGGCTTATGTCAATCCTGACCCGTGGGAAACGTCCAAAGCGGATCCTGGTCCTCGCAGAGCACGACAATGACCCCGTGTGAAGCATCCAGAGCGAAGCCTGGTCCTCGCCGAACACGGCAGTGAACCCGTGGGAAGAATCCAGAGCAAAATTCCTGGTTACGTGGAACGTGTCTTATGTCAATCCTGACCCCGTGGGAAACGTCCAGAGCGGATCCTGGTCCTCGCAGAGCACGGCAATGACCCCGTGTGAAGCATCCAGAGCGGAGCCCGGTCCTCGCCGAACACGGCAGTGAACCCATGGGAAGCATCTAGAGCAATATTCCTGGTTACGTGGAATGCGGATAATGTCAACCCTGACCCCGTGGGAAACGTCCAGAGCGGAGCTTGGTACTTGCAGAACACGGCAGTGAACCCGTGGGAAGCATCCAGAGCAACTCCTGACTCCGTGAAATGCGGATAAGGACAACTTCACCTATCACTTGCGGGTCCTCATAACTCGTAAGGGAGTAAATTCTCTTGTGAGATCCTTACGACTCTTAAGAGAAAACGCACTTAGGAATTCTCACGATTCCTAAGGAGAGAATACACCTACGAGATCCTCTCGACTCGTAGGGAGAAAAGTCTTTATGAGACCCTCATGGCACATAAAGTTGAAAAGTCTTAGGTGACAGATCCCACCCCTGTCTCCTAAGCCTTCACTATCTTATAAAAAGTTCAAGATTAACTGTTATCTACCATCTATGGGCCACACTTGCCAAAGCTACATGCCACTGAAATGGAGAAGTTACTCATGAGCATATAAACTACTTCATGCTAGAGTAAAACATAAAGGAATAGAAGGGTACGGCTCATGAAGCTGAGGGTTTGGGACTATACCCCTTAAGAGTCGAGATTTGAGTCAATGATAAATGACGACACTTGTGTCCGCTCGTTATCTTCTCAGATCAAGATTCTGAAAACTATACCAACCCGAAACTGGTTATACACTATGAATTACTCTGCACTACTTCACCCACGTATATACTTACGTAAGCAAAGTAGTGGGGGGCATTTGTTCCCGCAAAAAAATTCTGCACAAAAGAGCCCAAGGCATCAAATGGCAGCGATATGCTTAAGAAAATGTGAACCTGTATTTTCCAGGCTGTATTTTGACAAACTCCTGAATGAGAAACAGCTAAATTCTGATGGTATTAAAAGAATCTCAAAAAAACCTTCGATTTGATATATTATGGGCCCCATAATTCATCCGAGATCAAAACTTATGAGCAAATATGCTATGCACGTGTAATCTAAAATAATGCTCTACTACATGGGGAATACATTTTTAGTCCCACATCGGGAAAAGGAGAGGTGGCTTCTCTACCACTCCTATATAAATAAGAGGGGATACCTCTTAGAAAGAGGGGAGTTCAATCCTCAAAGAATTCAATTCTCAAAGAAGCTTCGTTCTCCAAGATAGTAGCACGTACCTCCCCATAATGCGCATATGCGCAAGCGCCATGTGCGCTACGTGCAACGCACGTATGCCTGTCATGCACGCACCATGTGCAACGTACGTGCGCACCACATGAGAACATTTAATAATATTAAAAGGAGCTTAGTTCTCCAAGATAGGAGCATGCTCCTCCCCATAATGCGCATATGCACAAGCGCCACGTGCGCTACGTGCAACGCACGTGTGCCCGCCATGCGCGCACCACGTGCAATGCACGTGCGCACCACATGAGAATATTCGATAATATTAAAAGGAGCTTAGTTCTTCATAGGAGCTTAGTTCTCCAAGTTAGGAGCCTGCTCCTCCCTATAATGCGCATATGCGCAAGCGCCATGCCCGCCATGTGCGCACCACGTGCAACGCACGTGCGCACTACATGAGAACATTTAATAATATTAAAAGGAGATACGTTCTCCATAGGAGCTTGCTCCCCCCTATAATGTGCATATGCGCAAGCTCCATATGCGCTACGTGCAAATATGTGCGCCCAACACGTGCGACGCACGTGCGTCCAACAAGTGCGACGCACGTGCGTCTAACAAGTGCGACGCACGTGCGCGAACGCACGTGCGACGCATGTCCTGCGACGCATGTGCGCGAATTCAAAGAAGCCTTTTTCAGCAGCGAGAAGCTTAAGCTCCAGCATGTTCTTTCCCCCTAATGAGTGGGACATGGTTCAAAGGGTACATCCCTCCACACCTTCGATATGGCGTTGTAATCTCTCAGTGTTGTCGGAGAGGTGGTAGGTCCCAACGACCAATGATCCTTCTTTTCAATAAAAAAAAAGGAAAAAACAGACAGAGAGGAGACAGAAGATACAAAAAAGAAAGAGAGAAAAAAAACCCTGCAAACTTTGAGAAAACTCAAAGAGAAAGAAAGGCAAGCCTTTAGAAAAAGAAGATTTTTCTTCATCCTCAAGATAAAGAACTATGTTCTTGAATAACAAAGATGAAACCATCTCATAAAAAGAAGAACCATCTTCTAAAAAGATCATAGATCTACAAAAGACCAAGGTCTTTAATAAAAAGAAAAAGATCAAAAGATTTAATCATAAAAAATAAAAGAAGTATTTTACTTCATTCACAGATCTTTGATCGATAAAGGCAGAGCCCTTTTATAAAAAACAAGAACTTTTGTTCTTGGATCTTGAGGCAAGGCCTCCTTTAAGAAGAACATAAATTTGATCTTTGATCTTAAATCTGATCAAATGCGCTTTGCTCTATTAGAAAGTGCCTTGCACTCATGAATTGCGCTTTTGCGCTTCCTGGACCGGCGCTCAGCGCCAAAACATGCCACGTGTCAACCAAAGACACAACCTGCGCTTTGCGCTTCTGAAACAGCGCACTGCGCTCATGGGCTGGCGTTCAGCGCCAAGCGCGCCATGTGTCACTCACTGGCGCGCCAACAGACTAGCGAAAAGCGCTCATAAATTAAAAGCGGAATGCGCTAATGAACTAGCGCTTAGTGCTAAGCGCGACACGTGTCCTCTTCGTGTGCGCTACCTGACAGAAGCGCAATGCGCTCTTTGACTGGCGCAAAGCGCCTGACGTGCCACGTGGTGCACTATCAGAACACAATTTGTTCTGATCAAGAAAAAATATGTCAGAGCCCAATGCTTAGCATTATTAAAAGGGCTGAGCCTAAATGAAGGTTTAATAGCCAGAACAAAAATAAAATGTTAAAACATTTTAATTGGACTTTGCCCAATTCTGGCCATAAGTCCTCAACTTATCTTGAACTGAGCACATCTGCTCTTTCAAACAACTCACCTTGGTTCAAGGGTACATCCCTCCATTCCTTTTGATATTTGTCGTTGTAATTCCTCAACGTCTTCAAAGAGGTGACGGGTCCCGACAACCACACATTTCACGGACTGTGGGGTCCTTAAACTCATGGACTATGATGTCCTTAACCTCGATCGTGACGTCTTAAAACTAACATCGGACTGTGGGGTCCTTAAATCCACGGACTATGATGTCCTTAACCTCGACCGTGATGTCTTAAAACTAACATCGGACTGTGAGGTCCTTAAACTCACGGACTATGATATCCTTAACCTCGACCGTGATGTCTTTAAACTAATATCGGAATGTGGGGTCCTTAAACTCATGGACTATGATGTCCTTAACCTCGACCGTGATGTCTTTAAACTAACATCGGACTGCGGGGTCCTTAAAACCACGGACTATGATGTCCTTAACCTCGACCGCGATGTCTTTAAACTAACAATGGACCCCCATGTCCTTAAACTGGCAATCGACCGCAATGTCACTAAACTAAACAATAGAGCCCAATCGCTCTCTTGTCGGATCTAAACGATCCCGTTAAGTTGATCTTAGTCTAAAATTAGACTAACGTATCCTTAACAAACGTTTAAGTTGATCTTAGTCTCAAATGAGGCTAACGTATCCTTAAACCCAAACCCCCAAACCCAAATCTAAGAAAGATACGGATTTGGACTAGTCCACGCCCTACGGGCGACAACATAACTTAGTCTCCGTATACAATCCACGGGCAACCAAACACAAAACAAACACCCACGACACGAAGTGACCATATGGAGAAGGAGAAAGTTGTTACCGCGATGCGGTAACGTAATTAACTGCAGGGGCTTGCGCCTGCAGGGAAGAGCGTCCCCACAATCAAAAACACCTCAAACGAGGGGGAATCTGACGAAGTCTGCTACATCGGACGCATCCGTTTAAACCTTCGATACATGGTGCCATAAATCAACTTGGCATCTTCGGAGAGGTGGACGGATAGCACTAATTAGCATCTGTCCCGAAAATCAGGCTAGACGTTCGCCGCTTCTCCGCGGCGTCTTTCGGAGGGGAACATTACTAAAAGGAGGGTGTTTTATATGAATTAAGAAATTTTAAGTTAATTGTGATTTATTACACACTATTTTAATGCTAATCGCGGTTAAATATCGCTAATCGCGCATTAAGTATCTTTTGTGCAAAACATGCACCGTATCATTTTTACACTTGTGTTACATTTTATAACCATGGTTACATTTGGAATTTATGTGGTTGGTTTTAAAAATGAAATGGAAAAGAAAAGATAAGGAAAGAAAAGGAAAATGGAAATGTTAAACAATTGAGGGATGGGCATGAGAGAGAAAGAAGTGAGGGGTCAAACCTAGGTCATGGTCTTTGTCTCCCTCTTCATTTTATTCATCCGTTTCCTTTCCTCTCTCACCATTTGCTGCTGCCCATCTCCCTCTTCCTCTTCACCATCACAAACAACACCAAAACATCATCTCCTCTTCACAAAATTTGTGCACAAGCTTACAAGCTACACTTTGGACCTAGAAAGTTTGCATGTTGGTGCTCTAGGGGATTCATGAGTGCCAAATGAGTTAAATTCTGAACCTTTAGTGTAGAATTTGGTTTACTTTAGCTTCCATGCATGTTTAGAAATGATTAGGCGATGTTTAGTGGATTTGGAAATTCCTAGAAAAGGATTAGGGTTTGAATTGATTCCAAAAGCATAATTGAGGTTAGTAGAGGCTATACAACTCCTGTTGTGATGATTTAGTGGACTAAACCTGAGACTAAAACCCCCAATACGAACTTTGAAATTCTACAGATACGGAAATTGTGGAAATTGTGATGAGAAAATTGAATCTGCTAACATTCGGAGACCTGAAAAATTATTTAGCAAACACTGAGAGATAGGCAGGCACCCAGAAAGCTTTTCCGAGGACCAGAGACCCTACCTCCACCTTTGGGCCGCAGATTTATTCCATCTGGCCTCAATTTGCGGCCAGGGTGGGTTGGGTTTGGTTCGTGCTTCGTCTGTAGCTCCATCTCCAGTAAATTAGACCCCTCCTGTATGCAAAATTGGCTAATTTCAGGATAAAATCTGGGACCATTTTCATGAATTGTTGTTTTGATTTGAAGTTATATTTTTTGTATTTTGGATTCTGGATTTTAGTATTTGCGTTTTACCTCGATCACTTGACGTTTGTACGACGATATCAAAGGTTGTTTGGTGGTTTTGAAGGCGTAGTCCATAGGTTCTAACCTATAGGCTTTTAGCGTGTCGTTTTGGTTTTGAATTGGGTTTTAATGCGGCACAATACGTTATGATGTGTAGGTACCCCCGCGAGGACTTCGAGAAGACAAGAAAGCGCGTGGCGATGTCGGCAACGGAAAGCAAAGAGCAAGGTGAGTAGATATAAATCTACGGGGGGAAGTCGAGTGGATGGCGTATAGCACCCCCGCAGTTCATAGTGTAGTTGATGATATGTTATATATTTACAGATGTGTTGTAAATTTGAATGATAGTGTCGTGGTTGATTTCTTAGTCGCGAACCATAGGATAGGTTTGAACACACGCACACACACCCTTGCATGCATTATTGTTATTACTTGTGCGTATATGGAGATACGTATACACACACACACACATCGGTATGGGACTAGACATATATATATATATATATATATATATATATATATATATATATATACGTATACCTACACAATGATGATGAGGATTGTATATGGTATTTAGAGATAAGTCGATGAGTTGGGCATGATGCTATGAGATCGGTGATATGTTTTGATTCGTATTAGGAGATACGACATGAGATTTTAGCGGGCCTTTAGGCGAGTGTTTCATACACGCATATATATGCAGATGTATCAATTTGTACTAGACTTAGATTAGTACCCCCAGTTCATGAGATATGATGATAATGGATACCAGATAAATAATGAGATAAATGTGATATTTGACCCGTACCCAGATTTAGGATGCCGTAAGACGGATTTACGTACGAGCTATATATTGATGATAGATCCGCACTCTTGACTCGAGGATGTCATATTGTATATTGTATCGTATGTGATACTATTGAGGCGGATCACCGACAATTATATTTATATATATCGACTCAGATTTATGTGGTTTTCCCTTACCTTTCCGGTTAGACTGTTTGTTTAGTCATGTAGTTTACTTATAGATGTTAGACTAGACTTGAGTCATACCTATTTCAAAACTAACGAAACGTGAGTATTTTAAAGACAGGCCAAGGGATTCTACGGATATTTTCAAAAGACGCATTTTTTCTTAAAAACACCGTAGCCCTCATTTTTTTCTAAACACCACGATTCGTCTTATTTCAAATGGCAAAACTGTATGACATATATATTTTGATGTAGATTCTTCACTGTTGTGTTTATTATTCATTTTCCGCATATTCTTGCTATTCGCATCGCGTTGCATGTTTAATGTGTTTATTGTTATATTAAACCCATGCTGTTAGGACACCGGCACCATTATCGATGATGCGTATGTTCCACGTACACCTGCTTGCCGACTCACACACTTCATCATCGATAATTGCCATGTCACTACACAGTAGAATTGTTGCATCAGGATATGACTCCTTGCATGATATACTTGCGTACACACATATTGTACACCCATACTTGCATGTATACGTATTTGCACGTACATAGATGATTCTGTCTTGATTTTGGAGATTTGGGAACCGCAAGATATATTTTAAAACTGGATTCATTTTAAAAGATCGGTTTTCCCTCGATATGTGCAAATTACCGTTTTATGTTGCATGATTTACCGATATGCTTACATTTCTATTATATGTCGCATACATCATGCTTTATGTTTATACGCATTGAGATATGTTGTTTCCATGATATTTCTAGATTTGAGAACCGTAGGTATTTCAAAGGAAAGTATGTGCTGTTTTAAAAACCCGGTTTCTCTTGATATGATATTTCAGTGCGTCCACCATGAGTTTTATCGATTCTGATATATATATATATACCCCATGCGAGGAGGAGTCGTGGGCCGTGTGCGGGTATATTGTGGGGCCCGGTATGGTACCCTGGGGCAAGAAAGGGATGATGTGTATACAGACGGTGAGCCTGTCAGAGGGACTACTACCTACCGGTGATTGTATTTAGGCTCGGCGGATATCCGGAGGAAACCGACCAGAGTTGAGAGATGATATGGGCCGATCCGGACTGACGGAGCCCGTGGACCGATCCGGACTGACGGAGCCCTATATATATGAGGATTTACGTGCCGATGCTGGGCACAGGTTTCATGATGTTTTCGAGTGTCGATGCTGGACACTCAGGTTCCATAATTTTGATGTGTCGCGAGGGACACACGTTGATTTATATCCTCATACTTTCATGCATATGCTTTATGATATTTACATGCATGATGTTTTGTGTCATTGGTTGACCCGTGGACGAGATTCACACGCATACAGGCATTGATTATATTGTTGGATGATATCCACATACTTATAAACATGATGCTATAGTTGGCACTGATTTCATTGATGATACCTCATGTTTATGATATGTTGCTACCTGAGGCACTGACATGAGCACTTGGTATTACACTTATGTTTAGATGTTTACCCTTGCCACCTTATCATGCTTCAGACTTTATCATATTGAGGATATATATTACTGATCGTTTGACCTAGGATTGAGTCATACCTACGATTTCTTCTCTGTGATGTTTTCTACTCACGAGTTGGCAACTCACCCCCATTGTGCCACAGTTCTTGCAGGTTTTTGCCGTACAGGTTTCTTTGCGTCTTTCTGGCACACTACTTCCTTCCTAGACGATTGCTTTGGTAGGTGGGTTCACTCGCATCGTGACCACCATTGTACTTATTTATTTTTAGTTGTATCTAGTAAAATTCCATCAACCAGACTTGTATTTATTTCAGAATTAGAAAACTCGTTGTATATTCTTTCGACCTTAGAGTCGCACATTGTATTAGTATGGTTTTCTTGTTGATTTTGAGTTTTCCTTTTGAGTTTTGATCATCGCCCTTCGGCGTTGTATATTATTTTGCTTGCGTGGTTGTGACCGTCAATTGACGAAGAGCTAGCTCCCGTTTGGGGATGCCTTTTATCATTGTGCATATATTATTCATGTTGTACCCCGTTTGGGGCCAGTATTTACAAAGGAAACTCTGCCGAAATTTTCTAAAAGGACTTGAGATTTTAAAATGCATATTCGGATTATGCTATTAAAACCATTTCTTTAAAACCAGTTTTCCGTCATTTATTATTTAAAATGGTTTAGATTTCTGGGATTTCTTGGCTTACTTGAATTAGATGGGGTCCTATAGACTTCATAAGATTCAAGTGCCAGTCGAGTGCCACTTCGGGTCGTGACAGGTCTCCATGATCAAGCTTGATCGTCGGTCTCCCTCCATCGAAGATAATCCACCTGAGGATTTGTAGTTCGAGCTCCAACCTCAAAGACGAGGTAACTAGAGTACCTAGTTCGCTAAACTAGATAGCGTAGAGGATGTAGAATCTAATGATGGATTAATATGTCTCATAACACCCTAGGTTTCTCAACATATGAGACTTTTATGGTGGAGGTAGAAGAAGAGAAGCTTGAGGGGATGAGAGCGTTGTGTGTTGAAGCAACCATAAAAAAATGGCCATGTCTTGTGAACTAAAATGAAGCATACACTTAATTCATCACATGAATCAAGCATGCCACAATAGTCTCCAAAGCATGAGTCACACCACGAGTCAGCCCATGAGTCACCGAGTGAGCCATGCTTCATTTAATACAAAGAACACATCATCCCTCCACCTCATTAACCATTTAATCAAAATGGTTATAAACAAATGAGGTGTTTTCTTCTAGAAGCACCCTTGTAATAAATTACAAGAATTCCCCTCACCGTATATACATACCCGTATCCGTATTCCGAAAAAATACGAATACAAAGAGACAAAAATAATCCAATAATATAATACTAGGATCCGGCTTAAACTAAAGCCCACTAGTATTATCCGTCCGAATCATGATACGTGCACAAGTGCACGTATATAATCGAACCCTGCCGTAAAACCATATGGCCTCTATATCGTTTCGTCCGAAGCAAGGAAACCCTCTGTATGGGACTTTATAGACTCGTCAATACGCTGGCAGTGGGTTTAACCACAAGTACGTCAATGACACTAGCTGTACGTAACGGCGACCCAAGTATTGAGCGAAAGGAAGGCCGACGGGCAAACTCATCCGAACCCTACTGAGCCTGTCCGTGACAATCTCCGTACAGTCCGGTATGTTCATCTAAAAGTATCTCATATCGAGTCTAGGGGTGGATAAAGTCAGACCCCTAATAACGCGATATTTCGTGTCGGTATGAAGCCCATCACCAACTGAGAAACTACTGATCCAAATCAGTAATTCTCGTCTACCATGGCCAAGAATTTCTGGTGATGGACACCCGTGCACTTCGCTACATCAACCCCCAATACCGGGAGAGAAGAATCACCGACGATCCGCTCACTGCCTCCATGTGGCTCTGGACTGTTCCCAACTAAAACCTATTTGCACGACTCCTTTGGGCCGTGGTAGGGTAGTAATCAAAGCACGGTGGGAACTTACACGAGACAAATGACGATCTCAGGTCGACAGACTAACCTGTACACATGTCACCTGGGAACTGCTATCCGACAATAGGTATAATACCAACTAGCATGTTCCCGGCGAGTCTGTCCAATATACTCAAAACCCAATGGGCACCTGTATACTATCTTAGGCGACTAACTGATGGCTTGTGAGACCGGCCACCGCCCCTCATCGGGGTCTCGATAAGTACACACTAGTCTACCCCGGAGTATCGATGCCCAGTCTCGATACTTCCTCGACTAGGGACATTTAAGGATGTGCTTATAGACCACCAAGCTCCCACGTATATGATCACCATCATAATGCTGGCAGTAAAGCAAGAATCCTATGGGCTATATCAACATGTAATAGTGATCTGTAATACCACATAATACATGTACATGATGATAAAGGAAATCCATATAGCATACTATCATTTTGAGTAAGTATGTTCTATCCGTATAGGTCCTCTCTCAATCATCATAATCACCAGCCTGTGATTACAATAATTGCCTTGAGAGAACTATAGCCAATAATCTCCCACTTGCACTTAAAGCTAATTATTGCGGTGTCGCATACTCACAGCCCGTGTGATACCGAACGCCCAAGTTCTCTACTAATCAGTCTCATAAAGCTCGTTTGTGAAACTATTGCGTTCGAGAAATAGCCTCAGTGAGTGGATCCGCTCTAATGTTTCTATCTTTATCTCTCTATATATTAATTTCACGGAGAAATACTATCTCATGAAATGAGCAATACCTGTCTTAGAATTTGTCTAGATATCTGATGGGACCCAGTTCACAAATGAACTCCAAATCCAACAAACTTCTTAGACTATATCAGCCACTGAATTTAATCAGTATTCTGCGGCATGTCTTCCTCAGTATCCGCTTGGACCACATGTCTAACATACTGCCCCTCAAAAGAGAGAAAACAATAACTCTGATAGTCACTCCGTCATCCAGGTCTTCTTGGAAGCCTGAAATGATAACCGCCTCGTGAAGGAGGCTGCCGTTACCATATACTAAAAACATCCACTTATGTTCATAACTGCTTTCCAACGTTTCTCCAGGATTGGATTAATATATGTTTATTGCAGCCAGTGCAAAAGCAATATGTGGTGTTATACTTGACATCTAATGATTGACTCAATTGCCTAAGCAAGTGATATACCAATCATGCAAATCTCTCTCCTCATCAATCTAGAAGACATCTATTTAGATAGGTTGACTCCATCACCTGCGGGTACACCACCATGCCAGGAGTTGTCCATTCTAAAACAATTTAGAATAGTGTCAAGTACCCGAATTGGGACACTTCTCAAATCTAGATCTAAAATCATAGATCTAGTTACCAGAATCCCTGATATTTTATCTATATTCTATGAGAAGAAACCACCTTATGACAATCACATTATAACCGATCGTAGTATAGGAAGATCTATATTCATGTACATTTCAAAAGTCCGTTCGAGTGAAGCAGAGAGATCAGTACGAGTCAACTGTGCAGGATTATACGGTGCAGGTGTGTTGACTGGATCTTGAAAGTTTTGTGATTTTCGTGTTGATTTTGCTGTTGGTTCCAAGCAAAGTTAGGATGATTCCTCCAACCCTGATTATATGTGGAAGAATACGGATCGTTTCTAGGTCTTTGAAAAGCAGCATTGGTAAATTCTTGATCTTGAAACGGAGAATTCAAAGGACATTCTTCCGTCAAATGAGAAGGATCAGAATAGCATCCACATACAGTTTTGGGGAGCGACATCGGATTTAGGGAGGCTGCTAAAATTTTTTGTTCCATAGCTTCTAGCTTCTTTTGCATTGCTGCCATCTCAGCTCTAACACCTATGGAAACATCAATTTGGTGAATGCCACCCCTAGACGATGACTGGTTTACACTCTCCCACTGTAAGGATCTTTCAGCGAAATCTTCTAAGAATTTCCAAGCTTCCCCATCATCTTTGGTGATAAAAGTGCCTTGACACATGGCTTCAAGGTTCTGTTTAGTGGTAGGATTAATGCCCTCATAGATGATTCTGCACAGATCCCATCTAGGGATTCCGTGATGTGGACATTGAACCAACAGATCCTTGAAGCGTTCAAAACACTTCGAGAATGGTTCATTCGGAAGCTAGGTGAATTGATTTATTTCGCTACGGACTCGAGCTGTTTTATGATTCGGGCAGAATTTCTTAAGGAATGCTGCGACGAATTCTTCCCAATTTGAAATGGAATGTGCGGTTGTGTTATACAGCCACTTCTCGGCTATATCGCACAAAGTAAATGGAAGAAGACGGAGACACATAGCATCCACAGAAAGCAGTGAAGTACCCATCATTGCGCATACATTTTCAAATTTGGTAATAAATACGTATGCGTCTTCAGACTCGAGACCGTGATATTTGGGTAGAAAATTGATGTATTGGGGTTTTATTTCAAAATTATCCCCGTTGGCTGGTGGAATGGTGAGACAGGTCGAAAGAGGACCTCGCATAGGGTAGCATCTCTCTTGAAGAGAGATGCGGGGTGGATTCTGCGCACCTACGGACGGTGACAGAGTAGTGGTAAAGAAGTTCGATGGAGAACCGTCCATCGATATGGGTGTGGTGGTGGGTAAAGAAGAAGTAGACGTAGAAATACCGACTTCGGAGTCGATCGGGGGAACGCGGACAAGTCGGGCACTAGAATCCCGTGTCCAGCCTATCTTGCACTGAAGGGTTTAGTACAAGTGGCAGCGTTAATATAATTAAGGAAAATGTGGATTGGTGTTTGTTTTGAAAAGGATACGGATTTTTTTTTTTTTTTTGAAAAAATGCAAATCACAACAAATGCACAAGCACAACCCTAAGTCTAATGGTCACCTAGGTCAAGTGTCTAGACCGCTCCTAACTGCCAGGAGACAAATCGCAGGATCAATCCTCTACTACCTCTTTGTCTCTCCTGTGGTCAGGTAAGTGCCAGGTAAGTGGGAGGTTCTCCACTACGTAAGTAGTGGGCCTAATTAAGTAACCACTTGCCTTAGACACACTTGCCTCAGACACCACAAAAGAAACGCGGATAAGCAATAGATTACTCACGACCTTCTCCTATCCTAAGTGAGCGCGACGGTCCTTAGAGTCAAGTCTAGATTTCTTTTAGTTAATGAGGGTAATGCGGATGCAGTTTTGTGATTTTCGGGGCTTAGGAAGGGTAATAAACTCCCCACCTAATCTGAATTTGGTCGTGCCCCTTAATTTCCGTATTAAAAATGCAAACAACCAAGATCAAACACGCAAAATTTTTGCTTTTTGCGGCGCTGCGAATTTTTCAAAGAAACTTGCAGAAATTGGTTAATGGAGCAGATGAGGGAGGAGATAAGAAAGTTAGGAATTCACCGAGAAATTTTCATGCGGCGAAGCTATGGATACGCCACGGAACCGCCGCGGGAGCCTAGCAATGGCTGCGGAAATGCGGTTGTACTGTTTATCACTGCACCAAATTTTCAGGAACTGTTCCTGTTCACCTCCTGAGCTCTCTGGAATATTCAAAATATTTTTCCTCAAGCTCCACAGATTCCAGATTTCCTTGCAACAAATCACAACGAATCGTTTAGTGTTTGCGCGAATTTTGATCTAAAAATTCTGATGGAATAAATTTTTCAACTCAAATTTCAAAAACGAAAAAATTAGCACACGATCCCCGGCAACGGCGCCAATTGATTGAATGAAATTCTCGATGTTCGTGTCGGTAGAAAATGTATAGAAATCACAACTAAAGAAATTTTTGACCGCAATCAATAACGGTGTCGTATGTAGGGCGTTAGCGAGTGCGGATCGTCCACAGGGAAAGTGAGATTTGCTTGTAATTGAATTAGATGAGTCAAAAATTAAAGAGAAAAGAAAAGACAATTCGATTCAAGATTTAAAAGTGAATTTCAAGAATTATCTAGATCTAAATCTAATAAAAAGAAAACATTAAAAATTAAGAATCAAGAGTTGATGATATCCAATCGAATTAGGTTTCAAGAATCGAAGTGAGGCTCGTAGGAATCTATCGAATCTATAGACGTGATGAAAACTAGTGATTACGTTTTCTTATCCATTAATGATTTGATACTAGATCGATGACGATTAATCGAGGTTTAAGGATCTTTCGAAGAAACTAGGGTTTCTTCATCTCATCCTTTGTCCTTTCGATGAATCTCATTTAAAAGCTAGCCTCTAGTAGAATTAATTACCGATCGTTGAACTCTAGTTACGAGCGAAAACATTCAAGAAAGCATTTCTCTCGAAACTAGATTGTCGATGATTCAATCTACAAGAGTTTACAAAACTTATAGGAATTAAGAATCGTTTCAAGATTTTTAACATCATCATCTACTGATTTTCTCGATTCCTCCACGAGCGGAGTTTTTACTCTAGCATCATAACAAGAAGCACAATCAAGAATTGAGATCTCATCACAAATGCAAGAATGTAAAGAAAGCAAGATTAAAGATCTTCACGTTTTATTATTCAACAATTCGTTACACTTCGCTCAAAGAATACAAGAAATTGAGGAGAGAACTAGATCGTCGAATTGAGGGTCGCATCGTCTTCGTGTGTCGCGGATCGTCTTGGACCACTTGGTCGGATGAAGATCGGCTTCGCTCCAAAAAGGATTGTTGATTTCTCTCTTGATTGGTACTCGGTGATCTTGATTTTGGGCTTTGGATTTGGATTAGGGTTACAAGTTGTGTCACTCAACTTGTGTTGGGAATTGATGGAAGGATCAACAACCTTAGAATAGAAGCTTTAGGGTCCCTTTTATAGCCTTCTCCTTAGCTTCCCCTAGAAGCTTGATTAGGATTAGCTTCTTTCATAAGCTAGGTTTAGTTTAGCTTCCCTTGTAAGCTTGGTAGTTAGGAAGAAGTTTCTAGAATTAGTTAGTTAGAGCTAGCTTCCTTCATAAGCTTGGAGGTTAGGGAGAAGCTTCTAGGCTTAGGTAGTTAAGTGAAAGGCTTGCTTGAGAAGCTTGAGAGTGTTTAACTTGAACAAGGAGCATTGATGTTCTGACAGAAGCTTCTGGAGTTATCTGGAGTTTGCATTGGCTGAAATGAGTGTGGACCTTTGAATGAGAAACCTGATGGAAAGCTCAGCTGACGTCATGCTTATGTGGCCGCGGATCCGCCGTGGGAAGGCGCTTCTGGCCGCGGATCCGCGGCCCATTAGAGGCTTCTGTGCATGAACTTTCTTGATAATGTTGGTGCCGACTGTAGGTGTACTTTCTTATGTGTGGAATCTTATAATTCTCTTTAGTTCACTGCCAGATCTCAAGTTTTGGACTTGGCGTATTTTTATCAGCACTTTTCACCGTTTCGGCTCTTTTCCTGGAATTTCCTGCACAGATTCTCGAGACAAGTGTTGCGCTATACAAAGATTATGCGATGCAATGATAAACACTCAATTTCCCTCAAAATGCTAGTTTTAATACATAACACATGTTATTTGGTATTTTACAGTCAATTTGCTAATATGTGCTATATGTATACCGAACACCTCTAGATGAGTGCAAAAGGTAGGGAAATTGATGTGTTAGAAATGCAATATTTTCGACTGATCAAATTCCCCCAAACTTATTTTCGGTCGTCTCGAGCGAACTGTTTTATTAAAAAGAGAAGGAGAAAATAAAGAAAGAGAAAAACTAACTAGCACACTTTCGTAGGCAACACGATTGCACTGAGCACATGCAACAAGCCTTTAAAACTCTAGGTGTCCCTGGTAGGAGGAGTGTTGTCTTCTGAGGGTTTTCAGCGGATTGCACCCAAAAAATCCAATAATAAAAGGAAGATCGTGAAAATTACATATAAAGATAAGAATTGTAAAAGAAAGACTTTGAAAATTAGAGTTTCCAACTATACTAGTTTTTCGGTTGTCATGAGCCCTATCTTAATAGCCATGAAAAGATGTTAGAAATCATATCATCCCTCAATAAAACATCTTCTTTATTCTTCATTCCTATCTTTCTTCCAAATATCGATCATATACCCCTACGTGTGTGTAAAGAACATCCCTACACCCGGAGAATTCAATTCAAGCTATCATACTCTTATCCATCTGCCTCAGTACTTTTTAATTTGATCAATATATGGATTTGCTCACACATTTTTCATGCGACCGTTAATACTTCTTGAGGTACTAACCGACCGATTACTCATGTGCTTGCTTATTAGGTGTATTTTCCTCGTCTTGCACCACCTAAGGCTTAGCAGTGACTCCCAGACCAGTTGGTCTAAGGCACTAGGTGATGAAGCACCCTCGCTATATTTTTTTATTGCTGCCTTGGCGATAACAAAACCAGTGTTTATTTTTCTTCACCATTTTATATTTTCTTCATTTATAATTTCCTTCATACTTTGGCTTTTAGACAAGAGCATTTCAAGGTATTCTCTACTATCCCGAGCTTCAAGACGTGTGTAAGTGCGTATAGTAGGGTATCAACATTCAAATGTTTGGCTTCCAGAATAGGAACTATTTTTCAGACTTATTTTTATCCTCAGATTAGTGACTTCTTTCATCTTACTAACCCTTAGGACAACAGCTCATAATCACTTATTACTAGTTCGTTTAAGAAAACTTCTAATTTTCTTGGTTTTCTTAAATTTTTCCAATCTTTTGGATGTAATTTTTCACTATCTAATCTTTTATTATCTTATTTATGTACAACTTTTTTTATTTTTTTTTATATTTTTTTTTAAATTTTTTTTATAGGTTTTCAGAATGTTTTGTGCTTATGCAAGGTGATATGCAAATGATGCGAAAATAAGCACAAACCTCCCCCAAACTTGTTTTCAACAGTGACCTCCTGTTGCCATCCGCTAAATCTTAAAAAACCTGTAAGCCCGGGAGGAAATTTATTAATGGGGGTAATAAATATGATCGTGAAAATCCTCCCCCAAACTTATTCTTTTCACTCACCTCCATTCAAAAGATGATACAGTAATTTACAGGACATGGAGGTGAGACGGAGGAATTTTAATCAAGATAAAATGGTTCCTGTAAAAACAGGAGCTCCTCCGTGGTGTCAGTGGAAAAATACGGCTTTAATCTATGTCCATTCACTTTGAAAAATGTACCAATTTTAACATTTTCTACCTCAACTGCCCCATGCGGGTATACAGACCGCACAATAAAAGGTCCTTTCCACCGAGATCGTAGCTTACCCGCGTGAAGGTGTAGTCGTGAATCGTAAAGAAGGACTTGTTGACCAGGTGTAAAAGTTTTCCTTAAAATGTTTTTATCGTGAAATACCTTAGTCCGATTCTTTACAATTATAGCGTTATCATAAGCTTCATCGCGGAGTTCGCTTAGCTCGTTTAATTTCAGCTTCCGAAAGTTGCAGGCTTGATTCAAGTCAAAGTTGATTTCTCTAATGGCCCACATTTCTTTGTGCTCTATCTCGACCGGTAAGTGACAAGCCTTACCAAACACTAACCTATAAGGAGACATCCCTAGATCGGTTTTATATGCAGTTCGGAATGCCCAAAGAGCATCCGTCAATTTGGTCGACCAATCTCTTCTATTTTTCGAAGTAGTTTTCTCCAGAATTTGTTTGATTTGTCTATTGGAAACCTCAGCCTACTCACTCGTTTGGGGATGATAGGGTGTGGAAAGTTTGTGGTTGATTGCATATTTCCGCATCAAAGTCTCGAAAGACCTGTTGCAGAAATGTGTCCCGTTATCGCTAATGATAGCGCGTGGGTGTCCAAATCACAAAAAGATGTTTTCTTTTAAGAACTTAATGACAACCCTTTTTTCATTAGTGCGACAAGGAATAGCTTCAACCCACTTTGAGACGTAATCAACCGCAAGCAGTATGTACAGATTCCCAAAGGAGTTGGGAAAGGGACCCATAAAGTCAATGCCCCAAACATCGAAAATTTCAACCACTAAGATGGGTTACTGTGGCATCTCATTTCTCCGGGAAATCCTACCCGTGTGTTGACACTGTATACAGGTTTTGCAATGATCAAATGCGTCTTTGAACAAGGTCGACCAATAAAAACCGCATTGCAAAACCTTCTCCGCCGTCTTTCTAGGACCGAAGTGACCCCCACATGCCTGATCATGACTAAAAGATAGAACACTCTTGAATTCCTCATTCGGGACACACCGACGAATGATCTGGTCAGGACAATACTTAAACAGATAGGGTTCATCCCAGTAAAAGTGTTTTACTTTGGATAGAAAAGGATGTTTGTCCTGTTTTGACCATTCACTAGGGATAAGTCCCGTGACAAGATAATTCACAATATCCCTGAACCAAGGTTCATCGGATATGTTCAAGAGCCGTTCGTCTGGAAAAGAATCATTGATTGGCAGGGTCACAGGTGAAGAAGAGATGCGCGACAGATGGTCGGATACAACGTTTTCACATCTTTTCTTATCTTTAATAACAAGATCAAATTCTTGTAATAGAAGGATCCAACGTATTAGCCTACCCTTAGCATCCTTCTTCGCTAAAAGATGTTTCAAGGCGGAGTGGTCAGTGTACACAACAATTGGTGAACCAATCAAGTAAGGCCTGAATTTTTCTAATGCAAATACAACCGCCAAAAGTTCTTTTTCGGTAGTTGTATAATTCACTTGAGCATCGTTTAGGGTCTTACTTGCGTAATAGATCACGTGTGGCATCTTTTCAATGTGCTGTCCTAAGACTGCACCAACTGCAAAATCTGATGCATCACACATAAGCTTAAAAGGGTGGTTCCAATCTGGAGAAGATAAAACGGGGGCTGTAGTGAGAGAGTGTTTGAGTGATTCGAATGCTGCCTCACAATCCAAGTCAAAGTGGAAGGTCGTATCCTTGGCCAAGAGAAGAGTTAAAGGTCTAGCAATTTTGCTAAAATCCTTAATGAATCTCCTGTAAAAGCCTGCATGGCCAAGAAAAGATCGGATATCCTTGACGCTTTTGGGATGAGGAAGGTTTTGAATAACATCTATTTTAGCTTTGTCAACCTCAATGCCTTTCCGTGAAATAACATGTCCAAGCACAATTCCCTCTTGGACCATGAAATGGCATTTTTCCTAATTCAAGGTTAAGTTTTTCTCTTTACAACGAGTAAGAACTGCGTCAAGATTCGATAGGCAGTCAGAAAAAGAATCTCCGAAAATCGAGAAATCATCCATAAAAATCTCCAAGAAATTCTCGACCATGTCCGAGAATATCCCCATCATACACCGCTGAAATGTAGCAGGAGCATTGCATAACCCAAAGGGCATGCGATTATAAGCAAAGGTACCAAAAGGAAAAGTAAATGTGGTTTTATCTTGATCCTTTTTGGCAATAGGGACCTGATTATAGCCAAAGGATCCATCCATGAAGCAATAAAATTCACGTCCAGCTAAGCATTCTAGCATCTGGTCAATGAAGGGTAGAGGAAAGTGGTCTTTCCTCGTAGCGGCATTGAGTTTCCTGTAATCAATATATACACGCCACCCAGTTTGAGTGCGTGTCTGGACTAACTCATTAGCCTCATTGGTAATGACTGTGATGCCAGATTTCTTAGGGACGACATGAATTGGACTTACCCATTGGCTATCGGAGATTGGGTAAATGATACCATTGTCAAGGCATTTGACGATTTCTTTCTTCACCGCATCCTTCATGATGGGGTTCAACCGTCTCTGTGGTTCTCGGGTTGGTTTGGCTTCATCCATCAAATGTATATGATGTTCTACAATCAAAAGACTAATCCCTTTGATGTCAGCCATAGTCCAACCAAACGCCTGCCTATTAGATCTCAGTACCGTCAAAAGCGTGTTCTCTTGCTCTGATGCTAGAGAAGCGGATATGATAACCGGTAAAGACTCATTCTCACCTAAATATGCATATTTAAGATGAGAAGGTAAAAGTTTGAGATCTAATGCTGGCGGAGAAATAACAGAAGGTGGGATCATCGAATGATATTCGGAGTCACAAAGAAGCTCATAGCCTGTGAAAGATACAGACTCGGAAGGTGATGAGTCAAGAGTGTCGGACTCAAGCGTGGAAAATGTGTCCTCACTAAGATGTGCAAGATCAAACATTGATGTGGTAGTGTCGTCGAGATCTTCAAAGCAAAGTTCATCAACTTCGCAACTTTCGGGAGCAATCCGTGGACAGAACAAACATCAAGTATATGAGCAGAGGGTTCAAATGGCTGACTTCCAATTTTATAGATGTTCAGTTCAATTGTCATTTTTCCAAAAGATAGGTTCATTGAACCGTTTCGGCAGTTAATGATAGCATTGGAATTGGTAAGCAATGGTCGACCCAAAATCACCGGAATTTTATTCCATGGGTTTGCTACAGGCTGTGTATCTAGAACAATGAAGTCCACAGGGAATACAAATTCTCTGACTTTTATTAACACATCCTCCAGTTCACCCCTAGATTTGGTGATTGAACGGTCTGCCATTTAGACGTGAAGTGAGCTGGTTTCAACTCTCCAATCCCTAACTGCTCATAAACAGAGTATGGAAGCAGGATAACACTTGCGCCAAGGTCAAGAAGAGCACGGTTGATGTTTTTATCCCCAATAGAAATCGATATCGTAAGACATCCTGGGTCCTTACGTTTCTTTGGTAGCTGTGGGGTAAAAGCAGTGCTAAAATTATTAGTCATGAAGACCTTTTTGGGCACTTGAGTCTTCCTCTTCCTAGTGCACAAGTCTTTAAGAATTTTCGCATAAGCGGGGACTTGTTGAATAGCATCTAGGAGAGGGATGTTGATGTTAACCTGTTTGAACATTTCCATAATCTTCTCCATATGTGGACTTGATTTGTTACCCCTTAACCGATTCGGATAAGGTGATTTAGCAATAAGAGCTGGGTCCATCATAGGAGAAGGTGGTGTGTGTGGAAGTGATCCCAGAATAGGAGTGGGGATCGTCTCTGATGGACTAGAAAAGGGTTGCTGAGGTAACGAGCCTTGTGGGAAACGAAGAATAGGCTCGTGAGAAGGCGGTAGGGTAGAAGAACAAGGATCAGAAGTAGAAGTGTGTGTGTAAGGAATGGTCTCAGCCGGGGTATTGTTGATTGATTTTTCAGCATCACCAATCTCTTCCCCAACATGATTGTTCAGCACTCTTCCTGATCTCAACGTTGTGATGGCATTTACATTGTAATGCCCAGGATTCGGTAGGGGTTGAGACGGAAGTTCCCCTTTTTCTCTCGCACACATTTCGGCTTTTAATCGGCCAATTTCTGCTTCCATCGGTTTTAAACTCTCAGCTTGGAGGTCAGAGTTTTTCTTAAATTTATCGAGGGAAGACCTAAATTCGGCCGACATTTGTTTCATGTACATTTCAAAAGTCCGTTCGAGTGAAGCAGAGAGATCAGTACCAGTCAACTGTGCAAGATTATACGGTGCAGGTGTGTTGACTGGATCTTTAAAGTTTTGTGATTGGTAGGGGTGATGAGTCAGTTGAAATGGCTGTTGTGGTGGTGGAAGGGCCCTTTGAAAATTATTTTGATTTGGAACATCGTGTTGATTTTGCTGTTGGTTCCAAGCAAAGTTAGGGTGATTCCTCTAACCCTGATTCTATGTGGAAGAATACAGATCGTTTCTAGGTCATTGAAAAGCAGCATTAGTAAATTCTTGACCTTGAAACGGAGAATTCAATGGACATTCTTCCGTCAAATGAGAAGGATCAGAACAACATCCACATACAGTTTTGGGGAGCGACATCGGATGTAGGGAGGCTGCTAAAATTTTTTGTTCCATAGCTTCTAGCTTCTTTTGCATTGCTGCCATCTCAGCTCTAACACCTATGGAAACATCAATTTGGTGAATGCAACCACTAGACGATGACTGGTTTACACTCTCCCACTGTAAGGATCTTTCAGCGAAATCTTCTAAGAATTTCCAAGCTTCCCCATCATCTTTGGTCATAAAAGTGCCTTGACACATGGCTTCAAGGTTCTGTTTAGTGGTAGGATTAATGCCCTCATAGATGATTCTGCACAGATCCCATCTAGGGATTCCGTGATGTGGACATTGAACCAACAGATCCTTGAAGCGTTCAAAACACTTCGAGAATGGTTCATTCGGAAGCTGGGTGAATTGATTTATTTCGCTACGAACTCGAGCTGTTTTATGATTCGGGTAGAATTTCTTAAGGAATGCTGCGACGAATTCTTCCTAATTTGAAATGGAATGTGCCGTTGTGTTATACATCCACTTCTCGGCTATATCGCACAAAGTAAATTGAAGAAGACGGAGACGCATAGCATCCACAGAAAGCTGTGAAGTACCCATCATTGCGCATACATTTTCAAATTTGGTAATAAATACATATGTGTCTTCAGACTCGAGACCGTGATATTTGGGTAGAAGATTGATGTATTGGGGTTTTATTTCAAAATTATCCCCGTTGGCTGGTGGAATGGTGAGACGGGTCGAAAGAGCACCTCGCATAGGCTAGCATCTCTCTTGGAGAGAGATGCGGGATGGATTCTGCGCACCTGCGGACGGTGGCAGAGTAGTGGTAAAGAAGTTCGATGGAGAATCGTCCATCGATATGGGTGTGGTGGTGGGTAAAGAAGAAGTACACGTAGAAATACCGACTTCGGAGTCGATCGGGGGAACGCGGACTAGTCGGGCACTAGAATCTCGTGTCCAGCCTATCTTGCACTAAAGGGTTTAGTACAAGTAGCAGCGTTAATATAATTAAGGAAAATGTGGATTGGTGTTTGTTTTGAAAAAGATACGGATTTTTTTTTTGAAAAATTGAAAATCACAACAAATGCACAAGCACAACCCTAAGTCTAATGGTCACCTAGGTCAAGTCTCTAGACCACTCCTAACTGCCAGAAGACAAATCACATGATCAATCCTCTACTACCGCTTTGTCTCTCCTGTGGCCAGGTAAGTGGGAGGTTCTCCACTACGTAATTAGTGGGCCTAATTAAGCAACCACTTGCCTTAGACACACTTGCCTCAGACACCACAAAAGAAACACGGATAAGCAATAGATTACCCACGACCTTCTCCTGTCCTAAGTGAGCGCGACGGTCCTTAGAGTCAAGTCTAGATTTCTTTTAGTTAATGAGGGTAATGCGGATGCAGTTTTGTGATTTTCGGGGCTTAGGAAGGGTAATGAACTCCCCACCTAATCTGAATTTGGTCGTGCCCCTTAATTTCCGTATTAAAAATGCAAACAACCAAGATCAAACACGCACAATTTTTGCTTTTTGCGGCGCTGCGAATTTTTCAAAGAAACCTGCAGAAATTGGTTAATGGAGCAGATGAGGGAGGAGATAAGAAAGTTAGGAATTCACCGAGAAATTTTCGTGCAGCGAAGCTATGGATACACCACGGAACCGCCACGGGAGCCTAGCAATGGCCGCGGAAACACGGTTGTACTGTTTGATCACTGCACCAAATTTTTAGGAACTGTTCCTGTTCACCTCCTGAGATCTATGGAATATTCAAAATATTTTTCCTCAAGCTCCACAGATTCCAGATTTCCTTGCAACAAATTACAATGAATCGTTTACTGTTTGCGTGAATTTTGATCTAAAAATTATGATGGAATAAATTTTTCAACTCAAATTTCAAAAATGAACAAATTAGCACACGATCCCCGGCAACGGCGCCATTTGATTGAATGAAATTCTCGGAGTTCGTGTCGGTAGAAAATGTATAGAAATCACAACCAAAGAAATTTTTGACCGCAATCAATAACGGTGTCGTATGTAGCGCGTTAGCGAATGCGGATCGTCCACAGGGAAAGTGAGATTTGCTTGTAATTGAATTAGATGAGTCGAAAATTAAAGAGAAAAGAAAAGACAATTCGATTCAAGATTTAAAAGTGAATTTCAAGAATTATCTAGATCTAAATCTAATACCAAGAAAACATTAAAAATCAAGAATCAAGAATTGATGATATCCAATCGAATTAGGTTTCAAGAATCGAAGTGAGGCTCGTAGGAATCGATCGAATCTATAGACGTGATGAAAACTAGTGATTACGTTTTCTTATCCATTAATGATTTGATACTAGATCGATGACGATTAATCGAGGTTTAAGGATCTTTCGAAGAAACTAGGGTTTCTTCATCTCATCCTTTGTCCTTTCGATGAATCTCATTCAAAAGCTAGCCTCTAGTTGATTGAATTACCGATCGTTGAAATCTAGTTACGAGCGAAAACATTCAAGAAAGCATTTTGCTAGAAACTAGATTGTCGATGATTCAATCTACAAGAGTTTACAAAACTTATAGGAATTAAGAATCGTTTTAAGATTTGTAACATCATCATCTATTGATTTTCTCGATTCCTCCACGAGCGGAGTTTTTACTCAAGCATCATAACAAGAAGCACAATCAAGAGTTGAGATCTCATCACAAATGCAAGAATGTAAAGAAAGAAAGATTAAAGATCTTCACCTTTTATTATTCAACAATTCGTTACACTTCGCTCAAAGACTACAAGAAATTGAGGAGAGAACTATATCGTCGAATTGAGCGTCGCATCGTCTTCGTGAGTCGCGGATCGTCTTGGACCACTTGCCCGGATGAAGATCGGCTTCGCTCCAAAAAGGATTGTTGATTTCTCGCTTGATTTGGTACTCGGTGATCTTGATTTTGGGCTTTGGATTTGGATTAGGGTTACAAGTTGTGTGACTCAACTTGTGTTGGGAATTGATGGAAGGATCATCCTTAGAATAGAAGCTTTAGGGTCCATTTTATAGTCTTCTCCTTAGCTTCCCCTAGAAGCTTGATTATGATTAGCTTCTTTCATAAGCTAGGTTTAGTTTAGCTTCCCTTGTAAACTTGGTAGTTAGGAAGAAGTTTCTAGAATTAGTTAGCTAGAGCTAGCTTCCTTCATAAGCTTGGAGGTTAGGGAGAAGCTTCTAGGCTTAGGCAGTTAAGTGAGAGGCTTGCTTGAGAAGCTTGAGAGTGTTTAGCTTGAATAAGGAGCTTTGTTGTTCTGACAGAAGCTTCTGGAGTTATCTGGAGTTTGCATTGGCTGAAATGAGTGTGGACCTTTGAATGAGAAACCTGATGGAAAGCTCAGCTGACGTCATGCTTATGTGGCCGTGGATCCGCCGCGGGAAGGCGCTTCTGGCCACGGATCCGCGGCCCGTTAGAGGCTTCTGTGCATGAACTTTCTGGATAATGTTGGTGCTGACCGTAGGTGTACTTTCTTATGTGTGGAATCTTATAATTCTCTTTAGTTCACTGCCAGATCTCAAGTCTTGGACTTGGCGTATTTTTATCAGCACTTTTCACCGTTTCGGCTCTTTTCCTGGAATTTCCTATACAGATTCTCGAGACAAGTGGTGCGCTATACAAAAATTATGCGATGCAATGATAAACACTCCATTTCCCTCAAAATACCGGTTTTAATACATAACACATGTTATTTGGTATTTTACAGTCAATTTGCTAATATGTGCTATATGTATACCGAACACCTCTAGATGAGTGCAAAAGGTAGGGAAATTGATGTGTTAGAAATGCAATATTTTCGACTGATCATCAGGCTACACCAAGAGGGTCAAAATGTCGGCACTCCCCTGTTTATTTTTTTTTATAATTTTTTTTTTTGTTTTTTTATTGTTGAAAGAAAAACAAAAATATATACAAAAGGTCCACCCCAAACTTCAGTTAAACGATATTACTAGTCAATGCCAAACTTTGCAAAGACGAAAAGTCAACACCAACCAGTTGAAAAATTTATCTGTGTAAAATATCGTTCGGTGGAAGAACATGTTGTACCGAGCCAAGAAGAATTGGTGAAGAGATAAGTGGTGGTATGGACAGTGTAGTGAAGAGATAGGAGGTGATGATGAATGAAAACGAGAATGGGAATGATCAGAAATCAGAGGAATATTGGCATTCTCGTAGCTTATTAAAAGAAAAGGGGGTGGTTCAACTTCTAAAGGAGGAGGTTGATTATCCACACAATCCCCAAGATGTTTCAGTGGATCCTTTATTGACTTGGCATCATCCATCATATGCATATGATATTCAATTATGAGGGAACTAATCTCCTCGATGTCCACCATAGTCCAGCCAAAAGTTTGCCGGTTATCTTGTAAGACCATTAAAAGGGCTTTCTCTTGCTCGTGAGCTAGAGATGCCGATATGATAACGGGAAAGGTCTCATTCTCACCTAGGTAAGCATATTTAAGGTGGGACGGTAAGGGCTTGAGTTCGAGTTTCGGAGGCGAAACAATAAAAGGTAAAATTGGGGAATCTACCTCGAACTCAAAGGATTCCAACAATGGTTCGAAATCACTGTAAGCAACCGAATCGGATGGTTCAACTAACTCATCCAAAAATTCAAAGGACTCATACTCGGGCGGTGAGTCGTCAAAATCATCCGAAAAAGTAAAACATTCGTAATCAACATCGGTTGTGCCAATTGTGTTAGATTCAAGGAGGGACGCACTAGTGGCGTCAAAACTGTTGTCATCAAACAGAAATTTTTCAAGCTCGCAGTCCTCCTGCATGATTTCATGAATCGAGCAAACTTCTCGTGTACTAGTTTTAGGCACGGGGGGCAGAGTTCCTATCCTGTAAATATTGAACTCACTAGACATCTTCCCAAAGGATAGAGTCATAGAGCCATTGCAACAATTTATTACGGCATTGGAAGTGGCAAAAAATGGTCGTCCGAGGATCACCGGAATTTGGTTTTGTGGGTTAGCAACAGGTTGTGTGTCCATAAAAATAAAATCAACGGGGAATATGAAGTCCCCTACTTTGATCAACACATCCTCTAACTCACCCCTAGGATGGGTGATTGATCGATCAGCCATTTTAAGAGTACAACGAGTGGGTTTCAACTCTCCAACACCTAATTGCTCGTACACGGAGTAGAGAAGCAGGTTAACACTAGACCCAAGATCTAAAAGTGCTCGATTGATGTTCTTATCCCTAATTGTTATTGAAATTGTAGGACTGCCAGGGTCCTTTCGTTTTTGGGGTAAGGGTTGACGTTGTTTAATAGCATTGCTTACGGCACTAGCTACTAGCACTTTCTTGGGTATTTAAGATTTTCTCTTCGAGGAGCATAAGCCCTTTAAGATTTTCATGTAAGAAGGGACTTGTTGGATTGCATCCAAGAAAGGTATATTTATGCTAACCTGTTTAAATAACTCCACAATCTTCTCCATTTGTGGAGTTGGTTTATTGGATCTCAACCTGTTTGGAAAAGGAGCATTTTGAAAATCTGTTGAGTCCAATGTCTGTGGAGTAGATTGCGGAGTTGGAACGGATCCCAGTGATGGTGTGTTCGTGAAGTAAGAAGTGGGTCCGTGCAAACTAGAAGAAGTAGAGCCTTGTGAAGAATGAAGAATAGGCTCTAACGAAGAAGATGAAGATGAAGAAGAAGATGATGGAAAAGAAGAAGATGAAGAAGAACCACCGGAGGGGATGTCATCACTATTACCCACATTATTATGCAACACTCTTCCAGATCTCAACGTGGTCACAGCATTTACATTATGATTTTGTTGTTCATATGCAACATGTGCGTTGTGTGTGTGACCAGGATTTGGCAATGGTTGAGATGGAAACTTTCCCTTTTCTCGCTCTCTCAACGCAGCAGTTAGTTGTGCAATTTGGGCCTCAATAGATTTGATACTTTGATCATGTGAAGTATTGTTGTGCACCAAAGACTGAATGGAAGTCTCCAACCTTGTTGCGGATTGTGTAGATTGTTGTAGAAACGCATCTAGACTTCTTTCTAGCGAGGTAACCTTATCATCATTTGGTTGAACAAAATTGTTTGGAGGGTAAGAGTTGTTAGGCACAAAATTGTTCGTTTGATTTGGGTAAGGTTGTGGTTGGAAAGGTTGCTGGTATTGAGTTTGTTGGGGTGCTTGTTGTTGTGGAGGAGGAGGCCTTTGAAGTTGTTGTTTCCTTGGAATTGTTGATTTTGATTCCAAGCAAAATTTGGGTGACTCCTCCAACCCGGATTATAAGTCGAAGAGTATGGATCATTTCTTTGTCTTTACTGAAAGGCAGCATTGACTTGATCTTGTCTTTGAATAGGTGGATTATAAGGACACTCTTCGGTAAAGTGTGATGGATCCGAACAACAAGCACAAACAGTTCGTGGGGTTAAAGCATGGGCAGGAGAAAGCGATGAGATTTTGGTCTCAATTGCTTCTAGATTTTTCGTAAGTGCGGCCATCTCGGCCTTCATTGCTATCGATATATCTAATTGATGTATGCCTATCCTAGATTGACCAACAGAAGAAGTTGAGGTGGTCTTAGTGCTTTCCCACTGAAGTGTTTGTTCAGCAAGATCCTCGAGAAACTGCCAAGCTTCCTCACTAGATTTGGTTAGAAAGTGACCTTGACAAATGGTTTCCAGCAACTGCTTCGTTGCTGGGTTCAATCCCTCGTATAAAGTTTGGCAAAGTTGCCAATTTTCGATACCATGGTGAGGGCATTGAACAAGTAGGTCTTTGAATCTTTCAAAACACTTCCAAAATGGTTCGGAAGGAAGCTGGGAAAATTGTATAATCTCATTGCGAATTCTCGCAGTCTTGTGATGAGGATAAAACTTTTTAAGAAAAGCTTTAACAAACTCGTCCCAATTTTTAATTGAATGTGATGTTGTGCTGTATAACCACTTCTCGGCTAAGTCACATAAGGTGAAAGGAATGACCATTTGCCTTTTAGCATCATCTAATAATTGAGTTGTTTTCATCATTGCGCAAACGTTTTGGAATTTGATTATGAAGATATAGGCATCTTCGGATTCCAGTCCGTGAAATTTTGGCAACATATTGATGAAGTGGGGTTTGATCTCAAAATTATCCTCATTTGCCGGTGGGAGTGAAAGACAAGTAGGTAAGGCGGTGCGGACAGGGTAGAAAAGATCCTGGAGCACGATTCGTTGGGGTGCTTCAACAGGCGGGTGTTGCGGGTTATTCACACCTAACGGAGGTAGAATCAGTCCCGTGGATAAGGCGTTGTTAGGATTATATCCCGACATCCCTTCGGAGGAAGAATGTGAAGGTGAAGGTAAGGAAGTGGAAGGAATTTCGACTTCGGAGTCGAAAGCTTCGTCGGTCGGTACCAACGAGACACGGACTAATCGGGCACTAGTGTCCCTAGTCCAACCGGACATACACTAAAGAGGCAGTGTAGTCAAAAGGGTGAAAAACAGAATGTGGAGGTAAGAAAACGTCAATGGAAAGAAAGTGGTGTAAGTGGGGTGCATGGATTTTAGCGTCAAGTTGCATGTTTTTGTAAAAAAAAAATTCCTTTTTCTTTCTTTTTGTGTTTTTTTTATGTGGAGCTTTTTGCAAAAAAAAGATTTTCGATAAAGGGCTTAGACACACGTTCAATCAACCATAAATGCACAATCAGGCCTAGATCTAGGGTCATCTAAGTCAGCTTGACAGCTCCTAACTGTTCCAAAGGGTAAGAAGTAGGACCTCAAACCGCCTTTTCACCGCCAATTGTGGCCAGGTAAGTGCCAGGTAAGTGGGAGGCTCTCCACCACGTAAGTAGTGGGCCTAATTAAGTAACCACTACCTTAGACACACTTGCCTAGACACCACAAAGTCAGGTTAGGATCAACGGTCGATGCCTACAACTAGTCCTTTGTCCTATTGAGCGCGAAGTCCTTAGGGCTGAGTCTAATCTTTTTTAATTAATTGATGGTCAATTCAATATGCCTTATGTGATTTATGGGGTCCTGGGAAGGGTGATGAAATCCCCACCCAATCTGGATTGGTTTCAAGCCCCTTAAAGTCCGATTAAATATGCAAAACAGTAAACACCCACTTGCAAACAATTTTTTATATTTTTAGCGCGGCGCAAAGAATCCTGCACAAGATCAATTATTGGAAGGGGGAGAGATTTTTTTAAGCGCAAAGAATCCTGCAAGAAAGTTTACAGAGGAGATATTGGGGTTGCAGAGAAGAAGAAAAGAGAACTTACAGAGCTTTTTCCACCTGCTGACGTCACCAGGCCGCCGCGTTTCCGCCGCCAGATGACCTTCCCGACCGCGGTTCCGCGGTCTGTTTTTCTGTTCGGATCCCAAGATTTTTTCTACTTCTCTGTTGTTGTAATCCTCTGTTGTTCAGATCTTCAGTTTTCTGTTTCGCTCTCTGGATTTTTCCAGATCCAAACTCGTTCGTCGATCCTGCAAAATTCACACGAAAAACCCTTCAAACAATAAAAAGATGATAAATTTATATAAATTTTTTTTTTCAATTTTTATGATTTTTATAATTTATATTAATCCAAAATCGCAAAAAGAAAATACTACGCCATCCCCGGCAACGGCGCCATTTGATTTGTTCAAAGAATTTTATAACCGCAACCAAGAATGGCGTCGCTTGGTAGCTAGCCGGTGAGTACGGGTCGGTCCACAGGGATTTTGTGTATTTCCTAATTGTTCTAACGAGTTAATTTCGATTGTTGTCGGATTGATTAAATCTAAAAACTAAACTGATCTAAACTACAATCTTGCTAGGGTTAGGTTTAGGTTAAGTTTAGAAAGTCAATATTCCTCACCGCTTTCTATACCCAAATTAAGATCTATGAGGTGTTATGGTAATAATTAATAAAGTGGATTAGTACCATCGGGAAGAAACAGTGTTTCTTTTTCTAGGTTCTTGTCCTTCCTTTCTTAATTCTTACCCTAACCTCCATGGAAAACACGCTCAACTGGTCCTTTATACTACGGTATCACCGCTACCTCGTGGGATAGGGTGCCATAGGGAACGGTGTGTGTGTGTATGCATGGAGTCCTATTAATTATATGTGATGGACAAGAAAGGGGTGAGAGATTTTCATCTCTCAAGCCTTCCCCAAATCTAACCCTAACAAGCGAGGAGACTACTCGCTCATTAGGGAATTGAAAAACATATCTATCTATCTAACTAGGGCAGATAAGAAAATTATACTACGGCAGAATAAAAATTAACTAAGGCAATTAAATAAAACTACTTACTTTATTGATGGCACTCTCCAAACATTTACACAGGAATTTACAGATCTAAATAGATGAATAAAAAGAGGCATAACCTAAAACAAGTTTTAGGATTTCTATTTATAAAACATAGAAACCCTAGGTTTACAATCGTGTCATATCTGCAATTACAATTTTACCCCCTAAGAAAAAGACCTAGTCAACGCACCGCCAGCCGCCGCGAGATTTTGCGCCGACACGTGTACTTCATGGCCGCGGTTCCGCGGCCAAACATGGGGTTTGGCCGCGGTTCCGCGGCCAAATAGTAGTCTTGTTGGCTCAATCTTTCCTAGTTGCTTCTGGTTACATTCTGCTTCTTGTTTCTTTACTTGGTTTCTCAGTTTGTCTTCTAGATTTCTTCCAGATTTCCACAGTGAATAAAGTCGTGGACTTTTACCGCTTACTTTGTGTCGAAGTCTTGAACCTTGCACTGCCTTTGTACTCTGTGAACTTGTTTATTGATCTTCGTTTAGTCTTCAAACTGTAGGCTTGATCAAGATTCTTCCATTTGTTGGTCGTAGTCTCACTTTTGCATCGTCTTTTTATCTTTTTCACTGTTTTTGTTCCGAGAACCTGTAACCTGCAACTATGTAGTAGACATGGGTCAAAAGCACCTGTTTATTTGTAAAATGAATAAGAATGGGGAATATAATAATGCAAAATTATGATATGAACAATCACTCCCTACTACTTTCTTACCAGATCCATCTGTTATTCTGATGAAGTCAAATTCTATGACTGCCACATCAAAACTAGATGATATATCTCCGCTATACCTGCTTTAGTCTATAAATAGATATAAGCTACTTGCCCACCATGCTTCCGCTGCTCCCACTGACTATAACAATCCTCTGGCAGAGTCATATACACGTGCACTTCTAAAGCTAGTTTAGAACTATGTTATACCCATCCTCCTGCCGGACCTCATAGTCTAGAACAGCAATAGTGGCAAGTTTGGGTAATCAAAAACCTCTATGTCACCGTCTTTGAGAAGACCGAAGTACCTATCGGGTGCCTAAGATTACCCACAAAATCTGCGGAGTTGCTAATGGATCGTCGAAACCATTTGAATCTTTAGGTTCTTTTAAATTTCCAGTAATCGTTTGTGGTTCTGAAATCACTTCCAGTTCTATCATACTCCCACTAATGTTTCTGACAAGAATTCATTTTACTAAAACTGTGGTTAGTCAAGAACAATATAACTATTGATCTTTCAGATGGTAGAAAGTTAACCCTCGTCAATGCCCGGGATAACCCGCAAACTGCCGTTACTGAAACGTGCCTTGAGTTTGTCCAGATTCTGGTTTTAAGCGTCAGCCGGACAACTCCTTATACCTTAACATCGTTAAGATATGAATCCATTCTATATATCCAATATAGAAACGAAGGCACTAATTTAATTTGAACCAGATTCAAAATACATGCAACCGTTTCCAGTGCATATCAACCAAATGGAAGGAGGCCAAGCAGCACTACTCATCAAGGAATGCATCCACGTATGAGTAACCTGAAAGAGAAGCAAGTTCCCAAAACTATTACCTATGACGGAATACCTAACACAAGTATCTACATCTTCGATCACCTTGAAGAATCCTGATACTTGCAACATATGGTTCTCTACTTTATTCTTATACCTATATCTTCTCAAAATCTGGACCTTGTATTTCAACGAAATACTTATCTAAAACTAGAGAAGTCATGAGTGAACAGAATATAGTACGAGTACCAACCCTTTTGTCCTGACGGACATCGGACAACATACAATACTTTTTATAAGTCTACTGAGCTTAACAACTCAAACCCTGTGCGTCGAAGGTTGAAAATTGTACTATGGTTAAGAAGAATTACACCGCTATTGAATGCACATTACCTAACCATCAACTGATATAGGTAAATGTCATAGACATAATTTCAAAAAGTTATATCTCACTTTATAAAATAAATGTACAGATATATTAGTTTGAAATTGGTACATAACGACGGATATTCAAAACCAAATATTTGTCGTCAGGCAAAACCCAGGCGATTTCCTCAAATATCACCAATTACAAAGAATTCTGATATGTAGAGGATCTAATCATCCAATTCCCAATATCTTACTCCCACTCAGCATCTGTAATGCCATACAGATGTGAGAATCAAATATGTTAAATACATACCCTGGAGTCGGAATTTAATTGGGAAAACAGTTTTCAATTAACACTGCACAGTAAAACTGAAATATGAAAATGTTTCGAAGAAGTAAGCGGGTATTCCTAGTAATGCCACTTCCACTTTCCAGATTCATGACAGTAACCGTATATTTCATTGCCCTCACTCCAATCCCTTTACATGTCTTTACTTATTACCTTCTGTACACCACAATTAGGCTAATAGATTTTCTTCCTTCCCTACCCTTCGGTACCAGCCTAAGGTTTGGAAGAAGACTATCCAATAAGCGCAATAGGCGTACTCTCCTAATACTAGGAGCTTTCGCAACCTGAGAGAAGGTAAAGGGAAAATACAACTGAATAATCCTTATTCTATTTCTCCAGAACCAGAAACCATGCTTGAACTGGAACAAGTTCCTTCGAGTTCGTATGTAACTATACGATGGAATATCCAAGAAATGTGGATCTTCGTAGTGATACATAGTGTTCTAGATAAATGCAAAGGTGATATAGGAATGGCAGGGGTATACGCTATTTCGTCGTGAAAGATAGCATTCGCAATTTCCTTTGTCCTTAACTCTAATCCCTTTATATGTCTTTACTTATTATCTTCTGTATACCACACTTAGGCTAATTGGTTTTCTTCCTTTCCTACCTTTCGGCACCTACCTATAGTTTGGAAGAAGATTATCAAATAATTGCAATAGGTGTACTCTCCTCATACCAGGAGCTCTCATAACCTGAGAGAAGGTAAAGATAAAAGACAACCGAATAATACTATTCTATTTCTCCAGAACCGAAAACCATCTTCGAACTGGAACAATTTCCTTCGAGTTCGTATGTAACTATACGATGGCATACCCAAGCAATATGGATCTTTGTAGTGATACGGAGTGTTCTGGAGAAATGCAAAGGAGATGTAGGAGTGGCAATGATATATGCGACTTAATGACAATCCAAAAGTCAAAGTGTTTTAAGAAGGTTCGGTTAACTTGGTTCATGAGTTTTAGTCTAGGGCCAGGCCATGGTCGCTGCCAAAGAGAGAGAGAAAAGAAACACTCTGCATGCACTCTAACCTAGATCAGATTGGTCAATCACTTTATCTAATCAGGATGGCTCATACTGTTTCCTCGAATTCTCCTTCAAATCCTAAAAGGAGAATTAGTCGGGATCATCTAAAATCAACCGAGGAGTAACACATACTCATCAGTGGGAATCGGGATCCAGCTATCACCGCATGATAACTTGATGGAAGCCACTCAAGTCACCACACACCAGAAGGTATGCGCATGCCTGGAAAGTTTCCTGTATGTTTGAAACTCCCGATATGGTTTTTGCCCTTAGGACCCAAGTGACCTTGACGAATAATCAACAAATCAAAAGGTCCTAGTCAAGTTCAACCCGCCATTATCCAAGATTGCATTAGACCCACCCGCATGACCCTTGATGAATAATCAACAAAGTCCCTCGACCGTCCTAACTAATCGCATTATCTATGCAAAAGAAAAGTATTATAGAGCTACCACACACTACGTCTCGGTGAATAGCAATGACATACGTAGCACGAATACTAAGCAATACTAATATGAAATAACGGAGGGCTACGGCTGGTTTTTGGTGAAAAACCTTTAACGTAATGAACTTGATATCGTTGAAGGAACTAAGTGGTTTTACAAATATATAGTGGCGCAAACTTTTGTTAAAGAGGTCACTCCCTGTGAAGGGATCTCGGGTCTTTCCTCATCGAATGATGTGCAGGATATTCTAAACTGAATACCACGATGCAAAGCAAAAGAATCGACTATAGTGAAGTTATTACACCGACATAAACTTTTGCCCATGAGGTCACTCCCTATGAAGGGATCTCGGCTCTTGCCTCGTCGAATGAGGTGCTGGATATTCAGAACCGAATACCGCTGTGCAAAGCAAAAGGAAACGTCTGTAATGTCAGTTTTTAAAAACTTGGTTCCAACAACATCATATAGGTTTGTTTTCCTTGCATTAATTGGAATTAATGCAGTCCCATTAATTAAACCATATCACACCAGAAAAGAACGAAAATACAATGTACGTATATACCATCCGCATTCGCCAATGGGTCCCGTCATGCACCGTTAGGTTACTTAACTAACGGCAGAGTGGGGGCTGGACTAGCACGGATGCAAAACATATACAACATCTACTAGTATATATATATAAATATATATATATATATATCATTCGTCCCAGGCATGGTATAAGAAACATCAAAGAATCTCAGCAAGCAACACAGAACAGTGGATAATCTTGGAGCCTCGGGTTTCATTTGAGCCGCAAATGAAACCCGACGTTCCCTGTCGTATGGATAGCCTGTGTAATGAAAACCTGGACCCCTACGAGCGTGACAAGTTACCCGCCAATCCCAGAAGTGAGGCAACCCTAATTAACAAAGTAAAGGGCCACCCAACACTTTACGAAATCCGGTAACTTGAGCACCCTTCCGTGGATCAACCTGTACCCCTACGAATGCATCGAATAGCCCACCAATTCTAGAGTGAGGCCCCCTCCGTCCCAACGCCATGAGATGCGGGCCCGTTGCCCTCTAGAACCCAGCTATTCGAGCACTCCTCTACGGGATAATCCTAGTACAGAAAATGAAAATATATGTACAATGGTGACATCGACCTCAACCCAATCGTGCCCCAAACAAATAATATACAAACTGGCATAGACGGCAGTCCACATGTTGGACACTCGCCCCGCAATATCGAATGTAAAAATGAATCTGAACTGTACAACTATCATTGCACCACTGGCTATCCACCATGACAATCCAACCACAACCTCAGCACAACACAAAACATCAACATGAATGTTATGTTCGCAAACCCGTCTAATAGAACATATAGCAGTTAGACGGGTTATACCGCTCTAATGACATTCATGGTCACAGATAATAATGTATGTACTGAAAACTTATAAACGGTGTTAAAAATAACGACTTCGAAATATTCTGTATTGCCCCAAAACCAAAGATAACATAATATGCAATCTAGGCAAAAACAAACAATACCAAAAATCCAATATTCAAGATTCTAGAACACCCAAAACATTCCAAGACCCAACTCCCAACAAAAACCAGCGACGCCGGGAATATTGCCGTTCTCGCCGGCCATCACTTGGAATTTGTGTCTCGTTTTTAAACTGTGTCCTAGATATAACATAAATAGCCTTCTGCAATTGTTTAATTTTTTTTTGAAGACTATGAAAATTCGACAGAAACTTGAATATCGTTCGTATTGTTTCGGAGTTGTTTCGGTTTCGTTATGTTAAACATCGTTTAAACTGCTAGTTTAGGGTTTATGGTCTGTCTCTGATACCATGTTGGGTTATGCCAGAGCCGTGGCTATCTACCGTGACCGTTTGCGGAACAAATTTTTTTATAAACTGACGTTAGAACAACCCGATAACCCGGATCTACTATAAACCTATAAGCTAGCAAACTAAAGATAAGTTAGAATAGTTATACCGAATGATCCGTGTCCTTCAGTCTTTTACCATCTTCATAACCTCCTAGTGGCTTCCATTACCAAGCTTGATCGTCAGTCTCCCTCCATTGAAGATGATCCACCTGAGGATTTGTAGTTCGAGCTCCAACCTCAAAGCCGAGGTAACTAGGGTACCTAGTTCGCTAAACTAGATAGCCTAGAGGATGTAGACTCTAATGATGGATTAGTATGTCTCATAACACCCTAGGTTTCTTAACACATGAGAATTTTAGGGGGGAGGTAGAAGAAAAGAAGCTTGAGGAGATGAGAGTGTTGTGTGTTGAAGCAATCATCAAAAAATGGCCAAGTGTTGTGAATTAAAATGAAGCAAACACTTAATTCATCATATGAATCAAGCATGCCACAATAGTCACCAAAGCATGAGTCACAACACGAGTCACTCCATGAGTCACCAAGCGATTCATGCTTCATTTAATGCAAAGAACATCTCATCCCTTCACCCCATTAACCATTTAATCAAAATGGTTATAAACAAATGAGGCGTCTTATCTAGAAGCACCCTTGTAATAAATTACAAGAATACCCTTTACCGTATATACATACCCGTATCCGTATTCCGAAAAAATACGAATACAAAGAGACAAAAATAATCCAATAATATAATACGAGGATCCGGCTTAAACCAAACCCTACTAGTATTATCTGTCCGAATCATGTTACGTGCACAAGTGCACGTATATGATCGAACCCTGCCGTAAAATCATACGGCCTCTACATCGTTTCGCCCGAAGCAGGGAAACCCTCTGTGTGGGACTCTAAAGACTTGTCAATACGCTGGCAATGGGTTTAACCACAAGCACCTCAGCGGCACTAGCTGTACGTAACGGCTACCCAGGTATTGAGAGAAAGGAAGGCCGATGAGCAAACTCATCCGAACCCCTACTGAGTCTGTCCGTGATAATATTCGTACAGTCCGGTCTGTTCGTCTAAGAATATCGCATATCGATTCTAGGGGGTGGATAAAATCAGACCCCTAATAACGCAATATTTCGTGTCGGTATGAAGCCCATCACCAATTGAAAAACTACTAATCCAAATCAGTAATTCTCGTCTACCTTGGCCAAGAATTTCTGGTGATGGCCACCCGTGCACTACATGACATCAACCCCCAATACCGGGAGAGACGAATCCCTGACGATCCGCTCATTGTCTCCATGTGGCTCGGGACTGTACCCAACTAAAATTTATTTGCACGACTCCTTTGAGCCGTGGTAGGGTAGTAATCAAAGCACGGTGGGAACTCACATGAGACAAATGACGATCTCAGGTTGACAGACTAACCTGTACACATGTCACCTGGGAACTGCTATCCGACAATAGGTATAAACCAACCAGCATGTTCCCGGCGAGTCCGTCCAGTGTAGTCATAACCCAATGAGCACCTGTATACTATCTTAGGCGACTAACTGACACCGATGGCTTGTGAGACCGGCCACCGCCCCTTGTCGGGGTCTCGATAAGTACACACTAGTCTACCCCAGAGTATTGATGCCCAGTCTCGATACTCCCTCGACTAGGGACATTTAAGGATGTGCTTATAGACCACCCAGCTCTCACGTATATGATTGTCATCATAATGCTGGCAGTCAAGCAAGAATCCTATGGGCTCTATCAACATGTAATAGTGATCTGTAATACCACATAATGTATGTATATGATGATAAAGGAAAACTAGATAGCATACTATCATTTTGAGTAAGACTGTTCTATCCGTATAGGTCCTTCCTCAATCATCATAATCACCTGCATGTGATTATAATAATTTCCTTGAAGGCACTATAGCCAATAGAAACTTGGGCTTCTTTTCTTTCTTTAGACGAGTTGATAAAAGAGAAGAAGGATTGCTATCGTTTTATTTTAATATGGATATAAAATTTGTAATAGAAGGGCTTGTAGGGTTTATAGGACTTAGTAGTTAATGGATGAATGTTTAGAAATGTCTCTTTTGATCTTTTAATAGTTTAAAACTTAGAGAGATAGTGATGAATGTGGATTAGGGGTTCTTGGCGGGAATTAGGGTTTCCCACTATTACCCCTTGTCCTTCCATTGATCTCTATTAATCTCAAGCCTTTAACAAAACAAGTGTTTAACTAATCTTGAATCGTGGCCGTGACTATCAATAAATTGATAGCACGCCCGATAAGAGGGTTAACATTTATTTTGCTAAAGTTTATAAACATTAAAATGTAAAAAGAAGTTAAAAAATGTTTCATCCATTATTCTATCCTATCATATAAACCCTAGCAAGTAAGAAATTACTCGCTCATGGTTAATAGCGATTTAGACGAAAGGTTGAAGATGAATGAAAGCATAATTAAAAGTGCAGAAAAGTAATTCGTAAAATTGATGTAGAAAAGTAATGCGTAGAGTAAATGCGGAAAGGTAAATGCAAAAAGAATTAAAACAAAAACTACCTTTATTCAACTATTGCATTACAACTTTCTTTTTCAAAATTAGATTTCAAGAACCCTGGTTTTGCCCTAGATCTCTCTCTCTTTTGATGGGTGTAGATGAATAGATGATAAGATTGAAGGATTATGGGATGATTTTGGAATGCACAGCTTTCGGTCCTTTATATAACCCCTGAAAGTACAAACCCTAGATTCCATATTAGAGTAGGTGTAAGTACAATCATGCCCCCAAAATCCGAGATCCAACGGCCCAGATCTGACCGCGGTTCCACCGCCCATACCCCTATTTAACCGCGAATCCGCCGCTTACTAGTGGGATTGGTACTTGGGATTTTTCTGGTTTTTTATGTCGATATTTGGAGATTCTCTTAATATATAGATTCTGAAAATATTGCCCTTAGTCTTTGCCGTTGCTAGATTTCTCGATTTGCTTCTAAAATTTGACAGATTTGGTTTCGATATCCCGATTTGATTTAGATCTCCTACATAGATTCCAGACCTGAGCTAATCTTTTATAATACCTGCGCAATATCTCAAATCAAAGTGTTAGTAGCATTTGGTATTTTTGAGATATTATTACAACCATTTATATGATATAATATCTTAAGAATATTGATTTGGAATATATGACATGATATGCATATTTTAATTACTAATATTATATGCATATATTTTCCTTAATTATATTAATTATAAATGAAGAAACATATGATAACAACTTTTATAAATAAACCACATATGTTCTTTATTTACAATTAACACCTTTTATTTATTAATAATAGTAGGGAAAATGTCCATACAAATGTGCAATATTTTAAACTAATCAAATACCCCCAAACTTATCTTTGATCGTCCCGATCAAACTATTATTAAAAGGAAAAAAGAAAAACCTAGCACACTTTCGTAGGCAATACACGATTGCACTTAGCACATGTAACAAGCCGTTAAACCTCTAGGTGTTTCTAGTAGGAGGAGTGTTGTCTCTTGAGGGTTTTCAGAAGATTACACCCACAAAATCTCATAATAAAAGAAAGAAGATGAAAGTTACATACAAAGATAAGGAAAAAATAAAAGAAAAAATTTGAAAATAAGAATTTCACCACACTAGCTTTTTAGTTGTCATGAACCCTATCTTAATGGTCTTGAAAAAAATATCAGAAATCACATCATTCCTCAATAATACATCGTCTTTAGTCTTCATTCCTACCTTTTCTCCAAACATCGATCATATACCCTACGTGTTCGTAAAAGACATATCTACACTTGGAGAATTAAATTCAAGTTATCATACCCTTTATCCATATACCTTAGAACTTTTTAGTCGGTGAATGTTTTAGATGGATTTTCTCACACATTCTTCATGCGATCATTAATATTTCGTGAGGTACTAACCAACCGATTACCAAATGTGCTCACTTATTTAAAGCGTAATTAGTAATATTCTAGTCTTGCAATACCTAAGGCTTAGCAATGACTCCCAAACCAGTTGGTCTAAAGCACTGGGTAATAAGACACCCTCGCTATATTTTTTTATGCTGCCTTAAGTAATTACAAAACCAGTGTTCATTTTTCTTTACCATTTATATTTTATGTGTCCTTTATATTTTGTTGATTTATATTTTTTCCCTTCATACTGAGGCTTTTAGACAAGAGCATTTCAAGGTATCCTTTACTATCCCAAGTTTCAAGATGTGTACAAGTGCATATAGTAGAGTATCAATGTTCAGAAGTTTGGATTCAAGAATAGAGACTATTTTTCAGACTTATTTCTATCCTCAGATTAGTAATTTCTTTTATCTTGCTAACTCTTGGGACAACAGCTCACGACTACTTATTACTAGCTTTGTTTTAAAACATCTAATTTTCTTTCAATGCTTAAATCTCTTCCTCTCTTTCATATGTATTTTTCACTTTCTAACTTTTATTTTCAAAAAAAATTGATTCATTTTTTTAAATTTATTTTTTCATATATAGTGCTCAGTGCCAAATGATATTTCAGTAAATATAAACCCCCCAACCCTGTTTGCAGTAGTGTCCTCACTGATGTTGTTCTTTGAGCGCATAAACCTGTAGACTTGGGTGGAGAATAATATAGGTAAAAGATAGTCAAATAAAACACTACCCCCAAACTTGTTCTTTGGCACGCACATTTATTTATTTATTTATTTTAACACACCTCCATTCTTAGATGAAATAGTGTTACCGAAATATGGAGGTGAGGCGGAGGAAAATTAGTCGTGATAAAGCGGCTTTTGCAAGAACAGGAGCTCCTCCGATGGGTCAGCGGAAAAGTACGGTTTTAATCTATGCCCATTTACTTTGAAAATAGAACCGTTTTTAATATTTTCTATATCCACTGCACCGTGCGGGTACACATACCACACCACAAAAGGTCCTTTCCAACGAGATTTTAGCTTACCTGGATGGAGATGGAGACGGGAATCGTAAAGAAGGACTTGTTGTCCCAGTGTGAAGGTTGTTCTCAAAAGTTTTTTGTCATGGAACACTTTTGTCCGGTTCTTTATATTACTGCATTATCATAGGCTTCATCGCGAAGTTTGCTTAGCTTATTTAATTGCATCTTCCGATAGCTGCCAACTTGATCAAAATCATAATTAAGCTTTTTAATAGCCCACATTGCTTTTATGTTCGATCTCGACTGGAAGGTAGCAAGCCTTCCCAAACACAAGTCGGTATGGAGACATACCAAGATCGGTCTTATAGACGGTAAGAAATGCCTAAAGAGCATCCTTCAATTTGGTAGACCCATTTTTACGGTTCTTAGGAACCATTTTCTCCAGAATTTATTTGATCTGTCCACTGGAGATCTCAGCTTGCCCGTAGGTTTAGGGATGATAGGGCGTAGAAAGCTTGTGGTTGATTGAATATTATCGCATCAAAGCCTCGAAAGACCGATTACAGAAATGCGTCCCATTGCTGCTAATTATAGCGCGAGGGTGGCCGAATCGCGAAAACATATTTTCTTTAAGGAACTTGACAACAACCTTGTTTTATTAGTACGACACGGTATCGCTTCCACCCATTTAGAGACATAATCAACCGCTAATAAAATGTATAAATTCCCAAAAGAGTTGGGAAATGGGCCCAAAAATCAATTCCCCAAATATCAAATATCTTCACAACCAAGATAGGTTGGAGCGGAATCTCATTTCTCCATCAAATCTGACCCATGTGTTGACACTGTGTACTAGTTTTGCAATAATCATATGCATCTTTGAATAACGTTGGCTAATAAAAGCCACATTGCAAAACTTTCTCCGTCGTTTTCCTTGGACCAAAATGACCGCCACATGCTTGATCATGGCAAAAAGACAACACACTCTTGAATTCATTATTAGGGACACATCGGCGAATGATTTGATCGGGACAATACTTAACCAAATAAGGTTCATCCCAGTAAAAGTGTTTTACTTGGGATAGAAATCGGTGATTGTCTTGTTTTGACCATTCGCTGGGTAGAAGTCCCGTTGCTAAATCACAATATCCGTGAACCAAAGTTCACAGGATATGGTCAAGAGCTGTTCGTCCGGAAAAAAATTGTTTATTGGCAAAGTCAACGTTGGCGAAGAAGAAATTCGCGATAGATGGTCGGCTATGACGTTTTCACATCCACTCTTGTCATGTATGACAAGATCAAATTCTTGTAATAACAGGATCCAACGTATTAGCCTGGATTTAGCATCCTTCTTTGATAAAAGATGTCTTAAGGCGGAATGATCGGTGTAAACTACAACTGGAGAGCCAATTAAGTAGGGCCTGAATTTTTCTAATGCAAGTACAACTGCCAAGATTTCTTTCTCGGTGGTTGTATAATTTATTTGGGTATCGTTCAAGATCCTACTTGCATAGTAAATTACATGTGGCATTTTATCAATGTGTTGTCCTAAGACTGCACCAATAGCAAAATCGGATGCATTACACATAAGCTCAAATGGGTGATTCCAGTCTGGAGATGACAGAACGGGGGCTGTAGTGAGGAAACGTTTAAGCGAATCAAAAGCAGCTACGCAATCCGAGTCGAAGTGAAATGTTGTATCCCTGGCCAAGAGAAGAGTTAAGGGTCTAGCAATTTTGCTAAAGTCCTTAATAAATCGTCTATAAAACCCCGCATGACCAAGAAAGGATCATATATTTTTGACACATTTGGGAGGAGGAAGGTTGGAAATGACATCTATTTTAGCTTTGTCTACCTCAATGCCTTTTCATGAAATGATATGCCCTAAGATAATACTTTCTTGAACCATGAGATGACATTTTTCCCAATTCAAAGTTAAATTTTTATCCTTATAGCGGGTAAGAACAGCGTCAAGAGGATGTAATCATTCCTCAAAGGAGTCCCCAAATATGGAGAAATCATCCATAAATATCTCCAGAAAAATCTCGACCATGTCTGAGAATATTCCCATCATACACTGCTGAAATGTAGCGGGAGCATTGCATAACCCAAAGGGCATGCGTATATAAGCAAAAGTACCGAAAGGACAAGTAAAAGTTGTCTTATCTTGATCCTTTTTGGCAATGGGAATTTGGTTATAGCCTGAGTATCCATCTAAAAAACAGTACTACTCATGCCCGGCTAAACGTTCCAACATTTGGTCAATGAAAGGTAGAGGGAAGTGATCTTTCCTCATCGCGGTATTGAGTTTTCTATAATCAATACATACCCGCCACTCAGTTTGGGTGCGTGTTTGAATAAACTCATTAGCCTCATTAGTTATGACGTGATGCCAGATTTTTTAGGGAACACATGAATCGGACTTACCCATTGGTTATCAGATATTGGGTAAATTATACCATTATCTAAGCATTTGACGATTTCTTTCTTTAACGCCTCCTTCATGACGGGATTCAACCGTCTTTGTGGATCTCGGGCTGGTTTGGATTCATCCATCAAATGTATATGATGTTCAACAGTCAAGGGACTAATCCCTTTGATGTCCGCCATTGTCCAACCAAAAGCTTGCCAATTCGATCTCAAGACCTACAAAAGAGCTCTCTCTTGCTCTAAAACTAGAGAAGCTGATATTATAATGGGTAAAGACTCATTCTCACCTAAATATGCATATTTAAGATGAGATGGCAACGGCTTGAGATCTAGTGTCGGCGGAGGGACGATAGAAGGTAGGGTAATGGGATGATACTCGGTTTCCAAAAGAGGTTCTTAAGTAGCGTAAGAGATTGACTCGGAAAGCTCGACTAACTTTTACGACAAGTCAAAGGATTCAGACTCGGGGGTGGACTTATCGAAAGAAGGGTCCTCACGCGTAAAAATAGCTGGATCAAATAATAACGCACTAGTAGCGTCGAGATCATTATCGTAAAGCTCCTCAAATTCGCCACTGTCGGAAGCTATCTCGTTGACAAAACACATATTAATTATATGAGAAGAAGGTTCGGAGGGTTGACTTCCTATCTTGAAAATGTTAAGTTCAATTTTTATCTTCCCAAAGGATAGGTTCATGGAACCGTTACGATAATTAATAATTGCATTGGAAGTTGCTAGAAAAGGTCGACCAAGAATCACCGGGATTTGGTTTCGTGGGTTTGCCATAGGCTGTGAATCTAAAACTACAAAATCCACAGGGAATATAAATTCCCCGACTTTTATCAACATGTCCTCTAGCTCACCCCTAGGGTGGGTGATAGATCGATCGACCATCTGGAGAGTGCAATGCGTAGGTTTCAACTCTCCTATGCCTAATTGCTCATAAACAGAATACGGGAGAAAGTTAACACTAGCACCTTGATCGAGTAGTGCGTGATTGATGTTTTTACCCCTAATAGTTATAGAAATTATAGGACAACCGGGGTCCTTACGTTTCTTGGGCAAATGTTAGGTAAGAGCATCACCCACATTACTTGCTAAGAAAAACTTTATAGGAACTTGAGTTTTCCTTTTCCTAGTGTACAAGTCCTTTAGAAATTTTGCATAGGATAGAACTTGTTGGATAGCATCTAAGAGAGGAATATTTATGTTAACTTGCTTAAACATTTCCACAATCTTCTTCATTTGTGGACTTGGTTTGTTGGGCCTCAACCGGTTTGGAAAATGTGCTTTATCAACAGGGGATGGGTCCAACACTTATGGAGAAGTTTGTAGGGACGGAATGGATACCAAAATTGGATTTGGGATGGTCTTAGATGGTAATTCATTCAAGGAAGTGGGATGAGGGTTCGAGCTTAGTGGAAAACGGAGAATAGGCTCGGAAGAAGATGTTGGATTAGACGAAGTAGTAGTAGTAGCCGGGGTTTCATCTGAATCATCAACTTGTTCACCAACATGGTTATTCAGAACTCTTCCCGATCTCAACATAGTTACGGCACTCACGTTATGATTTTGTTGGTTAAGGACGATATTTGCGCTTTTTGAGTGGCCGAGATTTGGTAGAGGTTGCGATGGAAGTTTCCCTTTCTCTCTCTCACTCATCGCGGCATTTAATTGTGCAATTTGTGTTGCGATAGATTTTATGCTCTCACCGTGTGAAGTAGTGTGTTGCACTAGTGTTTGGATAAAAGATATTAAATTGGCCGACGTTTGTGCAGATTGTTTAATAAACATTTCTAAGCTTCTTTCGAGTGCAGAGATTTTATCGCTGCTGGCCATTGGAATATTAGTCTGTGGTTGGAAAGAATTATTATAAGGGACAAAGTTGTTGGCCGGATTTTAGAAAGATTGCGGTTGAAAGAGCTGCTGAATTTGTTGTGATGGATGTTGTTGCTGTAGGGGAAGCCTTTGATAGTTATTTTAGCATGAAAACTAATTTTGATTTTGAGATTGGTTTTGGTTTTGGTTCTAAGCAAAATTAGGATGATTCCTCCATCCCTGATTATATATAGAGGAATAAGGTTCGTTTCTTGGTTGTTGCTGAAAAGCAGCATTGGTTTGTTCATAACCTTGAGATGGAGGATTCAAAGGACATTTTTCCGTTAAATGTAATGGGTCAAAACAGCAACCACGTACGGTTTTGAGGGAGTGTAACTTGGTTTACGGAGGCTGAAGGGAACTTGGTTTACATAGCTTCGAGTTTCTTTTGCATCACAGCCATTTCTGCTTTCATTACAATGGAAGCGTCGAGATGATAGATACCTGCTCTAGATGAAGATGGTGCGGATGTTCTAGTGATCTCGCACTATAATGTTTGTTCGGCGAGATCTTCCAAAAATTTCCATGCTTCACCATTGTCTTTTGACATGAAATGACATTGACAAATGGTTTCTAGTATTTGTTTCGTAGCTGGATTAATACCCTCATACATAATTCGGCATAGTTTCCATCTATCGATTCCGTGATGAGGGCATTGGATAAGGAGATCTTTAAACCGTTCAAAACATTTCCAAAAGGGTTCATTGGGAAGTTGGGCAAACTGATTAATCTCGCTCCGAATACGGCCAGTCTTGTGATGAGGATAGAATTTCTTAAGGAATGCTTTAACAAATTCATCGTATGTAGTGATAGAATGTGCGGCGGAGCTATAAAACCACTTTTCTGGGAGATCGCATTAGGTAAAAGGGAGAAGACGTAATCACATAGCATCCCTTGAAAATTAGGTGGTTCTCATCATTGCATATACATTTTCGAATTTGGTTATAAAAACGTATGCATCTTCAAATTTAAGCTCGTAAAATTTAGGCAACAAGTTAATTAAGTGGGGTTTAATTTCGAAATTGTCTACATTGGCTAGTGGAAGAGACACACACGTAGGAAAGGGTCCACGTATGGGGTAGCATCTATCTTGAAGAGAGATGCGTGGTGGATTTTGCGCACCTACGGTTGGTGGCAAGGTGGTGTTGCTAAAACCCGATGGAGATCCATCCATCTTGGGAGATATGGTAGGTGGAGGAGATATAAAAGATGAAGAAGTATCGATTTCGGAGTCAACAGCAAAAACGCGGACTTGACGAGCACTAAAATCCCGTGTCTAGCCGATCATGCACTAAGCGGGTTTAGTGCACATGGCAGCGTGTGATATGTGTTAGAATGATTTTAAGAAGGCTTGTTTTGAAGGGAAAAAAAAGGTCAGATGTGACGCTTGACTCAACCAATCACAAAATGCACAATCAATCCCTAGAGTTAGGGTCACCTAGGTCAAGTCATTAGACCGCTCCTAGACTTCCAAAGGATAAGACGTAGGATCAATTCTCTACCACCTCCTTATCAATCTTGCAGTCAGGTAATTGTCAGGTATATGAGAGGTATCCGCTATACGAATCACCGAAATAGCGGGCCTATTAAGTAACCATTTTCCTTAGTCACACTTGCCAATACACCATAAGAAAAATGCGGATAATCAATAGATTACCCACGACCTTCCTCTGTCCTAATTGAGCGGGACAGTCCTTAGAGATTTGGTCTAGATATTTTTTTATTAATGTAGGGTGATAGTATGCTCGTTTGTGATTTGTGGGGCCTAGGAAGGGTAATGAAATCGCCACCTAATCTGAATTTAGGTTTATTGCCACTTAATGTCCGGTTTAAGTATGCAAAACAACACGAAATCAAAACACGCAAAAAGATTTTTTTATTTTTATTTTGTGGTGCTGTTTGCAAACAATCTTGCAGGTAAAATCAGATTATTGGAGGTTTAGAGGAGAGAGAAAGGAAATAGGAGAATACCAGAGATTTTTGGGGGCCTAACTCTTCAAAGGGACCACGGTTCCGCCGCCGAATGCACCCTTTGGTCGTCGTTCCGCCGCCGTTTGGCAAGATCTTTTCTTCAAATTTCCACAGAGCACCCCTATGCTCTTCTGGTCCAAGTTTAAAGTTTCTGAATCTCTGTTGGCTTGCTCCAATTATTCCAGATGACCTTGCAAAACTCGCACAATAATCGTTAAAACACAAGATGCGGTTTTGGTTCTCGTTTATTTTATGTTTCTGGTTTTTATAAGAAATCAACCCGAATAACAAGAAAAGTAATTACGACCGTTTCCCCGGCAACGGCGCCATTTGATTGATCGTGCGAAAAAGTGTTTGTGTGTTTTGTAAATAACCGCAATCAAGACGATGTCGCAAATAGCTAGCCGCGATGAGTACGGGTCATCCGCAGGGAAACATGAACTTCTTTTCTTGCTAGACGAGTTGATAAAAGAGAGGAGGGATTATTATCGTTTTATTTTAATATGAATATAAAATTTGTAATAGAAGGGCTTGTAGGGTTCTGTAACACCTTAGAATGTGTTTTGTAGCTAATTATATTTTAATGTATGATTTTTAATAAAAAGTTTACCAAACTAAGTTTCAAATATTTTATCCTATTTAATGAGTATTTTATTAGAATTTTTCTAGGCACACACACACTTGTGCATGTAAACTAGGGTATTAAGTGTGGTTTAACCATTGCTTAATCTAGTTTTATATATTGTTACGTGTTATGGTTTTATTATTCATGGTTGTTTTAAAATGAAAATGAATTTGAAAAAGGTTTTAATATTGGTTTGAATTGTTGACTTTGGGAGAGAGAGAGAGAGGGAAAGCATGGGGCAATATGGCTCAAGCCATGCTCATTTATTGAGGAAAGAGAAAGAGAATGGGAGGGGTTTTGATTTTCCTCTCATTTCTCACTTCTCACTCTCATATCACTCATTCTCTCACTCTCACTTGCACACACACAACAATTCAGCAGCAGCAGCCCCAGAACCAGCAGCAGACAGCCACAGCAACAACAACAGAACAAACAACAACAACAATATCAGCAGCTTCAGCAGCAGCCCCAATCCCAGCATCAGCTCCAGCAACAAGAAGAAGATGAAGTAGCAGCAATAGAGGCAGCAGCAGCCATCAGCAGTAGCAGCAGAAGCATCAGCTCAAGAAGCAGCAGCACCATCAGCATCAGCAACAGCTTCTTGCAGCAGCAGCAACATGCAGCCCCTGCATCACCAGCAGCTGTAGAAACTCGGTTCTTCCCCTTCACTTGCTTCTTAGGGTTCCATAGGGTATAATTTCTAAACGCAATCCCCTAGTTGCTAAGCTTGTGTGTTGATTTGCTTCGATTAGTGTTAATTAGCTAGTTTAGTGCTAATTATGGTGATTTGTGAGATGTTGTGGCTAATTGATGATTGTGTTGGTAAACCCTACTTTTTAAGTGTTGTTAGGGTCACCTTGACTGAGCTTAACCCTGGATTACACTAAAATACCATAGGGTTTCCTTTTTAGTGAAATTGTCGTTTTTATACGATATATTAGCATTTTGTAATCTGCTTTTGACCCGGACCCTTCAGAACAAAATTGAGGAAACTGGAACATGCTTATTTGGTCAGAACCACACCACCAGAACACGAGCCCCTAATTCCCAAACTTGGCCGCAATTTTAATCCATCTGGCCGCAAATTGCGGCCAGGAAGGGGGGTGGGGTCTTGGGGTTTTGGCTACTGTTGTATGTTCTGATTTGTAGTGTTTTGGCATGTCTAGTTTTGTAATATTTGACCTGTAGAAAAATCTGGGGCAATATATCGTATTTGGTGTTCGTTGTGTTTGCGCGATATGCGCGATACGTGAGAGGGCTCTGTGATCCAGCGTATCGCGGCGTGTCGCGATGGTTTTAGACGCGTATACACACGTTTTAGCGTATCGTGCACGCGCGTTTAGTTCGCGACGCGAGTTTCTCGTTTGGGTTCGATATCGTGTTTTGCGAGATATTTGGCTTATATGTGATTTCCATGTCTTATTTGCAGTTTTGCAGGCGGGTACTACGGGCACTGCTACAGGGGGGAGCAGATGATAGGATTCACCTAGCGTGGAGTGTAGGTGAGTAGATTTAACATCTACAGGGAATCGCCTGCATGACGTTATGCGTCTGGGCTAGGATTCTAATACTTGTCGCATATTCTACGTCATTGTTAGAATTGCGCCTTTACCTATTTACTTAGATATAGGTGTACTGTGACTAGTAGCCGTAGGGCACTGCACACATTATTGACGGTTCATGTTGCACGAGCACGGATTGTATGCTACACACACACCGTCAATAATTGTCATGTCACACACTAACCATTATAGATACTATTGCTTATCACACATGACATCTAGCTTATCGGTATACCTATAGTGTATCATACCTTTAGTGATAAGTACAGATACACCTTGCGATACAGCTACAGGTATACCTTGCACATGTTTTGCTTATACCCAAGGGGGTATAAGACATCAGTTCTTATAGATAGATACCTATACATTGCTACACCTGTATGTTACACACATATTCAGTTGCAGTCACATATTTACCTTTACTGATGTTACTTAGCTGTACCTTATTGGTTTCGCATACATCTGGTTTCAGCTACATATTCTCTGTTATATGCTCGCATTTCAGATATATCGTATATATTTATTCCTGGATTGCGCATTATTATTTGGATTTTACATGATGTTTTCTGGATTTAGGAACCGCGGGAGTTCATGAAATTATGCATACATTGAAAAACCCGGTTTCCTTGATATGATATTTGCGCATCCACCATGGGTTTTATTGGTGCAGATTATATATACCCCTACGAGGAGGCGTCGAGACCGTAGAGGGTACATGGTGGGGCCCGGTATGGTTCCCCTCGGCAAGAAGATCGATGGATTTTGCCAATTGAGCCTGGAGACGGGCTAGTACCTACCAGTGACAGTACTGATGACTCGGCGGGGGTCATGGAGACACCGTTGGGAGTCATGCACGTATGCATACGTCGAAAGGCGAGGGTCAGAGCTAGGCACTCGTGCTTTCGGGGCAGCATATGATACGTACCTATCAGGATTTCTGTGTCGATGCTTGGCACATTGTTTTCATGATATTTCTCTCAATACCTTTGTATATATAACAGGGGATTTAGCCGTTGTTATATATACCCTTACACCAATATCAGTGGAATGGGACGCTAATATATGTGTATTGACCCCATCATATTTATTTCTGCATATATATTTATTTAGGATGTTAGAAATTTACTTGAGATTCGACTTGGGATATAGGTGATTCATTCAGATTGGATATTGGATATGAAAGAGATTGTTGATTTGTACATTCGAGATATAGGAGAGCTATTCGATATTGTACATTGAGATGATGTGAGACTTATATGATGTGAGAGCCCAGTTTGGGGGTTGATTTGAGGAATTGTGGATTTGAGTGTCTTTATGGATTGTGATCCTGCCACGATGTCAGGTTTCCGTGGAAATGACATATTCCACCCCATACCTCACACTTATCTATTTTATGCACAGTTTCATATATTGGTAGTACCTGTTAGTGTACCCTTATGATAGTTGCATATCTACATTCTCATATCCCTATTGCATGGTTATTGCATATTATTGTCATGTTACTATTGCTTCACATATTGATTGTACCTTTTAGTGTACCCTTATGATAGTTGCATATCTACATTCTCATATCCCTATTGCATAGTTATTGCATATTATTGTCATGTTACTATTGCTTCACATATTGATTGTACCTGCTAGTGTACTTTCCATTAATTTGCATTCACATGACATGTTATTACAGTAATCGCATACCTTAGATTCATGCTATACGTACATTCCTGCGATTACCTGCATATGTTATCTACTATTCACGAGTTGGAAACTCACCCCCGTTGTGCCACAGGTGTTTCAGGTTGTTCCCCAGAGTAGTCGAGGCAGGCTATTCAGCTATTCAGCTATCCTCTTTTGCTACAGATACCGCATCAGCTTGCAGTACTATTTTGCTTAGGTGGATTTTGGTGGTTATCTGTATTTTGTATTGTGCATTCGTTGTATCTTGTACTCTCCATCTAATATTATGTTGTTGACTTAAAGACTTGGTGATGACGATATTGTATATTATTGTGGATTTGTTGTCTTTTATATACAGCTTTCTCTCTATTGTCTTTATTTCTTCGCTACGGCGTCATATTTTTGTGTTGCATTCATCTTGGCTAGTTTTTACAAAAAGGGGGTGTTGCCAAAATTTTAAAGAAAGAAAGTAGGACTTTTAAAGAATTTGGGTTGCGATTTCAAATGTTTCAAAAACTTATATTTTCTTTTCCGTATTTTCTTGGTTTAGATTTCTGGGTTTTGGCTTTCTTTTACTGTGTTATGTCTTTAGGCGTTGCGTAGTATTAGGGCCGTCGCGGGCCAATTTTGGGTCGTGACAAAATTGGTATCAGAGTGCTAGGTCTTACCTTTCGGAGTGTAGGATGACCTTAGTATGATGGAGTAGGTAGCTTAAGCAGAGTAACGTAGTGTGTGTTTCTCTGCAGCATACCCACGATGCGGTACTTTGCATTAAGTAACCTAAGTATAATTTGCTTGAAATTCCTTCCTTGATGATTCATATCCTTGAGATTCAATTCCTTATTCTCATCGAATTTTATATCTATTAATGCCGCCGATGACTATGGGGACTCAGAGTGATACAGCGAGGGCCGAGGTCAGAGTTGGCTCGGATGAGACGAGTACTGACCAGGATGACACTCTTGTTGCATAGGTGCAGACGGATCAGCCTACAACATATACTATTGATAGGCTTTTGGCAGAGATGCAAGACTTCCGCCAGACGATGAGTTCATTGGTTGAGGTCGTTCGGGAGCTACGACAGGAGGTTGTCACCCCTGTTACTCAGTTGTCACTTGCGATCAGCATGCAGCAGTCCGTCACCTACATAGTACCAGTGGTTGCAGCTCCAGTTGATGAGGCGCATATTCCAGAGGATCAGAGAGTTCCCGGACAGTGGAGGACTCATACCAGTGTACCAGCCCAGAGGCAGAGGTTTGGTCATCGAGACAGATTTCGTGGCCGTCGCGGGAGTAGCAAAGGCTTAGGACGAGGACAGTTGTTCAGCTCTCATCCCCAGGATGGTCAGCAGTCAGCGCATGGATGTTTTCGATGCGGGAGCCTTCAGCACTTCATCAGGGATTGTTCCTTAGCACCTCGTCATGATCGTTTTCAGATAGGCCGTGGACGTGGAAGATTTGCTCAGAGGGCTCAGGCTACCAGAGGAGTTCATCCAGTTGTGGGTAGAGGGCAGACACAGGAGTTTGCTTCTACTCATCGGGACGCGCAGACGTCCAATGCAGAGTTCTCAGGTATCCTTATTTCGCATGTTCTTTGATGTATTCGTTTGTTTTTCATGCTTGTACCGTGGTTGGGTAGATTAGTCGTAGTTATGCTAACTTCTGTCAGCGATTCTTTTGTTGTGCGACACGTATTCAGTTGTGTGCCAATCGGATAGGAGATAGAGATTCGTCCGTCGTTTTGGTCCTTCTAGAGATGTTGGATTTGACGTTCTCCTGGGCACGGACTGGTTAATTACGTGCTAGGCGTCTGTGGACTACCGTGAGGAAACAGTCAAGTTTGTTTTCCGGGCAGGTCAGTTCTTGTTGTGCAGGTGGATAGTTGTGCCGCCTCTCACAGCTTGAATTCAGCCTTTTTCGCTAGTCGGCTCCTGAGGAGATGTCGTGGATTCTTGGCGTTCATTTGTGATACCGTAGCCACAGAGGGTTTGTTGGACCGGTGTTCCTTTCGTGCGAGAGTTTTTCTGACGTTGTTCCGGATGAGCCGGCGAAGCTCGGGGAGCTTAAGGATCAGCTGCAGAGTTGTGGTTTGGGGAGTTTTATGCGTCTGAGTGCTTCGCATTAGGAGGCTCTTATTTCTGTTCGTCAAGGAGAAAGACGGCAGTTTAGGGTTGTGTATCGACGGATCGTTAATTGAACCGGCTTACGGTGTGGATAGGTATCCTTCACCTCGCCGTGACGATTTCTTCGATCAGCTCCAGAGTGCGAGACATCTTCTAAATTTGTTTGGGATCAGGTCATCATTATTGCGGATTCAGGGTGATGGCATTCCGAAGACTGCCTTATGCGTGCGACGGGCTTTATGTGTTTTTGTGAGTCGTTGGATTCACTGATGCCCTAGCAACATTCGTAGATGTGATGAACCAGATTTCTTCAGGCCGTTCCTCGACCAGTTTTTGTTGTGTTATTTACGACATTCTGGTCTATCTAATGTGTCTTGAGGGACAGGAGTAGCACTTGAGGATTTGTTATGCAGATACTGAGATAGCACTAGCAGTTTGCTAAATTCTCGGAGTGTTTCTTCAGGCTTGTTTGTGTTGACTCCTAGGTCTTGTTGTCACGGGAGACGGTTTTGTATGGTTCCGAGGGAGATTTTGGTCGTACAGCTTCGGTCCAGACTGGTGTGCAGGACGGAGATCCGCAGATTTTTGGGCTTAGCAGGTTCTTACCGCCGTTTCGTGCAGGATTGCTAGAGTAGTACTGCACCGTCGACTGAATTGACCGAAATGGAGATTTCTTTTCTTTGGACTGAGGCATGTATGCGGAGTTTTCGGCAGTTGAAGATTCGGTTAACAACTGCATTAGTCCTTTCTTTGCTTTTGGTTCTGGTGACCTTGTTGTTTAACTGTAATGTTTCCTGAGTGGGCTCGAGTGTGTACTGAGGTGACACTACAGAGTTATCTCTTTTGCTTCCCTACATTTGGAGGGAGTACGAGAAGGATATTCCACTCATGATCTGGAGATGGCCGCGGTGGTTTTGCGTTGGAGATTTGGAGACACTACTTGTTCGAGAGTCGTGTCAGATTTTACACGGACCACTAGAGCTTAATGTATATCTTCCTGCAGCGGATTTTGATTGTTGTGATAGTCTTCTGCAGATTTACAGTTCTTGTGTGATCGTTGAGTACAACTTAAGTTTGTCTCTACGGAGGGGACAGCTTGCTCATGTCCGCGCCCGACCACTTTTCTTGAATCGTTTTCGCGAGACACTGCCCGCCGATGCTCGTTCGTCAGTGATACTTAGCATACTCGGGTGGGTAATGATTCAGTGACGCGTTTGTGTACCTGGTATCATCGGGTAAAGACGTGTAATCCTAGAGCAGGCACATCTGTCAACTCTCTATATGCATTCAAGTTCCACCAACATTTAGCATGACTTGTGAGATAGTTACGGGTGGACAAGGATGTAAAGAGAAGTTTCAGATTTCGTTTCAAGGTGTCTGTCTTTTTGTGTGTTTGGTTTGAGCATCTGAGGCCGGCTGGAGAGTTGCAACCTTTTACCGTTCCGAAGTAGGAGTGGAGCAGATCTCCACGAATTTCGTTATGGTTTCGACCCAAGTTTAGTCAGGGTGTGACTCCATTCGGATTCTTGTCGTCCGTTTTTACTCGGTTTGCTCAGTTGTTCCTTGTTAAGTTGTGTGTCTGTTTCAACTGTTATCAGCAGTTGGGGATCGTCACTCGCCATCGTTAGGGTTCTCCTTCCATAGCTGTTATCAGGAGACACTCCAATTGGCCACCTTTAGGCTTAGGGGTTAGGTCGTGTCGATCACCAGTCTGTTATTTTTCTGACTCTGCGTAAGTAGGACTTTGGACCCCAGCTAGTCTAGAGACTTCGGAGATAGTCCAGTTGTGTTAGGTCGGGATGGAAATTGTCCATTGCGAACTGAGGTCTTATGCCGAATGTGTTGGTCATAGACTCGAGATCGCAGGGACAGATCATGTATTCCTATGGACTTTCTGATGAATGACGTGTTGGATTTTGGGAAGCTTATCCCAGGATTTAGGTCCTTCCGAGATCCTATAAGCGAGTTAGTTTCGTTGCCTTTAATTTGGCACTTCCGCCCAGATTATTGGATTTTCACCCCGTATTCCTTGTGATTATACTTTACAATTACCTTCTTAACCTTTCTCACATGATTTAGCACCAGACCATTGGACTTGGACGCGATCGTTTCGCTCACAGGCAGCCATGTATGTTAATGGGTCGGCAGGTGGAGGAACATCGGTCAAGAGTCTTGCCATCTGTGAAGGGTTTTCTTGGGCGTAGCCGTATAGTGAGGTAATCACTTGGGAGGCTGCGAGCGAGATTTGAGAGTTGTAATCTTCTCTTTGAAGGTACGCGTAACAGTATATTTTTAAATTCGGGGACGAATTCCTTTTAAGGGGGGAGATTGTAACACCTTAGAATGTGTTTTGTAGCTAATTATATTTTAATGTATAGTTTTTAATAAAAAGTTTACCAAATTAAGTTTCAAATATTTTATCCTATTTAATGAGTATTTTATTAGAATATTTCTAGGCACACACACACTTGTGCATGTAAACTAAGGTGTTAAGTGTGGTTTAACCATTGCTTAATCTAGTTTTATATATTGTTAAGTGTTATGGTTTTATTATTCATGGTTGTTTTAAAATGAAAATGAATTTGAAAAAGGTTTTAATATTGGTTTGAATTGTTGACTTTGGAAGAGAGAGAGAGAGGGAAAGCATGGGGCAACATGGCTCAAGCCATGCTCATTTATTGAGGAAAGAGAAGGAGAATGGGAGGGGTTTTGATTTTCCTCTCATTTCTCATTTCTCACTTCTCACTCTCATATCACTCATTCTCTCACTCTCACTTGCACACACACAACAATTCAGCAGCAGCAGCCCCAGAACCAGCAGCAGACAGCCAGAGCAACAACAACAGAACAAACAACAACAACAATATCAGCAGCTTCAGCAGCAGCCCTAATCCCAGCATCAGCTCCAGCAACAAGAAGAAGATGAAGTAGCATCAATAGAGGCAGCAACAGCCATCAGCAGTAGCAGCAGAAGCATCAGCTCAAGAAGCAGTAGCACCATCAGCATCAGCAACAGCTTCTTGCAGCAGCAGCAACATGCAGCCCCTGCATCACCAGCAGCTGTAGCAACTCCGTTCTTCCCCTTCACTTGCTTCTTAGGGTTCCATAGGGTATAATTTCTGAACACAATCCCCTAGTTGCTAAGCTTATGTGTTGATTTGCTTCGATTAGTGTTAATTAGCTAGTTTAGTGCTAATTATGGTGATTTGTGAGATGTTGTGGCTAATTGATGATTGTGTTGGTAAACCCTACTTATTTAAGTGTTGTTAGGGTCACCTTGACTGAGCTTAACCCTGGATTACACTAAAATACCATTGATTTTCCTTTTTAGTGAAATTGTCGTTTTTATGCGATATATTAGCATTTTGTAATCTGCTTTTGACCCGGACCCTACAGAACAAAATTGAGGAAACTGGAACATACTTATTAGGCCAGAACCACACCACCAGATCATGAGCCCCTAATTCCCAAACTTGGCCGCAATTTTAATCCATCTGGCCGCAAATTGCGGCCAGGAAGGGGGGTGGGGTCTTGGGGTTTTGGCTACTGTTGTATGTTCTGATTTGTAGTGTTTTGGCATGTCTAGTTTTGTAATATTTGACCTGTAGGAAAATCTGGGGCAATATATCGTATTTGGTGTTCGTTGTGTTTACGCGATACGCGCGATACGTGAGAGGGTTCTGTGATCCAGCATATCGCGGCGTGTCGCGATGGTTTTAGACACGTATACACACGTTTTAGCGTATCGTGCATGCGCGTTTAGTTCGCGACGCGAGTTTCTCGTTTGGGTTCGATATCGCGTTTTGCGAGATATTTGGCTTATATGTGATTTCCATGTCTTATTTGCAGGTTTGCAGGCGGGGACTACGGGCACTGCTACAGGGGCGAGCAGATGGTAGGATTCACCTAGCGTGGAGTGTAGGTGAGTAGATTTAACATCTACAGGGGAATCGCCTGCATGGCGTTATGCGTCTGGGCTAGGATTCTAATACTTGTCGCATATTCTACGTCATTGTTAGAATTGCGCCTTTACCTATTTACTTAGATATAGTTGTACTGTTACTAGTAGCCGTAGGGCACTACACACATTATTGACGGTTCATGTTGCACGAGCACGGATTGTATGCTACACACACACCGTCAATAATTGCCATGTCACACACTAACCATTATAGATACTATTGCTTATCACACATGACATCTAGCTTATCGGTATACCTATAGTGTATCATACCTTTAGTGATAGGTACAGATACACCTTGCGATACAGCTACAGGTATACCTTGCACATGTTTTGCTTATACCCAGGGGGGTATACGACATCAGTTCTTATAGGTAGATACCTACACATTGCTACACCTGTATGTTACACACATATTCAGTTGCAGTCACATATTTACCTTTACTGATGTTACTTAGCTGTACCTTATTGGTTTCGCATACATCTGGTTTCAGCTACATATTCACTGTTATATGCTCGCATTTCAGATATATCGTATATATTTATTCCTGGATTGCGCATTATTATTTGGATTTTACATGATGTTTTCTGGATTTGGGAACCACGGGAGTTCATGAAATTATGCATACATTGAAAAACCCGGTTTCCATGATATGATATTTGCGCACCACCATGGGTTTTATCGGTGCTGATTATATATACCCCTACGAGGAGGCGTCGAGGCCGTAGAGGGTACATGGTGGGGCCCGGTATGGTTCCTCTCGGCAAGAAGATCGATAGATTTTGCCGATTGAGCCTGGAGGCGGGCTAGTACCTACCGGTGACAGTACTGATGACTCGGCGGGGGTCATGGAGACAACGTTGGGAGTCATGCACGTATGCATACGTCGAAAGGCGAGGGTCAGAGCTAGGCACTCGTGCTTTCGGGACAGCATATGATACGTACCTATCAGGATTTCTGTGTCGATACTTGGCACATTGTTTTCATGATATTTCTTTCAATACCTTTGTATATATAACAGGGGATTTAGCCGTTGTTATATATACCCTTACACCAATATTAGTGGAATGGGACGCTAATATATGTGTATTGACCCCATCATATTTATTTCTGCATATATATTTATTTAGGATGTTAGAAATTTACTTGAGATTCGACTTGGGATATAGGTGATTCATTGAGATTGGATATTGGATATGAAAGAGATTGTTGATTTGTACATTCGAGATATAGGAGAGCTATTCGATATGTACATTGAGGTGATGTGAGACTTATATGATGTGAGAGCCCAGTTTTGGGACTGATTTGAGGAATTGTGGATTTGAGTGTCTTGATGGATTATGATCCTGCCACGATATTAGGTTTCCGTGGAAATGACATATTCCACCCCATACCTCACACTTATCTATTTTATGCACTGTTTCATATATTAGTAGTACCTGTTAGTGTACCCTTATGATAGTTGCATATCTACATTCTCATATCCCTATTGCATGGTTATTGCATATTATTGTCATGTTACTATTGCTTCACATATTGATTGTACCTGTTAGTGTACCCTTATGATAGTTGCATATCTACATTCTCATATCCCTATTGCATGGTTATTGCATATTATTGTCATGTTACTATTGCTTCACATATTGATTGTACGTGCTAGTGTACTTTCCATTAATTTGCATTCACATGACATGTTATTACAGTAATCGCATACCTTAGATTCATGCTGTACGTACATTCCTGCGATTACCTGTATATGTTATCTACTATTCACGAGTTGGCAACTCACCCCCGTTGTGCCACAGGTGTTTCAGGTTGTTTCCTAGAGTAGTCGAGGCAGGCTATTCAGCTATTCATCTATCCTCTTTTGCTACAGATACCGCATCAGCTCACAGTACTATTTTGCTTAGGTGGGTTTTGGTGGTTATCTGTATTTTGTATTGTACATTCGTTGTATCTTGTACTCTCCATCTACTATTATGTTGTTGACTTAAAGACTTGGTGAGGACGATATTGTATATTATTGTGGATTTGTTTTCTTTTATATACATCTTTCTCTCTATTGTCTTTATTTCTTCGCTACGGCGTCATATTTTTGTGTTGCATTCATCTTGGCTAGTTTTTACAAAAAGGGGGTGTTGCCAAAATTTTAAAGAAAGAAAGTAGGACTTTTAAAGAATTTGGGTTGCGATTTCAAATGTTTCAAAAACTTATATTATCTTTTCCGTATTTTCTTGGTTTAGATTTCTGGGTTTTGGCTTTCTTTTACTGCGTTACGTGTTTAGGCGTTGCGTAGTATTAGGGCCGTCGCGGGCCAATTTTGGGTCGTGACAGGTTCATAGGAATTAGTAGTTAATGGATGAATATTTAGAAATTTCTCTTTTGATATTTTAATAGTTTAAAATTTAGGGAGATAGTGATGAATGTGGATTAGGGGTTCTTGACAGAAACTAGGGTTTCCTAGTACTACCCCTTGTCCTTCTATTGATCTCTATTAATCTTAAGCCTTTAACAAAACAAGTGTTTAACTAATCTCGAATCGTGGTCGTGACTATCAATAAATTGATAGCGCGCCCGATAAGAAAGTTAACATTTATTTTGTTAAAATTTATAAACATTAAAATGTCAAAAGAAGTTAAAAGATATTTCATCCATTATTCTACCATATCCTACAAACCCTTGCAAGCAAGAAATTACTCGCTCATGATTAGTAGCGATTTAAAAGAAAGATTGAAGATGAATGAAAGCATAATTAGAAGTGCAGAAAAGTAATGCGTTAAATTAATACAGAAAAGTAACGCATAAAGTAAATGCAGAAAAGTAAATGCAAAAAGAATTAAAACAAAAACTATATTTATTAATCGACTATTGCATTACAACTTTCTCCTTCAAAAGTAGATTACAAGAACCCTAATTTCGCTCTAGATCTCTTTCTTTTGATGGGTGTATATGATTGATTGTAGGATTATGGGATGATTTTGGAATGCACAGCTCTCGGTCCTTTATATAGCCCCTGAAAGTACAAACCCTAAATTCTTTGTTGAAGTAGGTGTAAGTAAAATCATGCCCCTAAAATCCCAGATCCAACGGCCTAGATCTGACCGCGGTTCCGCCGCCCATACCCTTATTTAACCGCGGATCCGCCGCCTCCTAGTGGGATTGGGACTTAGCATTTTTTCCGGTTTTTTGTGTCGATATTTGGAGATTCTCTTGATATATAGATTCTGAAAATATTGCCCTTAGTCTCTGCCGTTGCTAGATTTCTCGATTTGCTTCTAAAATTTGGAAGATTCTGTTTCGATATCCCGATTTGACTTGGATCTCCTACATAGATTTCAGACCTGAGCTAATCTTTTATAATACCTGCACAATATCTCAAATCAAAGTGTTAGAAGCATTTGATATTTTTGAGATATTATTCCAACCATTTATATGATATAACATCTTAAGAATATTGATTAGGAATATTTGATACGATATGCATATTTTAATTACTCATATTTCATTTAAATATTATATGCATATATTTTCCTTAATTATATTAATTATAAATGAAGAAACATATGATAATAAGTTTTACAAATAAACCCGCATATGTTCTTTATTTTTCATTAACACCTTTTATTTATTAATAATAGTAGGGAAAATATCCATATAAATGTGCAATATTTTAGACTAATCAATCCGCTTGACTCCGGAAGGGTGCACATGAATAGTAGTGCATGGAACATATATGTTGATGATGCATGGCATTCCCTCAGTACTCGCATTATGACCCCGATATGCCATATCGGGCATTGAACGTTGCTCCTTATAGACTTTGCCGCATTATTCTTCACTTGCGTGTGACCCTCATTGGAAGCAAGAGGCTAGGCTATACTTGACGTACCTTTATCATTTTGGGGAAAAGAAATTCGACGAGCATGGGTGTTACAATGCATTTTAATTTACTAGTGTCCCTTATCCGATTCAAAAGAATTCATAAGCAGTATTTTCTTTACAAGTTTTTTTAACATTTCTGATTGTTGAGGGTTATAACGGTATGCGTTTGTTAACATTGTTGGTTAACAGTGATTATTGCGGCATCTACATCCACCTATTCATGAAGGTATTGATCGAGGGTCGGCGGATTCTAGATGCCCTGGAGGGAAAAGGGAGCAGTGGCGGTTGATACTTACGGCTCAAATGCTATTGGCTAATAAGAAAGAAACAACTTGATATTGTTTCAGTTTTTGTATTTATCTATTTATATTCTTCTATTCATCTATTTGTATCTAATCGATGTTCGCCGATATTATTACTTGTTTTGAGTGAGAATGATAAATTGCTTATATATTACTGGTTTGTCTAATAAATGTAAAAAATTATCGACGTATTTATTTTAATATCACCGATGTCGGCCGATACTGTATATGAATGATATTTTTGTTGATATTGTCTGTTTTAAAAAGCCGATGTTGGCCGATTCTGTGATATGAATAATATATATTTTTGTTGATATTATCAGTTTTATATAACCGATGTTGGCTAATGCTGTGATATGAATGCTATTTTTGTTGATATTATCAGTTTTATATAGCCGATATTACATGCAATTTATTAGAGGTTACATGCAATTTATCAGAGGTTACATGCAATTTCTTACAAGTTACAGGTAAGTGCTTAGAAATTATAGGCAACTGCTTAGAAGTTAAAGGCAGGTGCATAAAAATTACACACAATTCATTAGAAATTACAGTCAACTTATCAAAAGTTATAGGCAAGTGCCTAGAAATTACAGGCAATTTATCAAAAGTTACAGGCAAGTGCCTAGTGTTTCAGGCAACTACAAATAAAGGGATTCAGAAAACAATTTCTAAATTTCATTTATATGTATGCTTAACCAATAGAAAAATTTATAGAAAAACTATAACAAACTTTGTAATGTTTCAGTACAAAAGGTCCACGAAACTTGAAGATGGATATATAAACATAAAAAAAAATACCAAACAACCAACATGTAGCTATTTTAATCTTAATCGATCGGTGTAGTGTATGTCGCTTTATTGTGACCCTCGTTGCCACACCTACCGTAATTCATCTTTCTCTTTTGAATATCCCTGTTATTTATACACTTTGTAGGCGACTTTCCCGGCCTTTTTCTCGTCAAATGAGGTTGTATCTCAATGTTCTCTTCGATGACCGTTGGCTTGTCAAATGTAGGTATTGGGTAAATTATATTCGCGTAACTCGCCGTAAAATATTCGATCGTCAAGAAAGGGTCACAATAATTATAGATTGACCACCTCAAGAAATTGATAACGGCACAAGCTTACCTACAAGGAATCCTAGTAACATCCTATTCTCGGCATGTACATGAGCGAGCCGACACATTGATCAGAACAGTTTTAATGTCAAACACATCATAATGGTCCATATCAGCTTGATGAATAGAAAAAAACCCTAGCAGCATCCAAATTTTTGCTCAGAATTTCCTCCGACTTGGTACATAACACTCCATTCCACCCTTCAGCTTTTTTTCGTCAGCTATTCAAGCGAGGTCCACCATTTGAAGAATAGGAAAAGTGCGGGTCTCACGTATCGAGTTATTATATGATTCAGCAATAGTGAATGTAACATGACCATACCTGCATTCAACAAACACATAAATAGATGTTACATGCAACTTTAATAGATGTTACATATAGCTTATTAGAAATTACAAGCAACTTATTAGATGTTTCATGAAACTACCTAGAGATTACTAGAAAGTTAGTAGATATTACATGCAACTTAATAATTATAATCAAGTTAATAGATGTTACATGCAACTTAGTAGATGTTACATGCAACTGTTTAGAAATTACAGACAACTGTTTAGAAATTATACATATCTATGTCAGTCATGTTCATAGCCAAATCGGGTGTACTGAGGAGCAATAATTGAGATTGTACCTTATTCCAGGAAAGGAACAATTAATCCAATATTGAGAATTGTAATGTTCAACCATTGCGTTGTAGGAAACCATCGATTCCTCTTTCAATAGGTTCATCTTCCCCAAGAACTCAACCGCCGCTTATTGGTAACACACTATCTCCATCAGCTGCGCATAAGTTTCGACTTCCGAATTCTTCATACCAAGCCCTCCGAGCTTATTTTTAAAATTCTTCTTCAAGTGAAAAATGCAAAATAAATGCAATGCGGTAGAAAGAACATCCTAACCGCTTCTTTGATTCTTTTGTCACAGTTTGATACAAACATAAGGGTATGCAATGAATGGTACGCCCTAGGATCATCAAACAACACAACTCTCAACTGACCTAAAAACCATGTCCAATTTATGATGTTCTTTTGATTGTAAATAGTGAAATCTAATGGAAACAAACTATTGTTTCCGTCATAAGCAGTCGCCGCCAATAGAAGGCCTTTTGCCTTGTGTTTTTGATGAATGTTCTATCAAAAAATATGAGGGGACGACAATCATCTAAATACCCATCAATACAAGCACCATAGGTAACAAATAAGCTCATGAATCTGTCATCCACTGCTTTGTCGATGCTAATTACGCTCCTGAGATTGGTTTCAACACACTTGCTTTGATACCACTTCAAAGTGTCATAAGAATGATGATAATTTCCTAGAGGGTCTCTTATGCCAATTCCCTTGCATGCCACGTAATATAATATGAAATCATCACCCCGAACCTTTGATGGAGGTCCTTCTTAGCCTCGATTGACCGATAGCCTGGTCGTGACCTCAAAACATCTACAAGCATGTCGGCTACCAATTTCTTCATAACCCGGGGATGTCCATCGTTTGAAACTCCTCCGGAACATGTATGCGTCAGGTAGTATCTATTTATAGCCCATAGAGAACTGATCAAGCATGACAAACATGCAAACTTTAGGGTAACTTAACAGTTAAAACAATAAAAAATTTAAAAAACAATAATTACACTTTTACATTAACAACGTATATGTTAACTCTATACCTCCGAGTACAAGACGATACATGCAATCTCCATTGACATCCTTTATCCCTTTAGGAACAAGCCACTATTACCCTCAAGCCATTGTTCTTAATGTAGTCAAAGCTGAATTGTTTCACAATGGCAAATTGACAAAAAGTCTTAGCTTCGTAAGAACCCTTGAATAGTTGAGATGTGCTCTGAATTGCGTCATGCCACGCAACTGGGATATTGTTTCTCATTATTTTATTATCTTTCCTCACCGGTGGCAAACTTGACTCTATCTCATGTACTCGGTCATATGCAATTGCTGGAGCGGAGGAACATTATGCGTGTTGACTGTTACACAAAAAACGTTTTTGTTAACATATTATTACTTGCATCCATATAAATATTATAAGCAACTTATTAGATATTAAAGGAAAATCTACTTAGATATTAGGGAAATGCAACTGCTTAGAGGTTACAAGCAACTTTTTTAGAAATTACACGCAACTGGTTAGAAATTACACGCAACTGCTTAGAAATTACAGACAACTTTTTTAGAAGTTACATGCAAGAGCTTAGAAATTACAGGAAACTGCTTACAAGTTACATGCAACTGCTTACAAGTTACAGGTAATTGGTTACAAGTCGCAGGCAACTGTTTAGAAGTTACAGAAAAATGCTTAGATATTATAGGCAACTGCTTACAAGTAACAGGAAGATACTTACATATGGATGAAGCATAATTATTGCTCTTGAAATTGAATTACAAATAATATGTTAACAAAAGTACACGGTGAAGCATACTTATTAGTATTGAAATTGAATTACAAATTGTATCTTAAAAAATTATAAATTGGGAACAAGACAAAGAATTTGGTTATGTTTGATACATTGGTAATTAGAATATTAATAACGCTAACTTATAAGACTTGGTGCGGCAATATATTTGTTGATCTTGAAAAAAAATTACAAATTGTATCTTAAAATATTACAAATTGTATATATTTCATATATTTTGGTTGGAGACTTCATTTGAGCCTTTGAAAAGAGCTCTGCAGTAGATAGGAACACTCTTGAAACATGATAGTAGTTGCTCTCTGCAACCTCCTCTTAAGAGGGTGTGATCGTAGAGCTGATGAAGAATTTTAGGCATATTAATGTATGCGGTTGATGTTGTAATGATTGATACTTTTTTGCTGATGATGGAATGCCTGATAAAATGGTGATGTTAGTAAAATTCGTTATCCATCATCAGCCTCTTCCACGACAGTAAATCCTTCCACCTCCAAAAAGAATTATACTTAGTAAAATTCTTTATCCATCCTAATTACTTTCTAAGAAATGAAACTCTCCTCATCTAAAAGAGTAAAGCCTGACACTCTTTCATTATTTACACTCTGTTTTTTCTCTCAGTTTACATTAAAAATTTTGCTCAATATTGAACAACGAGAAAGTCATATATTTAGAGAAGTTTTAGTCTTGATTCAAAAGAGAGAATAAAGATTCTTTATCCTGTATTCAATGTATTTTAGTTTGCAATAATAGAATCTTTCCTGTAGCTAATCAAGTTGTTTTCTTCAAAATGATCAGATTCTTCATTTCAATTTGTCATGCTTTAAAGGGTTTGGGTTTATATGTTAGGATATAGGGTGCTTTGTGTATAGATCAAGTAAGAAGTAGTGGAGAATCTTACATGTGGCAAGGGCTTCATTTTAAGTATTTTCATTTACAATAAGTTATAATTAATTAGTAGATATATAGATTAATTATGTATAAATTTTATTTTCTTAACAGGATGGAGAGTGTTATTCTTGAAGTTGCATTAAGATATGGAGGTTATTTGGAGAAATATTCCAAGAACATGAAGGAGAAAATATGAATATTGCAGACAAAAAATATTTAGAATAGAAGCAGAGAATAGTACATTAAGAACATTAGGTGAGAAAATTGCTGAGTTCGGTTCTAATGTTATAGGTCATGATTTGAAATTTGTTTATCCTGTTGTTGGTACAAATCCTAGAGAGTACATTCAACTTTTTGAGAAATTAAAGGCAACTGGTTATAAGTAACATGCAACTGCTTAGAAGTTACGGGTAACTTTTTTATAAGTTACATGCAACTGTTTACAAATTACATTCAAATGCTTAGAAATTACAGTCAACTGCTTTCAAATTACAGGCAACTGCTTACAAGTTACAGGAAAATTCTTACAAGTTTCAGCAACTGTTTAGAAGTTATAGACAACCGCTTAAAAGTTGCACATATGTTCTTACAAATTACAGACAAATGTTTAGAAGTTACAGGGAAATACTTAGATGTTACAGGTAACTGTTTACAAGTTATAGGCAACTGTCTTGTATATTCCTCTAAACAAAAATCAAGTCAAATAAAGACAAAATTGTTCATAATGGCTAGGGTATCAACAGATGTCATTCTCGTTTGTCTTTTAATGATTTCCATATTTCTCCATTTTATAAGAAAGTTTCAACTTCTCAACCGGTATATCGAGTCGAAACGAGATTATTCTTTTCATTTCAAACCATGTTGTCACCTTCGAGATGATCTAGACAACACCTTTACCATTTGATCAACTCACAAAACACAATAATTTTCAAGTTTGGGCCATCATCAATTAGCAAGGTGGTAAATGAAGATTTAGTTTGTTAGGGTAGTAAATGAAAGTAGGGTAAATGAGAGAAGATAATGGATAATGGAGAGAATGATTGTGATAATTCTTGTTCTATTGGCAATATAGGCTTTTAAGGGAGGAAAGTGGTGAATTTGGAAAGAAATTTTGGAGAGAAAATGACTTGGTCAGATCACTTAATGCTCAGCCAAAGAAAAATCAACAAAACACAATTAGGTATAGAAGCTACAGGTAACCGCTTACAACTTATAGGCAACTCAACTGCATTAAGTGCTCACAAATTGGAAGCTTTCTCTTTATACTTGTGCACATGGGTCACAAAAGGCAGTTTTGGAATATACCAAAATACACAAAGTTTAGAGTATTTCAGAAAAAAATTAATAAGCCGAAGGGGTTTTCAACATGTTGGAAAAGCACAAAAAGTTTCTTATAAGTTTTTAAAGGGTCGGGGCCTTTTCAACAATTTACCATAGATTTTATTTTATTTTATTTTTGCTCGGAGGGGCGCCTTTTTCGTCATGCCATAGTCATAAATTCGCCGTTCAGGAATTATTCGGCGAGATCGAAAATTCGGATTTGGTGAACTATTCGGAAAAAATCGGAAGGTATTCGGGAAAGATTCGGCAAGTATTAATTCGGGAAATGTTTCAGAAGAATTTCGAACAAGAAATTAATATATGAGACGCTGTGTTTTGATATTGCGAATTATTCGCTGTTTATTTAAATATTCGCGAATAATTCACGAATTATTCGGGAATTATTTGAAGCGTTCGCTAGTGGCGATTAAATCGGAGAATTAATCGGCTAATCAAAAAATCATGAATAATTCACGAATTCGCTGAATTATTCGCAAATCATATAACTATGCCTCATACAACCTACCTTGTTGTATTTGATTTAAACCCCCATACCAAATCCATGTGTGCAGACTGTCAGTATTGGGGAAAAATGAGTAATACTTACCAACCATGCATGAGCCTGTTAGGCTGTTCACCAGGCATCCTCTTCGAGGAAAGATACAATAAGGTCAAACAGGAGGTCCCCCTGAGGTTAAGTAACCGGTCTCCAATATGGGGCCAGGTGCTCAACGTACCATGGATTAATGAAATTTTTTATATCTTCGAGTGAAGCTCCTCACATGCTTGCGGGGTCCACGCAATTGGTGAATAAAAAAAACCCTTAAGAGCTCTAATTTTGGGTTTGTAAATCAAGTTTTCATATCAATTTAAACCCAAACTAACGCCATGCTATGCACGTGATTAAATTCATAGGATTTTAAAATGCAAAAATTATATAATTTAAATATATCTGTGTTTTATTCTTTTAATTATTTTTACTAAATTATTATCTTATATTAGATATGAGAATCGGAAAGTTAGTTATGATTTTATAAAAAAAAATTAAAAGCATAAAAAAATTGATTTCCAAAAACATAAATTTTTTCACTTGCTACGTGTCATTTAGAGAATCACTTTGAAATACACAGTATGATTTGCTATTGAGAAAATTATTATCCTTAAAAAATATCAGTTATTTTTTTTTTAACTCAAGGAGAAGTTTGTTTATTAACATAGGTTTAGATTTCTAATAATTGTTAATTTTTTTGCTGACATAATCATCTTCTTAAATATTTTTTGTTTAAATCTATAATGTATAGTTTTATAGTTATTGATTTTAAAAGGTTTTCTCACATCAAAAAAATTGACGTGGACCGTCTTAGAATAAAGTTCTCGTTTTTTTGAATATTTTATTCAATATTTGAGTTCTACATGACCCCTCTTTTTTGCATTACAGTAGTAGTGGAGATAAATTCAGATATTTCCCCCCACTTTATCCTTATAATATAGCTGTTGATTAGTATTTTGGTCAATTTCCAACTGCAACTAATTTACAAATATTTTTATAAGTACTTCTCATTCATTTTCCAAGGAGTAGAGCTTATATTGTCAAATGCTCCCATAATAAATTTCTATCTTTGAGCAAGTCTTCAACATCTTCAAGCATGATTTATTTTTCATTTTATATCATCCACTCTATATAAGCTCTTAATCCCAATTAAAGTGAGAAATTATCAGCGATATTGTCTCTCATCTACTAAAGAGATTTGTAGTTTCCATTATAGCTTCTTGTGAAAAAGCAAGTTGTAAGAGTGTTCTCTTGAAAAGGGATGGTTGTAAAGATTTTGCTCCAACCGAGTTCTAGGAGAATTGATAGTGAAAGATCGGAAAAGCCTAACAACGGGATATTTAGAGAAGGACAAGACGTTGGGGGCGTCGAATCTCTTAACATCGTCATGTTTGAGCTTGTTTTCTTATCTAATTTATTTTCCCGAGTTTATATATGCTATTAACACTACAACAATAATCTCTTGCCCCTACAGATTTAGCCGTAGCGGCAAACCACTGCCCCTACGGATATATCCATAGGGACATAAAATTCCTCCGCAGGTAGTAATAATTATCTCTACGCCTCACTCCGTAGGGACATTTATCCCTACGGATTATTCCGTAGGGACATAATTTTTATTTAATTTATTTGTTTATAAAATAAAATATTTGCTCCTACGGATTTATCCGTAGGGCTTGATAATTGCCTCTACGGATTACTTCGTAAGGGCAAGTTTTGCCCCTGTTACTGAGTCCACATGGACAAAATATCAGATATTCTGATATTTTGTCCCTACGGAGAAATGTGTAGGGGCAAACCTTGCCCCTACGGATTAATCCGTAGGTGCAACAGTCGTCCCTACGGAGTAATCCGTAGGGACATTATATCAAGGTTTTTTTTAAAAGGGGCTTTCCGTTTTGTCCCTGCATTGTGCACAATAATATATATATCATATATCCAAATACAGAAATATTCATAATTAAAATGTCACGCATAATATATAAAAGAAATAAATAAACAGAATACGAAATCAATCTATATCATCGTGAACAAGCAAACAACCACCAATATCGTCCAAAATATATACAATATGTATCAGATAAGTACATACATCCTCAAAAATATAAATAAGGCTACCATAGCTCGGTCCAGCTCCTCCATCTCTGATAATCGCCTTAATCTGGCGCATCTGCTCCTCGGTACAACCCTGAGTCGTCAAAAAATCGACTAATAAAGAAGCGGACTGTGCGGGAGTCTGAACGGACTGTGGAACTGTAGGAGTGGTCTGCGCAACCGCAGCTGAGATAGTGGCTTACGGAGCTGCAGCCGAAGGAGATGCATGTGGAGCCGCAGTCGAAATAGCCTGCCGAATCTGTAAAATTTTGTATGTGTAATAAACGAGCAAGAACAGTGTATTAGATTTTAGTCCAATTCGTATCATTATCAGATTATTGTGAAACCCCAATCTAAGAATACTCATGGAGTTAGGCTTGGTTTGGGTATCTAGTTTGGAAAACCGTAGTTTATTTTAATTAGATAGTTTTATGTAAGTATAATTAATCAAAACTAAGTCTACAACTAAATAAGCTCAGGCTACTAATATTGCATATGTTACTATTTATAATGTGATATAATATTTTACTATTAAGTAATATACGTACCAACATCTCCTTCAACTCCTCAACGATGGTCTCCAAGGCGGCAACATCATGCTCCAGACGTCGCTCATGAGGGATAGGGGAAGTAACCGTGGAGACCGACTTCATATGGGCCCTGCTAGGGCCCAGTCCCCGGCCTCTCTCCCAACATCCGTGGTGCTCTCTATGTGCGGCGTTTAAGACTGGGGTCAGTAGCATCGGATCAGTTTGTCTACTAAAATCGATCCCCGATACCTCCGCCTGCTCCACCACCCGTTCCTACACCCACATTAACCATTAAAAATATAAGTATATCATTTAAATTTGAACTTATCAAAACAAAAGTTTCATTCGAATTAGAATAAATATTAACACTTACGCAATACTCCTGGGTAGTGGTATCAAGGAATCGAAGCTCGTCCGTGGCGGGATCTATCGAGATGCCGTGGACGGCAAGATACGCGGTCAACACGCTCAGTGTACCACCCTGCGCCAAGGTCTGAGCTCTCTACAATTCACCAAAAATTTACATATATTATAAAATCACTCTTAATATTGCATTATATAAAAATAGATCTATTTTAATTTAACGATGCCTCCATGGCACGAGTAATGTTCCTCAAGCCACCTGTGTAAGTGGGGCGGCCCCTTTTCACCGACTTCTTATTCTCTTTATTTTGATCGGCCTATTTCTGCACAACACAATCAAATTTATTTTTCTAATTAAGCAACACAATAAAATAAATTATATAATAAATAATGAATTGCATTTAAATTACAAACCTGTTTACGCTCAGAGTCATAATATTGGTATAAGAGAAGCCATGTATCTATGTCGACTCTGGCAATGGCCGGAGTATGTATGCGAGCCTCTCTCTCTGCCTCAGGGGTCGCCAGTTATACCAAATAGCAATCGATCTTCAGCTCGTTCCTATTATATCAGACCTTAGATTGCATGTTCTTCATGAGGTCCAGGTAAAGAGTGTGAAGATCGAGCACTCTGTCAGGATGATCATGGTCGGGTACAGGCTGAAAGTCGTAATCTAACTGCAAATAAAAAAAAATAATGTATTTAAATTAAAAGTGTAAAATAATAATAAATTTATTTGATAAGTCAAATAAAAATATATATTAATACCCGAGCCTGATCGCAGAAGAGGGCAAATGAACGCCGGTGCTAATCGCCCCACTCAACGTGAAGTGGACTTCTTTTGGATACGGCTCTCATCCCCCATATACCGGCCAAACCTCTCGGCATAATCGCCAGTATAGCGATAATTGGGGGGTAAAGAAGAGGGGGAATGGTGCCTCCCCTACCTCTATTGGGTCTCAACCTGTGGGACTGATTCGGCCATCGAGTCCCCCTCTCGGGATAGGGCTGCCCTGCATTTACAAGAAATATCAAGACAAGCAATATTAAGACAAAAAGGTATTAAGAAATCAAGGATTAACGAAAATTGAAGTGCGATATATATCTTCGGCGACAATAGCACGAGCCTGGGCCCGGGCAGCAGCATAAGCGGGATGATAGTTCCTCCGGTGAGGAACAGCCGGTGACCCGGACATGGACGCATCCCCTCCAACTAGAAAATAATCATTGACGATAAAATTAAATGAAGTTCATGTTTATTCTTAGAGGATATGTAAAATGAATAAATATTTTATATTTAAGAATACTAACTTGCAGACTGAGCGGAGGGTACGGAAGTGGCCTCTGCGCCGCATGTGGATGCACCACCTATAATTAGACAATTAAAAATAGATTATATAAGTAATTGCAAAAAGAATATTTATATCTATAATATAACATTCTAAATCAATATGCATGCAATATAAGATATATAAATATACCCGCAGGTGCGGTGGTGACCTCTGCCCAGGATACGGAGGCACCACCTATAGTTAGACAATCAAAAATTGATTATCTAAATAAGAGCAAAAAGAATGTGTGTATATTTATGATATAACATTCTAAATAAATATGCATGCACTATATAGGATATATACATACCTGCAAGTGCATTAGTGGCATCTGCCTCTGATGTGGACGCAACACCTACAGCTAGACAATTAAATATTGACTATATAAGTAATTTAAAAATAAATATACGTGTATATCTATAATATTACATTCAAAATGAATATGCGTGCAATATACCTGGAGGTGTGGCAAAGTCTACACGGAAGGAGTCATCCGAAGGTGATACGGATCGGGGTGCAAGACTAGCCCTCTAGTGCTCCCTACGCAGCTCCCCGGGCGGCAGAACTGCTCTGCCTCTGCCGCGGCTGGTGCTCCTGCCGCCCCTCGTTGCTCCGAGCGTTGTCATCTGACCTAGATAAGAGTACAATCATTACATATGCATGTAATATATGTATAGATCATAGAAATGTGAAGTAATAATATAACATTATTGATAACCTTTTTCGTTTCGTAGACGCATTAGACATATCTACTTGAATTTCATCATCGATATCATTTCTAACCCACGTAATTTCACGTTCAACCGAAGACAACCCGTCTTTTGAAACAGACGGTCGGAGCACTCTAAGTCTTTTCTATTCTTAATACTCATCGCTGTCCTCCGTGACATCGTAAACATCCATATGTTTCCAACGGCATACGACACTCTATCTCGGATGTTTCAAGCACTGTGAGTAGTATACTTAGAACGCTTGGTTCGGAAAGATAAATTGATCTTCCTTATCGTAAAATTGAAGTGTGTTCATGCCAGTCAATCCATATCCATCTTTCCAAGTCTCGAGATTATTTCTCCATTTATCCGCATCGGTTCGTGTATCGTACCAAATACACTGAAATATATAAAATGGTTCTGATCGTCCGGGATATTGGATGCTAAGCATGCAATTTAAGTATCCATAATAAATCACACCATCTGATCTTACCGTCGTAATCCCATTATTCTGAGTGGTTCGAGATATTTCTATGTACTTAACTTCAAATTTGTATTTATGGACACCGAATCCTTTATAAAATGCAACCTCCATGTTAAGAAACTGAGCTAAATATCTTGAATCTCTCTCTAATGATGCAAACAAGTTCGGATCGTGGATCTGACAAAACCAATTTTACGACAAATACATAACGATATAAGTTTAGATTAAGACTGGTAGTAATAACATGTTATTCGAACAACTTACATGTTCTGCAACCCAATCGCAAAAATTATCCTGATGATATTTTTCCAATCGTTCATCATTCCAATCAGAATGCCCCTCACGTACCTCATCAATATGAATTCTGTTCTCAACAATAAATTATGACATTAATATTATATCATTTCATACACACACAAACACAAATATAACAATTAATCCAAAAAAACCCACTCTCTAATTTTTTTCAAGACATGCGCTATTGAGGAGGATAAACCGATATATCTTGTTGATAAATATAGTGTCTACTTTCTTATAATCAGCTTTACCATATGGCCCGTCCTGAATTCTCCGAGGCCGATTAAGCTTCGTCTCAATGTTCTCGTCCAGTTAGCGGAAACAAAATGTGGTTATTTCATCTAGAAGATAACCTTGCATGATAGAACCCTGTGGTCAATTTCTATTGTGTATATACTTTTTTTAGAGTGTAGAGGTACCTAAAGAAAAATATGTTAAATAAATAAATACGGGCATATAGGACAACAATAATTTTATAAAATGCGTGAAACGAAAAATTCAACGTACCTTTCGACATGATACATCAATCGATATTGTACCGGTCCGGCAAATTTATCCTCGGTTGTAAGATGAACCGTCAGGTGTATTATGATATCAAAGAACAACAGTTGGAAAATACGCTCATGCTTGCAAAATATCAATGAAATAGAATTTTCTAGATTCTCCAGCGTCACAACATCCAAGGTTTTAGCGCACAATCCACTAAAAAAACAATAAAGGTCATTGATTACTAGACCAACCAATTCGGGAAGAGAAGTCCTGAGGGCTAATGGGAGAAGGTGCTCCATAATAACATGGTAATCATGACTTTTTAGCCCATCGATCTTGCCTTTCACAATTTTTATTTTCTTTCTAAATGATCCTGAGAAACCTGTGGGAACTTTCAAATCATGCAACACCTGCAGGAACCTTTTCTTCTCCGGTTATGATATATGATACGCGGTATTTGGAAGTACAAACTTGTCTGGTTTACCCGCTATCGGTGTAGGATGCAATTCACTTCTAATTTCCCAGTCCTGAAGATCCATCCGAGCACGGAGGGTGTCTTTCGATTTTCCGTCTTTACAAAGAAGTAAGTTGAGTACGTGCTCGGATACTCGTTTCTTTATGTGCATGACGTCCAGACAATGACGCACTAAATTTGTTGACCAGTACGGAAGCTTGTAGAAAATGCTTAACTTGTTCCAGTATGGTGGTTGATCTGTTTTTCCGGATCTATCCCGAAGGTCAAATTATTGTAACCATCCCATTGAGCAATCACGTCCTCTCCGAACAATGAGGCTAGAGGCCCAAGAAGCTCCTGATGACCATTAAAGTGAGAAGCGTCTAACCTGCAGGGATGATCTAGTGGCAGGAAACGCCGATGACTACAATAACAAACCTTCCTACTAAAATTCAAGCATTTCAATGTTGTATCTTGATGGCAATAAGAGCATACTTTGTGTCCATGTACGGACCAACCTGATACCATTTCATAAGCAGGAAAGTCATTAATTGTCCACATTAAAACTGCACGCATTGTGAAGGTTGTATCTGTGTTTGTATCGTTAGTCTCTACGCCATCAATGAATAAAGATTTTAACTCATCGATCAGAAGTCGGAGATAGACGTCGATATTGATTCAAAGTGAGTTTGGTCCGTCATAAGAAGAGGCATCATAAAATAGGATTGATCCATAACCAACCAAGACGACAAATTATAAACTATAATTACAACGGGCCATGTGCTGTGGCTTACGGCCATATAGTTGAATGGGAAGAAACCATTACTAGCTAGTCCGAGCCTGACATTGCGAGGATTACTACTGAATATTTGGTGCCTCCTATCGAAATCCTTCCATGCCGGTGAATCTCTTGGATGGATCATTTTTCCATTTTCGCTTGGAGCAGCGCGGTGATGCCAAATTATTGCCTCTGCTGTTTTCTTGCACTTGAATAGCCTCTGCAGCCTATGTGTTATGGGAAAGTATCGTGCTATCTTGACAGATATATCAGGCTTCTTATCAGATTCTTTCGGTTTATATCTAGCCTCTCCGCATATTGGACACACTTTCAAATTTGAATTCTCTTTCTGGTACAACACGCAATCTTTAGGACATGCATGAATCTTCTCACACTTCAGACCTAGATCAGACATCATCTTCTGGGCTTCGTACCAGCTGTCGGGTACGTTATTTTCTGGGGGTATAGAATTTTTCAGGAACTTCAGAAGTATCGTGAATGACTTGTTGCTATATCAATTTAGGCACTTAATCTGGAAAAGTTGGACGAACCATGATAGGGTGGAATACTTTGCATTCTTATAAATTGGTCTTTTAGCATCATTCATGAACTTTTCATATTTATCCGCACGCCATCCTTGACCGGAAGGAATATCATCTTTGGTAGGAATACTATCACCGAGGGCAGTCTCTACCATATCTTCTGTTTCTTCTCCTCGAAAGAAGTTATCGTCTTCTTCTTTTTCTGCCACATTACCGTTATCTCTATCTTCTTCTGCCGCATTATCGTCTTCTTCTTGTCCTTTCCCGTGATATAGCTAAGCTGTATAAAATCTAGTAAAACCATATTTAACGATGTGAAGCTCTATGATTTCTACCTTCTGCCAGAACTTATTCCCACATCTATCGCACGGACAGATAATCTTCTCTAACACGATCTTATTATGTGCGCGTGCAAATACAATGAAAACATCAACTCCTGCAACAAACTTAAATTGTATGCGTTATTGCCAATCCATGTATATCCAGTCCTTAACTCTGATGTACTTATAGACCATGTTAGACTGTATAACATATAAATTACAGGTTATGGTGACTATATTCAGAAATCTAAGAACGAGATTGTTACCGACAAAGATGAAAATCCGTAGAGGAAAGTTTGTCATTGAAAAGAATAAATTATCGATTAATAAAATTAGATTTGAAGATACCCAAGTATCAGTTGCATTCTGTGTATGTGTATTTCAATTTATGATTTCGCTTAGGTGTAGGGTTATTAGTGTGTATGTGTTTTTTGTGTGTGTTTGTTATGTATTCGTGTTGTATGTGTGTGTTTCGGCTGTTGGGGGTAAGGCTTCTATCCCATTAAGAATGTATAAAGTAGACACCCATTCGCTTGTGCTTTCATCCATTTCGAATAAATTTCGGCAGCACCTCCCCGCTGTTCTCTGAGTATACTGTAATAAAATAGATAATCATTTCAATGCTGTGAAACAACGTTGAAATGAATATCTAATCTATCTTTGTACATGGAGAACCAGCGGAAAAGTACCGACGAGATAACTCGAAACGAATGAAAACACAAGTGAATGCACGTGTTTGCTTTATACATTCCTAACTCGTTCACACTGGACAAATTTATCGGTTATCATACGATTGAATCTTCTCATCACATAGACTACACGACGATTGTTAGCACCGAACGATACCGTCCGATATTTAACAACTTTCGTATAGTTCTATGTCACGACGAACATCGAACGCATGCTAACCGGTAGGCGGGGACTAAGTTCGCTTTGATTTATACATATGACTATCGATGAGAATATGAAAGTTTCATATTATCATCAAGTATCATACATACACTTAGTGTAAGATTTAACTTCAATTGGTTTTACATTTATTTTCAATTACAAGGGTTCGAAGTTTTTAGTTTAGGGTAAAGATTATTAAAGTTAAGGGTTTTCTTAATACAATTAAAGATTTTTGAATTTATTGAGGTTAGGATGAGATTTAATAAGAGTTCAATATAGAGGAGAATGATGATGAGTTAAGGTTTGGCCTCATTTGTATGTGTGTATGTGTCTGTGTGTGCGTGTACACACACAGACAGACACGCATACATACATGCATACACATACACACATACATACACAATTCACTAAAATACTCTTAACTATTGTTGGTTTGTTAAATTACACTAAAATACCTTAACCCTAACCCTAACCCTAACACTAACCCTAATCATTAACCCTAACCCTAACTTAACCCTAATCATTAACCCTAACCCTAACCACAACCACAACCCTAGCTCTAACCCTAACTATTAACACTAACCTTAATCGTTAACCCTAACCCTAACCACTGCCCTAACCTTAAACCTAACCCTAACCATTAATCCTAACCCTAATTAACCCTAACCTGGCCCTAATTAACCCCCTAACCATTAACCCTAATCATAACCCTAGCCCTAACTAACCCAACCCAGTCTTAAACTGGCCCTAACCCTAAAAACAAAATTATAATAATTTTTAATAATTATTAGAAATCAACAACAATCCCAAAAAATTATTAAAAATTAACAATTAAATTCCTAAAATTGATGAAATTAACAACAAAATATTAGGAAAATTAAAATTAAAATTGCTGAAACTAACCGGCAAATCGAATAAGACAGGAGGGAGGCAACGACAACAAGAAGGAGGTTGGCTGTTGCAGCGACGAGGAGGAGGAGGGTGGCTGCTGCGGTGACGACGAGGATGAGGTGGCTGCGGCGGCGGCGAGGAGGAGGCCGGGAAGGAGGATCGACGACGGGAGGTCGGGGAAGGAGGAGGGCGACGGCGATAAGGAGGTCTTTTCCACATTGCATGTAAGTTTCAACAAACTTTTACAAATACATTTACCATGGCTCTTCTAATATAGAAAGGACATGTCCAAAGGATAACAACCCAATAATCCATTAATTATATGGATATATTGGACCTGTCGTATACCGCTAGCCGATTAGTTATTGTACAGAACGGGTGGGCCCTGCCAAACTTAATTCATGCATGGCCACATGTCTGGGTCTGCAGACCGAACATCAGATGTGCCCTAATTACATACCTCTAGCAACTCATGCTGTCTATCCTGCCGGGCTGGCCTGAAACCCGCCGGGCTTGGTGGTCTTCGGGCCAGGCCAGGTTCCAGGGCGGCCCGGCCAGAAGCCCCCAAGCCCGAACCAGCACGGCCTGTGGCCCGGCTTGGGTCGGACCGACCAAACCGGTCCGGCCCGTTTAAATAATAATTATTTTTTAGAAAAAAATTTAAAGTAAAATTTTTACTTTTTTGAAATTCTTTTGGAAATTTTTTTAATCAACATGGTGTAGGTCTCAAGACAGACCTAGATATTTTATTGATTAAAATAATTTTCGAAGGAGTGAAATAAGTTGACCAACCTTATCCCTCATATAATTGCCAAAAAAATTAAAAATTAAAAATACAATCCAATAAAAAAAAACCAATCGGTGAGCTCTTATCGGTCTTTACTCTTCATCAGTGTCAGAGTCTTCAATTCTCTTAACGTGTTGTTGTCTAACTTCTTCATCGAACCAATTTTTTTGGCACAATACGATCTCCAATGCGTCATCCGACAGCCTCACTTTCTTGTTTGCTCAGAATCCTATTATCTGCACTAAAAGCAGATTTCGACGCTACTGCATACACCGGAGTTGTTAGTAAATCACGAGCCATGGTATAAGGCGCAGGATACATGTGTCCATGTGCTTTCCACCAATCCAAAATATAAAGATTATCTATTTGATCCGCGGTGAGAAAGTTACTGAAATCAATTTGAAAATACATTGTAAGCTCATTATAAATGGAGGAACTAGAAACGGTTGTTCTTTGGTTTTTCTGCTGCAAAAACCGAAATATTCCTTTTTTTGAAATTTGCTATGAAGAGGAAGATAAAGAAGAAGTTCTGTTTTGACCATACTGTGCATCATATATGGCATATAAATCATATAAATAAGAATCTAAAATATTTTTATAATATCCTATATCAGTACCAAAGTTTTCATGGTATCTATCTAATAGAAAAACAAATTATCTTTTTTAAGTTTAGGATTAAAAACAGAAGCTAAACAAAACAATACATGAACTTTTCGCCAATATTTATTCAATTTCGTAAGCATGTTATGTAATATTCCAGCAAATGCACTTTCAGGATTAATTACAAGCTCATTAATAATCTTACGAAAATAAAATAACTATTTTACTGCTGAACATGTAGTAGCAGAATAAACACAAGATAAATATTTAGTTGCCTTGTAAAATATTTCTAAAAATCTCAAAACATATTCACAAGCAAACCAATCATAATCCTCTAAATTATTATTAGGCATTTGTTCCTCATAAAATAAAGCAATAGGCTTCCGTTATTTTAAAACACAATTCAACATCTCATAAGTGGAATTCCACCTAGTTGGAATGTTGAATTTGAAAGATTTATATTATAAATTTAACTGGATATAAGTTTGCTTGAAAATTTGTTTTTGGGGTTTAGAGGTTTCAATAAATATCACCGCATCTTTACGTTTAGCTAAATAAGGATCAATTATACTAAGACCATAATGCATAATTAAACTTAAAATACGACATGACATCTTTGAAGAAATAATTCTCCATTCAAAACATTATTTAAATTATTTTTTAAAATTACTATAGCAGAATTATTATTAGTAGCATTATCAAAACTAACTGGAAATATTTTATTTTGAATATTATATTCATGTACAGTACTCAAAATACAATTACTTATATTATTTCCACTATGTGGATGCTTCATTTTTGAAAAACCAATAATTCTTTTATGTAAAATCCAATCATTATTAATGAAATGTGCAGTAACACAAATATAAATCATGCCCTATTTTGTAGTCCAAAGATCAGAAATTAATGCAATTTTACTTTTAAGATTTGCAAAAATATCAATTAAATTGGTTTTACCATCATGAATTTTTTTAAAAATATCTCTTCTAAGTATTGTTCTGGGTATTCTTTGAAATGTTGGATTATATGCATTTTTTACTAATGTATCAAATTTTTTGTTTTCTGGAAAACCAAATGGTTGTTCAGCATGTATGACATATTTTGCAAGTTCTCTTCTATTAGTATCTTGCAAATAAGAAAAACTAGTTAAATAGTTAGATGACATATTTCGAGCCGTCTGCCGAGAATCTGCTTTTTCTTATTTGATTAAATGTCTTTTAGATGGGTAGTTCCACCTGAAATGGTACAAGTAAAATCTGCTTGGTAATGAGTACAAACTTCCCACTCGCCTTTACCTACAATTGTTTGTACTACAAAATGTTTCCAAATATCAGAAGTTTTAGCTCTTTTATCTCTAGGGCCATAAGCTGTTGCTTCAGGAACGGTAGGAGTATGAAATTTTTCAGGGACATGAATTTATAACGTAGCAGGGATCTCATAATTAGAAGATTCATTCTTAGGAGAATAAGAATCAAAATTAGTTTGCAGCATATTAGTTAATCTCTGTCTTTCCTGTGAATTCATATCGATTTGAAATGAACGTCTACGTGAAGATGAAACACCCCAATAACCTTGTAAAGATGAACCAGACATTCTTAATTAAAACTATTAGTAAGAGAGAAAGAGATGATAAAAAATATACGAGAAAATATATAATTAATACAAAAAAACCCTGATTCCAAATAGCAGAATCAAATTAGTGGAACTGAAGTGAAGATTGAGATCATGGAAATGAAGATTGCGTGATTCCAATTTTAACAGTAATCTTCTCGGAAATTAAAAAAGAGTGATTGGGAGATTGAAAATTTTGTTATTGTGAATTATGAGAAGAATGAGAAGTGTAGAGAGATATTTATAGAGTTATTAGAATGTATAATTTTGTGTGAGAGGGTTTTAGATAATTTTATAACCGCCGTTTTAATTCAAATTTCCCCCCTTTATTAAAAAACCTACCACATTCACAAAAAAACCCATAAGGCAAAGACCGGCCCCCACTCTTAAAAACCTCTCCAAGGCCAAAAGGCCAAATTCAAATTTGAATTTGGCCGGTTTGGCAGGGTCTAGCTGTCGTGCTGCCAACGGCAAGCCTCGGCCCGGCCAGGGGTCATGCCAGGGAAATGGCAGGGCCTGCCACGTGGCGCTCGGGCCGGGCTGGCCCGTCTCGTGGGTGGTCCGTCCCGTTAGACACTTTGACTCGTAACATTGCACGTGCTATGCACGTGTGTCATGAGAAAAAAATCATTGCATGTTATGATTTTTTATGTTTGCTTGATAGTCATAGGTTCAAAGATTTTTTAAACAAATTTGTTCATTTTCCAAAGAGAAAATATTTTGTATTGAAAATTGTTGAAGAGTATAAAAATAATTACATGCATATGAAAGAATGACACGGTATGTTCTTGCTCTATAACTCTCACAGGGATTTTTTTTTCTTTTCTTGCATTTTTTAAATGAAAAAATGATATACTTTTTGGCATGCCCCCATGAGTTTTAGTTATAATAATAAAGATGCGTAGAAAAATAAAACATAGTTGCCATGATCACAAATGTTCTCTTAAACTCTACACAATTTATTATGGTATACAAAGTATAATTTCATCATAACTACACAATATTTCATTTTGCTTAATCTTTCTAGCAAGCTGTTGCAAGATTCATTAGGGTCAGTCGGTTCAGGCACAGCCGAACACCTTCATTATCATCATGGCCAATTGTCTCCTGATAACATATTGTCATCATTGCCTATTGTCTCCTGAAAACATATTATAACTCGGCAAAAGTGTTGATTGAACAACTATATTTTACTATTCAGTTTATGTTTTTTTTGTCACAGACCAAAGCTTACCGATCGATAATATACATGATCATACATGAATTATGTTCGATCTTAAATAATTATACCATTGAGCTTTTATGAGTGCACATGGGCTTTCGCTATGGTTGGGGTTCCACCAGAAGAGTTAAGCCTTATGCTGGTTGCTCATCTATATCTTATAGCCATATGATGAAGGTAGAAAAATACTTAAAAGTGATTGAAATAAGAAAGAGAAGAAAAAGAAAGAATAGGGAAGGAGTTTTAGCTGCTCTCCTATTCGCCCCCTTCCCTTCAGTTGCCCCCTTAGTCTGTTTCTCTTGCTTAGATGCCCCCTACCGGGTGGTATCCACCCTGCTGTTGCTATGAAGCGGGTTCGGGTGTCTATTTGGGGGCAGCCGAACCAGTAAGTAGGGAGGTTATTCCCCCTACAAATGCCACCACTTACCCTAAATTCGAGAGAGTGGTTAACAAGCCACTCCCATATCTAGAAGGGTATATATACCCCCTCTTTAGACAGAAATGAGAGGACATAGAAAATTCAAAGCAAGAGAGATAGACATAATTTGGAAAAGAAGATCAAGAACAAGAAGAAGAAAAGAAAAGGTATGAATGGAATATTTGACCTCTTATTTCTTTAAATCCTTTTCTCTTATTCCTCTTTTCATTCATATTGTATGGCCGAAAGAGCAAGGTGGACATTTCTTTCATCGGTGACATATCGAATTTCAAATGGATTACAAAAACATGACTAGCCCCATGATTCTTCTATTCATTTGACATATCGACGACATACAAACTCTTTTGATTTCATGATTCTGCAACTCTCGGAATATGGATGATAAATCCATACTTCCATCAAACATAAAAAATGAAGAAAACTTCATTCACCTCATAAATTGAAATGTGGGCTAACATCTCATATTTCATCAAAATAAAAATAGATTTAAAAACTCTATTTTTCGCAAACCTAAAATATAGAATATGGAAGAAATGTTATTTTTTATTTTTATTGAAAACTTGTCACATAAAGTAAGATTTCATAACAAATACAACAAAACATACACATGAACGAATTTCAAAATAAGGGAAATGTTACACTTTGAGATGATCAAAACCATATTTTGACTATTGGTTCTCCTCCTTATCGGGCCCCTTACCAATAGTCGGGGCCCTATGTCACTGTCGGCTTCCCAACCCGATGGTCGGTCCCCCCTATCTATCTTCTTGGACTTTTTCCTGATGATCATGATGCTTTGAAACTTTGCAAATTTTATGTATATGAGCACTTGTAATCATTTTCATGTAAACTTTTTAGAAGAAGTGTACTTGTATTCAAATTATAAACAAGAATATTAATGAAATCTCACTTCTTTCATATTTCTTTATTTGCAAGTATGTGTGTGTGTTTATGTGATTGATGTGATCTTTATTTAAACCCATCTGATTTAGTACAACCTAACAAGCTATCTCGTCTAGGTATTTCTTAAGAAAATAGGGTGTAATTAATGAAATCTCTTGAGGACTTCTGGTCAAATTTTTTAAACTTCAAACTTATTTTGTTTAAATTTTACATTTTCTTAACGATACAATCGTTAGGGATCCTAAATAGGGTAAAAAAAATGGCGACTCCGCTAGTGATCTTGACTTCTCCTTAGGTTATTTTAAATCACATCACTACTTCTTTATGTTCTTCGCAGACCAGAATCATTTTAAAAGATCACATATATTTGCAATAAAAAAAGGTCTACCGAATCAATAATGATTTGGAGAGGCTATTGTAGGGTTGCTAGGCACGCGCACAAGGGTCTACGAGGCATCAACCATGCCCGAATAAAAAATTAGCCGTGCCGAACAACCCGAATACGGATCTTTAAACTAGAGATTAGGCGAAAACTAACATGCTAAACATTTTAACACTAAGTGAGAGGGATTACAACCTTTGTAGATCCGGTCCTTCACTTCATAAGCTCCGTGTTGTGGTCCCTTTGCCGCGATCATCGGGTTCCGGACTCTCGAGAGGTTCCACGAAGAGAAAGATGCAGTCTTGCTTCCGATCTTCGATACAAAGATGATCTACCTTGAAGTTTCATTGACACAAGCTAACACTCACTAAAATTGAGTGAACACTCTCATCTAAAGGGCAAGGGAAGATGAGGATGATGAAGTAGGATTTTCTCTCTCTTTATTTATCTTTTTCTCATATATTTTCATCACTTGGAAAAAGCTAGTAAGCTTTTTCCATGAAGAAAGAAGAAGGAAGAAGATGAAGAATAATAGAATTATGATAGAATTCCTTTTGTGATGAATAATACAAAGGAGATAATGATGAATAATGCAACCATGGTTGACTAAACCTTTGTAGAGAATTAACCAAGGCTAGGGTTTGGGTTAGGTTAAGAATGAGTCACTTGAAAATATCTTTCACAAAACAAAACCAAAACCTTCTAGAATCATCTAGAAAGCTTAACCCTAATCCAAACCCTAATCATGTTTAAACTCCACTAAACATGTTGCATTAGTTATCATATCATGTTACAATATTATATATCACATATATAATATTTATTGTAACCAAATAAAATAATACATTTAACATATATCGCATATATATCAATGTATTACCCGAGTGAGAAAAAGAATCTTTTAGTGAGCTAATATTAGTTAATGTAATTTAATATATCATATATATTATTATACATTAAATTATCGAATCAACACTTGATCCGACAATCCGGCTATATCGCATATAACCGACTAATATTTATCCGTTCCGATTCATCGAATCAACACTTGATCCGATGACCCGGCTGATATCATATATCGCGAGAATACAATACGGTATCTCATATCGTATTATCCTCGGTCCCGCACATATCTCATACGTGCCCCTACTCCGTTTTGCCTGAGCCAAGAAACCTCTGTGTAGGACTCTAAAGAATCGTCAATACGCCGGCAGTAGGTGATGATCATATCAAACACCCACAAGCTGCAAGCAGTCAGCTAAACGTAACAGCTACCCAGGTATTGAGCGCTCAGAAGATCAACAAGCAAGCCTGTACATTCTCCTGTGAATCCAAACAGTAACACTCCCGTACAGTCCGGTCTCGTCGTCTGATATGTCGCATATCTCGCCTAGGGGTGGTAAACGTCAGACCCCAGTAGCTTGATAAATCGTGTCGATATGAGGTCTATAACAGTTCGAGAAACTACTGATAACACTTACCAGTAAATCTCAGCAACCCTGGCCAGGGATTTCCGGTTACAGCCAATCGAACACAGCACAACATCAACTCTCTATACCGGGAGAGACGAATCCCCTCCTATCGCTCATTGCCTCCATGTGATTCGGGACTGTACCCAAAAGCCACCTTTTTGCACGCCCTCTTGGACGTGGTATGATGGAAATCAAAGCAAAGTGGGAATCACACAAGACTCTATGACGATCTCGGGTCAACAGACTACTCTGTACCAGTGTCACCGGAGAACTGCCATCTGACGTGAGGTATAATACCATATGGGAGTTCTCGGCGAGTCCGTCCAGTGTACCCAGTCTCTACTGAGCACCCGTACACCATCCTTGATGTCAAACACCGATGGATATGGGATCATCCATCGCCCATCATATGGGTCAAGATGCGTATACGCTAGTCTACTCTGGTGTATCGATGCCCTGTCTCGATACACCCTCGACTAGGAACAGTTACAGGATGTACTCGTCGACTACCGTGGCCCTTCTAGTATGATCTCATCATAGTCCCAGTAGTCGAGTATATATCCTGAGGGCTTTATCAACATGTAACATAGAGACAATCATAGTACATGTTAAGATAAAGTACAACCAGATAGCATACTATCATGTCGAGAAAGAAAGTCCTCCCTATATATGTCCAAGCATCCATTACAATATACCTCGTATGTACAGTAATGGCCTCTAGGGCATACATATAACTAACAATCTTCCACTTGCACTAGGGCCATCTGTTGTGGTATCGCATACCCAACAATTTGCTGCGGTTGAAGTATCTCATACTCAACCATCCCGTAAGAGTCTCTACTGGGAAAAAGGCCTTTGTGAGTGGATCCGCACTGTTGTCCTCTGTGTTTACTCTCCTAACCTCGATCTTCCTGGAGATCAACCATCTCCATGATCAGGTGATACTGCCTAAGAATTATATCTGGATTTCTGATGGGACGGGGGTTCCTTGGCAAAAGCTACAACTCTATTGTCATACAATGGTAGGAACGAAGTTCATCTCATGAACTTATATATATCCAGACTGCCTCTTTGGTAGCATCCTTGGTAACGATGTATCTTGCCTTTAATCGTCTAGTATGTCACGGTATCTAGCTTGGAACTTTTCCAACATACCGTCCCTCCACTGAGGGTAAAGACAATGCCTGCGACCGACATTCAGTCGTCCTTATCACCCTGGAACCTTTCCAGTGATTCTCCCCAGGATCGATTGATACCATCTCACTACAACTAGTGAGTATCCTAACATCCAATTAGATCTATCTCATAGATCCAAAACCCAGGATTTTGGAGGTATCATTTTGATCCTATATGGAGAATCCTTGTGATAAGCGGAGATTAACCGAGCGTAGCATAGGAAACTCCTTCCCTATCAAGAGTATGTCATCCACGTACTCTACAAGGATCACCGCCATACTCTCTACTACCTTTTTGTATATACAAGGTTCATCTACCATTTTGATGAAGTCAAACTCTTTGACTACCACATCAAAACAGATGTTCCAACTCCGCGATGCCTGCTTTATCACATAAAACATCTTGCACACGTTTCCGCTGCTCCCACTTTCTACGAAGCCCTCTGGCTGTGTACTTATAGACGCTCTCTTCTAAAATATCATTTAAGAAAAGCAGTCATGACACCCAACAACCAGATATCGTAGTCATGGTATGTAGCAGTGGCAAGTAGGATCTGGATGGACTTAAGCATAGCTTTGAAAGTCTCAACTTTTCCATATACACCAAGTAATCTTCTCAAGATATACCTGCTCCTGATGGGGATTTAACCCTTCAGATAAAGCAACCAAAGTCCATACTTTGTTGATGTATAAGGATTCCATCTCAGATCGATAAGCATCCAGCCATTCTTACAGAGTCCCACTCCTGATGGCCAGCTCGAAACTAGTTAGGCCATCAACTCATGATGCAATCCCCGCTCCCACTGTCATAGAGAAACCGAAGTATCTCTCAGGTGGGTGAGCAACCCTACTAGATCGGCGGAGAGGCTGAGGTTCGTTGGAAACTATTGAATCCTTTGGTTCTACCAAATCATCAGCTGCAGTTTGTATAGCTGGAACATTTCCAGTTCTACATAACAGACCTTGCCTCGAGCTTGTCCGGATTTTTCTTTTAGACATAGGCCGGACAACCCCAAATCTTAACAAACTTAAGATATGGGCTCTTCCCTTTCCATATCATATATGAAGTGGTAGGCAACTGATTTGATTTGAACCCTATTCAATAGGTATGCAGCTTCTCAAGTGCATAACTCCCAAAAGGAAATAGGCAACTCAGTAGTACTCATCATAGAGCACACCTTATCACATAGGGTGCTTTTCCTCCGTCCCGATACACCGACGTGCTGTGGTGTATACGGAGGAGTAATGCTGAGAGAGAATCTCATTCTCCTTTAGAATAGTCCAGGAATTCCGCACTCAAGTATTCTCCTCCTTGATCTCATCAAAGGACATAATATTTATACCCATTGTTGGTTCTCTACTTCTAACTCATATTCTGTGAATATCTCAAAAGGTTCGGACTTGTGTTTCAATAGGAACATATGTCTGAATCTTGAAAGATTATCAGAGAATGGAATGAAGTACAAAGAACCGGTCCTGGCATATGTAGACAGGGGACTTTCATACATCAGCATGTATCAATCCCAAGAGTTCACTCTTTCTCTGTTTCCAATAAACAGAGCTATGGTCATCTTATCTTTGTGACATGACCGGCAAGTTACACAAGATGTAAATTCAAACAAATTTAAATATGCATCTTAATGTAACTTCAGCTAGTCGGGTCGCATTGATATGACCTAGTCTACAATGCCTCAAGAAGGATTCTTTCATTTCTGAACTCTTCCTCTTGTGTGTGTTCTGTATACTGAGAACTGTAGTTTGATTTAGAACGTCAATGCTTTTAGATAACGTGCCTGAACCGATCAACTCTTGATATAGGAAATGTTCAAAACATTATCCATCAATACAAAATTATATCCTTCTTTACTAATAAAGAGACTGATATGATTTTGTATATCAGGTTCGGTATCTAATAACATTTGTTCAGAATCAATGTATTCTGGTAATACAGGGTGATAGTGACCAATAGACTTGGCTGCAACAATTGCACCATTTTCTGTCTCATGAAACTTATCACCCGTTCTCAGTTCTCTACCTTTCTGTAGCCCATGTAACAGATTACATATGCGGGATCCTGATCCGGTATCTCATACCCAGGACGTAAAGGATATTGAGAAACAGTTCTCTGTAATGAACACACCCGAAGAAGATGCATCAACATGCACTTTCTTCGTTTGGGCGGCACGGGAATTCTGGTAATCCCCTATTTCCTGCTCTGTCTTATAACAATTATAAGTTGGAGCGGGACCAACGTTCCCAGCTCAGTATAACAAGCGGGTTCGGTCAATTCATCCGTTTTATTATCTTGATTAAGGCGTGATATGGTCACTACCTGGAGAGAGAGAGAGAAGAAAACACTCAGCGTATGCTCTTGCAAAATTAGATTGGTTATCTAATAAATCTAATCAGGATGTCTCCCACTGTTTTAATCAAATCTTCCTTCAAACCCTAAAAGGAAAGACTAGCCGGGATTAATTACACGCTACAAGTTCGCCAATCTTTCAGCCAGGCCAGTGTCGGTACTTTGAGGGAGGTCCCCCGTGCTTTCGCACGAACCTAATTAAAGTAAACCTCATTTTCCCAGAGGCGTAACCCCGTTGACACCTTTCTAGACACGTACTTGATCGGCTAATTGTAATGTGTAAAACTCTCCCAGGAGTAACTCTTACTCGCAGCGGGTATCGGGATCCAACTATCTCATAGAAGGTATGCAATCTCATTGCAAATTTCAACACTTGAAATTCCCGATAATTTTGCCCCAAGCGATTTATGACCTTGACTGAGTCAACAAATCATAGACCGCAAGTAAAGTGCAACCAGTCATTTCCCGATTGAATTAAACCCACCCGCACGACCCTTGACTGAGTCAACAAGGCCGCACGACTACTCTAATCCAATCGCATCATATGCTTTGCAGATAAGCACTAATCAGCTACCGCACACTACGCCTTGATTGAGTCAACAAACGCATCACGAATACTAACTATTACTTATCTGAAACGACGGAGGGCTACGACAGGTTTTTAAGAAAACCCTTTGCGTAATGAACTTTATATCGTTGTAGAATCGAGTGATTTTAAATGGAATATTTTTGAGGCCTTTCTAGTTTAGCTAAAGGGGTCACTCCCGGTGAAGGGATCGTCGGCCCTTTCCTCATCGAATAAGGTGCAGGATATATCATATATATCACTATGCAAAGCAAAAACTATAGAAGCAATCAAAAACAAACCGAGGGGTGTAGCATCTGCCAGTTACTGCTAAAGGGGTCACTCCTGGTGAAGGGATCTCGGCCCTTTCCTTATCGAATAAGGTGCTGGATGTTCTACAAGGAACACCGCTATGCAAAGCAAGAACTAGAGCTACCAGTTTTTAAACAAGTTTCTACAACATCTTAGGTTTCTTTTATTTCATTAATCTTATTAATGAAGTCCCATTTTATTATGCTTCACAAGCATCACTTTTGAAACAAAATCTGCAATATAACATATATCTCATATATATAATATAAACATTCGTCTCAGGCAGTAATATGATCTCATCACAGAACATTGCAGCAGAAGAACATATATGAAATATTGGATATACTAGGACGTCCGTGTTTTCAATACGAGCCTGTATAAAACACGGATTCCACGGTCGCGATGAATAGCCAAACCCACATCCCTAGACCCCTACGAGAGCGGCAAGTAACACTGCCAATTCTAGGGTTAGGAGACCCGGTCTCGACTCCTCGAGATGGTCTCCCACCGGACCCTAGAACCCGGTTACTTGTGCTCCCCGCCTTGGGTCTACCTAATGCGGAAAAGAAAATAATATACATCAACGGTGACATCTTCCGCAACCTGGAAGTGCCCCAATAAAAGAATATTACATAAAAATGAATTTTACATGAATGAAAAAGAAAAAACTCTCATCTCACATAAAACCCCCGGCTATTCAAAACGCGACGATCCAATATAACATATCACAGCAACACATAATATCTCATATCATCAACGTAAACAAGTATGCGTATCCCGATTGTCGTTGATGTATAGCAACGAAGCCGGCGATACACCACATACTACGCTTACGGTCACAAAAAAGAAAGTGTAAAACTACAACAGTTGGAATCCGCAACCTCTTTAGACATCACATGCCTAACCAAATGAATTCCTTAGACATCGCATGCCTAACAATTATAAACCCGCATTTTAGTCTCATTATCGAAAACTCTTTTCAATATCAAGTCGGGCAATTCAACAAGATTCCCGACATCCTGATCGAATGCTCGTCGCAAACTTTAGTAGACGGCCGCACCCCCGGATGCCATCGACAAAGTGCACTGAGGCGGAACAGCGCTGCCGCAAGCACCCGAACGGATGCTTTTGGCGACGGGGTTCTCCTACAGTCACTTTGTCGGGGCTATGGGGCATGGCTGTCTGTTAAGTTTAACCGACGAGTATCCGCGTACGCTACATGATTGCGACGGACTTTTGATCACATCAAAATTCCGTGGCAACCGATCATTTGAGACTAAACTGCTAGATTTACAACATTCAAATTAGTTATCTCATAACTATATGTGGATTCCAAATATTGTATCACATTCCAGATAAATAGACAATGTTAAACTTTCCGATCGAATAATCAAACACCCAAGATTTCCCCAATATATCTCAACACTTGAAATTATTTTAAAAACATCCATCACATGTCACAGTACCAATGGTCCAGCCGTAGAAGGATCAAGCCAACGCCTCACATGTGGCACGCCGTACTGCCCCAAACCCTAAGGTTCAAAAGGCAGTTCAAGACGGTCATATAATCGAGTTAAGGTTTTTTGTCTTCTAGAGGGTCCACCGCGTTACTTGCACGACTTAGAACGTTCTTAAACATGAGGAAAAATCCAACTTTTGAAAAATTTTCCGACAGGGGAAAAAGTGAGTTATCGATATCCACCCGAACTTTTTAACAGTTTCTAAAATTATCCGGACAAACTAAACAAAGTTAAATTATCCGATCGAATCAACGATTCCCCAATACAACCCTTGAAAACACAACACTGGAGTGAAAATAAAAAATTCCCAGAAGAATCAGGAATTAGCTACGGAGGTTACTGTGCAAACCCTATCCCTCAATCCTTCCTTCTTGCCGCGGAACCGCCGCCAATACCTAGGTTTGGCCGCGGTTCCGCGGTGCTTTGGGGGATTTAGGGGGTCGGGTTTCACAGTAATTTCTATAATTCCCTGCTGATTTTTTTGAGTATTTTTAATTCACAAAAAATCACATTTTAGAAAAATTTCCAGAGAAGGGGTTTTATCGGGTTTTCCGGGTTCGATCGGACTTGAAACTTCGTCTAGACATCGCCTAAAGCTCTAGCTTGGCTCTGATACCACTGTAGGGTTGCTAGGCACGCGCACAAGGGTCTACGAGGCATCAACTATGCCCGATTAAAAAATTAGCCGTGCCGAACAACCCGAATACGGATCTTTAAACTAGAGATTAGGCGAAAACTAACATGCTAAACATTTTAACACTAAGTGAGAGGGATTACAACCTTTGTAGATCCGGTCCTTCACTTCATAAGCTCCGTGTTGTGGTCCCTTCGCTGCGATCATCGGGTTCCGGACTCTCGAGAGGTTCCACGAAGAGAAAGATGCAGTCTTGCTTCCGATCATCGATACAAAGATGATCTACCTTGAAGTTTCATTGACACAAGTTAACACTCACTAAAATTGAGTGAACACTCTCATCTAAAGGGCAAGGGAAGATGAGGATGATGAAGTAGGATTTTTGCTCTCTTTATTTATCTTTTTGTCATATATTTTCATCACTTGAAAAAAGCTAGTAAGCTTTTTCCATGAAGAAAGAAGAAGGAAGAAGATGAAGAATAACAGAATTATGATAGAATTCCTTTTGTGATGAATAATGCAAAGGAGATAATGATGAATAATGCTACCATGGTTGACTAAACCTTTGTAGAGAATTAACCAAGGCTAGGGTTTGGGTTAGGTTAAGAATGAGTCACTTGAAAATATCTTTCACAAAACAAAACCAAAACCTTCTAGAATCATCTAGAAAGCTTAACCCTAATCCAAACCCTAATCATGTTTAAACTCCACTAAACATGTTGCATTAGTTATCATATCATGTTACAATATTATATATCACATATATAATATTTATTGTAACCAAATAAAATAATACATTTAACATATATCGCATATATATCAATGTATTACCCGAGTGAGAAAAAGAATCTTTTAGTGAGCTAATATTAGTTAATGTAATTTAATATATCATATATATTATTATACATTAAATTATCGAATCAACACTTGATCCGACAATCTGGCTATATCGCATATAACCGACTAATATTTACCCGTTCCGATTCATCGAATCAACACTTGATCCGATGACCCGGCTGATATCATATATCGCGAGAATAAAATACGGTATCTCATATCGTATTATCCTCGGTCCCGCACATATCTCATACGTGCCCCTACTCCATTTTGCCTGAGCCAAGAAACCTCTGTGTAGGACTCTAAAGAATCGTCAATACGCCGGCAGTAGGTGATGATCATATCAAACACCCACAAGCTGCAAGCGGTCAGCTAAACGTAACAGCTACCCAGGTATTGAGCGCTCAGAAGATCAACAAGCAAGCATGTACATTCTCCTATGAATCCAAACAGTAACACTCCCGTACAGTCCGGTCTCGTCGTCTGATATGTCGCATATCTCGCCTAGGGGTGGTAAACGTCAGACCCCAGTAGCTTGATAAGTCGTGTCGATATGAGGTCTATAACAGTTCAAGAAACTACTGATAACACTTACCAGTAAATCTCAGCAACCCTGGCCAGGGATTTCCGGTTACAGCCAATCGAACACAGCACAACATCAACTGCCTATACCGGGAGAGACGAATCCCCTCCTATCGCTCATTGCCTCCATGTGATTCGGGACTGTACCCAAAAGCCACCTTTTTGCACGCCCTCTTGGACGTGGTATGATGGAAATCAAAGCACAGTGGGAATCACACAAGACTCTATGACGATCTCGGGTCAACAGACTACTCTGTACCAGTGTCACCGGAGAACTGCCATCTGACGTGAGGTATAATACCATATGGGAGTTCTCGGCGAGTCCGTCCAGTGTACCTAGTCTCTACTGAGCACCCGTACACCATACTTGATGTCAAACACCGATGGATATGGGATCATCCATCACCCATCATATGGGTCAAGATGCGTATACGCTAGTCTTCTCTGGTGTATCGATGCCCTGTCTCGATACACCCTCGACTAGGAACAGTTACAGGATGTACTCGTCGACTACCGTGGCCCCACTAGTATGATCTCATCATAGTCCCAGTAGTCGAGTACATATCCTAAGGGCTTTATCAACATGTAACATAGAGACAATCAGAGTACATGTTAAGATAAAGTACAACCAGATAGCATACTATCATGTCGAGCAAGAAAGTCCTCCCTATATATGTCCAAGCATCCATTACAATATACATCGTATGTAAAGTAATGGCCTCTAGGGCATACATATAACTAACAGCTATACGTTAATGAGGTCCGCGGGATTTAAATAAACCATCTGGCCGGGCTATGTTTCCTCTTATGCCCCCTTACGGTATTATGAACACTTAAATAAATATTTTACTATTTTAGTGAGGCTTGGTGGACACACCGAGTCTACTCGAAGGTTTCTAATGTCACAATGATATATTGTATAGGTTTCAGTCTAATAGCTTTCAATAACAAGAACGCTTCATCGGAAGATTTGGCTGTTGCAGCCAAGATTGCAAGATCGATGTTTCTGATTACCGGGGCTAATCCCTAAGTCGTCTTACCGGCGACCGAACTAGCTTGGTATTGTTAGTTGTATGTATGCCCTAGAGGCCATTGGTGTACATGATTGTATATTACAATGGATGCTTAGACATATATAGGGAAGACTTTCTTGCTCGACATGATAGTATCCCATCTGGTTACTCTTTATCTTAACATGTTGACTAGTATTGTTATACTGTCTCTCTGTTACATGTTAATAAAGTCCTTAGAATGTATACTTGACTACCGGGACTATGATGGAGATCATACTAGTGGGGCCAAGATAGTCCATAAGTACATCCTTTATTTGTTCCTAGTCGATGGTGTATCGAGACAGGGCATCGGTATTCCAGAGTAGACTAGCGTATATGCTTCTTGACCCATTTGATGTGATGGATGATCCCATATCCATTGGTGTTTGACATCAAATATGGTATACGGGTGCTCACGGAGAATGGGTACACTGAACAGGACTCGCCGAGAACTCCTAGATGGTATTATACATATCGCCAGATAGCAGTTCTCTGGAGACACTGGTACAGGTTAGTCTGTAGACCCGAGATCGTCATAGAGTCTTGTGTGTCTCCCACTGTGCTTTGATTTCCACCCTACCACGGCTCTACCGAGGCGTGCAAACAGATGGTTTTTGGGTACAGTTCCGAGTCATATGGAGGCAATGAGCGATAGAAGGGGTTTCGTCTCTCCCGATATAGGGGGTTGATGTTGCGCTGTGCTCGATTGGCCATAACACGAAATCCATGGCCAGGGTTGCTGAGATTTACTGGTAAGTGTTATTAGTAGTTTCTCGAACCGTTATGAGCATCATATCGGCATGACTTATCAGGCTATTGGGGTCTGACGTATACCACCCCGAGGCTAGATATGCGACATATCAGACGAAGAGACCAGACTGTACGGTAGTGTTACTTATTGGATTCACGGGATTATGAGCAAGCTTGCTTGTTGATCTTCTAATCGCTTAATACCTGGGAGTCGTTACATACAGCTAGTGCCGCTGACGGTTTGTAGGTAAGTGATATGATCACTGCCTACTGCTAGCGTATTGACGAGTCTTTAGAGTCCTACACAGAGGTTTTCTGGCTCAGGCGAAACGAAGTAGGAGCACATATGTGATATGTGCGGGACCGAGATTAATACGAGTATATGATACCGTATTCTAATCTCGCGATATGTGATATCGGTCGGTTATATGTGATATAACCGGGTTATCGAATTAAGTGTTGATTCGATAAGTTGATACAAATAATATTAGTCGGTTATATATATTATAGCTGGATTATTAAATCAAGTGTTGATTTAATAATTTAATGTATAATTATATATTTGATATATTAATTTACATTAACTAATATTAGCTCACTTATGAATTTATTGTTCTCACTTGTACATATAATATATATGTGATATATATTATTGCATTTATCTTTATGTCATGCTTGATGATACATGCTACATGGGTGTATGTGACTCACACCATTCCATAGATAATTAAGGGGTTATTATTTATTTAAGGTAATTCAAAATTAGGTCGAAATTGTGCATGGTTGGAAGCTTGGAGAAGCTTGTAGTTACTTTGACTTAGTCCACTAATTTTGTATCACCGTAGATATTTATTAACCTAACCATTATCTATAACCATGGTTAATTCTCTACATAGATAATATGAGATATCATCTCACCTATGGTTGCAATTCTCACTCATTCATTCTACACTCCATCTTCTTCATCTCAAGGAAAGATCTCTAGGTTTTCTTGAGGTGAAGAAAATTAGTGAGAAAATTAATTCTAATATGAGAAAAAATCCTACTTCATCAACCTATACTAGAATAGCCATTTAGTTTAGGTTGTTTACTTCACTAATTCCCAATTAGTGAGGAGGTAGCTTGAGCTAGAGTCTCCTTGACGTAGATCATCTTCGGCCTCGAAGACTTCAAGCAAGCTTGTTCATTTCTCCTAGTAGAGCCTAACAAGAGTCCGGGAGACCACTACTTGGAGCAAAGGGACTACTACACGGAGCTATTGAAATGAAGGACCGGTCTACAAAGATTGTATTCCTTGTTCACTTATGTAATGATTGATTACATGCTAGCTTTACTCCTAATCCTCTAGTTAGATCCTAGGCTAGGGTTCTTTAGCACCTTAGATTTTTTTAAATTGCGTACTAGATGCCTTAGAAAACCTAGTGGGGGTGCTAAGGAATCCCAACAGGTATGACCCTGAACAGTTCCCTTTTAGTATATTCAATGACTTTCCTGCACTCCAAACTGCGCAAAGGAAGCCGGTTTTGGCGACCTGACTCAACTTTGAAGCATGACAATCATACTCACACTCCCAGATCAAAAACGATGCCACAACCTTCACTGTTAGGTCCGTAGAACTCGTACCCCTCCTCAAATCAAGTTACTCGCACTAGGTGTGGGGTAACAGGGCGTTTTTTTGAACACCACTACTGTCTGCCAGGGGAAACCTATAATGGTGTGAGCTCCTGACGTGAAACTGAAGCAAAAGTCAGTTGTAGCCACCCAAACCTGCAAACGAACACTGAGAAAGATATAAATGTGGTAGGTTCCGGGTTAGCTAATTGGAGTAGCCACCCACATTTAAAACTCGGGAAAAAAGAGTGAAGAGATAGAAAGATATAGAGTAGGTACGTGAAAACCAGAGAAGGGAGGGGTAAGGAATCGCAAAATCCCTGTGGAAATCTGATGGAATCGGCTACTTATAAGGAAGTCCTAATTGAGCACGAGTCAGCTTTGGTTTGAAGAATTTAGCATCAGAATACACCCATATAACGCAAGTGTGAGCGTATGGGGCTATGGGAAGTGCAAGAGCAGAGGAGGGAGTCAAGAAGAGCCGAAGTCGACATGGAGAATGCTTCGAGACAGAGGCTGTCTCTGTCTGCAGAGCAAGGTACCTAGACGCCTTCTGAGAATGTGCCTGGGTACCCTGAGAACCTGGGAGCATTACTACAAGGTGTCGGGGTACCCCAAGGGTGTAAAATGGGATTTTCTTACTATTTTTGCTCGGGTCTCAATTGAAAAGAAGTCTATGACAGAGAGTCCTCGGGTATACTCCTACCCTCTTTACTTCTCTTGACCGGAGATTGCAAAAGCGATCGAAACGTCGGATTGACAAAGAACTAAATCATTTTTTTTTATCTTTTGAAATTCCTTTTTTTTGTTTTTAGCGAGATTTCAATCTAAGGAAAGAGTCCTAGGATAAATTCTCTTCTCTTTACCTCTTAGATGCTCATCCTAAGTGAATAACAAGAAAGTCAAAAGAGAAACATAAAAATAAAAGGTCCTCCACTTGTATGAACAAGGAAGTTAGCTAAAAATCCATAGAATGTGAAGAAAATGTTGACACTTGTGTCATATGATCTTCTGTTATGATTATTTAGAACAAAGCTATAGAATTCAGAAGTTACTAATGACGTTTTCAAGTTCTTAATGTTGAGTATAGCTAGCACAATATTTCAATATCAAGCAGTGATTGCCATAAAAAACATTTGTGCTCGAAACGTTGATATGGCATGCAGACTTGACGCAAGTAAAGAATGTGGTGCTAGATTTATCAATAAAAAAAGACGTCTTAAAGTAACAATTCGAATAAATGAAGATCGAAGAAGAACCGAGTCAGAGAATATAGTCTTAAGTTCTATATTGAGTCTAGTGTTGATCTCATAAGGTTAGAAACCACTTTCGAACATATTTATATTTTTCAGACGTCTCCTCTTTGATCAAGAGACGTCGAACATATCCATTTGAATTCAAACTAATCAAACTTCAAAACCGATATTCAAACAAATCATACTGCAGACGTTTATATACCAGACGTCTGCTTAAGAAATTTTGAATCACCGGACGTCTGGCATAGACATTTGTAGAAAGAAATTTCCATTTTTCAACATTCCGTTCTATCTCTCAGAGACGTCTCTGCAGTTGTCTCCTCAAGATACTTTTGAACTGCTCATGTCTGGTACAGACATTTGTTCGCCACCGAAAATCCCCTTGTTCTCTTTCTAGAAGAAGACCTGGTTTTAAAGGGTCAGATCGATGCAGATCCACCTGGCTCCTTAGTGCGACTTTTTGCTACGATGTAATATGGCTAAAGGATCAAGCGGATACGACCGATATAGCGTGACTTCTCATATTCACCCTTCAGAAAGGGCTTTTTTGATTGTGAGGACTAGATTTCCTACAGACGTAAGCCCTTGTAGTTGATTACCTCAACGTATTAAAATAGAGAGAACTTTCTACAAGTGGTTTATTTTTAAGTGCATTTAAACGCAAGAGCACCACAAATGGCAATGGCATGCATACATATATTCAACAAACAAAAGTATATAGATTCAACAATTAGAATATGTATTTCATAATCATCATATACATCATTGTACATATCAATTTACATCTTTCTCTGTCGTTAGGAAAACATGCACTCGAACTGCTATTTATGCCCATAGATTGCATACGGTTTGATAGAATGTATTATCCAGATCGTAGGGCAGTAATGGGAGAACATGTACTATGTGCTTGTAAAGAGAAGCCCATGGGTGGTATATGCCAGGTGGGACAAATATAGTTGATTTCTATGCTACGATGATCACCTGTAGATTGTGTATGACATGCTACTTTTCTTACCATAATTAGGGCAATTTTAGAACTTGGGTATATATATTAGTTTAAAGTCATCTCGGACATGAGTATTAGTTTAAAGTCATCTCAGACATTTTGGGGATTTGTGTCACGGATGGGCAATATGGTTTAGTTAACTTCAATGTCACAAAGGTAGCCCGTGAATAGCATATGATAGCCAGATTTAAGCTAAACGTTGGGCAGTTTTGGTATTGGGTGTAGTTGACTTTAATGTCATATGTTGTTGGCTTTTATGCCACGATTGTCATCCATGGATCTTATATGAAAAATTATGATAAATTTCCATAGGGTAGTAGGAGGGGTTGGTATATTTGACTTCTGTGTCACGATATTTTCCCGTGGATAGTATATTGAAGCTGATTTTAGGCTAACCACAGGGCAATTTTAGTATGTGTCATAGTATTTGCTGACTTCTGTGTCACGATAGACGCTTGTGGATTGTATATGACAAGTTATTTTGCTTGCCACAAGCATATTGGTTTATGGGTTTTGGACTTTAATGTCATGAGAGTTTCCCGTGAATCGTATATGGAGCACTTGAAGCGTCAGGCCCATAGGGCATATTGGCTTATGGGTTTTTGAATTCAATATCACGAGGTTTGCCCGTGGAACATATATAGCGTGCTTGAAGCTTCAGGCTCGTAAGGCATATTGGTTTATAGGTTTTTGACTTCAATGTCACGAGGGTTGCCCGTAGATCGTATATGGCACGCTTGAATCGTCGGGCACGTAGGGTATATTTATGTATTGGTTTTTGAATTCAATATCACGAAGGTTGCCCATGGATTGTATACGGCGCACTTGGAGCGTTTAGCCCGTAGAGCATATTGGTTTATAGGTTTTTGACTTCAATGTCATGAGGGTTGTCCGTGGATCGTATAAGGCGTGCTTGAAGCGTCAGGCCCATAGAGCATATTGGTTTATGGGTTTTTGACTTCAATGTCATGAGGGTTGCCCGTGGATCATATACAGCGCGCTTGAAGCGTTATGCCCATAGGGCAGATTGGTTTATAGGTTTTTGACTTCAATGTCATGAGGTTTTCCCATGGATCGTATACGGCGTGCTTGAATTGTCAGGCCCGTAGGGTATATTGGTTTATCGGTTTTTGACTTCAAAGTCACGAAGGTTGCCCGTGGATTGTATGCGCGCAGTTGAAGCGTTTTTCCCGTAGGGCGTATTAGTTTATAGGTTTTTGACTTTAATGTTACTAGGGTTATCCGTTGATTTTATATGGCGCACTTGAAGCGTCAGGCCCATAAGGCATATTGGTTTATGGGTTTTTGAATTCAATGTCACGAGGGTTGCCCGTGGATCGTATACAACGTACTTGAAGCGTCAAGCCTGTAGGGCATATTGGTTTAATTGGGATCATATATTTGTTGACTTCTGTATCACGATAGATGCCCATGGATAGTATATGATCGCCAGATTTAAGCTAAACGTAGGGAAGTTTTGTTTAGGGTGTAGTTGACTTCAATATCACAATAGTTGCCCGTAGATAGTTTATGGAAGCTGATTTTAGGCTGGCCATAGGGCATGCTGGTTATAGGGTTTTTGAATTCACTGTCACGAAGGTTTCTCGTGGATAGTATATGGAAGCTGGTTTTTTGCTAGCCATAGGGTATGTTTGTTATACGGTTTTTTTGACTTCAATGTCACGAAGGTTGCCCATGGATAGTGTAAGATAGCCAGATTTAAGCTAAACATAAGGAAAAATTCCATTTTAGAGATGTAGTGGTCTATGGCGATCTTCATATGATTTTGCTTGACAGGGCGAGGACCTTTCGGGTGTCCGCTATTGGTTTTATAAAAGGGCGGGGAACTCTGCGGGTGCCCGCCATTGGTTTTATAGGGGAGCGGGGACTTCTGGGGGTGTCTGCCATTGCTTTTATGATAGGGAGGGGACCTCTGGGGGTCTCCGCCATTGGCTTGATAAGGGGTGGGAATCTCTAGGGGTGTCCGCCATTGGTTTTTGCTTAACTTTAAGATTTGTCTGGGTATTTATGGGTCCTCGATATTGACTATTTTGCTAACGAGTCATATAAGGCCTTGAATATGCGTTGTATAAGGCATGTCCAGTATGCATATGCATATATTTTGTGCATTTACAAATGTATATGCCCGTAGAGTCTATTATAGGGGCAATCTTATAGGGTATAACTCAAAAAAGTATCCGTATACATGGGGATACCTCCGAAGAGTATCCAAAAAAGGATAGCTTTTGTAACCATCCCATAATTTTGCTTTTAACAAACATCATAAGGCTCCTAAGGATCGAATTAGTTCAGAACAAAGCCATGGAACTCGTATTTTAGGATAACACTATCGAGCATCTCTTGAATTCGAAGTTTAAGCAACTTCGAGAGGAATCAGTTAACAGAGGGCATTTGCAGAGAAGAGGAGTTCAATTGCTCCATACTTACATGATTTTCAAGTCTTCACTTCTTCCTCTTGTTTAGAAAATTTGATTTTATGAATTTCTTTGTATTTTCTGACGATTGCAGTGATTTTCAGTGGTTAATAGTGTAGGGTTCCTAGGCACACTTGTGAAGGTTCATAAAGCATCAAATATGCCCGAATAAAATTTTACATGTGCCGAACAACCCAAAGACGGGATCTTTGCTAGATTATTAGGGTTTAGCATGCAAGATAACAACTTTAAAGCTAAGTGTGAGGGATTACAACCTTTGTAGTCCGCTCCTTCGCTTCACAAGCTCCGAGTAGAAGTACCTTCACCGCGATCCACGATCTCCCGGACTCAAGAGAGGCTCCACGACTCGAACGATCCATGCTAGCTTGAAGTGTTCCGATTCTCTGATGATCTACGTCGAAGTTGCTATAACCCAAGCTTTCTCACTCTAAAGAGATGAACACCCTAATCTAATGGGCTAGATTAGATGAGGATGATGGAGTAGTATTTATGCTTTCTTTTTAATTCACTTTCTCACAAGAAATCATCACAAAAAGAATTACTAGTGAGCTCTCTCTCAAAAACCAAAGAGAGAAGAATGAAAAAATAGAATAATCCTCTTGTGATAAAAGTAGTCTAGAGTATATGATTGATTATCAAACCATGGTCAAGGATGAGAGTCTTAAACTTTGTAGAGAATAAACTAGGGTTAGGGTTTGGTTAGGTTAAGGATAAGGATCAACCATAATATCTTTACCAAGACAAAAGAGAATCCTTCTAGAATGTGCAAGAAAGAGCTAACCCTAATCAAACCCTAATCCCTTATTATCATCCTTAAACATGTTTTATAATAAATCATATCATGTCACAATAATATATATCACATATATATTATATATTTGCAACAAAAGAAAATAATACAATTAACATATATCGCATATATATCAATGTATTAATCCGGTGAGAAAATGAAATAATAAAGTGAGCCAATATTAGATAATGTAATACAATATATCATATATATCATTATACATTAAATCATCGAATCAACACTTGATCCAACGATCCGGCTATATCGAATATAACCGACTAATATATCATGTACTGATTCATTGAATCAACACTTGATTCGATGTCCCGATTCATATCTAAATATCGCGAGAATATAATACGGTATCTCATATCGCATTATCCTCGGTCCTGCACATATCACATATGTGCCTCTACTCCGTTTTGCCTGAGCCAAGAAACCTCTGTGTAGGACTCTAAAGAATCGTCAATACGCCGGTAGCAGGTGATGATCATATCAAACACCCACAAGCTGCAAGCGGTCAGCTAAACGTAACAGCCATCCAGGTATTGAGCGATCAGAAGATCAACAAGCTAGCCTGTCCGTTCTCCTGTGAATCCAATCAGTAACACTCACCTACAGTCCGGTCTGTTCGTCTGATATATCGCATATCAAGTCTAGGGGTGGTATACGTCAGACCTCAGTAACCGATAAGTCGTGTCGATGTGAGGCTCATAACAGGTCGAGAAACTACTGGTAACACTTACCAGTATATCTCTATATCAGCCCTGGCCAGGGACTTCCAGTTATAGCCAATCGAACACAGCACGACATCAACTCCCTATACCAGGAGAGATGAATCCCATCCTATCGCTCATTGCCTCCATGTGATTCGGGACTGTACCCAAAAGCCACCGTTTTGCACGCCCTCTTGGACGTGGTAAGGTGGAAATCAAAGCACAGTGGGAATCACATAAGTCTCTATGACGTTCTCGGGTCTACAGACTACCCTGTACCAGTGTCACCGGAGAACTGCCATCTGACGTGTGGTATATCACCAACTGGGTGTTCTCGGCGAGTCCGTCCAGTGTACCCAGTCTCCACTGAGCACCCGTACACCATCCTTGATGTCAAACACCGATGGATATGGGATCATCCATCGCCCATCATATGGGTCAAGATGCGTATACGCTAGTCTACTCTGGTGTATCGATGCCCTGTCTCGATATACCCTCGACTAGGAACATTTATAGAATGTACTCATCGACTACTATGGCCCCACTAGTATGATCTCATCATAGTCCTAGTAGTCGAGTACAGATCATAAGGGCTTTATCAACATGTGAGAGTAAGACAGTAAACCAATACAAGTCAACATGTTAAGATAAAGTGAAACCAAATAACATACTATCATGACGAGCAAGAAAGTCCTCTCTGTATATATCCAAGCATCCATCATAATATACATCATATGTACAACAATGGCCTCTAGGGCATATACATAACTAACAATCTCCCACTTGCACTAAGGCCAGCTGCTGTAGTATCTCATACCTAGCATCCCGAATAATCTCTCAAACTGTATCTGGGGAATGGCCTTTATGAGTGGATCCGCAGTGTTATCCTTCGTATCTACTCTTCTGACCTCGATCTCCCGGCGATCAACTATCTCCCTGATCAAGTGATACCGCCTCAGAATATGTCTGGATTTCTGATGGGATCTGGGTTCCTTCGCCAAAGCCACAGCTCTATTGTTATCGCAATACAGAGGTATTGGATGTTCAATGGATAGAACCACACCAAGTTCAGTGATGAACTTCTTCATCCAGACAGCCTCTTTGGCAGCATCGTTGGCAGCGATGTATTCAGCCTCCATCGTCGAGTCTGCAACGGTATCCTGTTTGGAACTCTTCCAACATACCACCCTTCCATTGAGGGTAAAGACAAATCCCGAGTGCGACTTAGAGTCGTCCTTATCACTTTGGAAGCTGGAATCGGTAAAGGACTCCACCCGGAGTTCTCCGTTACCATACACCAAGAACATGTCTCTAGTCCTTCGCAAGTACTTAAGAATGTTCTTCACAGCTGTCCAGTGACTCCCTCCAGGATCTGCTTGATACCGGCTCACTACACTTAGTGAGTATGCTACATCGGGTCTGGTACATAGCATCGCATATATGATAGAGCCCACTGCCGAAGCATAGGGTATCCCTTGCATGCGAGCTCTCTCCAAATCAGTCTTGGGAGACATCTCTTTGGAGAGAGTGAGTCCAGAGATCATGGGTTGGTTCCCACGCTTGGATTCTTCCATACTAAACCTATTTAGTATGGTGTCAATGTACCTGGATTGGGACAATCCCAGTATCCGTTTGGATCTATCTCTATAGATCCTTATCCCCAATATGCAGGAGGCATCACCTAGATCTTTTATTGAGAATCTTTGTAATAAGAAGAGCTTGACTGATTGCAGCATATGAATATCATTACCTATCAAGAGTATGTCATCCACGTACAATACGAGGAAGACAACCTTACTCTCTGCCGCCTTCTTATAGATACAAGATTCATCTATGTTTTTGATGAAGTCAAACTCTTTGACTACTACATCAAAACAGATGTTCCAACTCCGCGATGCTTGCTTTAACCCATAGATGGATTTAAGCAGTTTGCACACCTTTCCGCTGCCCCCACTATCTACGAAGCCCTCTGGCTGAGTCATGTACACGTACTCTTCTAAATCACCATTTAGAAAGGCGGTCTTAATATCCATTTGCCAGATTTCGTAGTCATGGTATGCAGCAATGGCAAGTAAGATCCGGATGGACTTAAGCATAGCCACTGGAGAAAAGGTTTCGTCATAATCCACACCTGGCCGTTGACGAAATCCCTTAGCTACAAGTCTAGCTTTGAAAGTCTCAACTTTTCCATCTATACCAAATTTCTTTTTAAAAATCCACTTGCTTCTAATGGGTTTTACCCCTTCAGGAGCATTTTCCAAAATCCATACTTTATTGGTGTACATGGATTCCATCTCAGATCGCATTGCATCCAGCCATTTCACAGAGTCACCACTCGTGATGGCCTGCTCGAAACTAGTCGGGTCATCATCTTCCATGATGCAATCCTCGCTTCCACCATCAATGAGAAAACCGTAGTATCTCTCAGGTGGATGAGAAACCCTACTAGATCGGCGGAGAGGCTGGGGTTCGTTGGGTACTACTGAATCCTCTAGTTCAACCAAGTCTTCTGTTATAGTTTGTGTTGCTGGAACCTCTTCCAGTTCTACCTCAATGCCACTATTCTGTTTCATAAGAAAACCTTTTTCTAAGAAAGTGGCATGTCGAGAAACAAACACCTTTTGTTCCTCGGGGTGGTAGAAGATATACCCTTGTGAATTTTTGGGATATCCTACAAACTTACATAAGACATATCTTGCCTCGAGTTTGTCCGGATTTTGTGTTTTGACATAGGCCGGACAACCCCATATCTTAATATAATTAAGATGTGGTCTCTTCCCTTTCCATATCTCATATGGAGTGGTAGGCACAGATTTGGTAGGAACTCTATTCAATAGGTCTATGGCTGTCTCAAGCGCATACCCCCAAAAGAAAATAGGTAACTCAGCTGTACTCATCATTGAGCGCACCATATCTAATAGGGTGCGATTCCTCCGCTCCGATACACCGTTGTGCTGTGGTGTATATGGAGGAGTAAGCTGAGAGAGAATCCCATTCTCTTTTAGATAATCTAGGAACTCATTGCTTAAGTATTCTCCTCCTCGATCAGATCGAAGAATCTTAATACTTTTGCCCGTTTGATTCTCTACTTCGTGCTTATATTCTCTGAATTTCTCAAAAGCTTCAGACTTGTGTTTCATCAAAAACACATGTCCGAATCTAGAGAGATCATCAGTGAATGTAATGAAGTAGGAAGAACCGTTCCTGGCATGCGTAGACAAGGGACCGCATACATCATTATGTACCAGTCCTAAGAGTTCCGTAACTCTTTCTCTGTGTCCACTAAACGGAGCTTTGATCATTATTCCTTTGAGACATGAATGGCAAGTATCATAAGATGATAATTCGAACGGATTCAAATAACCATCCTTATGTAACTTAGCCAGTCGTGTTGCATTGATATGACCAAGTCTACAATGCCATAAGAAGGATTCGTTCATTTCTGAACTTTTCCTCTTGTGCGTGTTTTGTATATTGAGGACTGTATTTTAATTTAGAATGAATATGCCATTATGTAACGAGCCTGATGCAATCAACTTTTGATCTAGGAATATGTTCATAACATTATCCTGTACTACAAAATTATATCCTTCTTTACTCAATAAAGAAACTGATATAATGTTGCACATCATGTTCGTTATATAATAGCACTCATTCAGAATCAGTGTATCACCACTTGGTAATACTAGGTGATATTCGCCAACAGCTTTGGCTGCAACATTTGCACCGTTCCCTACTTGAACGGAATGATCACCTTTTCCCAGTTCTCTACCTTTACGTAGCCCATGTAACAGTTTATATATGTGGGATCCTGATCCGGTATCTAATACCCAGGACGTAGGGTGAACTGAGAAACAGTTCTCAATAACTAACACACCAGAAGAAGATGCATCAACATGCATGTTCTTTTGGGCGGCTTGAGAATCCAGATATTCTCCTATTCCCTGTTCTTTCAGTCTTATAACTCTTATAAGAAAGAACGGGTCCAACGTTCCCCTGCTCAGTATAATAAGCGGGTTCAGTCAATACATCCATATTATTATCTTGATTATGGCCTGACATGGTCGCTACCTGGAGAGAGAGAGAAGAAAACACTTTAGCGTATGCTCTTGTAAGATTAGATTGGTTATTATCTTATCTAATCAGGATGTCTCCCACTGTTTTTATCAAATCTACCTTCAAACCCTAAAAGGTAAGATTAGCCGGGATTAATTACACCCTACAATTTCGTCAATCTTTCAGCCAGATCAGTGTCGGTACTTGAGGGAGGTTCCCCGTGCTTTCGCACGGACCTAATTAAAGTAAACCTCGTTTTCCCAGAGGAGTAACCCCGTTAACACTTTTCTAGACACCTACTTAATAGACTAATTGTCCTGTGTAAAACTCTCACAGGAGTAACTCTTACTCGCAGTGGGTATCGGGATCCAACTATCTCATAGAAGGTATGCAATCTCATTGCAAATTTCAACACTTGAAATTTCCGATAATGCTTTTACCCCTAGCGTGCTATGACCTTGACGCATGCCAAACAACCCATAGTCCGCTAGTCAAGTTCAACCCATACATTTCGTGATTGAATTAAACCCACCCGTACGACTCTTGATGCATGCCAAACAACGCCGTACGAATACCCTAATCCAATCGCATCTCATGCTACAGATAAGTAATAATCAGCTACCGTACACTACGCCTTGACGCATGCCAAACTACCGTAGCACGAATACTAAATATTACTTATCTGAAATGACGGAGGGCTACGCAGGTTTTCAGAAAACCATGAGCGTAATGAACTTGATATCGTTGTAGAATATGTGAAATTTTGAAATGGAGTGTTTTTTAGGCTTTCATTAGTTTTGCTAAAGAGGTCACTCCCGGTGAAGGGATCTCGGCTCTTTCCTCATCGAATAAGGTGCAGGACATATCATATATATCACTGTGCAAAGAAAAACTCTAAAAGCAATCAAAAGACAAACCGAGTTTTGTAGCATCTGCCAGTTTCGCTAAAGAGGTCACTCCCGGTGAAGGGATCTCGGCACTTTCCTCATCGAATAAGGTGCAGGGTATATCATATATACCGCTATGCAAAGCAAAACTGTAGCTACCCTTTTTATAAAGTTTTGATTCTACAACATCTTTTAGGTTTCTTTTCTTTTTATTAATCTCATTAATAAAAAATCCCATTGGCTTATGCTTCCTAAGCATCACAGATAAATACGACATACACTTATGCCATCCGCATTCGCCTCGATGTCCCCTCGTGCACCGTTAGGTTAGGTAACTAACGACAGAGCAAGGCAGGGCTAGTGCGGGTGTAAAACATAAGTAACGTCTATATATAATGTTAGTTATATGTATGCCCTAGAGGCCACTACTGTACATACGATGTATATTGTAGTGGATGCTAGGACATATATAGGGAGGACTTTCTTGCTCGACATGATAGTATGCTATCTGGTTGTACTTTATCTTAACATGTACTCTGATTGTCTCTATATTACATGTTGATAAAGCCCTTAGGATATATACTCGACTACTGGGACTATGATGAGATCATACTAGTGGGGCCACGGTAGTCGACGAGTACATCCTATAACTGTTCCTAGTCGAGGGTGTATCGAGACAGGGCATCGATACACCAGAGTAGACTAGCGTATACGCATCTTGACCCATATGATGGGCGATGGATGATCCCATATCCATCGGTGTTTGACATCAAGGATGGTGTATGGGTGCTCAGTGGAGACTGGGTAAACTGGACGGACTCGCCGAGAACTCCCAGATGGTATTATACCTCACGTCAGATGGCAGTTCTTCGGTGACACTGGTACAGAGTAGTCTGTTTACCCGAGATCGTCATAGAGTCTTGTGTGATTCCCACTGTGCTTTGATTTTCATCATACCACGTCCAAGAGGGTGTGCAAAAAGGTGGCTTTTGGGTACTGTCCCGAATCACATGGAGGCAATGAGCGATAGGAGGGGATTCGTCTCTCCCGGTATAGGGAGTTGATGTTGTGCTGTGTTTGATTGGCTATAACCGGAAATCCCTGGCCAGGGTTGCTGAGATTTACTGGTAAGTGTTATCAGTAGTTTCTCAAACTGTTATAGACCTCATATCGACACGACTTATCGAGCTACTGGGGTCTGACGTTTACCACCCCTATGCGAGATATGCAACATATCAGACGACGAGACCGGACTGTACGGGAGTGTTACTGTTTGGATTCACAGGAGAATGTACAGGCTTGCTTGTTGATCTTCTGAGCGCTCAATACCCGGGTAGCTGTTACGTTTAGCTGACCGCTTGCAGCTTGTGGGTGTTTGATACGATCATCACCTACTGCCGGCGTATTGACGATTCTTTGGAGTCCTACACAGAGGTTTCTTGACTCAGGCAAAACGGAGTAGGGGCACGTATGAGATATGTGCGGGACCGAGGATAATACGATATGAGATACCGTATTGTATTCTTGCGATATTTGATATCAGCCGGGCCATCGGATCAAGTGTTGATTGGATGAATCGGTACAGATAAATATTAGTCGGTTATATACGATATTTCCGGATTGTCGGATCAACTGTTGATTCGATAATTTAATGTATAATAATATATATGATATATTAAATTACATTATCTAATATTAGCTCACTAAAAGATTCTTTTTCTCACTCGGATAATACATTGATATATATGCGATATATGTTAATTGTATTATTTTATTTTGTTACGATAAATATTATATATGTGATATATAATATTGTAACATGATATGATAACTAATGCAACATGTTAAGTGGAGTTTAAACATGATTAGGGTTTGGATTAGGGTTAAGCTTTCTAGATGATTCTAGAAGGTTTTGGTTTTGTTTTGTAAAAGATATTTTCAAGTGACTCATGCTTTAACCCAACCCAAACCCTAACCCTAGTTAATTCTCTACATGAGTTTAGTTGACCATGGTTGTATTATTGATCATTATCTCCTTTGCATTATTCATCACAAAATGAATTCTATCATATTGTTCATCTTCTTCCTTCTTCTTTCTTCATGGAAAAAGCTTACTAGCTTTTTCCAAGTGATTAATAAATATGAGAAAAAGATAAATAAAGAGAGAAAAAATCCTACTTCATCATCCTCATCTTCCCTTGCCATTTAGATGAGGGTGTTCACATCATTTCATGATTGTTAGCTTGTGTTAACGAAACTTCAAGGTAGATCATCTTTGTATCGAAGATCGGAAGCAAAGGTTGCATCTTTCTCTTCGTGGAACCTCTCGAGAGTCCGGAACCCGATGATCGCAGCGAAGGGACCACAACACGGAGCATATGAAGTGAAGGACCGGATCTACAAAGGTTGTAATCCCTCTCACTTATTGTTAAAGTTGTTAACATGTTAGTTTTCGCCTAATCTCTAGTTTAAAGATCCGTATTCGGGTTGTTCGGCACGGTAATTTTTTAATCGGGCATGGTTGATGCCTTGTAGATTCTTGTGCGCGTGCCTAGCAACCCTACAGTGGTATCAGAGCCAAGCTAGAGCTTTAGGCGAAGTCTAGACGAAGTTTAAAGTCCGATCGAACCCGGAAAACCCGATAAAACCCATTCTCTGGAAAGTTTTTTGAAATGTGATTTTTTCCATATTAAAAATACCTAAAAAATTCAGCAGGGAATTGTAAGAAATACTGTGAAGCACGTGCGCCTGATTCCACCAAAGCGCGGCGGAATCGCGGCACAAGCGGTTACGCGGCCAGTTAGTCACTTCAGCATTTGAAATTTGCACAGTAATTCTTATCTTTTAGTGCTGTATTTTCTGGGAATTTTTAATATTTATTCAACTGTTGAATTTTCTGGGTTGTATTGGGGATTCGATGATTCGATCGGGAACTTTAACTGCGTCTTTGTGTTTTTTCCAGATAACTTTTAGAAACTGGTAAAAAGTTCGAACGGATATCAATAACTCACTTTTTCCCTGTCGGAAATTTTTTCAAAAGTTGGATTTTCCTCGTATTTAAGAACGTTCTAAGTCGTACAAGTAACGCAGTGGACCCTCTAGAAGACAACAAACCTTAACTAGATTATGTGACCGTCTTGAACTGCCTTTTGAATCTTAGGGTTTGGGGCAGTACGGCGTGCCACATGTGAGGCGTTGGCTTGACCCTTCTATGGCTGGACCATTGGTACTGTGGCACGTGATGGATGTTTCTAAACTGATTTCAAGTGTTGAGATATATTGGGGAAATCTTGGGTGTTTGATTATTCGATCGGAAAGTTTAACTTTGTCTATTTATCTGGAATGTGATACAATATTTGGAATCCACAAAAAGTTATGAGAAAACTAATTTGAATGTTATAAACATAGCAGTTTAGTCTCGATGATCGGTTGCCACGGAATTTTGATGTGATCAAAAGTCCGTCGCAATCACGTAGCATACGCGGATACTCGCCGGGTAAACTTAATAGACAACCACGCCCCATAGCCCCGACCAAGTGACTGTAGGAGAACCCCGTCGCCGAAAGCATCCGTTCGGGTGCTCGCGGCAGCGGTGTTCCGCATTAGTGCACTTCGTCGACGGCATCTGGGGGTGCGGCCTTCTACTAAAGTTTGCGACGAGCATTCAATCAAGACGTCGGGAATCTTGTTGAATTGCCCGACTTGATATTGAAAAGAGTTTTCGATAATGTGACTAAAATGCGGGGTTTATAATTGTTAGGCATGAGATGTCTAAGGAATTCATTTGGTTAGGCATGCGATGTCTAAAGAGATTGCGGATTCCAACTGTTGTAGTTTTACACTTTCTTTTCTGTGACCGTAAGCGTAGTATGTTGTGTATCGCCGGCTTCGTTGCTATACATCAACGACAATCGGGATACGCATACTTGCTTACGTTGATGATATGTGATATTATGTGTTGTTGTGATATGTTATATTGGATCTTCGCTTTTTGAATAGCCGGGGGTTTTATGTGAGATGAGAGTTTTTTCTTTTTCATTCATGTAAAATTCATTTGTATGTAATATTCTTTTATTGGGGCACTTCCAGGTTGCGGAAGCTGTCACCGTTGTATATTATTTACTTTTCCGCATTAGGTAGACCCAAGGCAGGGAGCACAAGTAACCGGGTTCTAGGGTCCAGTGGGAGACCATCTCGAGGAGTCAAGACCGGGTCTCCTAACCCTAGAATTGGTAGTGTTACTTGCCGCTCTCGTAGGGGTCTAGGGATGTGGGTTTGGCTATTCATCGCGACCGTGGAATCCGTGTTTTATACAGGCTAGTATTTAAAACACGGACGTCCTAGTATATCCAATATTTCATTTATGTTTTTTCTGCTGCAATGTTCTGTGATGAGATCATATTACTGTCTGAGACGAATGTTTATATTATATATATGAGTTATATGTTATATTGCAGATTTCGTTTCAAAAGAGATGCTTGTGAAGCATATTAAAATGGGACTTCATTAATGAGATTAATGAAATAAAAGAAACCTAAGATGTTGTAGAAACTTGTTTAATAAAAACTGGTAGCTCTAGTTCTTGTTTTGCATAGCGGTGTTCCTTGTAGAACATCCAGCACCTTATTCGATAAGGAAAGGACCGAGATCCCTTCACCGCGAGTGACTCCTTTAGCAATAACTGGCAGATGCTACAAACTCGGTTTGTCTTTTGATTGCTTCTATAGTTCTTGCTTTGCATAGTGATATTTGTGAAATATCCTGCACCTTATTCGATGAGGAAAGGGCCGACGATCCCTTCACCGGGAGTGACCCCTTTAGCAAAACTAGAAAAGCCTCAAAAACACTCCATTTAAAATCACTCGATTCTACAACGATATCAAGTTCATTACGCAAAGGGTTTTCTTAAAAACCCGTCGTAGCCCTCCATCATTTCAGATAAGTACTAATTAGTATTCGTGCTGCGGTAGTTTGGCATTCGTCAAGGCGTAGTGTACGGTAGCTAACTAGTGCTTATCTGCCAGCATACGATGCGATTAGATTAGGGTATTCGTACGGCGTTGTTTGGCATTCGTCAAGGGTCGTGCGGGTGGGTTTAATTCAATCAAGAAATGTACGGGTTGAACTTGGCTAGCGGACTATGGGTGGTTTGGCATTCGTCAAGGTCATAGCACGCTAGGGGCAAAACATTATTGGGAATTTCAAGTGTTGAAATTTGCAATGAGATTGCATACCATCTATGAGATAGTTGGATCTCGATACCCGCTGCGAGTAAGAGTTACTCCTGGAAGAGTTTTACACATTACAATTAGCCGATCAAGTAGGTGTCTAGAAAGGTGTTAACGGGGTTACGCCCCTGGGAAAACGAGGTTTACTTTAATTAGGTTCGTGCGAAAGCACGGGGGACCTCCCTCAAAGTACCGACACTGGCCTGGCTGAAAGATTGGCGAACTTGTAGCATGTGATTAATCCCGGCTAGTCTTTCCTTTTAGGGTTTGAAGGAAGATTTGATTAAAACAGTGGGAGACATCCTGATTAGATATATTAGATAACCAATCTAATCTTGCAAGAGCATACGCTGAGTGTTTTCTTCTCTCTTTCTCCAGGTAGCGACCATATCACGCCTTAATCAAGATAATAAAACAGATATATTGACCGAACCCGCTTGTTATACTGAGCTGGGGAACGTTGGTCCCGCTCCAACTTATAATTGTTATAAGACAGAGCAGGAAATTAGGGAATACCGGATTTCCCGTGCCGCCCAAACGAAGAAAGTGCATGCTGATGCATAATCTTCAGGTGTGTTCGTTACACAGAACTGTTTCTCAGTATCCTTTACGTCCTGGGTATGTGATACCGGATCAGGATCCTACATATGTAATTTGTTACATGGGCTACAGATAGGTAGAGAACTGAGAACGGGTGATAAGTTTCATGAGACAGAAAACGGTGCAAGTGTTGCAGCCAAGTCTGTTGGTCACTATCACCCTGTATTACCAGAATACATTGATTCTGAACGAATGTTATTAGATACCGAACCTGTTATACAAAATCATATCGGTCTCTTTATTAGTAAAGAAAGATATAATTTTGTATTGTTGGATAATGTTTTGAACATTTCCTATATCAAGAGTTGATCGGTTCAGGCACGTTATCTAAAAGTATTGATGTTCTAAATCAAAATACAGTTCTTAGTATACAGAACACGCACAAGAGGAAGAGTTCAGAAATGAACGGATCCTTCTTGAGGCATTGTAGACTAGGTCATATCAATGCGACCCGACTAGCTAAGTTACATATAGATGCATATTTAAATTAGTTTGAATTTACATCTTGTGAAACTTGCTGGTCATGTCACAAAGTTAAGATGACCATAGCTCTGTTTATTGGAAACAGAGAAAGAGTTAGTGAACTCTTGGGATTGATACATGCTGATGTATGAAGGTCCCCTGTCTACACATGCCAAGACCGGTTCTTTGTACTTCATTACATTCTCTGATGATCTCTCAAGATTCAGACATATGTTCCAGTTGGAACACAAGTCCGAACCTTTTGAGATATTCACAGAATATAAGTTAGAAGTAGGGAACCAAAATACGGGTAAAAGTATTATGTCCTTTGATGTGATCAAGGAGGAGAATACTTGAGCACGGAATTCCTGGACTATTCTAAAGGAGAATGAGATTCTCTCTCAGCATTACTCCTCCGTATACACCATAGCACGATGCTATATCGGGGCGGAGCAATAACACCCTATGTGATATGGTGTGCTCTATGATGAGTACTACTGAGTTTCCTATTTCCTTTAGGATGTTATGCGCTTGAGAAGCTGCATACCTATTGAATAGGGTTCAAATCAAATCAGTTGCCTACCACTTCATATGTGATATGGAAAGGGAAGAGCCCATATCTTAAGCTTGTTAAAATTTGGGGTTGTCCAGCCTATGTTTAAGAGAAAAATACGGACAAGCTCGAGGCAAGGTATGTTATGTAGAACTGGAAATGTTCCAGCTATACAAACTACAGCTGATAATTTGGTAGAACCAAAGGATTCAATTGTTTCCAACGAACCTCAGCCTCTCCGCCGATCTAGTAGGGTCCCTCACCCACCTGAGAGATACTTAGGTTTCTCTATGACAGTGGGAGCGAGGATTGCATCATGAGATGATGACCCAACTAGTTTCGGGCTGGCCATCAGGAGTGGGACTCTGTAAGAATGGCTGGATGCTTATCGATCTGAGATGGAATCCTTATACACCAACAAAGTATGGACTTTGGTTGCTCTATCTGAAGGGTTAAATGCCCATCAGGAACAAGTATATCTTGAGAAGATTACTTGGTGTACATGGAAAAGTTGAGACTTTCAAAGCTATGCTTAAGTCCATCCAGATCCTACTTGCCACGGCTACATACCATGACTACGATATCTGGCGGTTGGGTGTCATGAATGCTTTTCTAAATGATGTTTTAGAAAATAGCGTCTATAAGTACACAACCAGAGGGCTTCGTAGACAGTGGGAGCAGCGGAAACGTGTACAAGATGTTTTATATAATAAAACAGGCATCGCGGAGTTGGAACATCTGTTTTGATGTGGTAGTCAAAGAGTTTGACTTCATCAAAATGGTAGATGAACCTTGTATATACAAAAAGGTACTAGGGAGTATGGTGGTGATCCTCATAGAGTACGTGGATGACATACTCTTGATAGGGAAGGAGTTTCTTATGCTACGCTCGGTCAATCTCCGCTTATCACAATGATTTTCCATATAGGATTAATGTGATACCTCCTAAATCCTGAGTTATGGATCTATGAGATAGATCTAATTGGATGTTAGGATTCTCACTAGTTGTAGTGAGATGGTATCAATCGATCCTGGGGAGAATCACTGGAAAGGTTCCAGGTTGATAAGAACGACTGAATGTCAGTCGCAGGCATTGTCTTTACCCTCAGTGGAGGGACGGTATGTTGGAAGAGTTCCAAGCTAGATACCGTGACATACTAGACGATTAAAGGCAAGATACATCATTACCAAGGATACTACCAAAGAGGCAGTCTGGATATATATATAAGTTCATAAGATGAACTTCGTTCCTACCATTGTGTGACAATGGGGTTGTGGCTTTAGCCAAGGAACTACCGTCCCATCAGAAATCCAGATATAATTCTTAGGCAGTATCACCTGATCATGGAGATGGTTGATCTCCAGGGAGATCGAGGTAAGGAGAGTAGACACAGAGGACAACATCGCGGATCCACTCACAAAGGCCTTTTTCCCAGTAGAGACTTTTATGGGATGGTTGAGTATGAGATACTTCAACCGCAGCTAATTGTTGGGTATGCGATACCACAACAGATGGCCCTAGTGCAAGTGAGATATTGTTAGTTATATGTATGCCCTAGAGGCCATTACTGTACATACGATGTATATTGTAGTGGATGCTAGGACATATATAGGGAGGACTTTCTTGCTCGACATGATAGTATGCTATCTGGTTGTACTTTATCTTAACATGTACTCTGATTGTCTCTATATTACATGTTGATAAAGCCCTTAGGATATATACTCGACTACTGGGACTATGATGAGATCATATTAGTGGGGCCACGGTAGTCGACGAGTACATCCTATAACTGTTCCTAGTCGAGGGTGTATCGAGACAGGGCATCGATACACCAGAGTAGACTAGCGGATACGCATCTTGACCCATATAATGGGCGATGGATGATCCCATATCCATCGGTGTTTGACATCAAGGATGGTGTACGGGTGCTCAGTGGAGACTGGGTACACTGGACGGACTCGCCGAGAACTCCCAGATGGTATTATACCTCACGTCAGATGGCAGTTCTCCGGTGACACTGGTACAGAGTAGTCTGTTGACCCGAGATCGTTATAGAGTCTTGTGTGATTCCCATTGTGCTTTGATTTCCATCATACCACGTCCAAGAGGGCGTGCAAAAAGGTGGCTTTTGGGTACTGTCCCGAATCACATGGAGGCAATGAGCGATAGGAGGGGATTCGTCTCTCCCGGTATAGGGAGTTGATGTTGTGCTGTGTTCGATTGGCTATAACCGGAAATCCCTGGCCAGGGTTGCTGAGATTTACTGGTAAGTGTTATCAGTAGTTTCTCGAACTGTTATAGACCTCATATCGACACGACTTATCGAGCTACTGGGGTCTGACGTTTACCACCCCTAGGCGAGATATGCGACATATCAGACGACGAGACCGGACTGTACGGGAGTGTTACTGTTTGGATTCACAGGAGAATGTACAGGCTTGCTTGTTGATCTTCTGAGCGCTCAATACCTGGGTAGCTGTTACGTTTAGCTGACCGCTTGCAGCTTGTGGGTGTTTGATACGATCATCACCTACTGCCGGCATATTGACGATTCTTTAGAGTCCTACACAGAGGTTTCTTGGCTCAGGCAAAACGGAGTAGGGGCACGTATGATATATGTGCGGGACCGAGGATAATACGATATGAGATACCGTATTGTATTCTCGCGATATATGATATCAGCCGGGTCATCGGATCAAGTGTTGATTCGATGAATCGGAACGGATAAATATTAGTCGGTTATATGCGATATAGCCGGATTGTCGGATCAAGTGTTGATTCGATAATTTAATGTATAATAATATATATGATATATTAAATTACATTATCTAATATTAGCTCACTAAAAGATTCTTTTTCTCACTCGGGTAATACATTGATATATATGCGATATATATTAATTGTATTATTTTATTTTGTTACGATAAATATTATATATGTGATATATAATATTGTAACATGATATGATAACTAATGCAACATGGTAAGTGGAGTTTAAACATGATTAGGGTTTGGATTAGGGTTAAGCTTTCTAGATGATTCTAGAAGGCTTTGGTTTTGTTTTGTGAAAGATATTTTCAAGTGACTCATGCTTTAATCCAACCCAAACCCTAACCCTAGTTAATTCTCTACATGAGTTTAGTTGACCATGGTTGCATTATTGATCATTATCTCCTTTGCATTATTCATCACAAAAGGAATTCTATCATATTGTTCATCTTCTTCCTTCTTCTTTTTTCATGGAAAAAGCTTACTAGCTTTTTCCAAGTGATGAATAAATATGAGAAAAAGATAAATAAAGAGAGGAAAAATCCTACTTCATCATCCTCATCTTCCCTTGCCATTTAGATGAGGGTGTTCATATCATTTCATGAGTGTTAGCTTGTGTTAACGAAACTTTAAGGGAGATCATCTTTGTATCGAAGATCGGAAGCAAATGTTGCATCTTTCTCTTCGTGGAACCTCTCGAGAGTCCGGAACCCGATGATCGTAGCGAAGGGACCACAACACGGAGCATATGAAGTGAAGGACCGGATCTACAAAGGCTGTAATCCCTCTCACTTAGTGTTAAAGTTGTTAACATGTTAGTTTTCGCCTAATCTCTAGTTTAAAGATCCGTATTCGGGTTGTTCGGCACGGCTAATTTTTTAATCGGGCATGGTTGATGCCTCGTAGACCCTTGTGCGCGTGCCTAGCAACCCTACATATAATATATCATATATACTATATACTGTATCCATCACAATATATCAAATGATCACATCACAGATATCGCAGCAGAAACATAGATATAATGTGGGATATACTAGGACGTCCGTATTTAGTATTTAGCCAACAATAGAAAATACGGATTCCACAGTCGCGATGAATAGCCAAGCCCACACCCTGGACCCCTACGAGAGCGGCAAGCGACCCTACCAATTCTGGAGTTTAGGAGACCCGGTCTCGACTCCTCGAGATGGCCTCCCACTGAACCCCAGAACCCGGTCACCTGTGCTCCCCTCCTTGGGTCCATCCTAATGCGGAAAAGTAAATAATATACAACACTGGTGGCATCAACCTCAACCTGGAAGTGCCCCAAATAAAAGAATATTACATTACATTTGAATTTACATGAATGAAAATATAAAACTCTCATCTCACATAAAACCCCTGGCTATTCAATCGCGACAATCCTGCACATCATATCTCAGCAACACATAATATCTCATATCATCAACGTAAGTAAGTATGCATACACCGATCGTCGTCGATGTATAGCAACGACAATCGGCAATACAACTACATACTACACTTACGGTCACAGAAAAGAAAGTGTAAAACTACAATATTTGGAATCAACAATCACTTTAGACATCGTAAATCTGAAATATCACATACTTTGCATTTCATGCCTAACTCTATGAATTCCACATATTGTATCACATTCCAGATAAATAGACAGTATTAAACTTTTCGAACAGATAATCAAATACCCAAAATTTCCTAAAATGCTCAAAACTTGAGCGGAGTTCAAACAATCCCAGAATATGTCACAGTACCAGTGATCTAGCCGTAGATGGGTCAAGCCAACGCCTCACATGTGGCACGCCGTACTGCCCCAAACCCGAAGGTTCAAAAGGCAGTTCAAGACGGTCACATAATCGAGTTAAGGTTTGTTGTCTTCTAGAGGGTCCACCGTGTTACTTGCACATTTTTCCGAAAGATTTAAACTCGAGAAAAGATTCAACACTTGAAATTTTTTTGTGTCGGGAAAAAGTGAGTTAATGATATCCGTTCGAACTTTTTAACAGTTTCTAAATATCCGGAAAAATAATAACGAATTTAAAATTCCCGATCGAATCGACGATTATAAAATAAACCCCAGAATACTCAACACTTGAGTCAGATTAAAAATACCCATAAAATAGTAAACACAGAGACAAGAATTACTGTGCACAAATCCGTACCTAATACTCTTACCCTGCTGCGGAACCGCCGCCAAATGTGGGTAATTGCCGCGGTTCCGCGGCCATGTTGAGGAATTGGGGGCACGTTTTTCACCATAATTCTTATATTTTCCTGCTGAATTTTTTAGGTATTTTTAATTATGGAAAAACCCAGATTTTAAAAAATGTACAGAGAGGGGTTTGAAATATCGTATTCGGGTTCGATCGGGGTTTTAACTTCGTTAACACATCGCCTAATGCTTTAGCTAGGCTCTGATACCACTGTAGGGTTCCTAGGCACACTTGTGAAGGTTCATAAAGCATCAAACATGCCCGAATAAAATTTTACATGTGCCGAACAACCCAAAGACGGGATCTTTGCTAGATTATTAGGGTTTAGCATGCAAGATAACAACTTTAAAGCTAAGTGTGAGGGATTACAACCTTTGTAGTCCGCTCCTTCGCTTCACAAGCTCCGAGTAGAAGTCCCTTCACCGCGATCCACGATCTCCCGGACTCAAGAGAGGCTCCACGACTCGAACGATCCATGCTAGCTTGAAGTGTTCCGATTCTCCGATGATCTACGTCGAAGTTGCTATAACCCAAGCTTTCTCACTCTAAAGAGATGAACACCCTAATCTAATGGGCTAGATTAGATGAGGATGATGGAGTAGTATTTATGTTTTCTTTTTAATTCACTTTCTCACAAGAAATCATCACAAAAAGAATTACTACTGAGCTCTCTCTCAAAAACCAAAGAGAGAAGAAGAAGAAGAATGAAAAAATAGAATAATCCTCTTGTGATGAATAATAGTCAAGAGTATATGATTGATTATCAAACCATGGTCAAGGATGAGAGTCTTAAACTTTGTAGAGAATAAACTACGGTTAGGGTTTGGTTAGGTTAAGGATAAGGATCAACCATAATAACTTTACCAAGACAAAAGAGAATCCTTCTAGAATGTGCAAGAAAGAGCTAACCCTAATCAAACCCTAATCCCTTATTATCATCCTTAAACATGTTTTATAATAAATCATATCATGTCACAATAATATATATCACATATATATTATATATTTGCAATAAAAGAAAATAATACAATTAACATCTATCGCATATATATCAATTTATTAATCCGGTGAGAAAATGAAATAATAAAGTGAGCCAATATTAGATAATGTAATACAATATATCATATATATCATTATACATTAAATCATCGAATCAACACTTGATCCAACGATCCAGCTATATCGAATATAACCGACTAATATATCATGTACCGATTCATCGAAAAAAACTTGATTCGATGTCCCGATTCATATCTAAATATCGCGAGAATATAATATGGTATCTCATATCGCATTATCCTCGGTCCTGCACATATCACATATGTGCCTCTACTCCGTTTTGCCTGAGCCAAGAAACCTCTGTATAGGACTCTAAAGAATCGTCAATACGCCGGTAGCAGGTGATGATCATATCAAACACCCACAAGCTGCAAGCGGTCAGCTAAACGTAACAGCCACCCAGGTATTGAGCGATCAGAAGATCAACAAGCTAGCCTGTCCGTTCTCCTGTGAATCCAATTAGTAACACTCCCGTACAGTCCGGTCTGTTCGTCTGATATGTCGCATATCAAGTCTAGGGGTGGTATACGTCAGACCCCAGTAACCGATAAGTCATGTCGATGTGAGGCTCATAACAGATCGAAAAACTACTGGTAACACTTACCAGTATATCTCTATATCAGCCCTGGCCAGGGACTTCCAGTTATAGCCAATCGAACACAGCACGACATCAACTCCCTATACCGGGAGAGACGAATCCCCTCCTATCGCTCATTGCCTCCATGTGATTCGGGACTGTACCCAAAAGCCACCGTTTTGCACGCCCTCTTGGATGTGGTAAGGTGGAAATCAAAGCACAGTGGGAATCACACAAGACTCTATGACGATCTCGGGTCTACAGACTACCCTATACCAGTGTCACCGGAGAACTGCCATCTGACGTGTGGTATATAACCAACTGGGAGTTCTCGGCGAGTCCGTCCAGTGTACCCAGTCTCCACTGAGCACCCGTACACCATCCTTGATGTCAAACACCGATGGATATGGGATCATCCATCGCCCATCATATGGGTCAAGATGCGTATACGTTAGTCTACTCTGGTGTATCGATGCCCTGTCTCGATATACCCTCGACTAGGAACATTTATAGGATGTACTCATCGACTACTATGGCCCCACTAGTATGATCTCATCATAGTCCTAGTAGTCGAGTATAGATCCTAAGTGCTTTATCAACATGTGAGAGTAAGACAGTAAACCAATACAAGTCAACATGTTAAGATAAAGTGAAACCAAATAGTATACTATCATGACGAGCAAGAAAGTCCTCTCTGTATATATCCAAGCATCCATCATAATATACATCATGTAGGGTCTACCTAGCACCTCATGAAGGGTTTGGAAGCATCACATGAACCAAAGAATGAATTTTTATGGTGCTAAGTAAACTTACAAAGGATCTATCCTAGAATCGATTAGGGTTTCGATATTTATCACATCAACATATGAAAGGAAAGCTAGGGTTTAGAGAGTACAACCTTTGTAGCTCCCTACGCTAGACTCCTTGGCTACTTGGGGTTTGAAAGAACTCCGCTTGAACGCCTTTCGGTCACCGATGATCCACCCGGAGTCCGCTTTGTCCAAGCTAGCAACTTCGCAAGATCAAGAATGAAAACGAAGCTAACACTATAAATAAGTGGGCAAGACTTGTGTAGAATGATGTTGTGGTGGCTTTTCTCACTTCAAAATCCTATCTTGATGAATGATTTGCTCTCTAGAAAATTCAAGAGAGCATGAGCTCAAGGTTGAAGAAGATGATGGATATTTTAGAAGAAGATAAGATAATTCTTAAGAGAAAAAGAAAAACATAAGTATATATATTTTTCTTTCTTCATCTCAAACCATGGTTATCTCTTTATGAATATTTAATTTATCTTTAGTTAAACATAAGATAAAGATTAAACCATGGTCAAAAGTTAGGTGCAAATGGTTAGGTTACAAGAAGAGTGTAGAAACTTTGACCATGATTCAATCTTATCTCATTTCTCTTGTTTTATCAAAAATAGAAATAAATATCCATAAAATAAGCCATGGTGTGAGTCTTATATATCCACCATTTTCTATGTATAAACAACTATGATAGATGATGTATGTATGTATGTGTGCATGCACATCCAAATGTGCATGAAACAATAAGAAATGCATACATGCATCCATACATCCAAAGAAAACAAGAAAGGATTTCTAGTGAGAATCTAATGGTTAAATGATAAATCAACACTTGATTTATCAATCCGGCCATATCACATATGACCCCACCAAAAGCAAGCCGCCCGATCAATATACGGTATCCCATACGCGCATTTTAATCGGGTCCATGCGCATATCGCATACGCGCACCACAACGTTTCGCCTGGACTAGGAAACTCCATTGTGGGACTCTGAGACTCGTCAATACGCCGGCAGTGGGTGATGATCATATCAAGCACCCCCAAGCCGCAAGCGGTCAGCTAAATGTAACGGCCACCCGGGTATTGAGCGATCAGAAGAGAACAAGCGAACCTGCTACAACTCCCGTCGAGCCAACCGGCAACACCTCCCGTACAATCCGGTCTCCTCGTCTGATATGTCGCATATCAAGTCTAGGGGTGGTAAACGTCCGACCCCAATAACCGATAAGTCGTGCCGATGTTAGGCTCGTAACGGGTCGAGAAACTACTGGTAACACTTACCAGCAAATCTCTGAATCAGCCCTGGCTAAGGACTTCCCTGTTACGGCCAATCGAGCACAGCGCAACATCAACCCCTAATACCGGGAGAGACCCTCCTATCGCTCATTGCCTCCATGTGACTCGGGACTGTACCCGAAAACCACCATTTTGCACGCCCTCATGGACGTGGTAAGGTGGAGATCAAAGCACAGTGGGAATCACACAAGACTCTATGACGATCTCGGGTCTACAGACTAACCTGTACAAGTGTCACCTGAGAACTGCCATCTGACGTGAGGTATAATACTATCTGGGAGTTCTCGGCGAGTCCGTCCAGTATACCTTAGTCTCCACTGAGCACCCGTATATCATCTCTGATGTCAAACACCAATGGATTTGGGATCATCCATCGCCCATCTCATGGATCGAGAAGCGTATATGCTAGTCTACACTGGTATATCGATGCCCCATCTCGATACACCCTCGACTAGGGACCTTGAAGGATGTACTTATGGACTACCATGTCCCCACTAGTATGATCTGCATCATAGTCCAGGTAGTCAAGTACACATCCTAAGGGCTTCACCAACATATAACTATAAGACAGTATAAAGAGACTGGTTTACATGTTAAGATAAAGAGCAACCAGATAGCATACTATCATATCGAGCAAGAAAGTCATCTCTATATATGTCCAAGCATCCAATATAATATACATCATCTGTACAATACTGGCCTATAGGGCATACATACAACTAACAATCTCCCACTTGCACTAGGGCCAGCTGCTGTAGTATCGTATACCGAGCATCCCGAAGAGTCTCTCAAACTGTATCTGGGGAATGCCCTTCGTGAGTGGATCTGCTGTGTTATTCTTCGTGTCAACCCTCCTGACCTCGATCTCCCGGCGATCAACTATCTCCCGTATCAGGTGATACCGCCTCAGAATATGCCTGGATCGCTGATGGGACCTGGGTTCCTTGGCCAAAGCCACCGCTCCATTGTTATCGCAATACAAAGGTATTGGATGCTCAATGGATGGAACCACTCTAAGTTCAGTAATGAACTTCTTGATCCAGACAGCCTCTTTGGCAGCATCATTGGCAGCGATGTATTCAGCCTCCATCGTCGAGTCTGCCACGGTTTCCTGCTTGGAACTCTTCCAGCTAACCGCCCCTCCGTAAAGGGTAAAGACAAATCCCGACTGCGACTTAGAGTCGTTCTTATCACTCTGGAAGCTCGAATCGGTAAAGGACTCCACTTGGAGTTCTCCGTTACCATACACCAAGAGCATCTCTTTAGTCCTACGCAAGTACTTGAGAATGCTCTTCACAGCTGTCCAGTGACTCTCTCCAGGATCAGCTTGATACCTGCTCACTACACTTAGTGAGTATGCTACATCGGGTCTGGTACATAGCATCGCGTACATGATAGAGCCTACAGCCGAAGCATAGGGTATCCCTTGCATGCGAGCTCTCTCCAAATCAGTCTTGGGAGACATCTCTTTGGAGAGAGTGACTCCAGAGATCGTGGGCAAGTTCCCACGCTTGAATTCTTCCATACTAAACCTCTTTAGTATGGTGTCAATGTACCTGGATTGGGACAATCCCAATATCCGTTTGGATCTATCTCTATAGATCCTAATTCCCAATATGCAGGAGGCATCACCAAGATCTTTCATTGAGAATCTTTGTGATAAGAAGAGCTTGACCGATTGCAGCATAGGAATATCATTTCCTATCAAGAGTATGTCGTCCACGTACAATACGAGGAAGACAACCTTACTCTCTGCCACCTTCTTGTAAATACAAGGTTCATCTGGGTTTTTGACGAAATCAAACTCTTTGATAACGACGTCAAAGCAGATGTTCCAACTCCGCGATGCTTGCTTTAATCCATAAATGGATTTAAGCAGCTTGCACACCTTCCCGCTGCTCCCACTGTCTACGAAGCCCTCTGGCTGAGTCATGTACATGCACTCTTCTAAATCACCGTTTAGAAAGGCGGTCTTAACATCCATTTGCCAGATTTCGTAGTCATGATATGCAGCGATGGCAAGCATGATCCGGATGGATTTAAGCATAGCCACTGGAGAAAAGGTTTCGTCATAGTCCACACCTGGTCTTTGACGAAAACCCTTTGCAACAAGTCTAGCTTTGAAAGTCTCCACTTTCTCATCTACACCAAGTTTTTTCTTGAAGATCCACTTGCTCCCAATGTGTTTTACCCCTTCAGGAGCAACTTCCAAAATCCATACTTTGTTGGTGTACATGGATTCCATCTCGGACCGCATTGCATCCAGCCATTTCATTGAGTCCCTACTCATGATGGCCTGCTCGAAGCTAGTTGGGTCATCATCCTCCATGATGCAATCCTCGCTCCCACCATCCATGAGAAAACCGTAGTATCTCTCAGGTTGGCGAGCAACCCTACTAGATCGGCGGAGAGGCTGAGGTTCGTTGGGAGCTACTAAATCCTCTGGTTCCACTAAATCTTCAGTTTGAGTTTGTGTAGCCGGAATTTCTTCCAGTTCTACCTTATCGCCACTAATTTCTTTTGCAAGAAATTCCTTTTCCAAAAAGGTGGCATGTCGAGAAACAAACACTTTTTGTTCCTCTGTATGGTAGAAAAGATATCCATGTGAATGTTTGGGATATCCCACAAACTTGCATAGAACTGACCGCGCCTCGAGTTTGTCCGGATTTTGCCTCTTGACATAGGCCGGGCAACCCCATATCTTAACTCGTTTAAGACATGGTCTCTTCCCACTCCATATCTCATATGGCGTGTTAGGTACAGATTTAGTTGGAACTTGATTCAATAGGTATGCTGCTGTTTCCAGCGCATATCCCCAGAAGGAAATAGGTAACTCAGCTGTGCTCATCATAGAGCGCACCATATCTAATAGGGATCTAATAGGGTGCGGTTCCTCCGTTCTGATATATCGTTGTGTTGTGGTGTATATGGAGGGGTCAGCTGAGAGAGAATCCCATTCTCTTTTAGGAAGTCCAGGAATTCATTGCTCAAGTATTCACCTCCTCGATCAGATCGAAGGATTTTAATACTTTTTCCGGTTTGGTTTTCGACTTCTTGTTTATATTCTCTAAATTTCTCAAAAGCTTCTGATTTGTGTTTCATCAGGAACACATATCCGAATCTAGAGAGATCGTCAGTGAATGTAATGAAGTACGAAGAACCATCCCTGGTATGTGTAGACATGGGACCGCATACATCACTATGTATTAGTCCCAAGAGTTCGGTAACTCTTTCTCCGTGTCCCGTAAACGGAGTTTTGGTCATCTTGCCTTTGAGACATGACTGGCAAGTGTCATAAGATGAAAATTCAAACGGATTTAAATATCCATCCTTATGCAACTTAGCTAGTCGTGTCGCATTGATGTGACCCAGTCTACAATGCCACAAGAAGGATTCGTTCAGTTCTGAACTCTTCCTCTTGTGTGTGTTTGTTATGCTCAGAAATATTGATTGATTTAGAACATAAATGCCATTGCACAACGTGCCTGATCCAACCAACTTTTGGTTACGGAAAATGTTCATAACATTGTCCTGTAATACAAAATTATATCCCTCTTTACTCAACAAAGAAACCGATATAATGTTGCATATCAGGTTCGGTATGTAATAGGATTCGTTCAGAACCAATGTATTACCAGTTGGTAATACAAGGTGATAGTCCCCGACAGTCTTAGCTGCAACAATTGCACCATTTCCAACTGTAATGTCTTTATCACCTTCTCCAAGTTCTCTACCTTTCCTAAGCCCATGTAACTGATTACATATATGGGATCCTGACCCGGTATCTAATACCCAGGACGTAGGGCAAATGGAGAAACAGTTCTCTATAACGAACACACCCGAAGAAAATGCATCAACATGTACTTTCTTCAATCGGGTGGTATGGGAATCCTGGTATTCCCCTATATCCTGTTCAGTCCTACAACTCTTATAAGAAAGAACGGAACCAACGTTCCCCAGCACAGTATAACATGCGGGTTCGGTCAATACATCCATATTATTATCTTGATTAGGGCATGACATGGTCGCTACCTGGAGAGAGAGAGAAGAAAACACTTTAGCGTATGCTCGTGCAAGATCAGATTGGTTATTATCTTATCTAATCAGGATGGCTCCCACTGGTTTTTATCAAATCTTCCTTCAAACCCCAAAAGGAAAGACTAGCCGGGATTAATTACACCCTACAACTTCGCCAATCTTTCAGCCAGGCCAGTCTCGGTACTTTGAGGGAGGTTCTCCGTGCTTTCGCACGAACCTAATTAAAGTAAACCTCATTTTTCCAGAGGCGTAACCCCGTTGACACTTTTCTAGACACCTACTTGATCGGCTAATTGTAATGTGTAAAACTCTCCCAGGAGTAACTCTTACTCGCAGCGGGTATCGGGATCCAACTATCTCATAGAAGGTATGCAATCTCATTGCAAATTTCAACACTTGAAATTCCCGATAATATTTTGCCCCTAGCGTCCTATGACCTTGACAAAGGCCAACAAATCACAGGATGCTAGTCAAGTTCAACCCGTCATTTCTTGATTGAATCAAACCCACCCGCACGACCCTTGACAAAGGCCAACAAGGTCGTACGACTACCCTGAAACAATCTGCATCACATGCATAAGCAGATAAGCACTATTCAGCTACCGCACACTACGCCTTGACAAAGGCCAACAAACGCAGCACGAATACTAAACAGTTCTTATCTGAAATGACGGTGGGCTACGTCAGGTTTTTCTGAAAACCTATTGCGTAATGAACTTGATATCGTTGTAGAATCAAGTAAAGTTTTGAAATGGAGTGATTTTGAGGCTTTTCTAGTTTTGCTAAAGGGGTCACTCCTAGTGAAGGGATCGTCGGCCCTTTCCTCGTCGACTGAGGTGCGGGATATATCATATATATCGCTGTGCAAAGCAAAACTCCAAAAGCCATCAAAAGTCAAACCGAGTGTTTGTAGCATCTGCCAGTTATTGCTAAAGGGGTCACTCCCGGTGAAGGGATCTCGGCCATTTCCTTATCGAATAAGGTGAAGGGTATATCATATATACCACTATGCAAAGCAAAACTGTAGCTACCCTTTTTATTTAAAATTTGATTCTACAACATCTTTTAGGTTTCTTTTCTTTCATTAATCACATTAATGAAGTCCCATCATTTAAGTCACCTAAACATCACAGATAAATACGACGTACACTTATGCCATCCGCATTCGCCTCGATGTCCCCTCGTGCACCGTTAGGTTAGGTAACTAACGACAGAGCAGGGCAGGGCTAGTGCGGGTGCAAAACATAAGTAACGTCTATATAATATATCATATATACTATATGAAGTATCTATCACAGAACATATCTGATGATCACATCACATATATCGCAGCAGAAACATAGATATAATGTGGGATATACTAGGACGTCCGTATTTAGTATTTTAGCCAATAATAGAAAATACGGATTCCACAGTCGCGACGAATAGCCAAGCCCACACCCTGGACCCCTACGAGAGCGGCAAGCGACCCTACCAATTCTGGAGTTTAGGAAACCCGGTCTCGACTCCTCAAGATGGCCTCCCACTGAACCCCAGAACCCGGTCACCTGTGCTCCCCTCCTTGGGTCTATCCTAATGCGGAAAAGTAAATAATATACAACACTGGTGACACAACCTCAACCCGGAAGTGCCCCAAATAAAAGAATATTACATTACATTTGAATTTACATGAATGAAAATATAAAACTCTCATCTCACATAAAACCCCCGGCTATTCGATTGCGACAATCCTGCACATCATATCTCAGCAACACATAATATCTCATATATCATCAACGTAAGTAAGTATGCATACCCCAATTGTCGTTGACGTATAGCAACGAAACCGGCGATATTGACATACTACACTTACGGTCACAGAAAAGAAAGTGTAAAACTGCAATATCTGGAATCCACATTCTCTTTAGACATCGTAAATGCGAAATATCACATACCTCGTATTTCATGTCTTATAATATGAATTCCACACATTGCATCCATTCCAGATAATTAGACAGCATTAAAGTTTCCGAACGAACGATCAAATACCCAAGATTCCCTAAAGCTCAACACTTGAGCAGAGTTCAAAAACCCGGAGTGTGACACAGTGGTAGCGGTCCATCCGTAGAAGGGTCAAGCCAACGCCTCACATGTGGCACGCCGTACTGCCCCAAACCCTAAGGTTCAAAAGGCAGTTCAAGACGGTCACATAATCGAGTTAAGGTTTGTTGTCTTCTAGAGGGTCCACCACAAACAAACTTGCACGTATTTCCGAAAGATTTTAAACCCCGTGAAAAGTGAGCAAATGATAGTCGTTCGAACACTTCAATACTTTCTAGATTTACCCGGAAAAGACACGAAATGAAAATTCCGATCGAATCGACGAGTCCAAAATCATCTCCAGAAATAATTGTACCAAATTCAGATTAAAAATACTTTAAAAACATAAACAAGCAGAGTCATGAATTACTGTAGAAAACCCAAACCATGACTCATCAGAAAGGCCGCGGAACCGCGGCCTAAGAAGGCTATTGCCGCGGTTCCGCGCTCATATGTACTGTTCATGGTCTCGTTTTTCACAGTATCTCTTATATTTACCTGCTGAATTTTTTGCATATTTTAAATTCTGAAAATAACCAGATTTTAAAAAATGTCCAGAGAGCATTCTAAAAGGCCGTATTTCGGTTCGATCGAAGTTTTAACTTCGTAAAAATATCGCCTAATGTTCTAGGTCGGCTCTGATACCAATGTAGGGTCTACCTAGCACCTCATGAAGGGTTTGGAAGCATCACATGAACCAAAGAATGAATTTTTATGGTGCTAAGTAAACTTACAAAGAATCTATCCTAGAATCGATTAGGGTTTCGATATTTATCACATCAACATATGAAAGGAAAGCTAGGGTTTAGAGAGTACAACCTTTGTAGCTCCCTACGCTAGACTCCTTGGCTACTTGGGGTTTGAAAGAACTCCGCTTGAACGCCTCTCGGTCACCGATGATCCACCCGGAGTCCGCTTTGTCCAAGCTAGCAACTTCGCAAGATCAAGAATGAAAACGAAGCTAACACTATAAACAAGTGGGCAAGACTTGTGTAGAATGATGTTGTGGTGGCTTTTCTCACTTCAAAATCCTATCTTGATGAATGATTTGCTCTCTAGAAAATTCAAGAGAGCATGAGCTCAAGGTTGAAGAAGATGATGGATATTTTAGAAGAAGATAAGAATAATTCTTAAGAGAAAAAGAAAAACATAAGTATATATATTTTTCTTTCTTCATCTCAAACCATGGTTATCTCTTTATGAATATTTAATTTATCTTTAGTTTAAAATAAGAGAAAGATTAAACCATGGTCAAAAGTTAGGTGCAAATGGTTAGGTTACAAGAAGAGTGTAGAAACTTTGACCATGATTCAATCTTATCTCATTTCTCTTGTTTTATCAAAAATAGAAATAAATATCCATAAAATAAGCCATGGTGTGAGTCTTATATATCCACCATTTTCTATGTATAAACAACCATGATAGATGATGTATGTATGTATGTGTGCATCCACATCCAAATGTGCATGAAACAATAAGAAATGCATACATGCATCCATACATCCAAAGAAAACAAATAAGGATTTCTAGTGAGAATCTAATGGTTAAATGATAAATCAACACTTGATTTATCAATCCGGCCATATCACATATGACCCCACCAAAAGCAAGCCGCCCGATCAATATACGGTATCCCATACGCGCATTTTAATCGGGTCCATGCGCATATCGCATACGCGCACGACAACGTTTCACCTGGACTAGGAAACTCCATTGTGGGACTCTGAGACTCGTCAATACGCCGGCAGTGGGTGATGATCATATCAAGCACCCCCAAGCCGCAAGCGGTCAGCTAAACGTAACGGCCACCCGGGTATTGAGCGATCAGAAGAGAACAAGCGAACCTGCTACAACTCCCGTCGAGCCAACCGACAACACCTCCCGTACAGTCCGATCTCCTCATCTGATATGTCGCATATCAAGTCTAGGGGTGGTAAACGTCAGACCCCAATAACCGATAAGTCATGCCGATGTTAGGCTCGTAACGGGTCGAGAAACTACTGGTAACACTTACCAGCAAATCTCTGAATCAGCCCTGGCCAGGGACTTCCCTGTTACGGCCAATCGAGCACAGCGCAACATCAACCCCCAATACCGGGAGAGACGAAACCCCTCCTATCGCTCATTGCCTCCATGTGACTCGGGACTGTACCCAAAAACCACCGTTTTGCACGCCCTCATGGACGTGGTAAGGTGGAGATCAAAGCACAGTGGGAATCACACAAGACTCTATGACGATCTCGGGTCTACAAACTAACCTGTACAAGTGTCACCTGAGAACTGCCATCTGACGTGAGGTATAATACCATCTGGGAGTTCTCGGCGAGTCCGTCCAGTGTACCTAGTCTCCACTGAGCACCCATATATCATCTCTGATGTCAAACACCAATGGATATGGGATCATCCATCGCCCATCTCATGGATCGAGAAGCGTATACGCTAGTCTACACTGGTATATCGATGCCCCGTCTCGATACACCCTCGACTAGGGACCTTGAAGGATGTACTTATGGACTACCATGTCCCCACTAGTATGATCTGCATCATAGTCCAGGTAGTCAAGTACACATCCTAAGGGCTTTACCAACATGTAACTATAAGACAGTATAAAGAGAATGGTTTACATGTTAAGATAAAGAGCAACCAGATAGCATACTATCATATCGAGCAAGAAAGTCATCTCTATATATGTCCAAGCATCCAATATAATATACATCATCTGTACAATACTGGCCTCTAGGGCATACATACAACTAACACATCATATGTACAACAATGCCTCTAGGGCATATACATAACTAACAAATAGTGATTAACCCTCGCTTGGATGCTTAGGGAGGGTATTTATAGCATCAGGGGTAGTTACGGACGTGGCCATAGGAATAAGCCACGAAATGAGGATGTAGGGGCATGGTTATCTCCACTTCCCTACATTTGGTGGTGACCTCCCCGATGTTGGGGACCCTCTTAAGAATGGCGGAGACCTCATGTTGGGGACCCCCTTTGGGAGTCGAGGACCCTCATGTCAGGGACCCCCTTTGGGTGTCGGGGACCTCTATATCGAGGACCCCTTTAGGAATGGCGGAGACCTCTATGTCGGGGAACCCATTTTGTTTGATACAGGGGACCTTCATTTCGGGGAACCCTTTTGGTTTTGATAGTGGGGACCTTCATGTCCGGGACCCCCTTTGGTTTTATAGCGGGGACCTTCCCTTTTGTTTGATAGCAGGGACCTTCATGTCGATGACCTCCTTTGGTTTGATAGTGAGGACCATCTTGTCGGGACCCCCTTTGGGTGTATTCATGGGTTTTTAAACCCTGTTTGATGGCTCAAATAGCTTCATCAAATGAGTGTACTTTTTATGAGACTGCAAATTTAGGGAGCGGTCTTCATCCAAAGCCGAACCAGTTACATCCAGAGTGGGCCCACCCAATAAGATAGAGTAGATCTGCTTGGTATTTTTATACAGGTCAAAAAATGTCCCCCACTGATCTTTGCACGTGTCCTAAACACATAGGGAGATGACCATTTCATAATTTTATTATGATTATCTTAGAATTTAAATAATGATATAATGAGTTTTATAAAGATAATAACATTTATTGTATTGGGTTATCATAATTTGAGACACACACACACACACAATTTGTAATAACAAAACCAATATTTTCTTTTCCTAATTAATACTACAATCATAGATTGAGTTTTATATTTGCATTATTTTCCCTAAATGAAATTTTTTGAATTTACTCACCATGGTTATTAAAATATTTGAGAGATGGAGCATGGGAGAGGCATGGGCTCACCATGCCTAGCACCATATCCCTTCTCTCTCTCTCTCTCTCTCTCTCTCATTTCTTCCTTCTCCACCCAAGTATTTTCTCTCTCAAACTCTCTCACTCTCACACCAAAGCCATAACTCTCTCTCACTCTCAAATCTAAACCCAACTCTAAACTCATCACAAACCCAACACCAAACTCAACTCTTCCAAGCAGAAGCTTTCATAAATTCTTCAAGTGGTAGCCTCATTTAAGCTTAGATCTCCTCTTCCATTTCCATAATTCAAAAGGTAAAAATCTATCTTTTTACCAAGATTTTAGTATTTTCCATGAAAACTACAATTTCTACTTAAAAATCATGTTTTTATGGTTTAAATCTTGCACAAATAGAGTTTTAAATGGTTGCTTTTAGTGTTAGTATGTTAGTACAAGTTTTCTTGTTGTTACAACTTGTTTGAGTTTGATTGAGTTGGAAATTTGTTAAAAGTTTTGGTTTGAAAGTGTTTTGCAAACTTGATATTTTCGAGCAGAAAATTTTCTTCTTCAATCGCCTGAGATTTGATCTTCAGATGTCTGCGTTGTATCTGTTTTAAATTCATGTTGTTTGCCATACGTCTAAGTTTGAAGCTTTGGACATCTTCTCTTTCTGTAGGGTTCCTCTGTATTTTTGGGCAGATGTCTGTATATTGTTCCTCAGACGTCTGCGACTCTTCTGTTCTTCTTCATAATTTTTTTCCAGACGTCTGAGATTTTAGATTCAGATGTCTATGTTTTCTCTGGATTGTCCCATATTTTTTTCCAGATGTCTGAGCCTTGAGATTTAGACGTTTTCCGCTTCTCTGTCTCAATAAGACATCTTCTTCATACGTCTGAGCTTTGAGCTTCGGATGTCTGATGCTCTTTTTATGTCCTGATTAACTTGAGTTTGCGCCATGTTTAGTTTCTTGAGTTTATATCGATTTTTCTGGAATTTTCCTTAGATGTTTATGATTATTATTGGTTATAGGGTCGATTGCGGAGACTTCTGAGTCGACGAAGAAGGTCAAGGCGGTGGTAAGCTTTGATTAGCTCGAGTCGCATTACAGTGAGTAGATTTGTATCTACAAGTGGGAAATCGGGAGGATGGCGTATAGCACCTTCGTGAAACATATTTAAATTTATACTTTATGTACTGATATTCTTATGATTCATGCTATGTTTATTGAAACTTATCCGTTAATTAGTAAATTTCATGAGTTTCTCTTTAGTACCCTTATCATGAATATGCTCGGTTTACCAATACCATATTTCTTTTCCTTTACTATACTTTTGCGAACACAATTGTTAGGACACCCGCACAATTACTAATGATTATCATGCGTCACCAGCACAAACTCACATGCTACACATACTCATCATTAGTAACTGCCATGACACGTATACACTAGAACATTTGTATGTTTACTCGTAATTGCCATGTGGCACAAACACAAACTCGCATGCTGACACGTACACATTACTAGTAATTGCCATGCCACATTTAGAACTTGCAATGCTTTACATGTAATAGTATGATTAATATTATGTGCATGTATGAGACTAGATGTCCATACTATTTGAAGTGTATTTGCGTACATGACTAGATGTCCATACTAATTATTACGTATGTACGTAGACTAGCGGTCCATACTAATTGTTATGTGTGTACGTAGACTAGCGGTCCGTACTAATTGAACTGTGTATTTGCGTACTGACTATTATTGAGCTCATTATATTATTTATCTTAACATTTGGAATTTATCGAAAATAAAGTTATGATTTGATTCAATAGAATATTTGGTTGTCATTATACGAGGTGGGATTCTATGCTGGATAAGGTGGTGATGGTTAGCCGAATACGGCCTTTTATTTTTGACTCGCCGAGTATTACTATTTATCTCAATTGGGAGATTAAGAAAATACAAAGGTTATACTTATTTCTAAAACTAACGATTCGTTTCATATTTTAAAACTATAATACAAAGGATGCGCTGATGGAGTTCAAAAGGGATATCTATTTTTAAAATATCGTAGCCTCCTTATTTCTAAACAACATTTCGTTCTATTTTAAACTATAATTGGATTATTCAGAAGTATTTATCTATTTACAATATTTGTTCACGCTATGCTTGCTTTACTTATTATTCGTTCACGCTATTTTTGCTTTATTTATTATTTGTTTACGCTGTACTTACTTTACTTATTATTTGTTTACGCCGTGCTTACTCATCATTCGTTTACGCTACACTTGCTTTATATGCTATCTGTTCATGTTATGATTATGTTATTAATGTATGTCATGTTTTCCAGGAGATTTGGGAAACCACATGTTATTATTTTATAAACTTGGTTATGTTTGTATATTGCGGTTTACTCTTGATATAATGATGATACGTCCACCATGAGTTTCTATATATTTATGGTTTGTTGTTATCCAATATCGAGATGGGGGAGAACCAATTGCGGATACATGGTGAACTTGTTTGTTGATATCCGATATCGAGGTGGGGGAGAACCGATTACAGATACATGGTGTGATCAATCCATGAGCGATTGAGGTTATATATGATCAATCCATGAGTGATTGAGATTATATATGATCAATCCATGAGTGATTGTGGTTAGAAGTGTTGGAGATAGTGCCCTCAGAGTCAATTATTGGATCACAGGCACGTGATTGCAATGATTGAGGGAGGACCTGTCCCAGTAGGACAGTCTTACTCGAGATGATAGTATGCTATCTGGTTTACCTTTATCATCGTGTACAGCTTTAGGTGACATGACAGGTCACTATTGCACGTTGATAGAGCCCCTAGGATTCTTGCTTGACTACCGGCAGTATGAGGGCGATCATATACGTGGGAGCTGGTAGTCTATAAGCACAACCTTAAAAGGTCCCTAGTCGTGGGAGTTTCGAGATAGGGCATCGATACTCCAGAGTAGACTAGTGTATACAGTCGAGACCCCGACGAGGGGCGGTGGACGGTCTCACAAGCCACTGGTGTCAGTTGGATCACCTAAGATGTATACAGGTGCTCATTGGGTTATGAGTACACCGGACAGGACTCGCCGGGAACATGCTAGTTGGTCTTATACCTGACGTCAGATAGCAGTTCCCAGGTGACATGTGTACAGGTTAGTTCATCGACCTGGGGATCGTCATTTGTCTCGTGTGAGTTCCCACTGTGCTTTGATTACTACCCTACCACGGCTCAAAGGAGTCGTGCAAACAGGTTTTAGTTGGGTACAGTCCCGAGCCACATGGAGGCAGTGAGCGGATCTTCAGGGGTTCGTCTCTCCCGGTATTGGGGGTGAGGTCGCGCTGTGTCTAGGAGAGCCATTACACGAAGTCCTTGGCCAAGGCAGGAGATTTACTGGTAGGTATTCCAGTAGTATCTCAGGGTGTTCTGGGCTACACTCCGACACAACTTGTACCGCTTTTAGGGGTCTGACTTTTACCAACCCCCTAGGCCCGACATGCGATGCTCATAGACGAACGGACCAGACTGTACGGATATTGTCACTGACAGGCTCAGTAGGGTGTCAGGATGAGTTCGCTCATCGACGTCCCTTTTGGTCAATAGCTGGTGGCCCGTCACGTATTGGCTTATACCTCTGACGTGCTGGTGGTTAAATCCACAGCCATAGTATTGACGAGTCTTTAGAGTCTACCACACTTACAGTTACTCAAGCTTTCGGTTGAAACGCTGTAGTGGCCGTATGGTTATATGGCAGGGTTCGATCAGATACGTGCGGTATTGTACAGATCAGGATCGGACGGATATTACTAGCCGGCTTTGGTTTAAACCGGATCCTAGTATAGTACAGTATAGATTTTGTCTCATTGCATTTGTATCCGGACGGAATACAGATGCGGGTGTGTATGCACAGTATGGGGGTTTTCCTGTAATTTATTACGGGACTAGTTTTCTGGAGTTGCCAATTTGCATTTCGTTCCGGCCGGTTTTCCTTTGTTCTTTCCCGGCCGGACTTTTCCGATGGAAGGGGTTATTTGCAAGTTTGCAAATAACACTTTGTGGAGGGTTTTCTTGCAAATGTATTAATTATGATATTCTTATCATCATTAGATTCCATTCTTTTCTTCATCATGGTTTTTGCATTAATGTGAAAGGATTAGGATGAGATTGATTTGCATCTTTGATTTGAGGCTTGCTTTTGATGTGGTCACCACCTGTGCTCCTACCATCACCTCCCTTCATGCTTCATATTCTTTGCTCCACCATTTTCTAAGAGGAGAGGTTTTTCATGGTTGAGAAAAAGAAAATGAGAGAGCTTCATTTTTGAGAGTGTAGCATTCTTGATCTCTTTTCATGTTAAGAAAAATGCAAGCACCATTTTTCTCATCTTGTTTCCTCCATCATCATCAAATGGCAACAAACCCAAATGAGACATAGCCTCTACACTACACTTCCTACAGCAAATCTTGGACGCGTCGGCTAGCCTACTTCGCGCCCGAGTTGCCTCGGTATTGAGGTGGGAGCCCGTAAAAGCTACAGGCGATGTGGTGCCCTTCCGGCGAGGAGGCGACAACCGGAGTTTCCGCAGGAGATCGGGACCATGGCGAGAAGACCGGAGGACTCGGATCATTCGGTATATCTCTTCCCCTTCTTATAGTTTGCTTAGACTTGTTAATGGTTCGATCCGGGTGTTTAGTGCGCGGTGGTGCCGGTTTGCTAAGTCCGCAAAAATTTAAGTTTTTCACCGTTTCTGCATTTGGCCGTCGGATTGACGGCCGGGGCGCCGCCGTGCACTTACAGTGGTATCAGAGCCTCGCCATTAACTTCTTCTAGCTTTGTTTCATATGTTTGCATTTTCGATCGATCAAAAATTCCAAAATCCACATTTTCTCATGCATCAGTTTCTGTTGAAATTTTTTTGAAGTCTAAAAATTTTTCAGGTGGTCTCAGAATGATGTGCAGGGAGTTCTAAGAACTCTGGGAAAATTCGAGACAATGATCCCTCAGCTCGAGCGCGGAACCGCGGCAAAACCCCCCTTGTTGCCGCGGTTCCGCCGCAGGTTAGTGGGATCAATGCTTCGAAATTCTCCAGTGGGCTTCTGGGCTGTAATTAGGGGTTTTGGAATATTAATTTTGGGCCCAGAATTTCTGTGAGTGCTACAGTATTGCTTTGGGGCCCACTTGTTAATTTTTGATCGATCGGATATTTTAAACACATTTTTCACAGTATTTACATTATATCTGCGACCGTGAATGTCACTCGATCGGTAAACCTGTCTAACTGCTATAGCCCGGTTAGACGGATTTGCGAACGTGATTTTCACGTTGATGTTCTGTGTTTATGCTGTGATGTTGCGGATCGGTCGTGGGGGATAGCCTGGATGCAATGCTAGTACAGTGTTTTGTTGTATTATGTACATTTGATATTGCGGGGCGAGCGTCCGACATGTGGACTGCCGTCACTGCCTGATTGTATTATTATTTTTGGGGCACGGCCAGGTTGCGGTCGATGTACCCGGTGTATGTATATTTTACTTTCTGTACTAGGATTACCCCGCGGAGGAGTGCACGGATAGCCGGGTTCTGGAAGGCAACAAGCCCGCATCTCATGGCATTGAGACGGAGGGGGCTTCACTCTGGGATTGACGGGCTATTCGCCGCACTCGTAGGGGGTACAGGTTGACCCAGGAGGGGTGCCCAAGTTGCCGGATTCCGTGGAGTGCCGGGTGGTCCATTCACGTCGCTGAAGAGGGCTGCCTCGCTTCAGGTCTTGGCGGGTGACTTGCCGCGCCCGTAGGGGTCTAGGATTTCATTGCACAGGCTATCCACACGACCAGGGGAACGTCGGGTATCAGTAGTGGTTCTGTGAAACCCGGGGATCCCAGATATCTGTATTGTTCTGTGATGCTGTACATTTCTGTGATGTTGCATTTTATCATGCCTTGAGCGAATATAATATATTGGTATATATATTAGTAGATGTTGTATATGTTTTTCATCCGCGCTAGTCCAGTCCCCGCTCTGCCGTTAGTTAGCTAACCTAACGGGTGATGACAGGACCCAGTGGCGAATGCGGATGGCATATACGTACGTCAGTATATTTTCGTTCTTTGTGGTGTGATCAATTGATGGGACTGCGTTGATTCGGATCAATGCAAGCTAAACAAACCTAATCTGATGTTGTTGGAACACTTTTCAAAAAGCTGTTATTGCAAGGACATTCTCTTTTGTTTTGCATCGTGGTATTCAGTTGGAATATCCTGCTCCTCAGTCGACGAGGCAAGGGCCGAGATCCCTTCACCGGGAATGACCCCTTGGACAGAAGTTTGCGTCAGGGCATTAACTTCACTATAGCCGATTACTTTTGCTTTGCATCGTGGTATTCATTTGGAATATCCTGCACCTCATTCTACGGGGAAAGAGCCGAGATCCCTTCACCGGGAGTGACCTTTTTAGCAAAGGTTTTCGTCACTATATTTCTAAAATGCTATCCATTCCTTCAACGATATCAAGTTCATTACGTTAAAGGTTTTCGCCAGAAACCATTCGTAGCCCTCCGTCGTTTCAGACAGGTAGCACGTAGTATTCATGCTATGTTTGTTGACCTTCGTCAAGGCATAGTGCATGGTAGCTGCTTGTTGCTTTTCTGCTGCATAGATAGATGTGTTGGTTTGGGACAGTCGTATAGCCTTGTTGACCTTCGTCAAGGGCTTGTACGGGTGGGTTCAAATTAACCTGGATAATGACGGGTAGAACTTGACATGTGACTTATGATTTGTTGACCTTCGTCAAGGTCATAAGAGCATGGGGTAAAAATCACATCGGGAGTTTCAAAAGAATTGAAACTTGCCAGATATGTGCATACCTTCTGGAGTGTGATACCGTGAGCGGATTCCGTCACGTTATCATGCGATGAGAGTTGGATCCCGATTCCCACTATTGAGTTGGTTTACTCCTCGGGTGACCCCGACTAATTCTTCTTTCAGGTTTGGAGGAGAATTTGAGGTACAGTGGGAGGTTTCCTGATTAGAAAAAGTGATAACCATTCTGATCTAGATTAGAGTGCACGCTGAGTGTTTCTTTTCTCTCTCTCTTTGGCAGCGACCATTGACCCGACCCTAGACTATGACTCAGTGACCAAGTTGACCGAACCTACTTAACACTGGCTTTTGGATTGTCTGAGTTGCAGACCTCATTGCCACTCCTACTTTACCCTTTTCTCCGGGACACCCCGTATTACTACGAACGTCCACTTCCATTGGACAAAACCATCGTATGGTTATATACGAACTCGAAGGACTTCGAGGATGGTTTCTGGTTCTGGAGAAAAACGGATAGGACTATTCAGTTGTCTTTTCTTTTCACCTTCTCTCAGGTTGCGAGTACTCCTTGGTTTAGGAGTAGTACACCTATTACGCAAATTGGATAGTCTTCATCCAAACCATAGGCTGGTGCCGACTGGTAGGGAATGAAGAAAACCAGTTAGCCTAAACGGTGTACAGAAGGTATTGAGTTCAGACAATGCAAGGGATTAGTAAGAGGGCAAAGTAAATTGCGACTGCTATTCACGACCAAACCAAGTATTTCTTCGCCAATCCTAAATCACCTTTGTATTTCTCCAGGACACTCCGTATTACTACGAAGATCCCAGTTTATTGGATAATCCATCGTATGGTTATATACGAACTCGAAAGGAACTTGTTCCAGTTCGGGGATGGATCCTGGTTCAGGAGAAATAGGAATAAAGTACATTCAGGTGTCTTTTATCTTCACCTTCTCTCGCGTTGCGAGTGCTCCTAGGATTAGGACAGTACACCCTTTATGCTTTTTGGATAGTCTTCTTCCAAACCATAGGCTGGTGCCGAACGGTAGGGAAAGAAGAAAACCATTTGGCCTAAAGGGGTGTACAGAAGGTAATGACTAAAGACATATAAAGGAATTTGGAGAGGTGGCAAAGAATTATACGGTTACAGTTGTGAATCTGGATAATGGATGAGGCATTACTAGGAATACCAGGATACCCCATCGAAACATTTCAATGTTTCAGGTTCACTGTGTACAGTTAATAGAAAACTGATTTCCCAATTAGACACTTGTTCCAGGGTATGTATTTACCAGGTATGATTCTCACATCTGTATGGTTTTACAGATGATGAGTGGGAGTAAGTTATTGGGAATTAGGTGATCATCCTCATTATATCGGGATTCGTTGGAATTGGTGATATTTGAGGAAGCCACCTGGGTTGTTTGCCGGTCGGCAAATATTTGGTTTTGAATATCCGTTGTTGTGCACCAATTTCAAATTGATATATCTGTACGTCTATTTTTATAGAGTGAGATATACCTTTTTGATATTATGTCGATGACATTTACCTATATCAGTGGATGGTTAGGTAAGGAGCATTGAACAGCGGTGTAATTCTTCTTAACCAAAAGTACAGTTTTCAACCTACGACACACAGTGAATGAGTCACTAGACTCAAGGGACTTATACAGAGTATTGTATGTTGTCCAGGGTCCATCAGGACAGAGGGGTTGGTCCTCGTACTATATTCAGTTTACTTATGACTTCTCTAGTTTTTAGACAGGTGTTTCGTGGAAACACAGTGTCTGAATTTTGAGAAGTTATAGGTATTTTAATAAAGTAGAGAACCAGGTATTGCAAGTATCGGGATTCTTCAAAGTGATCGAAGATGTAGATACTTGTGTATGGTATTCAGTTGATAGTAATGATTAAGAGAACTTGCTTCTCTTTCGGGTTACTCATAATTGGAAGCATTCCTAAGTTGAGTAACGCTGATCGGCCTCCTTCCATTTAGTTGACATGCACTGGAGACAGCTGCATGATTTGAATCTGGTTCAATTAAATCAGTGCCTCTGGTTCTATATTGGATATAGAACAGTTCATATCTTAACGATCTTAAGGTACGGGGAGTTGTCCGGCTTATGCTTAAAACCAGACTCTGGATAACTCATAGGCACGTTTCTGTAATGGCTGTTTGTGGGTTGACCCAGGCTATGACGAGGGTTGATTTTCTACCATCTGGAAGATCAATAGTGATATTGTTCTTCACTCGCCACAATTTTAAAAGAAATGGATTTTTTCAGAAAACAGTAGTGGGAGTATGGTAGAACTGGAAGTGATTCCAGAACCGCAAACGATTACTGAAGATTTGATAAGGAACCTAAAGATTCAATCTGGTTTGACATTCCATTGGCCGCTCCGCAGATAAGGTGGGTAACTTCAGGCACCCGAGAGGTACTTCGGTAGCCTCAAGGACGGTGACAGGGAAGTTCTTGTTTTCCCAGACTTACCATTGCTGTTGTTCCAGACTGTGAGACCCGGCAGGAGGATGAGTATAGCGTCTTTCTAAACTAGTTTTAGAAGTGCACGTCTATATGACTCTGGCAGAGGGTTGTCATAGTCAGTGGGAGCAGCGGAAGCATTGATGGACATGTGGCTTATATCTATTTATAGACTAAAGCAGATATAGCGGAGATAGATCATCTATTTCTGATGTGACAGTCATAGGTTTGACTTCATCGGAATAGGGGATGGATCTGTTGAGAAGGTAGTAGGGTGTGATATCCTGGTATTTGGATGATATACACAGAGTAGGAAAAGAAACTCCTATACTACGGTCGGTTATACTCTGGTCGTCACACAGTGGTTTCTCCATAAAGGACTTGGACATTGTATCAGACATACTGGTTACTAGATCTATAGTTTTAGATCTAGACTTGGGTGGTTTCCCAATCAGGGTACTTTGACAACATTCTAAGAGTATTTAGAATGGACGACTCCTGGCAAGGTAGTGTACCTGCAGGTGATGGAGTCACCCTCTCTAAAGGTGTCTTACAGACTAAAGGGGAGAGGGATGTGCATGATTGGCAGATCACTTGCTTAGGCAATTGAGTCAATCATGAGATGTCAAGTACCACACCAGATGTTGTTCTTGCAGTAGATGCAATAAGTTGACATTGGTCCAATCCTGGAGAAACAGTCGGAGGCGGTTTTAGAACATAAGTGGCTGCTCTAGGGATATGATAACGAAACCCCTATTCAGGAAACAGTTATCATTCCAGGCTTCCAAGGTGACATGGATGGCAGAGTGGCTGTTAGAGTTATAGTTTTCCCTCTGAAGAGGGGCAGTATTTTGGACAGGTGGTCCAAGGCAATACTGAGGGAGGCATGGTGCAGGATACTGATTAAGTTCAGTTGACGATACAGTCTAAGAAGTTTGGATTTGGAGTTCACTTATGAGCTAGGTCCCATCAGACATCCAGACATTCTAAGACAGGTATTGCTCATTTCGGGAGATGGCTTTCTCCGCGAACTTGAGATATAGAGAGATATAGAAAGAAACATCAGAGCGGATCCACTCACTGAGGCTGTTCCTCGAACACAATAGTTTCGCAAACGAGTTTTGTGAGACGGACAAGTAGAGGAGTTGGGTGTTCGGTATCACACAGGCTGTGAGTATGCGACATCGCAATAATTAGCCTTGAGTGCAAGTGGGAGATTGTTAGAGATAGTGCCCTCAGAGTCAATTATTGGATCACAGGCACGTGATTGCAATGATTGAGGGAGGACCTGTCCCAGTAGGACAGTCTTACTCGAGATGATAGTATGCTATCTGGTTTACCTTTATCATCGTGTACTGCTTTAGGTGACATGACAGGTCACTATTGCACGTTGATAGAGCCCCTAGGATTCTTGCTTGACTACCGGCAGTATGAGGGCGATCATATACGTGGAAGATGGTAGTCTATAAGCACATCCTTAAAAGGTCCCTAGTCGTGGGAGTTTCGAGATAGGGCATCGATACTCCAGAGTAGACTAGTGTATACAGTCGAGACCCCGACGAGGGGCGGTGGCCGGTCTCACAAGCCACTGGTGTCAGTTGGATCACCTAAGATGTATACAGGTGCTCATTGGGTTATGAGTACACCGGACAGGACTCGCCGGGAACATGCTAGTTGGTCTTATACCTGACGTCAGATAGCAGTTTCCAGGTGACATGTGTACAGGTTAGTTCATCGACCTGGGGATCGTCATTTGTCTCGTGTGAGTTCCCACTGTGCTTTGATTACTACCCTACCACGGCTCAAAGGAGTCGTGCAAACAGGTTTTAGTTGGGTACAGTCCCGAGCCAAATGGAGGCAGTGAGCGGATCTTCAGGGGTTCGTCTCTCCCGGTATTGGGGGTGAGGTCGCGCTGTGTCTAGGAGAGCCATTACAGGAAGTCCTTGGCCAAGGCAGGAGATTTACTGGTAGGTATTCCAGTAGTATCTCAGGGTGTTCTGGGCTACACTCCGACACAACTTGTACCGCTTTTGGGGGTCTGGCTTTTACCAACCCCCTAGGCCCGCCATGCGATGCTCATAGACGAACGGACCGGACTGTACGGAAATTGTTACTGACAGGCTCAGTAGGGTGTCAGGATGAGTTCGCTCATCGACGTCCCTTTTGGTCAATAGCTGGTAGCCCGTCACGTATTGGCTTATACCTCTGACGTGCTGGTGGTTAAATCCACAGCCATAGTATTGACGAGTCTTTAGAGTCCACCACACTTACAGTTACTCAAGCTTTCGGGCGAAACGCTGTAGTGGCCGTATGGTTATATGGCAGGGTTCGATCAGATACGTGCGGTATTGTACGGATCAGGATATGACGGATATTACTAGCCGGCTTTGGTTTAAGCCGGATCCTAGTATAGTACAGTGTAGATTTTGTCTCATTGCATTTGTATCCGGACGGAATACAGATGCGGGTGTGTATGCACAGTATGGGGGTTTTCCTGTAATTTATTACGGGACCAGTTTTCTGGAGTTGCCAGTTTGCATTTCGTTCCGGCCGGTTTTCCTTTGTTCTTTCCCGGCCGGACTTTTCCGATGGAGGGGGTTATTTGCAAGTTTGCAAATAACACTTTGTGGAGGGTTTTCTTGCAAATGTATTAATTATGATATTCTTATCATCATTAGATTCCATTCTTTTCTTCATCATGGTTTTTGCATTAATGTGAAAGGATTAGGATGAGATTGATTTGCATCTTTGATTTGAGGCTTGCTTTTGATGTGGTCACCACTTGTGCTCCTACCATCACCTCCCTTCATGCTTCATATTCTTTGCTCCACCATTTTCTAAGAGGAGAGGTTTTTCGTGGTTGAGAAAAAGAAAATGAGAGAGCTTCATTTTTGAGAGTGTAGCATTCTTGATCTCTTTTCATGTTAAGAAAAATGCAAGCACCATTTTTCTCATCTTGTTTCCTCCATCATCATCAAATGGCAACAAACCCAAATGAGACATAGCCTCTACACTACACTTCCTACAGCAAATCTTGGACGCGTCGGCTAGCCTACTTCGCTCCCGAGTTGCCTCGGTATTGAGGTGGGAGCCCGTAAAAGCTACAGGCGATGTGGTGCCCTTCCGGCGAGGAGGCGACAACCGGAGTTTCCGCAGGAGATCGGGACCATGGCGAGAAGACCGGAGGACTCGGATCATTCGGTATATCTCTTCCCCTTCTTATAGTTTGCTTAGACTTGTTAATGGTTCGATCTGGGTGTTTAGTGCGCGGTGGTGCCGGTTTGCTAAGTCCGCAAAAATTTAAGTTTTTCACCGTTTCCGCATTTGGCCGTCGGATTGACGGCCGGGGCGCCGCCGTGGACTTACAAGAAGGCATAAGATATCTTGCTGGAGACCGGGGGTCATTATAGATTAGAAGATATCTTGCTGGAGACCGGGGGTCGTTATAGATACCCTGCCGAGGATGAGATTTATTAAACTATATAGTTTTCAAACAAGACTGGTCCAAGAGACAATATCTGAGATATTGTTTTCATGTATTGATGTTTGCTATCACTTTCAAAAAAGCTATCATCGTACTATATTCCACGTGTCTATGATCGACAACAAGTGTTTTTCAAAAGAAAAACTTTTATATTATTTTCAAATGGTGTGATGTATATTTTAATGAAATGTTTATATTACTTTATAAATTAACGTCTGTTCATCACGAAAAACTGTATTTTATTACCGTTCATTCGTTATCATTTTTGTAAATATCGGTGCTATTAACCCGTGTCTGCTCAATAAATATATGATACAGGTATTCGTGACAGGAACACTGGAAACACACTTAAAATGCATGGATACGATATTTGTAAGACAATACGAAAACCGAAACAGAAAACCGATCAAGACACAAAAGATTTTTGCAACAAGTCAAAAGTGCACAACATTTTGTAGCAAGACTGGTCCAACATGATGCAAGTGTCAAGTATGAACCCATTTTTAGATGCATGAGACAGCCATAGTCTATGATGTAAGCACTCGACCTAGTGGAGCAAGTGGGCATGCAAGTGGATCTTGTGCAATGAGTGATTTATAAAGTTGTGATGTGATGGATTCAAAGGTTACATTTTCCCTCCAATACTCCAGATATCACTCAGATGATAATTAAAAGAAATTGGAAATACAGGAAGATGATATTCAAGATAGAAGATCACCATATCAAGACAGGGCCCATCACTCCCAACACAACCGCAAATTTATTCAAGATGGCCGCTATTTGCGGCCAAGCTAGCTCAATTTTCTTCTGTGGCCCCTACTTTGTCATGTCAGTACAATTGTATACTCTATTTTTGTACTTGGATTGGCTATAAATATCCGATCAGAGAACAAGCCAAGAGTCTAAGTTTTAGACCAAGTTTGTAGTTAGATATTATTTTGTACTCTACATTTGGTTAATCTTGAGTTCTTTGTTTCCTCTTGGTCTTGCAACCTCAATTCTTGAGCTTGCAGAGTTAAGGGAAGGTTATTGAGCTTATTAGTTTGTATTTTCATTCACAATTCAATACAAAGTTTTTTTCGCACAATTTTCATGTCATGCCTGCCTTCACTTTTGATTTCATTGAGATCTTTTGCTTTTCTTTGATTTTGCAACCTCTTAACTGAGCTTGTAAGTATAAAGTTTAGTGTTTGATTTCATAGTTGTATTTGGACTCAAAGAATCATCATTTTGCACATATTGGTTCCTAGTATTCCTTATCTCTTGTATTACTTTTCTTGATATTTCCATTATGTACTCTTCTCTCTCTTTTGTTTTCTTTGTTTTTGTGAATATGTGTGAATAGTTTAATCACTTATTAAGGGTAGGAGAGGGGTAGGTTGACTAGAAGAAGTATTTTACTTACTTCTTTTAAATCCGATAACTAGTAGTTTGAACTCCGACCAAACGACTCACAATCCGCTCCGTTAGGCGCCCTATCCTACCACGATAGCGGTGATTCCTAATTGTGACCGGTTGTGATTGGTTTGCCGGAGGCGAGGGTTAAGAGACAAGAACATAAGGACAAAGGCCGAGAAGTACGGATTTAGCGCACAATCGCAAATACCGTACTTAAGCGCCATAATCCACGTTGTTTCCGATTACCTTAGCATCAAACATCAAGTTAGGTTCATAAGGAAGTGATAAATATTATCCTAGCTCAAACTAACCTAAACTTACCCCTAACAAGTCCTTTTCTTTTGAATATATCGTTTGCAACACTTAGTATAAACAACCAACTCCACTTTACGGACTTACCTCGTTAATATAAGATTATAAACCTACTATCTTCTTGCGTAAAACTCATACTCATCTTGGCTTGCTACATGCGACACCGTTTTGATTGCAGTACTTTAAAACTTAATACGACACGTGAAATCTCGTAACAATCAACGTCCACTACATATGCCGTGATATATACACCGTACAGCTACTTTCAAATGATTGTACATATATACACAGTACGAATACTTTGAAGTGATTATATTGGATGCATGATATCTATGTGTTATAGTCTTGTTATAGTAATTGCGCATGGTCGCGTGCTATAAATATTGCACTACAACTACAATGATAGCGATTGTACACCATTATATAATTATATTGTTGAGTTGTTCACGAATGATTATTGTTACCATTTCATTACGCTTAAATTCAAGTTTAATTTAGGCATATTACATTCATGACCCACATGCTTTCTTATGCTTTAGTGGTTTGCTATGCCTGTATCGGGTGAGATGTAGATTTGCTTTATGATGCCATGATAACCACACATATTGCTTACTTCACATGCTAGGATAGCGGTACATGAGTTGTACATGATAGGTAATTATTATTATTGTTGTTCATCGCTCGAACTCTAGTTTCGATGCATAATTATTTACCTTCCACAATGTATATGTTGACCCATTCCTTAGTTTTTTCACCGCTTATGCATGTGATTTCTATCTTGTTATGCGAATTCTACTCACGAGTTGGCAACTCACCCCCGTTGTGCCATAGATTTTTGCAGGTTTGGTCGCTTTGCTCGATAGAGACAATGAGAGAGCTTATTGGGCATGGTTGCGTATCTTTTGTTTGAGCTAGGTGGGTTAGAATTCATTTCAGTATTTTCCTTGTATCTATTATTGTATCTAGAAGTACTCCATCAACCGACTCTAGTATATTTGCCTGAGACTTTAGAAGTTGTATTGTAGTCGAACTCGTGTGGAGTCGGCTTGACTTTATTTATATATAGTGTTATTTGATTTCCCCATATTGTTCTTTTCCTTTGGGCATCGTATATTATTGCATGGATTGTGTCTCCGCTGTGTGGGTGTCGAGTTACCTCCTATGTTGGGATGCATTTATTTATTGCTATTGTATAGGGATTTTATTCATATTTTACAATGAAGATGCTGTCTGTTTTTCAAACGTTAACTCTTTACCAAACATGTTTTCTTCATTTTATAAATCTTTTCTAAAAACTTCACCTCTAATGTTTTTCTTATATATATGGTTTAGATTCCCGGCTTTGGCTTACTTGGGTTACGGTGAGGTCCACTGGACTTCATGTGATCTTTGTGCCAATCACGTGTCGTTTTCAGGCCATGACAGGAGATTGGTGTTCCCATTGATTTTTTTTGTTTGATGTGTTGCTTTCTCCACAAGTCATGGGTTTTTTTAGCATTATCAACGACGACAGATCGGCTTCCATGCCATAGTTTTCTCTAATTAGAAATATTTTTTTCCGAACTACAGTTTCGGTTTACTGAACCATAGTTTCGGTTTTCATACCACAATATTGGTTTATATACCACAATTTTGGTTTCTATAGCATGGTATGGGTTTCCATACCACAGGGTTTTCAAACCACACTTTTGATTTCTGTACCACGCCTTTTGGTTTCTGTACCACGCTTTTTGGTTTCTATACCAAGATATTGGTTACCATACCGCAGTTAAGGATTTGATGATGTGGTTTCACACACCCTCATCCTTTTATCCCTTATATCTATAGTCATGGATCATAGGAATCGACCCCATCATTTAGGATGCGTATAAGTCAATCGCTTTACCTTCTGGATTTTTAATGGTATACCTGTCGACGTTGGAATGCAACACGAAAAGTATAATATCCTGTGAGTCCATAACCCGGTCTTCTTCTTTTTTGACTTGTTGGATTATGGGAATTGACTCTGCCTTCTTGGATGCTTATGAGACAATCGCCTTACTCTCAGGATCTTCAGAACTCGGTTGGCTGTAGTTTCCCAGCATTGATATGCAATGAGGCAAACACATCATCCTTTGGATCCATATTTTGGTCTTTGTGACGTATTAGACTATGGGAAAAACCTCCACCTTTATGGATGCTCTTTATCCTCAGGGTCTTCGGAACTGGTGATAGTATTATACTTGCCGATATTGGGACGCACCATGACAAGCATATTTCTGATTCGGCCTTTGTGTCTTGTTGAATCACTTGCTTCATATCATCAACACTGGAACACAGCTCGATGAATTTGTATGTCTAATTCGGTCTTTTTGACTTGGTGAATCAAAAGCTTTTGGTATTTGACGCCGGGATACAACGTGATAGACATAGTAGCAGATGGATTCTGCTTTTGTAGCTTATTAAATCTGGAATTTGTGCCTTAGATGTTGGAACACAACGCGCTAGACTTAGTAGAAGATGGATTGGGCTTTTGTAGCTTATTGAATCCAGAATTTATGCCTTAGACGTTGGAATGCAACGCGCTAGACATAGTGGCAGATGAATTGGGAATTTACCATCTTTTACGCCTTTTAATTTTATACAAGAGTCAGCTCTGGACTACCCGTAGAGCATAGGCATGTCCGACTTCATTGTCACATTGTATATGTGGTGTCCAGTGGGACTTTTGGGTTTTTTTTGTTTTCTCGTGAATCGAGAGGATTTCACGAGGGTTAATTCTCTAATGAGTCATGAGTTTCATTATGTATCTTTCCTAGGGAGTCGAGAAGAACTCACAGGATGTTGACTTCTATGTCATGGTGGAGGCATTACCGATGTAGGCCATCAGTTCAATTTTATAACTTACGAAGTGTGACTGTAAGTCACTAGTGTAAGTTGTTGGTGGGACTTTGTAGTCTCGTTTGGTTTGATCGTTCTGACAACATCAAGAACGTTCTTTTGCACGCCATAGTAGGACTTTATAGTCTTTTTGTAACATTTGAATCATTTACGACACGCTTGATGTGTCTATGCCTTAGGGCAATCTGGCGACATCGTGTCATCGGTTACCCATGGATAGTACATAGAAGATGCCCATTTCATCTTTTATAGGGTAAAATTCTAGTTTAGGGACGTAGTTGTCCATTGGCCTCCAGTTTAGGGACGTGGAGGTCCATTGGCAGAAATTTTACAGATCCAGTTTAGGGACTTGAGGGGTCCAATTGCAAAAATTTTGCTGATCCGTTTTAGGGGCTTAGGGTCCATTGGCAGAAATTTTGTAGATCCAGTTTAGAGACTTGGCAGTCCATTGGCAGAAATTTTGCACATCCAATTTAGGGATTTGGGGGTCTAATCCAGTTGAGGGATGTGGAGGTCCGATGGGTAGAATTTCATAATACCAGTTTAAAGATTAGGGGTCCAATGGGCAGGATTTCACAATTCCAGTTTAGGGACTTAGGGATCTACTACAAAAACTTTGAAAGAGTTCCAGTTTAAGGACGTAGTGGTCCATTTTCAGAAATTTTAGAAATCTAGTTTAGGGACTTAGGGGTCCATATTCTTGAGAGGAAAACATGTTCTATCTTTTGTTTGTTTAATATATATATATATATATATATATATATATATATATATATATATATGTGTGTGTGTATGTGTGTGTGTGTGTGTGTGTGTGTGTGTGCGTGTGTGTGCGTGTGCGCGCGCGCGCATGCATGCCAATGCAATTTGTTTTTCTCATGCGTTTAAATGCACTTAGAAATAAACCACTTGCACAAAGTTCTCTCCGTTTAATATGGAGGTGTAATTAACTACAGGGGCTTGTGACTGTAGGAAATCTAGTCCCCACAATAAAAAAACCCTTTCCGAAGGGTGAATCTGAGAAGTCACGCTACATCGTTCGTATTCGCTTGAACCCTTTGTTTGGTTCCCTAGGGCGGCAGCAAGGTTTCGGGAGGCATCGTCCATGCCAATTTCAAAAATTTGCCGTTCTAAAGTACTCTAACCCTAGAATCTTAACTAGAGATTTAGACGAAACATCATGTAAACATCTTTACATCTAAGTGAACGAGGAATACAACCTTTGTAGACCGGTCCTTCACTTCTAAAGCTCTGTGTAGTAGTTCCTTCGCTCCAAGTAGTGAACACCCGGACTCTAGTAAGGGTTCACATGAAGAAATGAACAAGCTTGCTCGATATTTCCAAGGCCGAAGATGATCTACGTCGAGGAGACTCAAGCTCATGCTACCTCTTCACTAATGGTAGATGAGTGAAGCAAACACCCTAAACTAAATGACTAATATAGTAGAGGATGATGAAGTAGAAAATGGGCTCACTATAGATTTAATTTTCTCACAATATTTTCTCACTTAGAGAAAAGCTAGCAAGCTTTTTCTTAATGAAGAAGAAGAAGAAGTGATCAAGAGAATGAACTCATGAGGTGAGCGTAACAACCATGGGTGATTTAGTGTCATACACTAACTCATGTAGAGATTAAACAATGGCTAACAATAATGGTTAGGTTAATAAATATCTAAAAGTAAAACAAAATTAGTGGACTAAGTCAAAGATGCTTCAAGCTTCCAAGCATGAAAATTTTCAACTAATATTGAATTACTTTAAATAAATAAAACCTCACATTATTATAAGCATGGTGTGAGTCTCACACACCCATGTAGCATGTGGCATCTAGCATGACACAAAAGATATACATTAATATATATCACATATATACTAAGTGTACACTAGTGAGAAAAAGAAAACTTAAGTGAGCTAATTATTAGTTAATGTAAATTAGGATATCACATATATAAATATACATTAAATCATTAAATCAACACTTGATTTAATAATCCGGCTATATCATATACAACCGACTAATATCAAATGTAACAACCTATCAAATCAACACTTGATCCGATAACCCGGCTATATCACATACAACCGACCAATATCACATATCGCGAGAATAGAATGCGGTATCACATACACGCATTAATCTCGGTCCCGCATATGTCACATATGTGTTCCTACTTCGTTTCGCATGAACCAGGAAACCTCTGTGTAGGACTCTAAAGACTCGTCAATACGCCGGCAGTAGGTGATGATCATATCAAACACCTATAAGCCGCAAGTGGTCTGCTAAACATAACGGCTACCCGGGTATTGAGCGATCAGAAGATCAACAAGCAAACCTGCTCATACTCCTACGAATCCAATCAATAACACTACCGTACAGTCCGGTCTCATCGTCAGATATGCCGCATATCACAGCCTGGGGGTGGTATAACGTCAGACCCCAATAGCCTGATAAGTCATGTCGTTGCAAGGTCCATAATGGTTCGAGAAACTACTGATAACACTTACCAGTAAATCTCAGCAATCCTGGCCAGGGATTTCCTGTTATGGCCAATCGAGCATAGCGCAACATCAACTCCCAATACCGGGAGAGATGAATCCTCTCATATCTCTCATTGCCCCCATGTGACTCGGGGCTGTACCCAAACACCACCTTTTTGCACGATCTCTTGACCGTGGTATGGTGGAAATCAAAACACAGTGGGAATCATACAAGACTCTATGACGATCTCGGGTCAATAGTGTAAGTCTACGGTAGCGCCCCGGCCGTCTGTCCGAGGCCAAAATACGGAAACGAAAACTTTTCATAAACTTGAAACCGGCGCTATCGCAGACTTTAATCCCGGATCGAACCATTAACCAATAACTACCAACTAGAGAAAGGTTAGAAAAGTTATACCGATCGATCCGTGTCTTTCGGTCTTTAGCCACCATCCTTAGATCCTCGCGGCATCTACGATCTCCGGTCTCCTCGTTAGAAAGGGCACCACATCTTCGAGTCTTTTTACGGGCTCCTGCTTCATCCGAAGCAACTCGGGCATGAAGTTCGCTAGCCGACGTGTCCAAGGCGATGTAGAGAATGTGTGTGATAACCTTGTCTCAAGCATCCATTGATTCTCATCACATGAGAGTGTATGGATGGAGGTTGAAGATAAAGCCATCAATGGAAATGGTGAGCTAGAGGAAGAAGAAGAAGAAGAGGCATTTTCTTTTCTTGTGTGCTCTATGATCAAATGAGAGAGTGAGAATAAGAATAATACAAGAGCAAACTCTTTACATGGCTGCCCTCTCTCTCTGCTCTCATCATATCAACCCACAAATCAATCAAAAATGTGACACATGCACAAAGAAAGAGACCATGAGTCACCACTTGTGCATGTGTCACAATTAATGCTCCTAATCATGACTTTTAGCTCATTATTTCCATTTGTAAACATTAACCCAAATGTTTACAACAACAAAAAGATACGGCAACATCTAAACTAAACTCGTGACGGATCACAAGGATACCCTTCACCTGTATATACATACCTGCATCCGCATTCCGACCGAATGCGAATGTGATGAGACTAAAGTAATCCAACAAATCTAATACTAGGATCCGGCTTAAACCAAATCCCACTAGTATGATCCGTCCGATCATGATCCGTGCACAACGGCACGTATATGATCGAACCCTGCCATATATCATACGGCCTCTACAACGTTTCGCCCGAAACTTTAGAAACTGTCTGTGGGGGACTCTAAAGACTCGTCAATACTTTGGCTATGGATTTAACCACTGGCACGTCAGTGGTACTAGCTATACGTAACGGGCTACCAGGTATTGACCAAAAGGGAGGTCGATGAGCGAACTCATCCTGACACCCTACTAAGACTGTCAGGGACAATATCCGTATAGTCCGGTCCGTTCGTCTATGAGCATCGCATGTCGGGCCTAGGGGGTTGGTAAAAGTCAGACCCCCAAAAGCGGTACAAGTCGTGTCGGAGTGTAGCCCAGAACACCCTGAGATACTACTGGAATACCTACCAGTAAATCTCCTGCCTTGGCCAAGGACTTCGTGTAATGGCTCTCCTAGACACAGCGCGATCTCACCCCCAATACCGGGAGAGACGAAACCCCTGCCGATCCATTCACTGCCTCCATGTGGCTCGGGACTGTACCCAACTAAAACCTGTTTGCACGACTCCTTTGAGCCGTGGTAGGGTAGTAATCAAAGCACAGTGAGAACTCACACGAGACAAATGACGTTCTCAGGTCGATGAACTAACCTGTACACATGTCACCAGAGAACTGCTATCTGACGTCAGGTATAATACCAACTAGCATATTCCCGGCGAGTCCTGTCCGGTGTACTCATAACCCAATGAGCACCTGTATACATCTTAGGTGAACCAACTGACACCAATGGCTTGTGAGACCGGCCATCGCCCCTCGTCAGGGTCTCGACTGTATACACTAGTCTACTAATGGAGTATCGATGCCCAGTCTCGAAACTCCCACGACTAGGGACCACTTTAAGGATGTGCTTATAGACCCCATCTCCCACGTATATGATCGCCATCATACTGCTGGTAGTCAAGAAAGAATCCTAAGGGCTCTATCAATGTGTAATAGCGACCTGTAATGTCACCTAAAGCTATACACGATGATAAAGATAAACCAGATAGCATACTATCATCTTGAGTAAGACTGTCCTACCGGTATAGGTCCTCCCTCAATCATTACAATCACGTGCCTGTGATCCAATAATTGACTCTGAGGGCACTATATCCAACAATCTCCCACTTGCAGTCAAGGCTAATTATTGCGATGTCGCATACTCACAGCCCGTGTGATACCGAACACCCAACTCCTCTACTAATCAGTTTCACAAAGCCCGTTTGCGAAACTATTGCGTTCGAGGAATAGCCTCAGTGAGTGGATCCGCCCTAATGTATCTTTCTATGTCTCTCTTTATCTCAAGTTCGCGGAGAAATCCATCTTCCGAAATGAGTAATACCTGTCTTAGAATATGTCTGGATATCTGATGGGACCTAGTTCATAAATGAACTCCAAATCCAAACTTCTTAGACTGTATCGTCAACTGAATTTAATCAGTATCCTGCGTCATGCCTCCCTCAGTGTCCGCTTGGATCACCTGTCCAAACTACTGCCCCTCGTCAGAGGGAAAACTACAACTCTGACAGCCACTTGGTTATCCAGGTCACCTTGGAAGCCTGGAATAATAACTGTCTCCTAAAAGAGGCTGTTGTTATCATATCCCTAGAACATCCACTTATGTTCTAAAACTGCTTCTGAACGTTTCTCCAGGATACGATTAATATCAACTTATTGCATCTAGTGCAAAAACAACGTCTGGTGTGGTACTTGACATCTCATGATTGACTCAATTGCCTAAGCAAGTGATTTGCCAATCATGCACATCCCTCTCCCCTTTAGCCTGTAAGACACCTTTAGAGAGGGTGACTCCATCACCTGCAGGTACACTACCGTGCCAGGAGTCGTCCATTTTAAAACACCTGTAGAATGCTGTCTAAGTACCCAGATTGGGAAACTACCCAAATCTAGATCTAGTAACCAGAATGTATGATATTATATCAATATCCTTTATGGAGAAACCACTGTGTGACAACCAAAGTATAACCGATCGTAGTATAGGAATTTCTCTTCCTACTCTGTGTATGTCATCCAAATACCAGGACATCACACCCTACTATCTTCTTAACAGATCCATCCCCTATTCTGATGAAGTCAAACCTATGACTGTCACATCAGAAATAGATGTTCTATCTCCGCTATATCTGCTTTAGTCTATAAATAGACATAAGCTACTTGTCCACTATGCTTCCGCTGCTCCCACTGACTACGATAACCCTTTGGCAGATTCATATACACGTGCACTTCTAAAGCTAGTTTAGAACGACGCTATACTCATCCTCCTGCCGGGTCTCACAGTCTGGAACAACAGCAATGGCAAGTCTGGGTAAACAAGAACCTCCTTGTCACCGTCTTTGAGCATACCGAAGTACCTCTCGAGTGCCTGAGGTTACCCACCATATCTGCGGAGTGGCCAATGGAATGTCAAACCAGATTGAATCTTTAGGTTCTTATCAAATTTTCAATAATCGTTTGCGGTTCTGGAATCACTTCCAGTTCTACCATACTCCCACTACCGTTTTCTGGAAAAAAAATCCATTTTTATTAAAACTGTGGCGAGTCAAGAACAATATCACTATTGATCTTCCAGATGGTAGAAAGTCAACCCTCGTCATAGCCCGGGTCAACCCACAAACAGCCATTACAGAAACGTGCCTTGAGTTATCCAGAGTCTGGTTTTAAGCATAACCCGGAAAACTCCCCGTACCTTAACATTGTTAAGATATGAACAATTCTATATCCGATATAGAAACAGAGGCACTGATTTAATTGGAACCAGATTCAAATCATGCAGCTGTTTTCAGTGCATGTCAACTAAATGGAAAGAGGCCGATCAGCATTACTCAACTTAGGAGTACATCCAAATATGAGTAACCTGAAAGAGAAGCCAGTTCTCATAATCATTACTATCAACTGAATACCATACACAAGTATCTACATCTTCGATCATCTTGAAGAATCCCGATACGTGCAATACCTGGTTCTCTACTTTACTCTTATACCTATAACTTCTCAAAACTTGGACCTTGTATTTCTACGAAACACTTATCTAAAAACTAGAGAAGTCATAAGTAAACAGAATATAGTACGAGGACCAACCCCTCTGTCATAATGGACACTGGAAAACATACAATCCTCTGTATAAGTCTCCTGAGTCTAATAACTCATTCCCTGTGTATCGTTGGTTGAAAACTGTACTTATGGTTAAGAAGAATTACACCGCTGTTTAATGCTCCTTACCTAACCATCCACTGATATAGGTAAATGTCATGGACATAATTTCAAAAAGTTATATCTCACTTTATAAAAATAAACGTACAGATATATCAATTTGAAATTGGTGCATAACAACGGATATTCAAAACCAAATATTTGCCGTCCGGCAAACAACCCAGGCGATTTCCTCAAATATCACCAATTACAACGAATCCCGATATAATGAGGATGATCACCCAATTCCCAATAACTTACTCCCACTCATCATCTGTAAAACCATACAGATGTGAGAATCAAACTTGGTAAATACATACCCTGGAGAAAGGGTTAATTGGGAAATCAGTTTTCTTTTAACAATACACAGTGAAACTGAAACATGTAAATGTTTTGAAGGGGTATCCGGGTATTCCTAGTAATGCCTCTTTCATTATCAGATTCACAACTGTAACCGTATATTTCTTTGCCATCTCTCCAAATCCCTTTATATGTCTTTAGTCGTTACCTTCTGCATACGATCGTTAGGCTAAATGGTTTTCTTCCTCCCTACCGTTCGGCACCAGCCTATAGTCTGGAAGAAGACTATCCAATAAGCGTAATAGGTGTACTGTCCTAATCCTAGAAGAATCGCAACCCGAGAGAAGGTAAAGATAAAAGACAACTGAATAAACCTTATTCTTATTTCTCCTGAAACAGAATCCATCCCCGAACTGGAACAAGTCCCTTCGAGTTCGTATATAACCATACAATGGAGTATCCAATAAACTATGGATCTTCGTAGTGATACGGGGTGTTCCGGAGAAATACAAAGGTGAAGTAGGTGTGGCGATGAAATACTTGGTTTGGTCGTGAATGATAGCAGTCGCAATTTACTTTGCCCTCTTACTAATCCCTTTATTTGTCTTAACTTAATACCTTCTGTACACCTTTTAGGCTAAATGGTTTTCTTCATTCCCTACCGTTCGACACCTGCCTATGGTTTGGATGAAGACTATCCAATTAGCGTAATGGGTGTACTGTCCTAATCCAAGGAGCACTCGCAACCTGGGAGAAGGTAAAAAAAAAAAGACAACTGAATAGTCCTATTAATTTTCTCCAGAACCAGAAACCATCCTCGAATCCGGAACAAGTTCCTTCGAGTTCGTATATAACCATACGATGGTTTTATCCAATGGAAGTGGATGTTCGTAATAATACGGGGTGTTCTGGAGAAAAGGGTAAAAGTAGGAGTGGCAATGAGGTATGCAACTCAGACAATCCAAAAGCCAGTGTTTTAAGAAGGTTCGGTTAACTTGGTCACTGAGTCATAGTTTAGGGTCGGGCCATGGTCGCTGCCAAAGAGAGAGAGAAAAGAAACACTCTGCGTGCACTCTAACCTAGATCAGAATGGTTACCAATTTATCTAATCAGGAAACCTCCCACTGTATCGTCAAATTCTCCTCCAAACCTGAAAGAAGAATTAGTCGGGATCACCTGAGGAGTAAACCAACTCATCAGTGGGAATCGGGATCCAACTATCATCGCATGATAACGTGATGGAATCCACTCATGTTATCACACTCCAGAAGGTATGCGCATATCTGACAAGTTTCAGTTTCATTAGAAACTCCCGATGTGATTTTTACCTCATGCTCTTATGACCTTGACGAAGGCAAACAAATCATAACTCACATGTCAAGTTCTACTCGTCATTGTCCAGGTTAATTTGAACCCACCCGTACAAGCCCTTGACGAAGGCCAACAAGGCTGTACGTGTAAGTGCACGGCGGCGCCCCGGCCGTCGATCCGACGCCGGAATGCGGAAGAGATAATTTACTTTAACTTTTTAAAACGGCACCACCGCGCACTATCAACCCGGATCGGGCCATTAACCTAGGTACTAGCAAACAAAAAGATAGGTAGAGAGATATAACAAGCGATCCGTGTCCTTCGGTCTTCGTCTCCACTCCAATCTCCCGCGGAATCTCCGTCCGTCACCTCCTCGTCGGAAAGGGAACCACGTAGCCAAATTCTTTTACGGGCTCCCACCTCTGGACCGAGGCAACTCGGGCGCGAAGTTGGCAAGCTGACGCATCCAAGGGTACTGTAGGCTAGTGTAGAATACTATGTCTCTTTTGGGGTTTATGTTGCCATTTGATGAAGAAGAGAATGGGATGAGCTTTGGAGAGGGGTTATGGATTTTGGAGCAAGCAAATGAGAAGATCAAATTTCCCTCATAAAAATGAACTCACCCTCTCTCTCCTCTCTAGTAGTGGCCGGTCTCTTGATGATAGAAATGGTGGAGGAATCGAAAATATGAAGTAAGGTGAGAGTAGTAAAAGTAGAAAGGTGACCACATCCAAAAGCAATGATAACCATATCAAATCAATTTCTAATCTCATTTAATGCAAAGGAAAAGATAGATAAAGCATCTCAAGATGATAATCATATCATGAAGCCACAAATGCATAAAACCCCCTCCTCAATAAGTTATTTGCAAACTTGCAAATAACCCCCTCCATCAGAAAGTCCGGCCGTGAAGGAACAAAGGAAAACTGGCCGGAACGGAATGCAAACTGGCAACTTCAGAAAACTGATCCCGTAATAAATTAAAGGAAAACCCCGCGACTGCATATACATGCCCACATTTGTATTCCCACTGAATACAAATGTAAAGAGACAAAATCTACACTGTCTAATACTGGGATCCGGCTTAAGCCAAAGCCGGCTAGTAAAATCCGTCCGATCATGATTTGTGCAATACCGCACGTATCTGATCGAACCCTGCCATATCTCCATACGGCCTCTACAGCGTTTCGCCCAAAACCTGAGTAACTGAGTGTGGTGGACTCTAAAGACTCGTCAATACTATGGTTGTGGATTTAACCACTAGCATGTCAAAGGTATTAGCCATACGTGACAGGCTACCAGCTATTGACCAAAAGGGACGTTGATGAGCGAACTCATCCTGACACCCTACTGAGCCTGTCAGTGACAATATCCGTACAGTCCGGTCCGTTCGTCTATGAGCATCACATGGCGGGTCTAGGGGGTTGGTAAAAGTCAGACCCCCAAAAGCGGTACAAGTCGTGTCGGAGTGTAGCCCAGAACAACCTGAGATACTACTGGAATACCTACCAGTAAATCTCCTGCCTTGGCCAAGGACTTTTCATGTACTGGCTCTCCTAGACACAGCGCGACCTCACCCCCAATACCGGGAGAGACGAACCCCTGCAGATCCGCTCACTGCCTCCATGTGGCTCGGGACTGTACCCAACTAAAACCTGTTTGCACGTCTCCTTTGAGCGTGGTAGGGTAGTAATCAAAGTACAGTGGGAACTCACACGAGACAAATGACGATCTCAGGTCGATGAACTAACCTGTACACATGTCACTAGGGAACTGCTATCTGACATCTGGTATAATCCCAACTAGCAGGTTCCCGGCGAGTCCTGTCCGGTGTACTCATAACCCAATGAGCACCTGTATACATCTTAGGTGAACCAACTAACACCAGTGGCTTGTGAGACCGGCCACCGCCCCTCGTCGGGGTCTCGACTGTATACACTAGTCTACTCTGGAGTATCGATGCCCTGTCTCGAAACTCCCACGACTAGGGACCTTTTAAGGATGTGCTTATAGACCCCAGCTCCCACGTATATGATCGCCCTCATACTGCAGGTAGTCAAGCAAGAATCCTAGGGGCTCTATCAACGTGCAATAGTGATCAGTAATGTCACCTAAAGCAGATGATAAAGATAAACCAGATAGCATACTATCATCTTGAGTAAGACTGTCCTACTGGGACAGGTCCTCCCTCAATCATTGCAATCACGTGCCTGTGATCCAATAATTGACTCTGAGGGCACTATCTCCAACAATCTCCCACTTGCACTCAAGGCTAATTATTGCGATGTCGCATACTCACAGCCCGTGTGATACCGAACACCCAACTCCTCTACTAGTCAGTCTCACAAAGCTCGTTTGCGAAACTATTGCGTTCGAGGAATAGCCTCAGTGAGTGGATCCGCTCTGATGTTTCTTTCTATGTCTCTCTTTATCTCAAGTTCACGGAGAAAGCCATCTCCCGAAATGAGCAATACCTGTCTTAGAATGTGTCTGGATATCTGATGGGACCTAGCTCATAAATGAACTCCAAATCCAAACTTCTTAGACTGTATATTCAACTGAACTTAATCAGTATCTAGCGCCATGCCTTCCCTCAGTATCCATCTGGACCACCTGTCCAAAATACTGCTCCTCGTCAGAGGGAAAACTACAACTCTGACAGTCACTCTGTCATCCAGGTCACCTTGGAAGCCTGGAATGATAACCGTCTCCTAGAGGAGGCTGCCGTTATCAAATTCCTAGAACATCCACTTATGTTCTAAAACTGCTTCCGATCGTTTCTCCAGAATTGGATTAATTTCAACTTATTGCACCTACTGCAAAAACCACATCTGGTGCGGTACTTGACATCTCATGATTGACTCGATTGCCTAAGAAAGTGATCTGCCAATCATGCACATCCCTCTCCCCTTTAGTCTCTAAGACACCTTTAGAGAGGGTGACTCCATTACCTGCAGGTACACCACCGTGCCAGGAGTCGTCCATTCTAAATACTCTTAGAATGCTGTCTAAGTACCCTAATTGGGAAGCCACCCAAATCTAGATCTAAAACCATAGATCTAGTAACCAGAATGTCTTGATATTATATCCAAGTCCCATGTGGAGGAACCACTGTGTGACAACCAAAGTATAACCGATCGTAGTATAGGAATATCACTTCCTACTCTGTGTATGTCATCCAAATACCAGGACATCACACCCTACTACCTTCTTAACAGATCCATCCCCTATTCTGATGAAGTCAAACCTATGACTGTCACATCAGAAATAGATGATCTATCTCCGCTATTTCTGCTTTAGTCTATAAATAGACATAAGCCACTTGTCCACCAATGCTTCCGCTGCTCCCACTGACCACAACAACCCTTTGGCAGAGTCATATAGACGTACACTTCTAAAGCCTGTTTAGAACGACGCTATACTCATCCTCCTGCCGGGTCTCATAGTCTGGAACAACAGCAATGGAAAGTCTGGGTAAACAAGAACCTCCCTGCCACCGTCCTTGAGCATACCGAAGTACCTCTCGGGTGCCTGAGGTTACCCACCATATCTGCGGAGTGGTCAATGGAATGTCAAACCATATTGAATCTTTAGGTTCTTATCAAATCTTCAGTAATCGTTTGCGGTTCTGGAATCACTTCCAGTTCTACCATACTCCCACTACTGTTTTCTAAAAAAATCCATTTTCGTTAAAACTGTGGCGAGTCAAGAACAATATCACTATTGATCTTCCAGATGGTAGAATATCAACCCTCGTCATAGCCCGGATCAACCCACAAATAGCCATCACGGAAACGTGCCTTGAGTTATCCGGAGTCTGGTTTTAAGCATAAGCCGGACAACTCCCCGTATCTTAACAATGTCAAGATATGAACTGTTCTATATCCAATACAGAAACAGAGGCACTGATTTAATTGAACCAGATTCAAATCAAGCAGCTGTCTCCAGTGCATGTCAACTAAATGGAAGGAGGCCGATCAGCGTTACTCAACTTAGGAGTACTTCCATTTATGAGTAGCCTGAAAGAGAAGCAAGTTCTCTTAAACATTACTATCAACTGAATACCATTCACAAGTATCTACATCTTCGATCACCTTGAAGAATCCCGATACTTGCAATACCTGGTTCTCTACTTTACTCATATACCAATAACTTCTCAAAACTCAGACCCTGTGTTTCTACGAAACACTTGTCTAAGAACTAGAGAAGTCACAAGTAAACAGAATATAGTACGAGGACCAACCCCTCTGTCCTAATGGACACTGGACAATATACAATACTCTGTATAAGTCTCCTGAGTCTAATAACTCATTCACTGTGTGTCGTAGGTTGAAAACTGTATTTATGGTTAAGAAGAATTACACCGATGTTCAATGCTCCTTACCTAACCATCCACTGGTATAGGTAAATGTCATAGACATAATTTCAAACAGGTATGTCTCACTCTATAAAAATAGGCGTACAGATATATCAATTTGAAATTGGTGCACAACAACGGATATTCAAAACCAAATATTTGCCGACCGGCAAACAACCCAGGTGGCTTCCTCAAATATCACCAATTGCAACGAATCCCGATATAATGAGGATGGTCACCTAATTCCCAATAACTTACTCCCACTCATCATCTGTAAAACCATACAGATGTGAGACTCATACCTGGCAAATACATACCCTGGAGTAAGTGTCTAATCGGGAAATCAGTTTTCTTTTAACAGTACACAGTGAACCTGAAACATTGAAATGTTTCGATGGGGTGTCCTGGTATTCCTAGTAATGCCTCTTCTATTATCCGATTCACAACTATAACCGTATATCTCTTTGCCATCTCCCCAAATCCCTTTATATGTCTTTAGTCATTACCTTCTGCACACCCCTTTAGGCCATATGGTTTTCTTCCTTCCCTACCGTTCGGCACCAGCCTATGGTTTGGAAGAAGACTATCCAATAAGCCTAATGGGTGTACTGTCCTAATCCTAGGAGCACTCGCAATGAGAGAAGGTGAAGATAAAAGACAACCGAATAAAGCTTATTCCTATTTCTCCTGAACCAGAATCCATCCCCGAACTGGAACAAGTTCCTTTCGAGTTCGTATATAACCATACGATGGAGTATCCAAATAAACTGTGGATCTTCGTAGTGATACGGAGTGTCCTGGAGAAATACAAAGGTGATTTAGGATTGGCGAAGAAATACTTGGTTTGGTCATGAATATCAGTCGCAATTTACTTTTCCCTCTTACTAATCCCTTTCTTTGTCTTTACATAATACCTTCTGTACACCACCGTTAGGCTAATTGGTTTTCTTCATTCCCCACCGTTCGGCACCAGCCTAAGGTTTGGAAGAAGACTATCCAATTTGCGTAATAGGTGTACTATCTCCTAAACCAAGGAGTACTCGCAACCTGAGAGAAGGTAAAAGGAAAAGACAACTGAACAGTCCTATTCGTTTTCTCCAGAACCGGAAACCATCCTCAAATAAATTCCTTCGAGTTCGTATATAACCATACGATGGTTTTGTCCAATGGAAGTGGACGTTCGTAGTAATACGGGGTGTCCTGGAGAAAAAGGGTAAAAGTAGGAGTGTCAATGAGGTTTGCAACTCTGACAATCCAAAAGCCAGTGTGAGGAAGGTTCGGTCAACTTGGTCACTGAGTCATAGTCTAGGGTCGGGTCAATGGTCGCTGCCAGAGAGAGAAAAGAAACACTCAGCGTGCACTCTAACCTAGATTAGAATGGTTATCACTTTATCTAATCTGGAAACCTCCCACTGTAACCTCAAATTCTTCTCCAAACCATAAAGAAGAATTAGCCGGGATCACCAGAGGAGTAAACCAACTCATCAGTGGGAATCGGGATCCAACTATCATCGCATGATAACGTGACGGAATCCGCTCACGTTATCACACTCCAGAAGGTATGTGCATATCTGGCAAGTTTCAGTTTCTTTTGAAACTCCCGATGTGGATTTTTTGCCCCATGCTCTTATGACCTTGACGAAGGCCAACAAATCATAAGTCACATGTCAAGTTCTACCCGTCATTTTCCAGGTTAATTTGAACCCACCCGTACAAGCCCTTGACGAAGGCCAACAAGGCTATACGACTGTCCCAAACCAACACATCTATCTATGCAGCAGAAAGGTAACAAGCAGCTACCATACACTATGCCTTGACGAAGGCCAACAAACATAGCATGAATACTACGTGCTACCCGTCTGAAACGACGGAGGGCTACGAATGATTTCTGGCGAAAACCTTTAACGTAATGAACTTGATATCGTTGAAGGAACTAGATAGCTTTTAAAAATATAGTGGCGAAAACCTTTGCAAAAGAGGTCACTCCCGGTGAAGGGATCTCGGCTCTTTCCCCATAGAATGAGGTGCAGGATATTCCAACTGAATACCATGATGCAAAGCAAAAGTAATCGGCTATAGGGAAGTTATTGCCCTGACGCAAACTTCTGTCCAAGAGGTCACTCTCGGTGAAGGGATCTCGGCCCTTGCCTCGTCGACTGAGGAGCAGGATATTCCAACTGAATACCACTGTGCAAAACAAAAGTGAACGTCCTTGCAATAACAGCTTTTTGAAAATTGTTCCAACAACATCAGAATAGGTTTGTTTTTAACTTGCATTGATCCGAATCAACGCAGTCCCATCAATTGATCACACCAATAAAGAACGAAAATAATGATGTACGTATATGCCATCCGCATTCGCCACTGGGTCCCGTCATTACCCGTTAGGTTAGTTAACTAACGACAGAGCGGGGACTGGACTAGCGCGGATGCAAAACATATACAACATCTACTAGTATATATATCAATATATAATATTTCGCTCAAGGCGTGATAAAATGCAACATCACAGAAATGTACAGCATCACAGAACAATACAGATATTTGGGATCCCCGGGTTTCATAGAGCCGCTACTGAAACCCGACGTTCCCCTGGTCGTGTGGATAGCCTGTGCAATGAAAACCTAGACCCCTACGGGCGCGTCAAGTTACCCGCCAAAACCTGAAGCGAGGCAGCCCCCTTCAGCAACGTGAATGGACCACCCAGCACTTCACGGAATCCGGTAACTTGGGCACCCCTCCTGGGTCAACCTGTACCCCCTACGAGTGCGGCGAATAGCCCGCCAATTCTAGAGTGAAGCCCCCTCCGTCTCAATGCCATGAGATGCGGGCCCGTTGCCCTCTAGAATCCGACTATCCGTGCACCCCACCTTGGGGTAATCCTAGTACAGAAAGTAAAATATACATACAACGGGTACATCGACCTCAACCTGGTCGTGCCCCAAAAGAATAATATACAATCAGGCAGTGACGGCAGTCCACATGTCGGACGCTTGCCCCGCAATATCAAATGTACATAATACAACCAAATCTGTACTAACATTGCAACCAGGCTATCCCCCACGACCGATCTGCAACATCACAGCACAACACAGAACATCAACGTGAATGTCACGTTCGCAAATCCGTCTAAAAGGGTTATAGCAGTTAGACTGGATTTACCGATCGAGTGACATTCACGGTCGCAGATATAATGTAAATACTGTGAACTAACATGTTTAAAATTTTTGATCGATCAAATTTACCTAAGTGGGCCCCCAAGCACTACTGTAGCATTTAAAGAAATTCTGGGCCCAAAAAGAATATTCCAAAATCCCTATTTTCAAGTCATAAGCTCTCTGTGAAAATTTGGTCCAATGAACAGTCAATCCTGCGGCGGAACCGAGGCCAATGCGTGGGTTTGGCCGCGGTTCCGCGGTGATATGGTGACGTCACGCGACCAATTTTTCTCAGAATGCTTAGAATTTCCAGAACATCATTCTGCAACTACCTGAAAAAATTTTGGAGCCAAAAAAAAATTCGACAGAAACTGATGCACATGAAAACGCGGTTTTAGGAATTTTGTTCGATCGGAAATGTAAACACATTAGACAAAACTAGACTAGGTTAATGTCGAGGCTCTGATACCACTGTAAGTGCAAGGCGGCGCCCCGGCCGTCGATCCGACGCCGGAATGCGGAAGCGATAATTTACTTTAACTTTTTAAACCGGCACCACCGCGCACTATCAATCCGGATCGGGCCATTAACCTAGCTACTAGCAAACAAAAAGATGGGTAGAGAGATATACCAAGCGATCCGTGTCCTTCGGTTTTCGTCTCCACTCCAATCTTCCGCGGAATCTCCGTCCGTCACCTCCTCGTCGGAAAGGGCACCACGTAGCCAAATTCTTTTACGGGCTCCCACCTCTGGACCGAGGCAACTCGGGCGTGAAGTTGGCAAGCCGACGCGTCCAAGGGTACTGTAGGCTAGTGTAGAATACTATGTCTCTTTTGGGGTTTATGTTGCCATTTGATGGAGAAGATAATGAGATGAGCTTTGGAGTGGGGTTATGGATTTTGGAGCAAGCAAATGAGATGATCAAATTTCCCTTATAAAAATGAACTCACCCTCTCTCTCCTCTCTAGTAGTGGCCGGCCTCTTGATGATAGAAATGGTGGAGGAATCGAAAATATGAAGGAAGGTGAGAGTAGTAAAAGTAGAAAGGTGACCACATCCAAAAGCAATGATAACCATATCAAATCAATTTCTAACCACATTTAATGCAAAGGAAAAGATGGATAAAGCATCTCATGATGATAATCATATCATGAAGCCACAAATGCATAAAACCCCCTCCTCAATAAGTTATTTGCAAACTTGCAAATAACCCCCTCCATCAGAAAGTCCGGCCGTGAAGGAACAAAGGAAAACTGGCCGGAACGGAATGCAAACTGGCAACTTCAGAAAACTTACCCCGTAATAAATTACAGGAAAACCCCGCGACTGCATATACATGCCCGCATTTGTATTCCCACTGAACACAAATGCAAAGAGACAAAATCTACACTGTCTAATACTAGGATCCTGCTTAAGCCAAAGCCGGCTAGTAAAATCCATCCGATCACGATCCGTGCAATACCGCACGTATCTGATCGAACCTTGCCATATCTCCATACGGCCTCTACAGCGTTTCGCCCGAAACCTGAGTAACTGAGTGTGGTGGACTCTAAAGACTCGTCAATACTATGGTTGTGGATTTAACCACTAGCACGTCAGAAGTATTAGCCATACGTGACGGGCTACCAGCTATTGACCAAAAGGGACGTCGATGAGCGAACTCATCCTGACACCCTACTGAGCCTGTCAGTGACAATATCCATATAGTCCGGTCCGTTCGTCTATGAGCATCGTATGGCGGGCCTAGGGGGTTGGTAAAAGTCAGACCCCCAAAAGCGGTACAAGTCGTGTCGGAGTGTAGCCCAGAACACCCTGAGATACTACTGGAATACCTACCAGTAAATCTCCTGCCTTGGCCAAGGACTTTTCATGTACTGGCTCTCCTAGACACAGCGCGACCTCACCTCCAATACCGGGAGAGACGAACCCCTGCAGCTCTGCTCACTGCCTCCATGTGGCTCGGGACTGTACCCAACTAAAACCTGTTTGCACGTCTCCTTTGAGCGTGGTAGGGTAGTAATCAAAGTACAGTGGGAACTCACACGCGACAAATGACGATCTCAGGTCGATGAACTAACCTGTACACATGTCACTAGGGAACTGCTATCTGACATCTGGTATAATCCCAACTAGCAGGTTCCCGGTGAGTCCTGTCCGGTGTACTCATAACCCAATGAGTACCTGTATACATCTTAGGTGAACCAACTGACACCAGTGGATTGTGAGACCAGCCACCGTGCCTCTTCGGGGTCTCGACTGTATACACTAGTCTACTCTGGATATCGATGCCCTGTCTCGAAACTCCCACGACTAGGGACCTTTTAAGGATGTGCTTATAGACCCCAGCTCCCACGTATATGATCGCCCTCATACTGCTGGTAGTCAAGCAAGAATCCTAGGGGCTCTATCAACGTGCAATAGTGATCAGTAATGTCACCTAAAGCAGTACACGATGATAAAGATAATCCAGATAGCATACTATCATCTTGAATAAGACTGTCCTACTGGGACAGGTCCTCTCTCAATCATTGCAATCACGTGCCTGTGATCCAATAATTGACACTGAGGGCACTATCTCCAATAGTACGACTGTCCCAAACCAACGCATCTATCTATGCAGCAGAAAAGTAACAAATAGCTACCATACACTATGCATTGACGAAGGCCAACAAACATAGCATGAATACTAAGTGCTACCCGTCTGAAATGACGGAGGGCTACCAATGGTTTTTGGCAAAAAACCTTTAACGTAATGAACTTGATATCGTTGAAGGAACCGGATAGCTTTTTATAAAAATATAGTGGTGAAAACCTTTGCTAAAGAGGTCACTCCCGGTGAAGGGATCTCGGCTCTTTCCCCGTAGAATGAGGTGCATGATATTCCAACTGAATACCACGATGCAAAGCAAAAAGTAATCAGCTATAGTGAAGTTATTACCCTGACGCAAACTTCTGTCCAAGGGGTCACTCCCGGTGAAGGGATCTCGGCCCTTGCCTCATCGACTGAGGTGCTAGATATTTATAACCGAATACCACTATGCAAAACAAAAGAGAACGTCCTTGCAATAACAGCTTTTTGAAAAAAGTTCCAACAATATCAGAATAGGATTGTTTAGCTTGCATTGATCCGAATTAATGCAGTCCCATCAATTAATCACACCACAAAAGAACGAAAATATGATGTACGTATATGCCATCCGCATTCGCCACTGGGTCCCGTCATCACCCGTTAGGTTACTTAACTAACGACAGAGCGGGGACTGGACTAGCTCGGGTGTAAAACATATACAACATCTACTAGTATATATATCAATATATAATATTCACTCATGGCGTGATAAATGCAACATCACAGAGAGTAATAAGCATCATAGAACAATACAGATAATCTGGGATCCCTAGGTTTCATAGAGCCGCTACTGAAACCCGACGTTCCCCTGGTCGTGTGGATAGCCTGTGCAATGAAATCCTAGACCCCTACGGGCGCGGCAAGTTACCCGCCAAAACCTGAAGCGAGGCAGCCCCCTTCAACAAAGTGAATGGACCACCCAGCACTTCACGGAATCCGGTAACTTAAGCACCCCTCCTTGGGTCAACCTATACCCCCTACGAGTGCGGCGAATAGCCCGCCAATTCTAGAGTGAAGCCTCTTCCGTCTCAAAGCCATGAGATGCGGGCCCGTTTCCCTCTAGAACCAGGCTATCCCTGCACCCCACCGCGGGGTAATCCTAGTACAGAAAGTAAAAATATATACAACGGGTACATCGATCTCAGCCGGTCGTGCCCCAAAAGAATAATATACAAACAGGCAGTGACGGCAGTCCATATGTCGGACGCTCGCCCTGCAATATCAAATGTACAAATACAACCAAACTGTACTACCATTGCATCCAGGCTATCCACCACGACAAATCCGCAACATCACAGCACAACACAGAACATCAACGTGAATGTCACGTTCGCAAATCCGTCTAAAAGGGCTATAGCAATTAGACAAGATTTACCGCTCGAATGACATTCATGGTCGCAGATATAATGTAAGTACTGTAAACTAACATATTTAAAATTTTTGATCGACAAAACATCCCGAAGTGCACCCCAAGTACAATTCCCAGTACTCAAAATAATCTGGGCCAAAACTAAAATTACCAGAAACCCCAATTCCAATTCAGAGACCACTGTAGAAAAATTGGTGGACTGATGCTACAGTAATGCGGCGGAACCGTGGCCAAAACATGGGTAAGGCCGCGGTTCCTTGGTGCTACAGTGAGATCACTCCATAAAATTTCAGCAGTGGTCTTAAAAAAGTCTGCCTGATTTTCTGCAATACCCAAAATAATTTTTCGGCCATAAAAAAAATTCGACAGAAACTTCGTTTTTGAAATTGCGGTTTCAGAAATTTTGTTCGATCGAAGTTCTAAACCCGTTAGAGCAAGCTAGTAAAGGTTAATGGCGTGGCTCTGATACCATGTAAGTCTACGGTAGCGCCCCGGCCGTCTGTCCGAGGCCAAAATGCGGAAACGAAAACTTTTCATAAACTTGAAACCGGCGCTATCGCAGACTTTAATCCCGGATCGAACCATTAACCTATAACTAGCAACTAGAGAAAGGTTAGAAAAGCTATACCGATCGATCCATGTCCTTCGGTCTTTAACCACCATCCCTAGATCCTCACGGCATCTACGATCTCCGGTCTCCTCGTCGGAAAGGGCACCACATCTTTGAGCCATTTTACGGGCTCCCGCTTCATCCGAAGCAACTCGGGCACGAAGTTCTCTAGCCGACGTGTCCAAGGCGATGTAGAGAATGTGTGTGATAACCTTGTCTCAAGCATCCATTGATTCTCATCACATGAGAGTGTATGGATTGAGGTTGAAGATGAAGCCATCAATGGAAATGGTGAGCTAGAGGAAGAAGAAGAAGAAGAGGCATTTTCTTTTCTTGTGTGTTCTATGATCAAATGAGAGAGTGGGAATAAGAATAATACAAGAGCAAACTCTTTACATGGCTGCCCTCTCTCCCTCCTCTCATCATATCAACCCACAAATCAATCAAAAATGTGACACATGTACAACGAAAGAGACCATGAGTCACCACTTGTGCATGTGTCACAATTAATGCTCCTAATCATGACTTTTAGCTCATTATTTCCATTTGTAAACATTAACCCAAATGTTTACAACAACAAAAAGATACGGCAACATCTAAAGTTATCTCGCAACGGATCACAAGGATACCCCTCACCTGTATATACATACCTGCATCCGCATTCCGACCGAATGCGAATGCGATGAGACTAAAGTAATCCAACAAATTTAATACTAGGATCCGTCTTAAACCAAAGCCCACTAGTATGATCCGTCCGATCCTGATCAGTGCACGACGGCACGTATATGATCGAACCCTGCCATATATCGTACGGCCTCTACAACGTTTCGCCCGAAACTTCAGAAACTGTCTGTGGGGGAATCTAAAGACTCGTCAATACTTTGGCTATGGATTTAACCACTGGCACGTCAGTGGTACTAGCTGTACGTAACGGGCTACCAGGTATTGACCAAAAGGGAGGTCGATGAGCGAACTCATCCTGACACCCTACTGAGACTGTCAGTGACAATATCCGTACAGTCCGGTCCGTTCGTCTATAAGCATCGCATGTCGGGCCTAGGGGGTTGGTAAAAGTCAGACCCCCAAAAGCGGTACAAGTCGTGTCGGAGTGTAGCCCAGAACACCCAGAGATACTACTGGAATACCTACCAGTAAATCTCCTGCCTTGGCCAAGGACTTCGTGTAATGGCTCTCCTAGACACAACGCGATCTCACCCCCAATACCGGGAGAGACGAAACCCCTGCCGATCCGCTCACTGCCTCCATGTGGCTCGGGACTGTACCCAACTAAAACCTGTTTGCACGACTCCTTTGAGCCGTGGTAGGGTAGTAATCAAAGCACAGTGGGAACTCACACGAGACAAATGACGATCTCAGGTCGATGAACTAACCTGTACACATGTCACCAGAGAACTGCTATCTGATGTCAGGTATAATACCAACTAGCATGTTCCCGGCGAGTCCTGTCCGGTGTACTCATAACCCAATGAGCACCTGTATACATCTTAGGTGAACCAACTGACACCAATGGCTTGTGAGATCGGCCACCGCCCCTCGTCGGGGTCTCGACTGTATACACTAGTCTACTAATGGAGTATCGATACCCAGTCTCGAAACTCCCATGACTAGGGACCACTTTAAGGATGTGCTTATAGACCCCAGTTCCCACGTATATGATCGCCATCGTACTGCTGGTAGTCAAGAAAGAATCCTAAGGGCTCTATCCTTGTGTAATAGTGACCTGCAATGTCACCTAAAGCTGTACACGATGATAAAGATAAACCAGATAGCATACTATCATCTTGTGTAAAACTGTCCTACCGGTATAGGTCCTTGCTCAATTATTGCAATCACGTGCCTGTGATCCAATAATTGACTCTTAGGGCACTATATCCAACAAACAGACTAACATGTACCAGTGTCACCAGAGAACTGCTATCTGACGATAGGTATAATACCATCTAAGAGTTCTCGGCGAATCATTTCAGTATAACCAGTCTCTACTGAGAACCCATATACCATCTTTGTGTTGGATATAGTGCCCTCAGAGTCAATTATTGGATCACAGGCACGTGATTGCAATGATTGAGGGAGGACCTATCCCAGGAGGACAGTCTTACTCAAGATGATAGTATGCTATCTGGTTTACCTTTATCATCGTGTACTGCGTTAGGTGACCTGACATGTCACTATTACACGTTGATAGAGCCCCTAGGATTCTTGCTTGACTACCAGCAGTATGATGGCGATCATATACGTGAGAGCTGGCGGTCTATAAGCACATCCTTAAAAGGTCCCTAGTCGTGGGAGTTTCGAGACAGGGCATCGATACTCCAGAGTAGACTAGTGTATACAGTCGAGACCCCGATGAGGGGCGGTGGCCGGTCTCACAAGCCACTGGTGTCAGTTGGTTCACCTAAGATGTATACAGGTGCTCATTGGGTTATGAGTACACCGGACAGGACTCGCCGGGAACATGCTAGTTGGTCTTATACCAGATGTCAGATAGCAGTTCCCTGGTGACATGTGTACAGGTTAGTTCATCGACCTGAGATCGTCATTTATCTCGTGTGAGTTCCCACTGTGCTTTAATTACTACCCTACCACGGCTCAAAGGAGTCGTGCAAACAGGTTTTAGTTGGGTACAGTCTCGAGCCACATGGAGGCAGTGAGCGGATCTGCAGGGGTTCGTCTCTCCCGGTATTGGGGGTGAGGTCGCGCTGTGTCTAGGAGAGCCATTACACAAAGCCCTCGGCCGAGGCAGGAGATTTACTGGTAGGTATTCCAGTAGTATCTCAGGGTGTTCTGGGCTACCCTCCGACACGACTTGTACCGCTTTTGGGGGTCTGACTTTTACCAACCCCCTAGGCCCGCCATGCGGTGCTCATAGACGAACGGACCGGACTGTACGGATATTGTCACTGACAGGCTCAGTAGGGTGTCAGGATGAGTTCGCTCATCGACGTCCCTTTTGGTCAATAGCTGGTGGCCCATCACGTATTGGCTTATACCTCTGACGTGCTAGTGGTTAAATCCACAGCCATAGTATTGACGAGTCTTTAGAGTCCACCACACTTTCAGTTACTCAAGTTTCGGGCTGTAGAGGCCGTATGGAGATATGGCAGGGTCCGATCAGATACGTGCGGTATTGCACGGATCAGGATCAGACAGTTTGTACTAGAGGAAGTATGGTTATATCGCAGGGTTCGATCAGATACGTGCGGTATTGCACGGATCAGGATCGGACGGATATTGCTAGCCGGCTTTGGTTTAAGCCGGATCCTAGTATAGTACAGTGTAGATTTTGTCTCTTTGCATTTGTATCCGGTCGGAATACAGATGCGGGTGTGTATGCACAGTATCGGGGTTTTCCTGTAATTTATTACAGGACCAGTTTTCTGGAGTTGCCAGTTTGCATTCCGTTCCGGCCGGTTTTCCTTTGTTCTTTCCCGGCCGGACTTTTCCGATGGAGGGGGTTATTTGCAAGTTTGCAAATAACATATTGTGGAGGGGTTTCTTGCATATGGATTGATTATGATAGCATCTTTTGATACCATTCTTTTCTATCATCATTTCTTTTGCATTAATGGTGATTAGAATGGATTGGAGTTGATTAGGAGTTGATGTGAGGTTTACTTTGGTTGTGGTCACCTCTTGCTTTTCCTACACTCACCTTCCTTCTTGTTTTTGAGATTTTTCCTCCACCATTTGTTCAAGAGAATGAGAGGGAGAGTTTCATTATTATGATGGTAGCACATATTTCTTCATCTCCTTCTTCTTCTTGTTTTGGAAAAAATGAAAGCACCATTTTTTTTCTTAACCTCATTCCTCCATCACCAATGGCAACATAAATCCCAAAAGAGACAATAGATTCTACACAAGCCTACAGCACTTCTTGGACGCGTCGGCTAGCCAACTTCGCGTCCGAGTTGCCTCGGTCCAGAGGTGGGAGCCAGTAAAAGAATCCGGCTACGTGGTGCCCTTTCCGACGAGAAGACGACGAATGGTGATTCCACGGGAGATAGGGACGACGACGAGAAGACCGAAGGACACGGATCGCTCGGTATAACTCTCACCCCATCTCTAGTTAGCTAGTATCGGTTAATGGTTACGATCCGGGTTTATTGTCCGTGGTAGCGCCAGTTTAAAAGATAAGAAAATTTTTGATTCCGCTTTTTGGCCTCGGATAGACGGCCGGGGCGCTGCCGTGGCGCAACATGGTATCAGAGCCACGCCATTAACCTAGTCTAGCTTTGTCTAATGTGTTTTACTTTTCCGATCGACCAAAATTCCAAAATCCGCGTTTTGCTTGCATCAGTTTTCTGTTGAAATTTTTTGAAGTCCAAAAATTTTTCAGGTTGTGGAAAAGTGATGTGCTAGATGGAGTAAAAGTTCTGTAGAAATTCGATGCTCTAATTCCACTACCGGAGCGCGGAACCGCGGCCAAACCCCCCTTGGGCCGCGGTTCCGCCGCACTATGTTGGGTTTGCTGCATCAATTTTCTACAGTCTCTTTCTGGGGTGTTTTTAGAGGATTTGGAATATTAAACTTGGGCCCAGAATTTCTGTGAGTGCTACTGTATTGCTTGGGGGCCCACTTGTTAATTTTTGATCGATCGGATATTTTAAACATATTATTTCACAGTATTTACATTATATCTGCGACCGTGAATGTCACTTGATCGGTAAATCCTGTCTAACTGCTATAGCCCGGTTAGAAGGATTTGCGAACGTGACTTTCACGTTGATGTTCTATATATTGCTGTGATGTTGCGGATCGGTCGTGGGGGATAGCCTGGATGCAATGCTAGTACTGTTTTTGTTGTATTATGTACATTTGATATTGCGGGGCGAGCGTCCGACATGTGGACTGCCGTCACTTCCTGATTGTATTATTCTTTTGGGGCACGACCTGATTGCGGTCGATGTACCCGGTGTATGTATATTTTACTTTATGTACTAGGATTACCCCGCGGAGGGGTGCACGGATAGCCGGGTTCTAGAGGGCAACGGGCCCGCATCTCATGGCATTGAGACGGAGGGGGCTTCACTCTAGGATTGGCGGGCTATTCGCCGCACTCGTAGGGGGTACAGGTTGACCCAGGAGGGGTGCCCAAGTTACCGGATTCCGTGAAGTGCTGGGTGGTCCATTCACGGTGCTGGAGGGGACTGCCTTGCATCAGGTCTTGGCGGGTGACTTGCCGCGCCCGTAGGGGTCTAGGATTTCATTGCACAGGCTATCCACACGACCAGGGGAACGTCGGGTTTCAGTAGCGGCTCTATGAAACCCGGGGATCCCAAAATATCTGTATTGTTCTGTGATGCTATACATTTCTATGATGTTGCATTCTTATCACGCCTTGAGCGAATATAATATATTAGTATATATATTAGTAGATGTTGTATATGTTTTGCATCCGCGCTAGTCCAGTCCCCGCTCTGTCGTTAGTTAAGTAACCTAACGGGTGATGACGGGACCCAGTGGCGAATGCGGATGGCATATACGTACATCATTATTTTCGTTCTTTATTGGTGTGATCAATTGATGGGACTGCGTTGATTCGGATCAATGCAAGATATACAAACCTATTCTGATGTTGTTGGAACAATTTTTCAAAAAGCTGTTATTGCAAGGACGTTCACTTTTGTTTTGCACAGTGGTATTCAGTTGGAATATCCTGCTCCTCAGTCGACGAGGCAAGGGCCGAGATCCCTTCACCGGGAGTGACCCCTTGGACAGAAGTTTGCGTCAGGGCAATAACTTCACTATAGCCGATTACTTTTTGCTTTGCATCGTGGTATTCAGTTGGAATATCCTGCACCTCATTCTACGGGGAAAGAGCCGAGATCCCTTCACGGGGAGTGACCTCTTTAGCAAAGGTTTTCGTTACTATATTTTTATAAAAAGTTATCCAGTTCCTTCAACGATATCAAGTTTATTACGTTAAAGGTTTTTCGCCAAAAACCAGCCGTAGCCCTCCGTCATTTCAGATTAGTATTGCTTAGTATTCGTGCTACGTATGTCGTGCTCAGCCGAGGCGTAGTGTGCGGTAGCTCTGTAATGCTTTTCTGCCTTATGGATATGTGATTGGTTAGGACAGTCGTACAGTCATTTTGGCTCAGTCAAGGACTCGTGCGGGTGGGTCTAATGCAATCAAGATAATAACGGGTTGAACTTGACTAGGATCCTTTGATATGTTGGCTCAGTCAAGGTCACTTGGGTCCTAGGGGTAAAAATCACATCGGGAGTTTCCAAAGAAACTGAAACTTGCCAGGCATGCGCATACCTTCTGGAGTATGATACCGTGAGCGGATTCCGTCACGTTATCATACGATGATAGTTGGATCCCGATTCCCACTGATGAGTTGGTTTACTCCTCGGGTATTCCCGACTAATTCTTCTTTTAGGTTTGGAGGAGAGTTTCCAGATTAGACAAAGTGATAACCATTCTGATCTAGGTTAGAGTGCACGCCGAGTGTTTTCTCTCTCTCTTTGGCAGCGACCATTGACCCGACCCTAAGACTATGACTCAGTGACCAAGTTGACCGAACCTTCTTAATACTGGCTTTTGGATTGTCAGAGTTGCAAACCTCTTTGCCACTCCTGCTTTTACCCTTTTCTCCGGGACACCCCGTATTATTACGAACGTCCACTTCCATTGGACAAAACCATCGTATGGTTATATACGAACTCGAAGGACTTCGAGGATGGTTTCTGGTTCTGGAGAAAACGGATAGGACTATTCAGTTGTCTTTTCTTTTTACCTTCTCTCAGGTTGCGAGTACTCCTTGGTTTAAGAGTAGTACACCTATTACGCAAATTAGATAGTCTTCTTCCAAACCATAGGCCGGTGCCGACCGGTAGGGAATGAAGAAAACCAGTTAGCCTAAACGGTGTACAGAAGGTATTAAGTTAAGACAAAGCAAGGGATTAGTAAGAGGGCAAAGTAAAGTGCGACTACTATTCACGAACAAACCAAGTATTTCTTCGCCAATCCTAAATCACCTTTGTATTTCTCCAGGACACTCCGTATTACTACGAAGATCCCAGTTTATTGGATAATCCATCGTATGGTTATATACGAACTCGAAAGGAACTTGTTCCAGTTCGGGGATGGATCCTAGTTCAGGAGAAATAGGAATAAAGTACATTCAGGTGTCTTTTATCTTCACCTTCTCTCGCGTTGCGAGTGCTCCTAGGATTAGGACAGTACACCCTTTATGCTTATTGGATAGTCTTCTTCCAAACCATAGGCTGGTGCCGAACGGTAGGGAAGGAAGAAAACCATTTGGCTTAAAGGGGTGTGCAGAAGGTAATGACTAAAGACATATAAAGGGATTTGGAGAGGTGGCAAAGAATTATACGGTTACAGTTGTGAATCTGGATAATGGAAGAGGCATTACTAGGAACGCCAGGATACCCCAACGAAACATTTCAATGTTTCGGTTTCACTGTGTACTGTTAATGGAAAACTGATTTCCTGATTAGACACATACTCCAGGGTATGTATTTACCAGGTTTGATTCTCACATCTGTATGGTTTTACAGATGATGAGTGGGAGTAAGTTATTGGGAATTGGGTGATCATCCTCATTATATCGGGATTCGTTGTAATCGGTGATATTTGAGGAAGTCACCTGGGTTGTTTGCCGGACGACAATTATTTGGTTTTGAATATCCGCTATTATGCACCAATTTCAAATTAATATATCTGTACGTCTATTTTTATAGAGTGGGATATACCTTTTGAAGTTATGTCGATGACATTTACCTATATCAGTGGATGGTTAGGTAAGGAGCATTAAACAGCGGTGTAATTCTTCTTAACCATAAGTACAGTTTTCAGCCTACGACACACAGTGAATGAGTCAAAAGACTCAAGGGACTTATACAGAGTATTGTATGTTGTCCAGCGTCCATCAGGACAGAGGGGTTGGTCCTCGTACTATATTCAGTTTACTTATGACTTCTCTAGTTTTTAGACAGGTGTTTCGTGGAAACACAGGGTCTGAATTTTGAGAAGTTATAGGTATTTGAATAAACTAGAGAACCAGGTATTGCAAGTATCGGGATTCTTCAAAGTGATCGAAGATGTAGATACTTGTGTATGGTATTCAGTTGATAGTAATGGTTAAGAGAACTTGCTTCTCTTTCAGGTTACTCATAATTGGAAGCATTCCTAAGTTGAGTAACGCTGATCGGCCTCCTTCCATTTAGTTGACATGCACTGGAGACAGCTGCATGATTTGAATCTGGTTCAATTAAATCAGTGCCTCTGGTTCTATATTGGATATAGAACAGTTCATATCTTAACGATGTTAAGGTACGGGGAGTTGTCCGGCTTATGATTAAAACCGGACTCTGGATAACTCAAGGCACGTTTCTGTAATGGTTGTTTGTGGGTTGCCCCAGGCTATGACGAGGGTTGACTTTCTACCATCTGGAAGATCAATAGTGATATTGTTCTAAACTCGCCACAGTTTTATTAAAAATGGATTTTTTCAGAAAACAGTAGTGGGAGTATGGTAGAACTGGAAGTGATTCCAGAACCGCAAACGATTACTGAAGATTTGATAGGAACCTAAAGATTCAATCTGATTTGACATTCCATTGGCCACTCTGCAGATATGGTGGGTAACCTCAGGCACTCGAGAGGTACTTCGGTATGCTCAAGGACGGTGGCAGGGAGGTTCTTGTTTACCCAGACTTGCCATTGCTGTTGTTCCAGACTGTGAGACCCGGCAGGAGGATGAGTATAGCGTCGTTCTAAACTAGCTTTAGAAGTGTACGTATATATGACTCTGCCAGAGGGTTGTCGTAGTCAGTGGGAGCAGCGGAAGCATTGGTGGACAGGTAGCTTATGTCTATTTATAGACTAAAGCAGATATAGCGGAGATAGATCATCAATTTCTGATGTGACAGTCATAGGTTTGACTTCATCAGAATAAGGGATGGATCTGTTAAGAAGGTAGTAGGGTGTGATGTCATGGTATTTGGATGACATACACAGAGTAGGAAGTGATATTCCTATACTACGATCGGTTATACTTTGGTCGTCACACAGTGGTTTCTCCACATTGGACTTGGATATTATATCGTACATTCTGGTTACTAGCTCTATGGTTTTAGATCTAGATTTGGGTGGTTTCCCAATCAGGGTACTTAGACAGCATTCTAAGAGTATTTACAATGGACGACTCCTGGCACGGTAGTGTACCTGCAGGTAATGGAGTCACCCTCTCTAAAAGTGTCTTACAGACTAAAGGGGAGAGGATGTGCATGATTGACAGATCACTTGCTTAGGCAATTGAGTCAATCATGAGATGTCAAGTACCACACCAGATGTTGTTCTTGCAGTAGATGCAATAAGTTGATATTGCTCCAATCCTGGAGAAACAGTCAGAAGCAGTTTTAGAACATAAGTGGATGTTCTAGGGATATGATAATGACAGCCTCATTCGAGAGACAGTTATCATTGCAGGCTTCCAAGGTGACCTGGACGACAAGAAGGTTGTCAGAGTTATAGTTTTTCCTTCTGACAAGGGGCAGTATTTTGGACAGGTTGTCCAGGAGGATACTGAGGGAAGGCATGGCGCGTGATACTGATTAAGTTCAGTTGACGATACAGTCTAAGAAGTTTGGATTTGGAGTTCATTTATGAGCTAGGTCCTATCAGACATCCAGACATATTCTAAGACAGGTATTGCTCATTTCGGGAGATGGCTTTCTCCGCGAACTTGAGATATAGAGAGACATAAAAAGAAACATCAAAGCGGATCCACTCACTGAGGCTATTCCTCGAATGCAATTGTTTCGCAAACGAGCTTTGTGAGACTGACTAGTAGAGGAGTTGGGTGTTCGGTATCACACGGGCTGTGAGTATGCGACATCGCAATAATTAGCCTTGAGTGCAAGTGGGAGATTGTTGGAGATAGTGCCCTCAGAGTCAATTATTGGATCACAGGCACGTGATTGCAATGATTGAGGGAGGACCTATCCCAGGAGGACAGTCTTACTTAAGATGATAGTATGATATCTGGTTTACCTTTATCATCGTGTACTGCGTTAGGTGACCTGACATGTCACTATTACACGTTGATAGAGCCCCTAGGATTCTTGCTTGACTACCAGCAGTATGATGGCGATCATATACGTGAGAGCTGGCGGTCTATAAGCACATCCTTAAAAGGTCCCTAGTCGTGGGAGTTTCGAAACAGGGCATCGATACTCCAGAGTAGACTAGTGTATACAGTCGAGACCCCGACGAGGGGCGGTGGCCGGTCTCACAAGCCACTGGTGTCAGTTGGTTCACCTAAGATGTATACAGGTGCTCATTGGGTTATGAGTACACCGGACAGGACTCGCCGGGAACATCCTAGTTGGTCTTATACCAGATGTCAGATAGCAGTTTCCTGGTGACATGTGTACAGGTTAGTTCATCGACCTGAGATCGTCATTTGTCTCGTGTGAGTTCCCACTGTGCTTTGATTACTACCCTACCACGGCTCAAAGGAGTCGTGCAAACAGGTTTTAGTTGGGTACAGTCCCGAGCCACATGGAGGCAGTGAGCGGATCTGCAGGGGTTTGTCTCTCCCGGTATTGGGGGTGAGGTCGCACTGTGTCTAGGAGAGCCATTACACAAAGCCCTCGGCCGAGGCAGGATATTTACTGGTAGGTATTCCAGTAGTATCTCAGGGTGTTCTGGGCTACGCTCCGACACGACTTGTACCGCTTTTGGGGGTCTGACTTTTACCAACCCCCTAGGCCCGCCATGCGATGCTCATAGACGAACGGACCGGACTGTACGGATATTGTCACTGACAGGCTCAGTAGGGTGTCAGGATGAGTTCGCTCATCGACGTCCCTTTTGGTCAATAGCTGGTGGCCCGTCACGTATTGGCTTATACATCTGACGTGCTAGTGGTTAAATCCACAGCCATAGTATTGACGAGTCTTTAGAGTCCACCACACTTTCAGTTACTCAAGTTTCGGGCGAAACGCTGTAGAGGCCGTATGGGGATATGGCAGGGTCCGATCAGATACGTGCGGTATTGCACGGATCAGGATCGGACAGTTTGTACTGGAGGCAGTATGGTTATATCGCAGGGTTCGATCAGATACGTGCGGTATTGCACGGATCAGGATCGGACGGATATTGCTAGCCGGCTTTGGTTTAAGCCGGATCTTAGTATAGTACAGTGTAGATTTTGTCTTTTTGCATTTGTATCCGGTCGGAATACAGATGCGGGTGTGTATGCACAGTATCGGGGTTTTCCTGTAATTTATTACAGGACCAGTTTTCTGGAGTTGCCAGTTTGCATTCCGTTCCGGCCGGTTTTCCTTTGTTCTTTCCCGGCCGGACTTTTCCGATGGAGGGGGTTATTTGCAAGTTTGCAAATAACATATTGTGGAGGGGTTTCTTGCATATGGATTGATTATGATAGCATCTTTTGATACCATTCTTTTCTATCATCATTTCTTTTGCATTAATGGTGATTAGAATGGATTGGAGTTGATTAGGAGTTGATGTGAGGTTTACTTTGGATGTGGTCACCTCTTGCTTTTCCCACACTCACCTTCCTTCTTGTTTTTGAGATTTTTCCTCCACCATTTTTTCAAGAGAATGAGAGGGAGAGTTTCATTATTATGATGGTAGCACATATTTCTTCATCTCCTTCTTCTTCTTGTTTTGGAAAAAATGAAAGCACCATTTTTTTTCTTAACCTCATTCCTCCATCACCAATGGCAACATAAATCCCAAAAGAGACAATAGATTCTACACAAGCCTACAACACTTCTTGGACGCGTTGGCTAGCCAACTTCGCGCCCGAGTTGCCTCGGTCCAGAGGTGGGAGCCCGTAAAAGAATCCGGCTACGTGGTGCCCTTTTCGACGAGAAGACGATGAATGGTGATTCCGCGGGAGATAGGGACGACGACGAGAAGACCGAAGGACACGGATCGCTCGGTATATCTCTCACCCCATCTCTAGTTAGCTAGTATCGGTTAATGGTTACGATCCGGGTTTATTGTCCGCGGTAGCGCCAGTTTAAAAGATTAGAAAATTTTTTATTCCGCATTTTGGCCTCGGATAGACGGCCGGGGCGCTGCCGTGGCACAACACTTTGATGTCAAACACCAATGAATGTGGGATCATGCATCGCCCATCATATGGGTCAAGATGCGTATACGCTAGTCTACTCTGGAATATCGATGCCATGTCTCGATACACTCTCGATTAGGAACAATTATAGGGTATACTTGTGGACTACCCTCGACCCCACTAGTATGATCTCCATCATAGTCCTGGTACTCAAGTACACATCCTAAGGGCTTTATCAACATGTGAGAGCAAGAAAGCATCACTTATACAAGTCAATATGTTAAGACAAAGAACAACCAGATTGTATACTATCATGTCGAGCAAGAAAGTCCTCCCTATATATGTCCAAGAATCTATTATAATATACATCTCATGTACAATAATGGCCTCTAGGACATACATATAACTAACAATCTCCTACTTGCACTTAGACTATCTTTTGTAGTATCTAATATCCAACAATATAGCAGTGGTTGTAGTATTCCATACTCAACCATCCCAAAATCTCTCAAAATCTACTCTCCTTACCTCGATCCCTTGGAGATTTACCATCTCGCTGATCAGGTGATACTGTTCTCAGAATATTTCTGGATCGCTGATGGGACCGGTGTTCCTAGGCCAAAAGCCACAACTCCATTGTTGTCACAATAATAGTTATTGGACGCTCAATAGTAGGAACCTTGTTCATCTCATGAACAAGAAATCCCCAGACAACCACTTTGGCAGCATCATTGGTAGCAATGTATTCAACCTTTATCGTCTAGTATGCCACGGTATCTAGCTTGGAACTCTTCCAACATACTGTCCCTCCACTGAGGGTAAAGACAATGCATGTGATTGACTTTCAGTCGACCTTATCACTATGGAAGCTCGAATTGGTAAAGGACTTCCACTGGAGTTCATCATTACCAAAACCCCAAGAACATCTCTTTAGTGCTTCTCCAGTACTTAAGAATGTCCTACACAGCTGTCCAGTGATTCTTCCAAGATCCGATTGATTCCTGATCACTACACCTAGTGAGTTAGCTACATCTGGTCTGGTACATAACATTGCATACATGATAGAGCCTACTGCCGAAGCTTAGGATATCCCTTGCATGCGAGCTCTCTCTAAATCAGCCTTGGAAGACATCCTTTTGGAGAGAATGATTCCTGAGTAAGTGGGCGAACCACCATGCTTAGAGTCCTCCATACTAAACCCCTTTAGTATGGTGTTAATGTACGACACTCCCAACATCCATTTAGATCTATCACCATAGATCATAATCCACAAGATGCAGTAGGTGTCATCCAGATCTTCTATTGATAATCTTCATGATAAGAGGTGCTTGACCAAGTGTAGCATAGAAAACCATTTCCTATCATAAGTATGTCATCTACGTACAATACGTGTAAGACAACCTCACTCTCTAAAACCTTCTTGTATATACAAGGTTCATCTACCATTTTGATGAAGACAAACACTTTGGCTGCCACATCAAAACAAATGTTCCATCTCCGTGATGCTTGTTTTGATCCTGATGGACTTAAGCATAGCTTTGAAAGTCTCAACTTTTCCATTTACACCAAGAATCTTCTTAAGATTCATTTTCTCCCAATGGGTTTTACCCCTTCAGGTGCAACATGCAAAGTCACACTTTGTTGGTGTACATGGATTCCATCTTTGATTGCATAGCATCCAACCATTTCACAGAGTCCCCAATCGTGACGGCCTGCCTGAACCTAGTTGGGCCATCATCTACCATGATGCAATCCTCGCTCCCACTATCACCGAGAAGACCGTAGTATCTCTCAAGTGGATGAAGAACCCTACCAGATTCACGGAGAGGCCGAGGTTCATTGGAGACTATTGAATCCTTTGGTTTCACCAAATCATCAGCTGTTAGTTTGTCTAGCTTGAACTCCTTCCAGTTCTACCTCATGACCACTAATTTCTTCACAAGAAATTCCTTTTCTAAAAAGGTGGAATGCTGAGAAACAAAACACCTTTTGCTCCTCAGTTAGGTAGAAGATATACCCTCGCAAATGTTTGGATATCCTAACAAACTTAAAGAATTGACCTTGCCTTGAGCTTGTCCGGATTTTGCTTTTCAACATAGGCCGGACAACCTATATCATAACTCGTTTAAGACATGGTCTCTTTCCATTCTATATCTCATATGAAGTGGTAGGCATTGATTTAGATGGAACCCCATTCAATAGGTATGCAGCTTCTCAAGTGCATAACTCCAAAAGGAAACAGGCAACTCAGCAATGCTCATCATAGAGCGCGCCATATCTCAAAGGGTGCGATACCTCCGCCCCGATACACCATGGTGCTATGGTGTATACGAAGGAGTAAGCTGAGAGTCCTATTCTCTGTTTGAGAAACTCTAGGAACTCTATGCCTAAGTATTTGCCTCCCCGATCTCATCGAAGGACTTAATACTTCTACACGTCTAGTTCTTAACTTCAAGCTTATATTCCTTGAATTTCTCAAAAGTTTCAGACTCGTGTTTCAACAGGAACACATGTCTGAATCTTGAGAGATAGTCGATGAATGTAATTAAATATCAAGAACCAACCTTGGCATTTGTAGACATAGGACCGTATACATCACATGTATCCGTCCCAAGAGTTCACTAACTCTTTCTCTATTTCCTGTAAATGGAGTATTAGTCATTTTACCTTTGAGACAAGACTGCCAAGTAGCATAAGATGAAAATTCGAACAAATTCTCATATTCATCCTTATGTAACTTAGCTGGTCGTGTCGCATTGGTATGAACTAGTCTATAAGCCACAAGAAGGATTCGTTCATTTCTGAACTACTCCTCTTGTGTGTGTTCTACATACTTTGAACTGTGGTTTGATTTAGAACGTATATGCTATTATATAACGTGCCTGATCCAATCAACTCTTGATTAAGGAAAATGTTCACAACATTATCCTCCTATACAGAATTATATCCTTCTTTAACTCATTAAAGAAACCGATGTAATATTGTATATCAGGTTCGGTATGTAATAACATTTGTTCAGAATCAATGTATTAATACAAGGTGATATTTACCAACTTACTTGGCTGCAACAATTGCACCATTCTCTACACTTAGAGATATATCACCCATTCCCAGTTCTTTACCTATCTGTAGCCCATGTAACATATTACATATGCGGGATCCTAAATCGGGTATCTCATACGTAGGACGTAGAGGATACTGAGAAACAGTTCTTTGTAATGGACACATCCGAAAAAGATGCATCAACATGCACTTTTTCAATTGGGTGGCATGGGAATCCAGATATTCCCCTATTTCATGCTCGGATTTATATCAATTATAAGATTGAGCAGAACCAATGTTCCCTAACACAGTATATTAAGCAGGTTCGGTCAATACATCCATATTATTATCTTAATTAAGGCATGATATGATCTCTACCAGGAGAGAGAGAGAGAGAGAAGAAAACACTCTGTGTATGCTCTTGCAAGATCAGATTGGTTATAATTTTATCTAATCATGATGGCTCCCACTATTTTTATCAAATCTTCCTTCAAACCCTAAAAGGTAAGACTAGCCGGGATTAATTAAACCCTACAAGTTCGCCAATCTTTCAGCCAGGCCAGTGTCGGTACTTTGAGGGAGGTTCTCCATGCTTTCGCACAGACCTAATTAAAATAAACCTCGTTTTCCCAGGGGCGTAACCCCGTTAACACCTTTCTAGACACCTACTTGATCGGCTAATTGTAATATGCAAAACTCTTCCAGGAGTAACTCTTTCTCGCAGTGGGTATCGGGATCCAACTATCTCATAGAAGGTATGCAATCTCATTGCAAATTTTAACACTTGAAATTCCCGATAATATTTTTCCCCTAGCGTCCTATGACCTTGACACAGGTCAACAAACTATAGTCCGTTAGTCAAGTTCTACTCGTACATTTCATGATTTAATTAAACCCATCCGCATGACCCTTGACGCAGGCCAACAAAGTCGCACGACTACCCTAATCCAATCACATCGTAAGCAGCAGATAAGCACTAGTTAGCTACCGCACACTATGTCTTGACGCAGGCCAACAAACACAGCACGAATACTAAGTAGTACTTATCTGAAATGATGGAGGCTATGACAGGTTTTTAAGAAAACCCTTTGCGTAATGAACTTGATATCGTTGTAGAATCGAGTGATTTTGACAAGGAGTGTTTTTGAGGTTTTTACTAGTTTTGCTAAAGAGGTCACTCCCGGTGAAGGGATCTCGGCTCTTTCCTTATCGAATAAGGTGCAGGATATTTCACAAATACCACTATGCAAAGCAAAAACTATAGAAGCAATCAAAAGACAAACCGAGTGGGTTGTAGTATCTGCTAGTTTCGCTAAAGAGGCCACTTCCGGTGAAGGGATCTCGGCTCTTTCCTTATCGAATAAGGTGCTAGATATTCTAAAAGGAATACCGCTATGCAAAACAAGAACTAGAGCTACCAGTTTTTAAACAAGTTTCTACAACATCTTTTGGTTTCTTTTATTTCATAAATTTCATTAATAAAGTCCCATCAATTATGCTTCCTAAGAATCACAGAACAAACGAAAGCAGCAATATTTATTATATATCATATATATAATATAGGCATTCATCTCAGAACATATCAAGTGATCACATCATAAAATATCAGCAGCATAATAACACATATGAAATATTGGATATACTAGGAATTCCGTGGTTTAATTAAGCCAATAAAAAACGCGGATTCCACGGTCGTGATGAATAGCCAACCCACATAACGAAATCCCTACGAGAGCGTTAAGCAACCCTACCAATTCTAGAGTTAGGAGACCCGGTCTCGACTCCTCGAGATGGTCTCCCACTGGACCTTAGAACCCGGTTACTTGTGCTCTCCTCCTTGGGTCTATCCTAATGCGGAAAAGTAAATAATATACATCAATGGTGACATAATCCTCAACCCGGAAGTGCCCCAATAAAATAATATTACATACAAGCTTTTACATGAATGAAAATGAAAAACTCTCATCTTACATAAAAACCCCTGGCTATTCAAAACACGACGATCCAATATAACATATCACAACAACACATAACATCACATGTCATCAACGTAAGTAAATATGCATATCCCAATTGTCGTTGACATATAGCAACGAAACCGGCGATACACCACATATTACACTTACGGTCGCAGAAAAGAAAGTGAAAAACTACAACAATTGGAATCCGCAACCACCTTAGAAATCATAAACCCAATGTATCATATACTTTGGATTTCATGCCTAACCAAATGAATTCCTTAGACATCACATGCCTAACAATTATAAACCCCGCATTTTAGTCTCGATATTGAAAAAAATTTCCAATAACTAGTCGGTTAATTCAACAAGATTCCTGATAACCTGATCGAATGCTCGTCGGAAACTTTAGTAGACTGCCGCACCCCCGATACCGTCGACGAAGTGCACTAAGGCGGAACAATGCGGCTGCGAGCACCCGAACGGATTCTTTTGGTGACGGGGTTCTCCTACAGTCACTTGGTCGGGGCTATGGGGCGTGGCTATCTAGTGAGGTTACCTGACGAGTACCCGCGTACGCTACGTAATTGCGACAGGCTTTTGATCCACATCAAAATTCCGTGGCAACCGATCAAATAAGACTAAATTGCTAGATTTAAAAAAATCAAACTAGTTATCACATAACTAATTTTGTGGATTCCAAATATTATATCACAATCATAGATAGTTAGACGATGTTAAAATTTTCGATCGAATAAATAAACATCCAAAATTTCCCAAAGAGCTTAACACTTGAGCGGAGTTCAAAAAGTATCCAGAACATGCCACAACACCTATGAACCATCCGTAGAAGGGCCGACCCATGCCACTCATGTTGCCGCGGAACTGCGGCAAACCCTAGGGTATGAACACGGTTCGGCGATCCAAAAAGTCGAGTTTTGGTATCGTTCTTCTAGAGGGTCCATAGAATCGCTTGCATGATTTTCTGAAGATTTTAAACTTGGAAAAAATCCAACTCTTGGAAAATTTCCAGTGAGGGAAAATATGGGTTATTGATATCCGTTCGAACTTTTTAACGTTGTCTAAATAACCCGAAAACATGTTAGAATTACGACTACGAAACACTTCGAATTTCCTTTGCAGAAAGTTAACATCATATGCAAATTTAGAAAAAACAAGCAACACCTGAACACCAAAACCCAGAGACTGGAACACCATGAAAATTTGAATTCAAAATTCCACAACTGGGCCGAGGAGCTCGGATTTTCCCATGTTCTGGCCGGCCATTTTTCGAGCAAACCCCTTCAAATTTTCTTGGTGTTCATGTCATATCACATACAACATTCTGCAGTTGCTTAAAAAAAATTTAGAGGCCATTTAAAATTCGACAGAAACTGGATTTCGTAGTTTTAAGTTTCGGCGTAGTTTCGGTTTTGTAATCTAACAAATATCATTTAAATCTCTATCTTGACTCTAATACCACTGTAGGGTTCTCTAGGGCGGCAGCAAGGTTTCGGGAGGTATCGTCCATGCCAATTTCAAAAATTTGCCGTTCTAAAGAACCATAACCCTAGAATCTTAACTAGAGATTTAGACGAAACATTATGTAAACATCTTTATATCTAAGTGAATAAGGAATACAACCTTTGTAGACCGGTCCTTCACTTCTAAAGCTCCGTGTAGTAGTCCCTTCGCTCCAAGTAGTGAACACCCGAACTCTAGTAAGGGTTCACATGAAGAAATGAACAAGTTTGCTCGATGTCTTCGAGGCCGAAAATGATCTACGTCGAGGAGACTCAAGCTCATACTACCTCTTCACTAATGGCAGATTAGTGAAGCAAACACCCTAAGAAAAATGACTAATATAGTAGAGGATGATGAAGTAGGAAACGGGCTCACTTTAGATTTAATTTTCTCACAATATTTTCTCACTTAGAGAAAAGCTAGCAAGCTTTTTCTCAATGAAGAAGAAGAAGAAGTGATCAAGAGAATGAACTCATGAGGTGAGAATAGCAACCATGGGTGAGTTAGTGTCATACACTAACTCATGTAGAGATTAAACCATGGCTAATAATAATGGTTAGGTTAATAAATATCTACAAGTAAAACAAAACTAGTGGACTAAGTCAAAGATGCTTCAAGCTTCTCCAAGCTTCCAAGCATGACAATTTCCAACTAATATTGAATTACTTTAAATAAATAAAACCTCACATTATTATATGTATGGTGTGAGTCTCATACACCCATGTAGCATGTGGCATCTAGTATGACACAAAAGATGTACATTAATATATATCACATATATACTAAGTGTACACTAGTGAGAAAAAGAAAACTTAAGTGAGCTAATATTAGTTAATGTTAATTAATATATCACATATATAAATATACATTAAATCATTAAATCAACACTTGATTTAATAATCCGGCTATATCATATACAACCGACTAATGTCAAATGTAACAACCTATCAAATCTACACATGATCCGATAACCCGGCTATATCACACACAACCGACCGATATCACATATCGCGAGAATAGAATGCGGTATCACATATACGCATTAATCTCGGTCCCACACATATCACATATGTCCTCCTACTTCATTTCGCATGAACCAGGAAACCTCTGTGTAGAACTCTAAAGACTCGTCAATACGCCGACAGTAGGTGATGATCATATCAAACACCCACAAGCCGCAAGCGGTCTGCTAAACGTAACGATCACCCGGGTATTGAGCGATCAGAATATCAACAAGCAAACCAACTCATACTCCTGTGAATCCAATCAGTAACACTACCGTATAGTCTGGTCTCTTCGTCAGATATGTCGCATATCACAGCCTACGGGTGGTATAACGTTAGACCTCAATAGCCTGATAAGTCATGCCGATGCAAGGTCCATAACAGTTCAAGAAACTACTGATAACACTTACTAGTAAATCTCAGCAACCCTCGCCAGGGATTTCCAGTTATGGCCAATCGAGCATAGCACAACATCAACTCCCAATACCGGGAGAGGCGAATCACCTCCTATCGCTCATTGCCTCCATGTGACTCGGGATTGTACCCAAAAACTACCTTTTTTCACGATCTCTTGACCGTGGTATGGTGGAAAACAAAGCACAATGGGAATCACACAAGACTCTATGACGATCTCGGGTCGACAAACTAACCTGTACCAGTGTCACCAGAGAACTGCTATCTGACGATAGATATAATACCATCTAGGCCGTTCAGTGTACCCAGTCTCCACTGAGCACCTGTATAGCAACTTTGATGTCAAACACCAATGGATGTAGGATCATCCATCGCCCATCATATGGGTCAAGATGCGTATATGCTAGTCTACTATGGAATATCGATGCCCTGTCTCGATACACCCTCAACTAGGAACAATTATAGGGTGTACTTGTGGACTACACTTTGCCCCACTAGTATGATCTCCATCATAGTCCTGGTAGTCAAGTACACATCCTAAGGGTTTTATCAACATGTGAGAGCAAGACAGCATCACTTATACAAGTCAACATGTTAAGAAAAGAGAAACCAGATAGCATACTATCATGTCGAGCAAGAAAGTCCTCCCTATATATATCCAAGCATCCATTATAATATACATCTCATGTACAATAATGTCCTCTAGGGCATAGATATAACTAATACCCTTAACCATATTGCATCGTAGCAATACATCGCGCTGAGGAGCTAGATGGATCTGCATCGATCTGACCCCTTAAACCCAGGTCTTCTCTTAGAAAGGGAACCCGGGGATCGTCGGTAGCGAACAAATTCTGGCACGCTCGGAAGGAAAAATATAGTTGGCTTCTATGCCGTGTTGATCGCCCGTAGATTATGTATGACAGGTTACTTTTCTTGCCATTGGGCAATTTAGGGACTTGGGTATATATATATTAGTTTAAAGTCATCTCGGACATGGATATTAGTTTAAAGTCATCTCGGAAATGAGTATTAGTTTAAACTTATCGCGGACATTTTAGGAATTTGTGCCATGGATAGACAATATGGTTTAGTTGAATTCAATGTCATAAAGGTAGCCCGTCAATAGTATACGATAACCAGATTTAAGCTAAACATAGAGTTGTTTTGGTATTGGGTGCAGTTGACTTTAATGTCATATGTTGTTGGCTTCTATGCCACGATAGTCTCTCGTGGATCGTATATGACAAATTATAAGAAATTTCCATATGTCAATAGGAGGGGTTGGTATATTTGACTTCCATGTTGTTGGCTATAGTGCGCTCAAGTCAATTATTGTAATCGCAGGCACGCGATTGTGATGATTTAGGGAGGACCTATATGGATAGAACAGTCTTACTCGAGATGATAGTATGCTATCTGGTTTGTCTCTATTATCATGTACATGCATTATGTGGTATTACAGATCACTATTACATCTTGATAGAGCCCGTAGGATTCATTCTTGATTACCGGCATAATGATGGCGATCATATACGTGGGAGCTGGGTGGTCTATAAGCACATCCTTAAATGTCCCTAGTCGAGAGAGTATCGAGACTGGGCATTGATACTCCAGAGTAAACTAGTGTATACTTTTCGAGACCACGACGAGGGGCGGTGGCCGGTCTCACAAGCCATTGGTGTCAGTTAGTCACCTAAGATAGTATACAGGTGCTCATTGGGTTATGAGTACACTGGACGGACTCGCCGGGAACATGGTAGTTGGTATTATACCTATTGTCAGATAGCAGTTCCTAGGTGACATGAGTACAGGTTAGTCTGTCAACCTGAGATCGTCATTTTTTTCGTGTGAGTTCCCACCGTGCTTTGATTACTACCCTACCATGGCTCAAAGGAGTCGTGCAAACAGGTTTTAGTTGGGTACAGTCCCGAGCCACATGGAGGCGGTGAGCGGATCGTCGGGGATTCGTCTCTCCCGGTATTGGGGGTTGATATCGCACGGTGCACGGGTGGCCATCACCATAAATCCTTGGCCAAGGTAGACGTGAATTACTGATTTGGATCAGTAGTTTCTCAGTGGGTGATAGGCTTCATACCAACACAAAATATCGCGTTATTATGGGTCTGACTTTATCCATCCCCCTAGACCCGATATGCGATATTCTTATACGAATAGACCGGACTGTATGGAGATTGTCATGGACAGGCTCAGTAGGGGTTCGGATGAGTTTGCTCGTCGGCCTTCCTTTCGCTCAATACCTGGGTAGCCGTTAAGTACAGCTAGTGTCGCTGACGTGCTTGTGGTTAAACCCACTGCCAGCGTATTGACGAGTCTTTAGAGTCCCACACAGAGGGTTTCCCTAGTTCTGGTAAAACGATGTAGTAGCCGTATTGGATACGTGCACGGTTCTGATCGATCGATTGTACTATATACCCGGACTTTCGATCGGACAGTTGATAATACTAGCCGGCTCGGGATTGAGCCAGATTATTAAATCAGGTATTGATTTAATAATTTGCGTTTATGTATTTTGATATGTATATTCTAGTATTATGTTCTTTGTGTTATTTTATCTCTTTGGGTATTCGTATTTCGGTACGAATACAGGTATGTATATACAGTAGAATGTAATCCGTATTTATACGGAAAACATTCTAGAAGGCGGACACCTCATTTTGATTTTATCCATTTATTTTAAATGGGATATGAGGTAGAAAAAGGAGAGAGGGGAGTATGGTGAGAACCATGTTTCTATAGTTGCACAAATGAATTGTTTATTCATTTGTGCAAACTATTCAAGCATGGGTTGAATATTAAGATGGAAAATTGTGTTTTATAAAACACTTCTTCATGCTATTTTTTACACACTTGATGGATGAGATGAAAATATTGGATGGTTCATTCTCACATGAGATTTTTATTCTCCTCACCATTAGCTTCACTCCCTCTCTAGATTTTTTGAGCTTCCTCCGCCTTCATCTTCAACCTCCTATATACCCTCTCATGTGTTGAGAATCAAGAGAGGAGATAAGGCAGAGATACACTTAGAACACTCCACTACATCCTAGGCATTTTAGACTATCCATCTAGAATCTCTAGTTGCTTCACTTGATCTTTTATGTGGAGCTAGAGCCATGAGCTACACCCCTTGGGTGGATCATCTTCAACGGAGGAAGACCAGCGGCCAAGCTCGATCCAAAGGACCTCATGGAGCTAAGGGAGATGGTGGATGACCGAAGGACATGGTTCGTTCGGTATAACACTCTATCATAGTAGTTAGACACCTTTAGATTGCTAGTTTCATGTTTGGATTCGATTCTAGGTAGTTGTTTCTAGTGCCAAGTTTTCTAAATGCTAAAATTTTTGTTCCACAATTGGCCATGGTAGATGGCCAGGGCGCTAGGAATCCCAACATGGTATCAGAGCTACCTAAACATTAGAAACTAGTAGTAGAAGAAGCATTAGTTTCAAAATCGAAAAACTCCGATTTCAAAACCCAATCTCTGTTTTGAAAATTTTTTGATCTCTGAAATTTTTTTAAACAAGTGCAGAGACAGTTTAGACATGAGTATGACACAGAATGAAAACGAGGCAATTCCATGCAAACTTGGCCGGCCACATCCTTAAACAAACCGGCATCACCTTTTCACTATTCACGTCAGGGCCTCTTTATCATCCAGTGTCTGGGGTTTTGTGAAATGGTATTTTTGGTCTTGTTTGTTTTCTCCAGATTTCATTTAGTGTTTTCTTTGCTTTGGGGGGAACTTAGAAAGTTTCAGAACTTGAGATTTTGCATCGTTGGTATCTGTGATGTGGTGTACGTGTTTTTCAAACGTTGTCTATTTGATATATGTCATTTAGACGGGGTTGCATATACTTGCTTATACTGCTGTGATGTTGATATCTATGATGGCTATGTTCGGATTGTCATGTGGGATAGCTTCTTATGCAATGGTAGTAGTACAGTTCAGATTCATTTGTATATTTATTATTGCGGGGTGAGCGTCCGACATGTGGACAGTCGTCTCTACCAAATTGTATATTCTTTTATTAGGGCACGACCGGGTTGAGGTCGATGTCGCCTTTGTATATATACTTTTTCTTTTCTGTACTAGGATTACCCCGCGTGGAGTGCTCGAATAGCCGGGTTCTAGAGGGCAACGGGCTCGCATCTCATGGCATTGAGACAGAGGGGGCCTTACTCTAGAATTGGCGGGCTATTCGCCGCACTCGTAGGGGGTATAGGATGACCCACGGTGGAGCGCTCAAGTTACCGGTTTCCGTGAAGTGCTGGGTGGCCCATTCACTTTGTTGATTGGGGTTGCCTCACTTCTGGGATTGGCAGGTAACTTGCCGCGCTCGTAGGGGTCCATGTTTTCATTGCACAGGCTATCCACACGACCGGGGAACGTCGGGTTTCATTTGCGGCTCAAAGGAAACCCTGGGCTCCTAGATTATCCATTATTCTGTGTTGCTTATCGCTCTTCTGTGATGTTGCTTATATCATGCATGGGACGAATGATATATATATTTATATATACTAGTAGATGTGGTATATGTTTTGCATCCGTGCTAGTCAATCTTCCGCTCTGCCGTTAGTTAAGTAACTTAACGGTGCATGACGGGGCCCCGTGGCGAATGCGGATGTAAGATACGTACGTTGTATTTTTGTTCTTTTCTGGCGTGATATGGATTAATTGATGAGACTGAATTAATTTTGATTAATGCAAGGAAAAAAAAACCTAAATGATGTTGTTGGAACCAAGTTTTTAAAAACTGACATTACAGACGTTTCCTTTTGCTTTGCACAATGGTATTCGGTTATGAATATCCAGCACCTCATTCGACGAGTAAAGAGCCGAGATCCCTTTATCGGGAGTGACCTCTTGAGCAAAAGTTTATGACCTTGTAATAACTTCACTATAATTGATTCTTTTGCTTTGCATCGTGGTATTCAGTTAGGAATATCATGCACCTCATTCGATGAAGAAAGAGCCGAGATCCCTTCACAGGGAGTGACCTCTTTAGCAAAAGTTTGTGTCACTATATATTTGTAAAAACATTCAGGTTCCTTCAACGATATCATGTTCATTACGTTAAAGGTTTTTCGCCAAAAACCAGCCATAGCCCTCCATCGTTTCTTACAAGTATCACCTAGTATTCATGCTATGTATGTTGGCCTACGTCAAGGCATAGTGAATGGTAGCTGGGTAATGCTTGTTTGCTGCATGGATATGCTATTATTTAGGACAGTCGTACAGTTATTTTGGCCTACGTCAAGGATTTGTATGGGTGGGTCTAAGTTAATCCAGGGTAATGACGGGTTGAACTTGACTAATGACTTATGATATGTTAGCCTATGTCAAGGTCATAAGTGTTAGGGGAAAATATTACATCGGGAGTTTCAGACATACAGGAAACTTACCAGGCATGCGCATACCTACTGGAGTGTGGTGACTTGAGTGGCTCAGGTTATCATGCGATGATAGTTGGATCCTGATTCCCACTGATGAGTAGGTATTACTCCTCGGGTGATTTTCAGATGATCCCGACTAATTTTCCTTTTAGGGTTTGAAGGAGAATTCGAGAAAACAGTGGGAGCCACCCTGATTAGATAAAGTAATTAACCAATCTAATCTAGGTTAGAGTGCACGCTGAGTGTTTCTTTCCTCTCTCTCTTTGACAACGACCATGACCCGACCCTAAACTAAAACTCATGAACCAAGTTAACCGAACTTTCTTAAAACACTTTGGCTTTTGGATTGTCATTTAGTCGCATATACCATTTCCACTCCTACATCCCCTTTTCATTTCTCCAGAACACTCCGTATCACTACGAAGATCCACATTTCTTGGATATTCCATCGTATAGTTACATACGAACTCGAAGAAACTTGTTTCAGTTCGAGGATGGATTCCGGATCTGGAGAAATTGAATATGATTATTCGGTTGTCTTTTCTCTTTACCTTCTCTCAGGTTGCGAGGGCTCCTAATATTAGGAGAGTACACCTATTGCGCTTATTGGATAGTCCTCTTCCAAACCATAGGCCGGTGCCGAAAGGTAGGGACGGAAGAAAACCAATTAGCCTGAGTGTAGATTACAAAAGGTAATAAGTAAAGATATAGAAAGGGATTGGGGTAAGGGCAAAGGAAATTGCGACTACTATCATTCATGACGAAGCCGCGTATACCCTTTGTCACGACCTGAAATGGCATGTGACTGGCACTTGAATCATATGAAGTCTATAGGACCCCATCTAATTCAAGTAAGCCAAAATCCCAGAAATCTAAACTATTTGAAAGAAGGAAGTGAAGGAAAACTTGTTTTAAAGTTTGCATATAATCACTTTGAAAAGTCGTAGTAAAACTTTTTAAAACATCAAGTCTTTTCCGAAAATTTCGGCAGAGTCCTTTGTAAATACTGGCCCCAAACGGGTACAAACATGAATAATATGAATAAAGGCATCCTCAAGCGGAAGCTAATTCTTCGCAATTGGTGGTCACAACCACGCAAGTAATATATATACAACGCCGAAGGGCGAGGATCAAAACTCAGAAGAAAACCAATAACCTCCAGAAAACCATAATAATACAGCGCGTGACTCTATGGTCGAAAGAATAAACAACTGGTCTCTAGGTCTATCAATACACAAGTCTGGTTGATGGAGTTTACTAGATACAACTGAAATAAATACATGTACAATGGTGGTCACGATGCAAGTGAGTCCACCTACCAAAGCAATCACTCGGAAAGAAGCAGTATGCCAGCAAAGCTGCCAAGGTAACCTGTACGGCAAAACCTGCAAGAAACTGTGGCACAACGGGGGTGAGTTGCCAACTCGTGATTAGAAAACATTACCGAGCAGAAATCGCATATATGACTCGATCTTAGGTCATACGGTAATATATATCCTCAATATATAAACATGTACCATCTATACATAAATGTAATATCAAGTGCTCGTGTCAGTGCCTCAGGTTGCAACATAAACAATATATGATGTATGAATGCATCAAAATGAAAACAGAATACATCATGAATGAGAAAACTATTTTCTTAATATAGTGAGATTTCTGTATATTTAAATCGAGGTATCATCAATGAAATCAGCATAAAATCCGTGTCCAGCATCGACACAAAACATATATCCAAATATTCAATATCTTAGGCTCCGGCAATCCGGACTGGCCCATATCATAAAATCTCAATACCTCAAGTCTCAATATCTCGGGCTCCGGCTATCCGTAATGGCCCTTGGGTTCCGGCTATCCGGACTGACACCTCATCAAATCTCACGACTACGTCGGTATCCTACAGATATCCGCCGTATCATAAATAACCGGTCTGTAGTGCTCCCCTGCCAGGCTCAACGCCATCATCTGCGGTCATCTTGCCCCGGGGTACAACACCGGGTCTACCATGCACCCACAAACGGTTCCTCCTCCTCCTCGAATCGGGTGTATGCTCAAGAGCCGAGAAAATTCATGGTGTACATATCTCATATCATATAACGAGAAAACCACACTTTTTATCTTTTGAAAATGATAAATGAGTTTATAAAATCTTGCGGTTTCTCTAAATCCAGAAATCTCATGGAAAATCCGAAGATCCAAAATGAAGAGTCAATAATAGTGAATACCGGGCTCCGGCAATCCGGACTTGCCTATAATATCACATGGCAAATGAATATATAATACACATGAAATATCACAGTAAATAAAAGCAATATCTAAATTAGCATATAAAGGCATGCGCACTCGTACTATGTTGAAACTATCAGCTAGCAATTTATACTAACGGAGTAGTATTTTCTAATGTGTACGTGACATAACAATTACCGATGATGATGTGTGTGAGCCGGAAAGCAGGTGTACGTGTAGCATACGCATCATCGGTTATGGTGCCGGTGTCCTGACAACATGGTATCATAATTACTAAAGTACACATTAAGCATGCAATGCGATGATGACAACATGAATATGCAGAGATGAATAGTAAATGCAACAATAAGGAATCTACATTAGATATACGAGTCATACAGTTTTTCATTTGAAATAACATGAATCGCGGTATTTAGGAAATAAGGGCTACGGTGTTTTTAAGAAAGATACGTCCTTTGAAATATCCGTAGTATCCCTTGGTCTGTCTTTAAATATTCACGATTCGTTGGTTTTGGAAAAAGTATGACTCGAGCCCAGTCTATCATCTACTAAGTAATTAAAGGACTGTTAGTGTATATGCCCTAGAGGCCATTACTGTATCATACTAGTTTGTATATTACTTAATAGAAGCTTGGGATATTCACAATTATATAGACAATCTTTCTCAAAATAGTAGTATGCTACTTGGTTTGTTTCTACTTTAATGTGTACATGTGTTTCTTTTAGTATATCACCTATACACATTAGTGGAGCCCTTAGGATCTTTGCTTGATTACCAGCATTGTGATGGCAGTCACACTCGTGGGGGCTGGGTAATCCACAAGCACATCCTTATGCAGGTCCCTAGTCGTAGGATTATCGAGACAGGGCATCGATACTCCGGAGTAGACTAGAGTATGCGCTTCTCATCCCAGCATGGGAGACGATCTGTCCCACAGCCGTCAGTACGTCATACTTGAGATAGTATGCGGGTGCTCATTAGGTTACGAGTACACTGGACAGGACTCGTCGGGAACTGTTTGTTGGTACTATACCTATCGTCAGTTATCATTTCTCAGGTGATATGAGTACAGCTTAGTCCGCTGACTTGACACTGTCACTTCGCCTCGAGTGTGTTCCTACTGTACTTTGATTACTACCCTACCACGGCTCAAAGGGGTCGTGCAAACTGGTAGTAGTTGGGTGCAGTCCTGAAGCACTTGGAGGCAGTGACGGTTAGACAGGATTCGTCTCTCCCGGTATTGGGGGTTGATATCGCGCTGTGTCTAGGAGAGCCATTACACAAAGTCCCTGTCCAGGGCAAGCGAGATATACTGGTAGGTTTCCAGTGTTATCTTAGGGTGTTCTGGGCTACACTCTGATACGACTTGTACCGCTATTAGGGGACTGACGTTTAACGCCCCCAGGCCCGCCATGCGATATTCTCAGACGAACAGACCAGACTGTACGCAGATTTTCACATTCAGGCTCAGTAGGAGTTCAGATGGGTTTCACCTCGTCCGTCTTCTTATCGGCATCTACCAGGGGGTCGTTACGCACAGCTAGTGCCGCTTGCGGTCTGTGGTTAAACCCACTGCCAGCGTAGTGTCGAGTCTTTAGAGTCCCACACAGAAAGCTATTCGCCTTTAGGCAAAAAGAGTAGAGGTCGCATGGTTTTGCGACAGGGTTCGGTCACATCCGTGCACTTGTGCACGTTTAGTGTCCGGGAAGTTATCACTAGCGGGCTTTGGTTTAAGCCAGATCCTAGTGTACGTTTTGGGATTGGTTTTATCTCATTTGTATTCATGTTCCTCGGAACGCGGATGCGGGTGTGTATGCACGGTTGACAGAGACAGAGGCAGAGGATTCTCATTAGGGTTGTTGACTGTTGACTTTTGCTAAACCCTAATGAGAATAAGAAATATGATTAATGATAATATTAATTAAGTATTATTGTGCCATGGTTGGGTTGAAAAGTTGACTTTGTTGACTTATTGACTTAGTTGGCCGGTTGACTAGGTTGGACTTGTTGACCATCATCATGACAATGGCTATCATTTCATGGCATTGACCTTTGCTTGCTTGTTTTGTTCACAAATTGCATTTAATGCATGAAATGATATTGCCATTTGATATGATAACAACCATCACATAATACACAATTATTATTATTTTGGATTATGAGAGCAAGGGTGGAAAAAGTCTTTCTGATTCTATCATTCTCATTCTCTCTCATCCTCAAGCTCTCCCTCTTCCTCTTGCTCTCTCTCTAGCTCAAGGAAACTCCCTATCATGAGCTGAGAACCATTTCCTTAGAGATAAAACCCAAAACACTTCTCTACTCATCCTAGTATACAAGGTCTAGCAAACCAAGTGTTCTAGTTTCCTCTAGATTGAGGTTGGAGCCAAAGGTAGAAGCTTTCAGGTGGATCCATTTTCGGCACAAGGAGACGATGAGGAGAGAACCATCCGACCACCACAAGGAGTCGAAGAGAAGGAGTTCAATTTAAGGTATAACCCCATAACCGAGTAGGTAAAACTCCTAGTTAGGTTGTTAGATAGTTGTTTAACAAATATCCGTATTTTGAGTCCATGTTATCCTCTAAAGAAAAATCGTTTTTCACCATTTCCGCAACCCCAAAGAACCGGGGACGGGTAACGTGGACTTATAGTGGTATCAGAGCCTAGTTAAACACTATCTAACATGTTAGCAAAGTAACTAGAAGTTCGATCGGAGAAAAATCCGCAAAACACCCCGAAAATATCAACTTTCTGTCGATTTTGTTTTTTGTTCAAAAAATAATAAATCATGTACTAAAAATCGGCTCAGGGTTTTTAAAGAACAAGCAAGAAAAATGGTCAACTAACTCGGTCAAAGCGCCGCCGAACCGCGGCCGCGTTGACTCGGTAGTTGGAAATTTTTCCTGCAGTGTGTTCAGTGAGGTGTTTTGGGATTTTTACAATATGTTTTTTCTGCCCAGATTTTCCAGAAAGCAAAATTTGTTTTTGGGGTTTAAAAATCCGTATTTTGATCGAACTTCTAAAGACTTTAGCTAACGGGTTATATCTGTGATTTGATATATGTATTGAACGTCTGCTAATCGCTATACGTCGGGGGTTATACATATCTGTGATCTGTAATGTTGATGGTATGTGTATATGGATTCATTGGATTGTCGCGGATGAATAGCCGGGGGGCTGTGAGATGAGAGTTTTCTTTTTCTTTCAATTCATGTAATTTGTAATTGATGTAATATTATTTATATGGCTGCACAACCGGGATAGGGTTGTAGCCGTCATTGTATAATTTCTTTTACTGTTTTTGCTCCTAGGATAGACCCAAGGTGGGATGCACAAACTACCGGGTACCTCAAAGTGCCGAGTGGCCTACTCACAGTGTTGAGGGAGGTTGCTTCGCTTCGGGTACTTGGCGGGTAGTTTGCTGCACCCGTAGGGGTCAAGGGTGGGGTCTTGGCTATTCATCGCAACCGTGTAATCCGCTCTTCGTTACAGGCTCGTACGGAATGTGGATTCCTAGTATATCCAATGTGTTCATCTGTGATCTGGAATGGCTATCATTGCATGTGACGAATGTGTATATCTATATATGATATCTATTTAGGCGTTGCTTATGTTTTGCATCAGCGCTAGTCCAGCCCCCGCTCTGTCGTTAGTTAAGTAACCTAACGGGTAATGACGGGGCCCCGTGGCGAATGCGGATGGCATAAGCGTACGTCATATTTTCGTTGTTTTCTGCAATGGTAGGATTAAATGATGGGACGTATTAAAATTAATGCAAGAAAATAAACCAAGTAAAAGTCGTTGGAACACTTTAAAAACCACTCGGTTCCTTTCAAAAACCAACTTTTAAATGCGGAGCTTGAACCACTCCTTTTAAAAGCTATCTCGTTCCATCGATTATATCAAGTTCACTATATTCACGGTTTCGCCAAAACCATTCGTAGCCCTCCATCATTTCAGTTAAATATTCGGTAGTATTCAAGCTATGTATTTTGACCTCACGCCAAGGCATAGTGATTGGTAGCTGCCAGATATTTATCTGTTGCATAGATAGAATGCGTTGGTTTGAGACAGTCGTACTGCCATTTTGGCCTACGTCAAGGGTAGGTACGGGTGGGTTCAAATTAACCTGGATAATGATGGGTAGAACTTGACGTGTGACTTATGACATTTTGACCTCACGCCAAGGTCATAAGAGCATGGGGCAAAAATCCACATCGGGAGTTTCAAAAGAAACTGAAACTTGCTAGCGCTGCATACCATTTGGAGTGTGATAATTCTGGTAGGATTCCTTCAGTTTTGTCACGCGATGATATTTGGATCCCGATCCTACTGTCAGTATATGCTACTCCTCCGGAACTTTCTCACTTAACGATCAATGCTATAAACCAAGTAGGTGTCTAGAAAGGTGTTAGCGGGGCTACGCCCACAGGGAAAAGAGGTTATTTAATTAAGGAACTTAGCGAAAGCGTTGGAAAACCTCCCTCGAAGTACCAACACTGGCCTGGCTGAACGGATAAGCAAGTATTGTACGGTGAGATTGATCCCGACTGATTCTTCCTTTTTAGTTTGAGGAGGGATTCGAGAGACAGTGGGAGCCATCCTGTTTAGACAAACTAAAAACCACTCTAAACTTGCTAGAGAATCATGCTAAAGTGTTTCTTCTCTCTCTCCTAATTGCAGCGACCAAACATCATGACTGGACTTAAGTTACTACTAGATAAAAACATACTGACAGGTCCAAACTAAAAAGATTGGCTCAGGAATGTCAAAATGGCAATCACTTATGACAAGTTGGGGTATCTCCTTACCACCAAAGCTCCCCCTGTCCCACGTCCCAAAACCAGCGTCGCGGATAAGGAAATCCGTAAAACCTGGGAAATCGACTGCGCGACAAGTGCCTCGTGCTTGCCTCTATAGACAATGAACATCAGAGGAGGCACGAGAATATGGACCTTGAATCCATATTTCTCCATACAAAAGAACTGTATGGAGAGCAATCCCGTATCGCCAGATACGAAGTCTCGAAAAAGTTTTTTTCGGCGAGATTGGCCGTCGGATCATCGGTAGCGGAACACGTGCTTAAGATGATTGGCTTCATTGAGGAGCTCACGGACCTTGTGTAACACCTTAGAACGTGTTTGTAGCTAATTATATTTTAATGTATGGTTTTTAATAAAAAAAAGTTTACCAAATTGGTTTTTAATTATTTTATCTTATTTAATGAATATTTTATTAGATTTTTCCTAGGCTTGCACACACTTGTGCATGTTAACTAGGGTGCTAATTTGGAGGTTAATCATGATTAGCAATCATGGTTAGCTAACCATTTTCCTTTAAGCTAGTTTTATTAATTGTTTAGGTGTTATGAGTTTTTAAGTGTGCATGGTTGTTTAAATGAAAGGGGTTTTAATAAAAATAAAAAGGGTTTTTATTTTGGCTTCTTGTTGACTTTGAGAGAGAGAGGGCATGGGGCAATATGGCTTGTGCCATGCCCATTAAATGAAGTGAGAGAGAGTGAGAAGAGGGGGGGTGTTCGAACTCCTCTCATTCTCATCCTCACTCTCATTTCCTTGTTCTCTCACTCTCACACACACACACACACACACACACTCACACACTCACCTGCATCAGCAGAAGCAGCAGCCCCAGCAGCAGCAACACAATAGCAACATCAGTAGTAGCACAGGCAGCAGCAGCAATACAAGGAGCAATTGCAGCAGCTCATCTCCTCTTTCCTCTTCTTCTCCTGCTCTCTAGGGTTCTACAGGGTATATTTATGAACCCAATCCCCTAGTTGCTTAGCTTATGCGTTAATTGGTGTCGGTTTGTGTTAATTAGGTGTTTTGTGCTAATAAATGGTGAATTATATGGAATGTTGATTAAGTGGTGATTGTGTTAGTTAACCTAGCCTATTTAAGTGTTGTTAAGGTCAGCTTAACTGAGAATTGACCCAAATTTCACTAAAATACCATAGGATTTGCTTTTTTTGCAAAATTAGCATTTTTAAGCGATATTATGGCATTTTGTAATCTGCTTTTGACCCGGACCCTTCAGGATAAAATTGAGGATACTGGAGCATGCTCATTAGGTCTAGAACACACCATCAGAACACGAGCCCCTATCTCCAAACCCAGGCCGCATATTTATTAGGTTTGGCCGCAATTTGCGGCCAAGTAGGGGGTAAGGGTGTTGGGGTCTTGGCTAGGGTTGTCTGCAGTGTTGTCTAGTGTTTTGGCATGTCTAGTTTTGTAAGATTTGATCTGTAGGAAAATCTGGGATCAAATACCGTATTTCTAGTTCGTTGTGTTCGCGCGATACGCACGATACGTGAGTGAGTTCTGCGATCCAGCGTGTCGCGGTAGTTTTAGACGCGTATACACACGTTTTAGCGTATCGTGCACACGTGCGTTTAGTTCGCGACGCGAGTTTCTCGTTCGGGTTTGATATCGCGTTTTGCGGAACATTTGGCTTATATATGATTTCCATGTCTTATTTGCAGGTTTGCAGGCGGGGACAACGGATACTGCTACAGGGGGGAACAGAAGGTAGGATTCACCTAGCGTGGAGCGTAGGTGAGTACATTTAACATCTACAGGGGAATCGTCCGCCTGACGTTATGCGTCTGGGCTAGAATTCTATTACTTGTCGCATATTCTATGTCATTGTTAGAATTGCGCATTTACCTTATTTCCTTGATATAGTTGTACTGTGACTAGCAGCCGTAGGACACTGCACATATTATTGACGGTTCATGTTGCACGAGCACGGATTGTATGCTACACACACACCGTCAATAATTGCCATATCACACACAAACCATTATAGACATTATATTGCTTAGTTAGGGACTTTACGACATCGATTCGTATTGCTTATCACACATGACATCTAGCTTGTCGGTATACCTATAGTGTATCATACCATTAGTGATAGGTACGTATACACCTTACGATACAGCTACAGGTATACCTTGCTCATATTTTACTTATACCCCGGGGGTATACGACATCAGTTCTTATAGGTAGATACCTATACATTGCTACACCTGTATGTTACACACATATTCAGTTGCAGTTACATATTTACCTTTACTGATGTTACTTAGCTGTACCTTATTGGTTTCGCATACATCTGGTTTAAGCTACAAATTCTCATTTATATGCTCGCATTTCAGATTTATCGCATAAATTTATTCCTGGATTTGCGCACTGTTTATTTGGATTTTATATGATGATTTCTGGATTTGGGAACCGCGGGAGTTCATGAAATTATGCATACATTGAAAAACCCGGTTTCCTTGATATGATATTTGCGCAGCCACCATGAGATTTATCGGTTCTGATTATATATTCTATACGAGGTGTGGTTGCCGTATGAGGGTACATGGTGGGGCCCGGTATGGTTCCCCTCGGCAAGATGATCGATGGACTTTGCCGATTGAGCCTGGAGGCGGGCGAGTACCTACCGGTGACAGTACTAATGACTCGGCGGGGATCATGGAGATACCGTTGGGAGTCATGCACGTATGCATACGTCGAAAGGCGAGGGTCAGAGCTAGGCACTCGTGCTTTCGGGATAGCGAATGATACGTACCTATCAGGATTTCTGTGTCGAAGCTTGGCACATTGTTTTCATGATATTTTCTTTAAATACCTTTGTATATATTATAGGGGATTTAGCCGTTGTTATATATACTCTTACACCAATATTAGTGGAATGGGACGCTAATATATGTGTATTGACCCCATCATATTTATTTCTGCAAATATATACCTTTAGGATGTTAGAATTCTACTTGAGTTTTGATTTGGGATATTAGGTGATTCATTGAGATTGGATATTGGACATACATATGGGATTACTGATTTGTACATTCGGGATATAGGAGATTACTCGATATTGTACATTGAGGAGACGTGAGACTTATATGATGTGAGAGCCCAACGTGGGGGCTGATTTGAGGAATTGGGATTTGAGTGTCTTGATGGATTGTGATCCTACCACGATGACAGGATTCCGTGGGATGACATATTTCACTCCATACCTCATACCTTTTCATTTATGCACTGTTCCATGTATTAGGAGTACCTGTTAGTGTACCCTTCATGATTGCTGCATATTTACATTCTCATATCCCTATTGCATGGTTATTGCATACTACTGTCATGTTACTATTGCTTCACATATTGATTGTACCTGCTAGTGTACTTTCCATTATTCTGCATTCACATGACATGTTACTACTGTAATTTTATATCTTAGATTCATGTTGTACGTACATTCCTGCGATTATCTGCATATGTTATTTACTATTCACGAGTTGGCAATTCACCCCCGTTGTGCCACAGGTGTTACAGGTTGTTCCCTAGAGTAGTCGAGGCAGGCTATTCAGCTATTCAGCTATTATCTTTTGCTACAGATACCGCATCGGCTCACAGTATACTATTTTGCTTAGGTGGGTTGGATGATTATCTGTATTTCATATTGTACATTCGTTGTATCTTGTACTCTCTATCTACTATTATGTTGTTGGCTTAGAAACTTGGTGAGGGCGATATTGTATATTATTTGTGGATTTATTGTCTTTTATATACAGATTTCTCTCTATTGTCTTTATGTCTTCGCTACGGCGTCGTATATTTGTGTTGTATTCATCTTGGCTAGTTTTTACAAAAGGGGGTGTTGCCAAAATTTTAAAGAAAGAAAGTAGGACTTTTAAAGAATTTGGGTTGCGATTTCAAATGTTTCAAATACTTTTATTATCTTTTCCGTATTTTCTTGGTTTAGATTTCTGGGTTTTGGCTTTCTTTTACTGCGTTACGTCTTTAGGCGTTGCGTAGTATTAGGGTCGTCACGTGCCAATTTCGAGTCGTGACAAAGTTGGTATCAGAGCACTAGGTTTTACCTTTCGGAGTGTAGGATGACCTTAGTATGATGGAGTAGGTAGCTTAAGCAGAGTAACGTAGTGTGTGTATGTCTGCAGCATACCCACGATGCGGTACTTCACCTAAAGTGACCTAAGTACAAATTGCTTGAAATTCCTTCCTTGATATCCTTGTGATTCGATTTCCTTATCCTTATCGAATCTTATCTATTGATAGCCTTGCCGCCGATGACTATGGGGACTCAGAGTGATGCAGCGAGGGCCGATGTCAGAGTTGGCTCGGGTGAGACGAGTACTGACCAGGATGGCACTCTAGTTGCACAGGTGCAGACGGATCAGCCTACGACATATACTATTGATAGGCTTTTGGCAGAGATGCAGGACTTCCGCCAGACGATGAGTTCATTGGTTGATGTCGTTCGGGAGCTATGACAGGAGGTTGTCACCCCTGTTACTCAGTTTTCACTTACGATCAGCATGCAGCAGTCCGTCACCTACATAGCACCAGTGGTTGCAGCTCCAGTTGACGAGGCACATATTCCAGAGACTCTAAGAGTTCCAGGACAATGGAGGACTCATACCAGTGTACCAGCCCAGAGACAGAGGTTTAGTCATCGAGACAGATTCCGTGGCCGTCGCGGGAGTAGCATAGGCTTAGGACGAGGACAGTCGTTCGGCTCTCATCCCCAGGATGGTCAACAGTCAGCGCGTGGATGTTTTCGATGCGGAAGCCTTCAGCACTTCGTCAGGGATTGTTCCTTAGCACCTCGTCATGATCGTTTTCAGAGATGCCGTGGACGTGGAAGGTTCGCTCGGCGGGCTCAGTCTACCAGAGGAGTTCAGCCAGTTGCGGGTAGAGGGCAGACACAGGAGTTTGCTTCTACTCATCGGGACGTGCAGGCGTCCAATGCAGAGTTTTCAGGTATCCTTAGTTCGCATATTCTTTTGATGTACTCGCTTGTTTTTCATTCTTGTATCGTGTTAGGTAGATTAGCCGTTTGTTGTGTTAACTTCTGTCAGTGATTCTTTTGTTGTGTGACACGTATTTCAGTTGTGTGCCAATTGGATAGGAGATAGAGATTCGTCCATCATTTTGATCCTTCTTGAGATGTTGGATTTGACGTTCTCCTGGGCACGGACTGGTCAGCTACGTGCTAGGCGTCTGTGGACTACAGTAAGGAAACAGTCAGGAATTGTTTTCCCGGCAAGTAAGTTTTTGTTGTGCAGGTGGATAGTTGTGCCGCCTCTCACAGCTTGAATTCAGCCTTTTTCGCTAGTCGGCTTCTGAGGAGATGTCGTGGATTCTTGGCATTCATTCGTGATGCCGTAGCCACAGAGGGTTGTTGGACCGGTGTTCCTTTCGTGCGAGAGTTTTCCGACGTTGTTCCGGATGAGCCGGCGAAGCTTAGGGAGCTTAACGATCGGCTGCAGAGTTGTAATTTAGGGAGTTTTGTGCGTCTGTGTGTTTCGCATTAGGAAGCTCCTATTTCTGTTCGTCGAGGAGAAAGACGGCAGTTTGAGGTTGTGTATCGACGGATTGTTAATTGAACCGGCTTACGGTGCGGATAGGTATCCTTCACCTCGCATTGACGATTTCTTCGATCAGCTCTAGAGTGCGAGGCATTTTCTAAGTTTGTTTGGGATCAGGTCATCATTATTGAGGATTCAGAGTGATGGCATTCCGAAGACGGCCTTATGCGTGCTACGGGCTTTGTGTGTCTTAGTGAGTCGTTGGATTCACTGATGCCCTAGCAGCATTCGTAGATGTGATGAACCAGATTTCTTCAGGCCGTTCCTCGATCAGTTATTGTTGTGTTATTATGACATTCTGGTCTATTTAATGTGTCTTGAGGAACAGGAGTAGCACTTGAGGATTTGTTATGCAGATACTGGGAGAGCACCAGCAGTTGCTAGATTCTTGGAGTGTTTCTTCAGGCTTGTTTTGTGTTGACTCCTAGGTCTTGTAGTCACGGGAGACGGTTTCGTATGGTTCCGAGGGAGATCGTGGTCGTACAGCTTAGGCCCAGACTTGTGTGCAGGACGGAGATCCGCAGATTTTTGGGCTTAGCAGGTTTTACCGCCGTTTCGTGCAGGATTACTAGAGTAGTGCTGCACCGTCGACTGAATTGACCGGAAGGGAGGTTTCTTTTCTTTGGACTGAGGCATGTGTGCGGAGTTTTCGGAAGTTGGAGATTCGGTTAACAACTGCATCGGTTCTTTCTTTGCATTTGGTTCGGGCGACCTTGTTTTTTAACAGTAATGTTTCGTGAGTGGGGCTCGAGTGTGGACTGAGGTGACACTATAGAGTTATCGCTTTTGCTTCCCTATATTTAAAGGAAGTACGAGAAGGATATTCCACTCATGATCTGGAGATGGCTGCGGTGGTTTTGCGTTGGAGATTTGGAGACACTACTCGTTCGGAAGTCGTGTCAGATTTTCACGGACCACCAGAGCTTAATATACATCTTCCTGCAGCGGATTTTGATTGTTGTGATAGTCTTCTGCAGATTTACAGTTCTTGTGTGATCGTTGAGTACAGCTTAAGTTCGTCTCTACGGAGGGGACAGCTTGCTCATGTCCGCGCCCGACCACTTTTCTTAAATCGCTTTCGCGAGACACTGCCCGCCGATGCTCATTCGTGAGAGATACTTGAGCATACTCGGCTGGGTAATGATTCGGAGTCCTTGATTTTTGACAATGGTGTGCTAAGTTAGGGACGCGTTTTTTTACCTGATATTATCAGGTAGAGACGTGAAATCCTAGAGCAGGCACATCTGTCAACTCTCTATATTCATTCAAGTTCCACCAACATTGACGTGACTTGTGAGATAGTTACGGGTGGACAGGGATGTAAGGAGAAGTTCATGGTTCATTTCAAGGTGTCTGTCTTGTTGTGTGCTTAAGTCGAGCATCTGAGGCCGGCTGGAGAGTTGCAACCTTTTACCGTTCTGAAGTAGGAGTGGGAGCAGATCTTCATGAATTTCGTTATGGTTTCTACCCAGGGTTAGTCAGGGTGTGACTCCATTCGGATTCTTGTGGTCCGGTTTTACTCAGTTTGCTCAGTTGTTCTTTGTTGTGCGTTTGGGTTTTTGTTGTCGGCAGTTGGGGGTCGTCATTCGCCATCGTTAGGGTTCTCCTTCGATAGCTGTTATCAGGAGACACTCCAATTGGCAACTTTTAGGTTTGGAGGTTAGGTCGTGTAGATCACCAGTCCGTTGTTTTCTGACTCTGCGTAAGTAGGATTTTGGACCCCAGCTATGTCTAGAGACTTCGGAGATGGTCCAGTTGTGTGAGGTCAGGATGGAAATTGTCCATTGCGAACTGAGGTCTTGTGCCGACTGTGTTGGTCATAGACTCGAGTTCGCAGGGACAGATCATGTATTCCTACGGACTTTTCCAATGAATTACGTGTTGGATTTTGGGAAGCTTGTCCCAGGATTTAGGTTCTTCTGAGATCCTATAAGCGAATTAGTTTCGTTGCCTTTAATTTGGCACTTCTGCCCAGATTATTGAGTTTTCACCCCGTATTCCTTGTGATGATACTTTACAATTACCTTCTTGACCTTTCTCACATGATTTAGAACCAGGCCATTTAGCTTGACGCGATCTTTCGTTCACCAACAGCCAATGGTATTAATGGCTCGGCAGATGGAGGAACATCGGTCAAGGGTCTTGCTATCTGTGAAGTGTTTTCTTGGACGTAGCTGTATAGTGAGATAGTCACTTGGGAGGCTGCGAGCGAGATTTGAGAGTTGTAATCTTCTCTTTGAAGGTACGCGTAACAGTATATTTTTAAATTCGGGGACGAATTTCTTTTAAGGGGGGAAGATTGTAACACCTTAGAACTTGTTTGTAGCTAATTATATTTTAATGTATGGTTTTTAATAAAAAAAAAGTTTGCCAAATTGGTTTTTAATTATTTTATCTTATTTAATGAATATTTTATTAGATTTTTCCTAGGCTTGCACACACTTGTGCATGTTAACTAGGGTGCTAATTTGGAGGTTAATCATGATTAGCAATCATGGTTAGCTAACCATTTTCCTTTAAGCTAGTTTTATTAATTGTTTAGGTGTTATGAGTTTTTAAGTGTGCATGGTTGTTTAAATGAAAGGGGTTTTAATAAAAATAAAAAGGGTTTTTATTTTGGCTTCTTGTTGACTTTGACAGAGAGAGGGCATGGGGCAATATGGCTTGTGCCATGCCCATTAAATGAAGTGAGAGAGAGTGAGAAGAGGGGGGTGTTCGAATTCCTCTCATTCTCATCCTCACTCTCATTTCCTTGTTCTCTCACTCACACACACACACAAACACACACACACACACACACACACACACACACACTCACCTGCATCAGCAGAAGCAGCAGCCCCAGCAGCAGCAACACAATAGCAACATCAGCAGCAGACAGCATCAGCAGTAGTACAGGCAGCAGCAGCAACACAAGGAGCAATTGCAGCAGCTCATCTCCTCTTTCCTCTTCTTCACCTGCTCTCTAAGGTTCTACAGGGTATATTTCTGAACCCAATCCCTAGTTGCTTAGCTTATGTGTTAATTGGTGTCGGTTTGTGTTAATTAGGTGTTTTGTGCTAATAAATGGTGAATTATATGGAATGTTGATTAAGTGGTGATTGTGTTAGTTAACCTAGCCAATTTAAGTGTTGTTAAGGTCACCTTAACTGAGAATTGACCCAGATTTCACTAAAATACCATAGGGTTTGCTTTTTGTGCAAAATTAGCGTTTTTAAGCGATATTATGGCATTTTGTAATCTGCTTTTGACCCGGACCCTTCAGGGTAAAATTGAGGATACTGGAGCATGCTCATTAGGTCTAGAACACACCACCAGAACACGAGCCCCTATCTCCAAACCCAGGCCGCAGATTTATTAGGTTTGGCCGCAATTTGCGGCCAAGTAGGGGGCAAGGGTGTTGGGGTCTTGGCTAGGGTTGTCTGCAGTGTTGTCTTGTGTTTTGGCATGTATAGTTTTGTAAGATTTGACCTGTAGGAAAATCTGGGATCAAATACCGTATTTCTAGTTTGTTGTGTTTGCGCGATACGCGCGATACGTGAGTGAGTTCGGCGATCCAGCGTGTCGTGGTAGTTTTAGACGCGTATACACACGTTTTAGCGTATCGTGCACACACGCGTTTAGTTCGCGACGCGAGTTTCTCGTTTGGGTTCGATATCGCATTTTGCGGAATATTTGGCTTATATATGATTTCCATGTCTTATTTGCAGGTTTGCAGGCGGGGACCACGGACACTGCTACAGGGGGGAGCAGATGGTAGTATTCACCTAGCGTGGAGCGTAGGTGAGTAGATTTAACATCTACAGGGGAATCGCCAGCATGGCGTTATGTGTCTGGACTAGAATTCAATTACTTGTCGCATATTATACGTCATTGTTAGAATTGCGCCTTTAACTTATTTCCTTGATATAGTTGTACTGTGACTAGCAGCCGTAGGACACTGCACATATTATTGACGGTTCATGTTGCACGAGCGCAGATTGTATGCTACACACACACCGTCAATAATTGCCATGTCACACACAAACCATTATAGACATTATATTTTTTACTTAGGGACTTTATGACATCGATTCGTATTGCTTATCACACATGACATCTAGCTTGTCGGTATACTTATAGTGTATCATACCATTAGTGATAGGTACATATACACCTTACGATACAGCTACAGGTATACCTTGCTCATATTTTACTTATACCCCGGGGGTATACGACATCAGTTCTTATAGGTAGATACCTATACATTGCTACACCTGTATGTTACACACATATTCAGTTGCAGTTACATATTTACCTTTACTGATGTTACTTAGCTGTACCTTATTGGTTTCGCATACATCTGGTTTGAGCTACATATTCTCATTTATATGCTTGCATTTCAGATATATCGCATAAATTTATTCCTGGATTTGCGCATTGTTTATTTGGATTTTACATGATGATTTCTGGATTTGGGAACGGCGGGTGTTCATGAAATTATGCATACATTGAAAAACCCGGTTTCCTTGATATGATATTTGCGCGGCCACCATGAGATTTATCGGTTCTGATTATATACTCCATACGAGGTGTGGTTGCCGTATGAGGATACATGGTGGGGCCCGGTAAGGTTCCCCCCGGCAAGATGATCGATGGACTTTGCCGATTGAGCCTGGAGGCGGGCGAGTACCTACCGGTGACAGTACTAATGACTCGGCGGGGATCATGGAGATACCGTTGGGAGTCATGCACGTATGCATACGTCGAAAGGCGAGGGTCAGAGCTATGCACTCGTGCTTTCGGGATAGCGTATGATACGTACCTATCAGGATTTCTGTGTCATTGCTTGGCACATTGTTTTCATGATATTTTCTTTAAACACCTTTGTATATATAACAGGGGATTTAGCCGTTGTTATATATACCCTTACACCAATATTAGTGGAATGAGACTCTAATATATGTGTATTGACCCCCATCATATTTATTTCTGCAAATATATACCTTTAGGATGTTAGAATTCTACTTGAGTTTTGATTTGGATATTAGGTGATTCATTGAGATTGGATATTGGACATACATATGGGATTACTGATTTGTACATTCGGGATATAGGAGATTACTCGATATTGTACATTGAGGAGACGTGAGACTTATGTGATGTGAGAGCCCAACGTGGGGGCTGATTTGAGGAATTGGGATTTGAGTGTCTTGATGGATTGTGATCCTACCACGATGACAGGATTCCGTGGTATGACATATTTCACTCCATACCTCATATCTTTTCATTTATGCACTGTTCCATGTATTAGGGGTATCTGTTAGTGTACCCTTCATGATTGCTCCATATTTACATTCTCATATCCCTATTGCATGGTTATTGCATACTACTGTCATGTTACTATTGCTTCATATATTGATTGTACCTGCTAGTGTACTTTCCATTATTCTGCATTCACATGACATGTTACTATTGTAATTGTATATCTTAGATTCATGCTGTACATACATTCCTGCGATTATCTGCATATGTTATTTACTATTCACGAGTTGGCAACTCACCCCCGTTGTGCCACAGGTGTTACAGGTTGTTCCCTAGAGTAGTCGAGGTAGGCTATTCAGCTATTCAGCTATCATCTTTTGCTACAGATACTGCATCGGCTCACAGTATACTATGTTGCTTAGATGGGTTGGATGATTATCTGTATTTCATATTGTACATTCGTTGTATCTTGTACTCTCTATCTACTATTATATTGTTGGCTTAGAGACTTGGTGAGGACGATATTGTATATTATTTATGGATTTGTTGTCTTTTATATACAGCTTTCTCTCTATTGTCTTTATTTCTTCGCTACGGCATCGTATATTTGTGTTGTATTCATCTTGGCTAGTTTTTACAAAAGGGGGTTTTGCCAAAATTTTAAGGAAAGAAAGTAGGACTTTTAAAGAATTTGGGTTGCGATTTCAAATGTTTCGAATACTTTTATTATCTTTTCCGTATTTTCTTGGTTTAGATTTCTGGGTTTTGGCTTTCTTTTACTGCGTTACGTCTTTAGGCGTTGCGTAGTATTAGGGCCGTCACGTGCCAATTTCGGGTCGTGACACCTTGGGACCACGTTAGAGAACGAGCTCTACACGGACTTGATTCTCCAGTCCCTTCCTTCCACTTACGCCCAGTTTATCCTGAACTTCAACTTGCAAGAAAAAGAAGTTGAACTTTCAGAACTCCTCGACATGCTGAGGAGTGCAGAGGGCACCCTACAGAAAGGTACGGAAACATCCACTTTGTTTGTAGGAGGATCTTCCTCTTCTAGGTCCAAGGAGAAAGATAAGGGAAAGAAGAAGAAAACCCCCACCAAACCAAGGGGCGGTGTTAGTAAAGTGGATACGAAGGGAAAGGTAAAGGCAACAAAGCTAGCGGGAAAGCTTGTGGGGAAGGAAGAGTGCTTTTACTGTCACAATAGTGGACACTGGAAAAAGGATTGCAGGGCTTGGAAGGCCAGAAACCAGGACCCGAAGCAAGTTGCGGCTTCGGCTTCAAGTGTGTATGTTATTGAAAACTGTCTATCATTAAACTCTACTTCCTGGGTATTGGATACCGGATCAGGATCTCATATCTGTAATTCTTTGCAGGCACTGAGAAAGCGTAGGGTTTTGAAGGAAGGTGATATGACCCTCAGAGTTGCAAACGGAGCTGGCATGGATGCTGAGTCCGTGGGGGACTATCACCTGGGATTGTCAGATGGACACGTTTTGGTTTTGCGTGATTGTTATTTTGTACCCAATGCAACTTGTAATATCATATCTGTATCTTTATTAACTAAATAAGGTTATGAATTTGCATTTGTAAGCAATGTTGTAAACATTCACCTTAATCAAGTTTTGATTGGGTCAGGTACATTAAGCAATGGTATATATGTATTAAACCAACCACATATTTTCAATGTCCAGAATACACACAAAAGAAAGTCTCCGGAAATAAGTCAGGCTTTCTTATGGCATTGTAGACTGGGTCACATCAATGAGGGAAGGTTGGCGAAGTTACATACATAAGGATATTTGGATCCATTCGAATATCAATCATATGCAACTTGTCAATCCTGTCTCAAAGGAAAGATGACAAAGACTCCGTTCACTGGACACGGAGTAAGAGCGAGCGAGCTCTTGGGATTCGTACACAGCGACGTGTGCGGTCCAATGTCTACGCATGCGCGAAGTGGTTATTCTTACTTCATTACTTTTACGGATGACTTTTCAAGGTACGGATATGTTTTCTTAATGAAACATAAATCCGAAGCCTTTGGAAAATTCCAGGAATATAAGAATGAAGTAGAAAAACAAACAGGCAAAAGTATCAAGACACTGAGATCTGATCGAGGTGGTGAATACTTAAGTGCCGAGTTCCTGGATTACTTAAAAGAGAATGGAATTCTCTCTCAGCTTACTCCTCCGTACACTCCGCAACATAACGGTGTATCGGAGAGACGGAACCGAACCCTATTAGACATGGTACGGTCCATAATGAGTAACGCTGAGTTGCCGCGATCTGGAGATATGCGCTAGAATCAGCTGCATACCTTTTGAACCGAGTTCCAACTAAGACTGTACCTACCACACCATATGAGATATGGAGTGGGAAGAAACCCTATTTTCAATATCTGAAGATTTGGGGATGTCCAGCTTTTGTCAAAAAGAAGCATGCGGACAAACTCGAGGCACGCTCAGTACTGTGCAAGTTTGTGGGATATCCAAAGAACTCCAGGGGGTATCTTTTCTATTACGCAGAGGAACAAAAGGTCTTTGTTTCTCGTAATGCCCACTTTCTGGAACACCAGTTCTTAGAAAAGGAAATAAGTGGGAGCGCAATAGAACTGAAAGAAATTCCAGAACCACAGACTAATACTGAAAGCTTAGTAGAACCAGAGGGTTCAAAAGAACAGGACATTCCTACGCCGCTCCGCAGGAGTAGTAGGCAGTCCCATCCGCCCGAGAGATACTATGGTTTTCTTATAGACGGGGATAGAGATGATTGCATCATTGATTATGATGAGCTGACTAGCTTCCAGCAGGCCATTCAGAGCATTGACTCGGTAAAATGGCTGGATGCAATGCGGACCGAAATGGAGTCCATGTACACCAACAAAGTATGGACTTTGGACGTTGCTCCAGATGGGGTAAAACCCGTAGGATGCAAATGGATCTTCAAGAGGAAGATTGGTGTAGATGGACAGGTTGAGACCTATAAGGCTAGACTTGTTGCAAAGGGTTTTCGTCAAAGACCTGGTTTAGACTATGACGAAACCTTTTCTCCAGTGGCTATGCTGAAATCCATTCGGATCCTTCTTGCCATTGCTGCCTTCCACGATTATGAGATTTGGCAGATGGACGTAAAGACCGCTTTTCTAAATGGAAATTTAGAGGAGTGTGTCTATATGGACCAGCCAGAGGGTTTCATTCAGAGTGGGAGCAGCGGAAAGGTGTGCAAGTTGCTTAAGTCCATTTATGGACTAAAGCAGGCATCGCGGAGTTGGAACATCTGTTTTGATGAGACGGTCAAAGAATTTGGCTTTATCAAATATCCAGATGAACCATGCATCTATAGTAGATTTGTAGCAAGAACTGTCGTATTCCTCGTATTATACGTGGATGACATTCTTTTGATAGGAAATGACATTCCTATGCTACAATCTGTCAAGGGGTTCCTCTCACACAGGTTCTCCATGAAAGACCTGGGTGATGCCACTTACATTCTGGGGATTCGGATCCATCGTGATAGATCCAAAAGGATGTTGGGACTTTCGCAGTCCAGGTACATCGACACCATACTGAAAAGATTCAGTATGGAAGATTCCAAGCACGGTAATCTACTGGCTTGTCACGGGATCACCCTCTCCAAAGAGATGTCTCCCAAGACTGATTTGGAAAGGGATCGCATGCCTATTATACCCTACGCTTCTGCGGTAGGCTCTATAATGTATGCGATGTTGTGTGCCAGACCAGATGTAGCTTATGCACTAAGTGTGGTAAGCCGGTATCAGTCAAACCCTGGGGAGAAGCACTGGATCGCGGTAAAGAACATTCTCAAGTACCTGAGAAGGACTAAGGAGACGTTCTTAGTGTATGGCGGAAAAGACCTCCAGATCGAGGCCTTTGCTGACTCCAGCTTCCAGAGTGACAAGGATGATTCCAAGTCCATGTCGGGTTATGTCTCTACCCTTAATGGAGGGGCGGTGTGTTGGAAGATTTCCAAACAGGAAACCGTTGCTGACTCGACGATGGAAGCGGAATATATCGCTGCTGCAGATGCCGCAAAAGAAGCCGTCTGGATAAGGAAGTTCTTGACAGAACTTCAGGTGGTTCCGTCCATTGTTGATCCAATACCTCTGTATTGCGAAAACAATGGGGCTATAACTTTAGCGAAGGAACCCAGGTCCCATCAGAAGTCCATACATATCTTAAGGCGGTATCACCTGATCGGAGAGATCGTGGGTCGCCAGGAGATCGAGATTCGGAGAGTTGCTATGGAAGATAACACTGCTGATCCATTCACGGAGGCCTTACCCTAGACTCAGTTCGAGCGGCTGATCGAGATGATAGGTCTTCGATACGCCAGTACATGGCCTTAGTGCAAGTGGGAGATTGTTAGTGTATATGCCCTAGAGGCCATTACTGTATCATACTAGTTTGTATATTACTTAATGGAAGCTTGGGATTTTCACAGTTATATAGACAATCTTGCTCAAAATAGTAGTATGCTACTTGGTTTGTTTCTACTTTAATGTGTACATGTATTTCTTTTAGTATATCACCTATACACATTAGTGGAGCCTTTAGGATCTTTACTTGATTACCAGCGTTGTGATGACAGTCACACTCGTGGGGGCTGGGTAATCCAAAAGCACATCCCTATGCAGGTCCCTAGTCGTAGGACTATCGAGACAGGGCATCGATACTCCGGAGTAGACTAGCGTATGCGCTTCTCATCCCAGCATGGGAGACAGTCTGTCCCACAGCCGTCAGTACGTCGTACTTGAGATAGTATGCAAGTGCTCGTTAGGTTACGAGTACACTGGACAGGACTCGTCGGGAAAAGTTGGTTGGTACTATACCTATCTGTTGGGGTAAAAATTTACATCCCGGTTGACCGAGTCAAAGTCAAGGTCAACCCCAAGCCAGGTGGGCCCAAGCCCAGGTCAAGCGGGCCCATGCCCAAGTCGAGCCCGCGGCCAGCCTCCCCATGCCAACAACAAGATCATGTAATAAATAATTTTTATGTAATTTTTTATACATGAATGTATGAAAAATGGGCATAAAGCCAATATCTTGTAAGCCCATGGCTTATGTGCAAAAATTAAATGGCACATGAGCCATGGGATGGGCAAAATGCCATTTTTGCAAAGCCCAAGGGGCTATATGTAAATATGTAAGCCTATAAAAGGTAACATGATGATGAATACAAAAATACTTTTCATTCTCTCCACAAAAATTTTAGATCTGAGATCTTTTGTGCCTCCTGCTCATTCTCCAAGGTTCTAAACCTTCTCATTTCTTTTGAATTATATCAAGAGTTTTACTCTTTCTTTTCAAAAACTAAGAAGTCTTCCACCACAAAACCCACAAAAGGGAACTTGGACCGACCATTAGATCTCAGAAAGGAGAGATTTTTAGATCTCACATCTCTTGATCATCAAGATCCAACCAACAGAGGAGGAAGAGGAAGAACCCCTTTCATCAACCAAAACATTTTAGGAGTTTAACTCCATATATTTACATAGATATATATATATATATATAATAAATATTTTCTTTCTGAAGCATAGCTTCTGGTTCTGGGACTAAAAGCCCCTTTGTCTCGCCAGCGCCCAACGCTCGAGTGCAAAATGCCCACGTGGCGCGCTAGAGCTCAGGCGCACTGCGCTCGAGCGCAAAGCGCCCATATGCCGACACGTGGCGCACTGCGCTCGAGCGCAAAGCGCCCATGTACCGACACGTGGCGCGCTTGCGCTCAGGCGCACTGCGCTCGAGCGCAAAGCGCCCACGTGCCGACACATGGCGCGCTGCGCTCAGGCGCACTGCAATCGAGCGCAAAGCGCCCACGTACCGACACGTGGCGCGCTTCGCACAGGCGCACTGCGCTCGAGCGCAAAGCGCCGACGAGCCGACACGTGGCGCGCTTGCGCTCAAGCGCACTGCGCTCAAGCGCACTGCGCTCAAGCGCAAAACGCCCATATGCCGACACGTGGCGCGCTTGCGCCTGAGCGCACAGCACCTAAGCGCACAACGCTCAAGGCGCTGGCCCCATGCATCCTTTGGATGCCTTTTCCCCCTCTTTCTTTTATATATCGTATATACACACATATATATATATACATATATGCATATATATGTTCACACACACATACACCACGACACTGTCCCTGTTAGAAAAAAAATTTCATGGCTCCCGATATATCCAAAAAACCCTTTCAAAACACAACACACGCACACCGCACATTGAGTTCGCATGACCAGTTTAACCCGTTAATCAGAGGTTCTCTCGCTCCAAAGGCGAGGGGTAATTAACGGCAGCTTAGTCCGCGGCTGCCCGAGATTCGGATCCCCACAATCATTAAACCCCGGCCTACCCTAGGCAGGGGGAATCTGTAGTACGCCTGACAAGCGCACGCGTATTCCCATCTCAATGGGGTGACGAAAAACACCCTACACTATCGTCGGTTATCAGTTCCCAGGTGACATGAGTACAGCTTAGTCCACTGACATGACACTGTCACTTCGCCTCGAGTGTGTTCCCACTGTAGTTTGATTACTACCCTACCACGGCTCAAAGGAGTCGTGCAAACAGGTAGTAGTTAGGTGCAGTCCCGAAGCACTTGGAGGCAGTGACGGTTAGACAGGATTCGTCTCTCCCGGTATTGGGGGTTGATATCGCGCTGTGTCTAGGAGAGCCATTAAACAAAGTCCCTAGCCAGGGCAAGCGAGATATACTGGTAGGTTTCCAGTGTTATCTCAGGGTGTTCTAGGCAACAATCCGACACGACTTGTACCGCTATTAGGGGACTGACGTTTACCGCCCTCTAGGTCCGCCATGCGATATTCTCAGACGAACAGACCGGACTGTACGCAGATTGTCACATTCAGGCTCAGTAGGAGTTCAGATGGGTTTCACCTCGTCCGTCTTCTTATCGGCATCTACCTGGGGGCCGTTACGCACAGCTAGTGCCGCTTGCGGTCTGTGGTTAAACCCACTGCCAGCGTAGTATCGAGTCTTTAGAGTCCCACACAGAAAGCTATTCGCCTTTAGGCAAAAAGAGTAGAGGTCACATGGTTTTGCGGCATGGTTCGGTCATATCCGTGCACTTGTGCACGTTTAGTGTCCGGGAAATTATCACTAGCGGGCTTTGGTTTAAGCCAGATCCTAGTGTACGTTTTGGGATTGATTTTATCTCGTTTGTATTCGTGTTCCTCGGAACGCGGATGCGGGTGTGTATGCACGGTTGACAGAGACAGAGGCAGAGGATTCTCATTAGGGTTGTTGACCGTTGACTTTTGCTAAACCCTAATGAGAATAAGAAATATGATTAATGATAATATTAATTAAGTATTATTGTGCCATGGTTGGGTTGAAAGGTTGATTTTGTTGACTTGTTGACTTAGTTGGCCGGTTGACTAGGTTGGACTTGTTGACCATCATTATGACAATGGCTATCATTTCATGGCATTGACCTTTGCTTGCTTGTTTTGTTCACATGCATTTAATGCATGAAATGATATTTCCATTTGATATGATAACAACCATCACATAATACTCAATTATTATTATTTTGGATTATGAGAGCAAGGGTGGAAAAAGTCTTTCTCATTCTATCATTCTCATTCTCTTTCATCCTCAAGCTCTCCCTCTTCCTCTTGCTCTCTCTCTAGCTCAAGGAAACTCCCTCTCATGAGTTGAGAACCATTTCCTTAGAGATAAAACCCAAAACACTTCTCTACTCATCCTAGTATACAAGGTCTAGCAAACCAAGTGTTCTAGTTTCCTCTAGATTGAGGTTGGAGCCAAAGGTAGAAGCTTTCAGGTGGATCCATCTTCGGCACAAGGAAACGACGAGGAGAGAACCATCCGACCACCACAAGGAGTCGAAGAGAAGGAGTTCAAGTTAAGGTATAACCCCTAACCGAGTAGGTAAAACTCCTAATTAGGTTGTTAGATAGTTATTTAACAAAGATCCGTATTTTGTGTCCATGTTACCCCCCAAAGAAAAATCGTTTTTCACCATTTCCGCAACCCCAAAGAACCGGAGAAGGGTAACGTGGACTTACAAGGACAAAGCAAAGAGACTAATCAACAGGGTTAGGAAAAACCACCAAAGTCTGAGTCGATAAATATATATAGTAGTCGGTGATCCCGCGTCTATAGCTTCATATACGATAAAAGTATAATACGACATCCTCGAATCATGAGTGCGGATCAATCATCATATTTATATCTCGTATGGTAAATCCATCGTTCGGCATCCCAAAATCGTACGGGTCGCCTAACACATATACATCAATGTCCGTATGGTATCATTATCAATATATCATGAACAGAGTACCGATCTAAGTCTAGTACATACCGATACCATCAACATATATCCGCGTGTTTATGAAAACACCACGCCCAACGATCCGCTATAATAATATGTCGTATCTCGTAACACGACCCAATCACATCACCAATCTCACGGCATCCAGCCCAATTACATCGACTCATCTCCAATATCATATACTATACTCAATATCCATGTATATGTATACATATATATATACACACATACTCACATACATATGTGTGTGTGTGTGTATATCCCCATATACGCATAAGAAAATAAAATGTATGCGTGTGTATGTGCGTGTGTATGTGCGCGTGTATGTAAACCTTATTCTAGGGTTCGCGACTAAGAAAATAACTAATGGCACTATCATCCAAATACACTAAATTTAACCCATAGTCACCTAAGCATTTCATGCAAGTATACACATCTCATAATATAACATATATATATATAATGCATCAAATGCTACGAATATGCGGGGGTGCTATACGCCGTCCACCCGACTTCCCCCTTAGATATATATCTACTCACCTGGATGCCTCGGCTTATCTGCTCCGATTTAAGCTCTGTCCTTATCGCACCACATCCGACGCCTCTGCACCCGATCCTAGAAACGTACACAAGTAAAAAGAGAATAAATATATAATTAGTCGCGGACACCACCAATACAAGTCAAACACGCGCACCAACAAAACGCACACACACTTGGTGCTCGAAACGCGTCGCGACAACGCCACAAACTACAACTAGGGTCACAATATATGAAAATCACAAATTCCAGTACCCACTCGTACCATTGTACATTCACCACACACTAAACATTATATGGAAAAGGTTGTAAATCACCAAAAGCTCAGAAATAAATCAAATCGTTTTACTTCCAAAAACCTAGTAAGCTACAATTTCCCGTATTAGCACAAATCTACATGTTTTAACAATTTTAGTGGCCGCAATGCTCACTAAATATCTTAATTAGGTCACATAAATATTAACTAGATTTTTCTCTCAATTATATTCATAATTTCTAAAAACCTAGTTTGCAAAATTAAGCAATTTGGACAAATTAATTGTAACAATTTACAATTTAACAAGTAAACTAGGTTTTGCATAATTTAAGATGTTAAACTATACATTGCAACTCCAACCAAGTGATCAAACCCTAACTAGAATTTCAAAACCCTCTCTTTAAATTTCATCTTGCAAAGCAAATTATACGAACCTCTAATTAAAATTAGATCTAAGCAAAAAATTAACAAGAAACACTTTGGAAGAAATTTTATACCTCAAGATCAAGAAATCAAACATGCAACATAGCCTCCCAAACTTTGCTTCTATGCTCCAAGATCCATACAAGAGTAACCAAGGAAAAATGGGTAAAGGTTGGATTTGGAGGTTGTGGGATTTTTTGTTTGGATTTTGTGGCCAAATTGATGAGTTTTGAGATGAATGAGGTTGGGGAAATTTGGGGCTGCTGCTGAAATGGGGAGCTCGGCCATGTGAGGAGAGAGGAGAGAGAGTGAGGTGAGAAAAATATCAAGTCAAGAAAACCCCTTAACACAAGTCAACAAGCCCATGCTTCATTTCCTTGCTAATTTCCTTTTCTATTGACTTTTAAAGTGGGATATGAGGTGAGAAATTGTTTAGGGCTGCCACCATGGGCTCGACCAGCATGTGAAAATGGGGAATTTGGGTGTGTGTGGGTGTATATAGAAAGTTCCAACTTAAGAAAAACCCCATTTTCACTCCTATTACTAATATCTTAATTAACTTATTTTCAGAACTTAAGCCTTTTTCTTTTATATTTTCTAAAACCATCTTAACAACTTCTTTTCATTTCAAAAATCACATGTTACACTTTGGTTTAATGTGTCATGATGTACAAAACTTGTATTAACCCATTCCAATTTGTAATCATCACTAATTAAATGTATTAGTAAAGGCTTAAATTAATATTTAAAATAATTAATTAAGGAAAATATTTTAGTAAACTGGTAATTTACACGTGCCTAAATAATTACCAAATACTAGCAATTACATAGCTAGAATAGGTATACTTAATTTTATGTTGAAAGATAATCATATCTTGGTTTTTACGAAAAACACCAGTTATTTTACCGATTATCCGAAATTTCACCTAAACGATTTTCAAAACGTTACAATCTTCCCCCTTAAAGAAATTCGATCCCCGAATTTAAATTAAAACTCCCCCAATACAATAACATTTCAGCAAAACACTCAAGTCGTCGGGGCTCCGACATCGTAAATACTTAAAACACATCTTAGCGTAATGCATGCGCATGAAAACGAGTATATAACTCAAAATCAAAACTCCGTCAAGCATCACACAATCATCGGAGTCATGGTGAAGATACCAATGTCAAGGTCCAATACGAAAACCAACATGATATACATCAAAACTATAACATATGCATAGTACGCATCGTTGTAAACTCGTCAAAATATCTGAAAGCAATGCATGCCAAACCTTTTTCGAGTCGCTGTGTGATGCGCGTATCACAGCACAAGTAGCGGACGTTTATTGTAAGAAAAATAACAATATATATCCTTTGTTTAACATATAAGTCCTGCCATTTTGAAAATAATTTAGAAGGGTTTCCTTTGTAACATATTTTGTGTCATCTCGGACACATAGGAAAATACTGAGACTATAGCTCCTTTTTGGAAATCCCTTCAAAAACTATCGATGTATGCAAAAACATATTCAGGTACTGTTCTCGGACTAGTCCTGCTCAGCTACTATACCAAATGGTAAATATCATAAAAACGTACCGCTCAAAAGAAATCGTACTCAATAGTACATGTAACAAAGCCATGTGCGTCTGGTGCACACCGAAATCGAAATCAATGAATGTGCCAAACATGTGCACAAAAACAAAATCTAAGTGCAATGGGTGTGCACGAAAACACCTGTCAAGGGCAACGAGTGTGCCTGACAACAAAATCAGGTGCATATGATATGCACGAAGAAATCCCGATTTAGTGCATCTAGTGTGCACCAAAATCGCACCAAGCGCGGCGAATATGCGTAAGAATCCAAATCAAGTAAGGTGCACGAAAACAAATATCGAATATCACAATCGAAATCGACGATATACAACAAAGCTCAATCCAAATCAGGTATACCGTGTTATATAATATCACAACCACGTGCATCAACGTGCACCAAATCAAATCAAAGTACTAAAAGTGCATGAAAACTACACCGAAGGCACAAGTCAAATCACATACATGCCATAGGAATGAAATCAAAATCAACTTTCTCGAACGAAATCAAATCGAAGTCGAGTGCAACTGTGGTGCACAAATTCTCAATCATGCAAATAAATCGCCCAACATACCGAAATCCAAAATAACGGACACGTGATATTCGAATCACCAAGTCGCAAATTGTAAACACTGTCATGGATATGTCCTTCCTTCAAAATCGAGAAGGTGTCGGTGCATCCAAAGCTAGCAGAGAAAGATATCCACTTGCCTCCTTTTCATGGCCTGGCGCCTTGTGCCCTTAGGCTCTCGTCTCTCACTGCGAATTGCCAGTTACATAACTCTTCAGCTCAATATGGAAATGATGACGGAAACAGTTCCACTCTGGCACATCCTCTAAAGATTTCTGGCCAACTATCATGGTCACTCATAACATGTCTCATCGATGATGCCGAATTCTGGCCTACTGGGTGTGCGTAATAAGACCGATCCTGTGTCCAAGTCTTCTCGCATAGTATCCCATCACATGATATCCGGACGACGTCGAACTTTTCAATCAATTCGTCAAAATCCCATAATTCCCCGAGAGCTAACGCTCGAGCACAGTTTAATAATATCTAATACATACCACAGTACCTATGGACCAGCCGTAGAAGGGCAAACCCAAGCCTCATTAATGGCACCGCGGAACTGCCACGAACCCTAAGGTTTCAAAGCATTCCCATGGTCATTATATCGAGTTAGGGTTTCATTCTTCTAGAGGGTCCACAGAATTACTTGCATGTTTTCCGAACACTTTAAACTTGGAAAAATGGGTTTCTGACATTCGATCGTTTTATCGACTCACAAAGTGCCTGTGTGAAGTCTCCTCTAACTGGAATCAATCAATCTGATGACCTCGTATCGGGGTATGCAAACGAACCACATGTTCTAGTCATTCATCCTCGGGTGACTAGCGATCTTCTATCATATCTCTAAGTATAAACTCGTGCTGCAATAGCTCCAAACATCTGGGGTGGTATCTTGTCAGTCGCAGCAACATTTGGCTCATTCTTCTGCACGCTAAACAGTGCCTCAATCAACAAGAATAACTATGCATTGACGGTCATCACATTCTACCCGGCCTCTATCAGTGGCCCAATCCTCTGGTGCTGATCTGCACGTTCGAGAAATCTTTGTAAAAGCAAACCATCAAACGCTCATGGTGCGAAGAACACAATAAAACGACACATCTATACAATCGTGTGTCACCGGAATACATCCTGGTCAGTCCTCGTCCAAGACGAGCTCGTGCTGACCACAACTCTAGCCGCAACTCTCTCTGCCTATGCAATCGTGGTAACAAAACCACCAACCGATATCGATGAGGACAGATCATAGGAATGAATATAGTACTGTGCAAAGAAATGTACATCCTGAGGCTTCTTAAGCAGAGTAGCGTATCGTAAGTATGCCGCGGAATATACACACGGTACGTCACTCTACTTAAGTCACCTACTCCATCAACCAAGGTCAACCTATGCGATGAAAGTTCGGGTTTAATACCCCCTCGACCAAGTCTAAGTTCCGTAAGGTCAAGCCTAGGTTCCGAATACAAATATACGTCCTAGACTCCGCATAGTCAAACATAGACTCGAACCAAGGTTAAACCTAACGCTCTGATACCAACTTTGTCACGACCCGAAATGGTACGTGACTGGTACTTGAATCATATGAAGTCTATAGGACCCCATCTAATTCAAGTAAGCCAAAATCCTAGAAATCTAAACCATTTGAAAGAAGGAAATGAAGGAAAACTTGTTTTAAAGTTTGCATATAATCACTTTGAAAAGTCGTAGTAAACCTTTTTAAAACTTTAAGTCTTTTCCGAAAATTTCGGCAGAGTCTCCTTTGTAAATACTGGCCCCAAATGGGTACAAAAATGAATAATATGAATAAAGGCATCCCAAGCGGGAGCTAGCTCTTCGCTAATTGTCGGTCACAACCACGCAAGCAATATAATATACAACGCCGAAGGGCGAGGATCAATACTCAGAAGAAAACCAATAACCTCCAAAAAACCATAATAATACAGCGCGTGACTCTATGGTCGAAAGAATAAACAACTGGTCTCTAGGTCTATCAATACACAAGTCTGGTTGATGGAGTTTACTAGATACAACTGAAATAAATACATGTACAATGGTGGTCACGATGCAAGTGAGTCCACCTACCAAAGCAATCACTCGGAAAGAAGCAGTGTGCCAGCAAAGCCGCCAAGGAAACCTGTACGGCAAAACCTGCAAGAAACTGTGGCACAACGGGGGTGAGTTGCCAACTCGTGAGTAGAAAACATCACCGAGCAGAAATCGCATGTATGACTCAATCCTAGGTCATACGGTAATTTATATCCTCAATATATAAACCTGTACCATCTACACATAAGTGTAATATCATGTGCTCGTGTCAGTGCCTCAGGTAGCAATATAACATATATATGATTTATGAATGCATCAAAATGAAAACATAATACATCATTGTTCCTGCCAAAAAAATTTCTGTGCAAAAAAGCCCAAGGTATCAAATGGCAGCGATACGTTTAAAAAAATGTGAACCGGTATTTTCCGGGCTGTATTTTGATAAACTCCCGAATGTGAAACAGCTAAATTCTGATGGAATCAAAAGCGTCTCAAAAAAGACTTCGATTTGATATATTATGGGCCTCATAATTCATCCAGGATCAAAAGTTATGAGCAAATATGCTATGCACGTGTAATCTAAGGAAGAAAATGCGAACCAGTATTTTCCGGGCTGTATTTCGACAAACTCCCGAACGAGAAACAGCTAAATTCTGTTGTTATCGAAAGTGTCTCAAAAAATCCTTCGATTTGATATATTATGAGCCTCATAATTCATCCGGGATCAAAAGTTATGAGGCATTACGTGCCCACACGTGACCGGGCATCACGTGCCCACGTGACCGGGCATCACGTGCAAACACGTGGCCATTTACTGGCAAAGCCTGTAGGCACTGAATAAAATAAATAATTGGAAATAATTAATCAGTGGGGTCATGTGTCAACACGTGATAGGCTCTTAAACCCTCTGAAACAATAGAATTAAATTCTAATTAAATAATTAATCAGTGGGGTCACGTGCCAACACGTGATGGGTTTCTGAGCCCTCTAAACAAATAGAATTAAATTCTAATTAATTGCTTAATCAGTGAGGTCACATGCTAACACGTGATAGACTCTTAAACCTTCTGAACTAATAGAATTAAATTCTAATTAAGGGAAATCAAAATCCTTAATATTTCCCTAAATCTTTACAAACAAAAAAGATTGTGCTCTGTAAAGTGGAGCACCGTTGGATTAAAAATCAAATGGTGATTAAAAATCACCAATTTTTAGAAAGATTCTATACAAGAAAATATTTCCCTGAAATTTGCCAGGAATAACAGACAAAATATCTTTTGGATTAAAAATCCAATGGTGAATAAAATTCACTGAGTGATCTAAAAGATCGTGTTGGTTACAAAAACAAAAAAAATCTTTCAATGAAAGATTGACTAAACAAATTGATTCTTTTCTTTCTCCTATAAATAGGAACCAAGAAAAGAAGAGAGGGGATTCTTTTTTTTGACATACAACAACAGAGAGAAAAAAAGAAGAGAATTTAATTCTCCAGAGAGAAAAGAAGATTTCCTCAGAAGAGAAAGAAACCCTAGGTGAGAAAGGGAAAGAGATCATAAGCTCCACAAAACAAAAAGAGAATTTAATTCTCATATTAAGAGTTTTAACTCTTCTGAATTAGAACTTAGTTCTTCCTTTGGTTGAAGATCTACAGAAACAGATCTCCCCACAAGTTGAGAATTTAATTCTCATCGGGGAGATTCTGCCATGCAGATCCAAAACTTAGAGGAAGAATTGAGTTTAGGGAATTTAATTCCCCCAAATACTTAGGAATTTAATTCCTCCAACAAAAACAGGGTTTAACCCTTAAAGCAAGAACTTAGTTCTTCTTCATGGTTGAAGATCTACAGAAGCAAATCTCCCCATAAGTTGAGAATTTAAATCTCATCGGGGAGATTCTGCCATGCAGATCCAAAACTTAGAGGGAAAGTTGAGTTTAAAGAATTTAATTCTTCCATATACATAGGAATTTAATTCCTCTAAACAAAATTAGGGTTTAACCCTACCAAAGAATTTAATTCTTAAACAAGGGACTTAAAACTCTCCATGCACGTAAAAAGGATCAGTACCCAAATCTGATCACGTGGCAACACGTGACCCTCCCTTCAATGATCAGAAAAGAACGAACAAGGCTAGGTCACGTGTCCCCACGTGACCTTTAAACAGACTCCTCGAGATAAGAAAGAAAAAGCTTGGAGGCAATGCCTCACGTGCTCCCACGTGACCCTTAACAAACACCTCTTTAAAAAAGAGAAGATGAGAAAAACTGAAGGATTAAAACCCAATGCATGGGCGCCCTCACGTGTCCCCACGTGACCCCTAGCAAATCCCTTTAATATCCAATGCATGGATACCCATTACGTGCCCACACGTGATGGCCGTGAAGACTTAAGTGTTTAACACTTATTTGAATATTCTGAGAATAAAATAAAGGATGCTTAGCCCAATCCTAGGGCGCCTCATGTGTCCTCACGTGAGCGCTTCATCTTTTTAGTGTTTAACACTATTTTGAGCATTTCATCCCTAGAGTTTAACACTATACTAAATTCATCACTTGGGAACACGTGACCGCCAAATATGTGCCTGTGTTTAACACTATTTTCAAACCAGTCTTTGCCCAAATTGGCTAAGTCTTTCTAAAGCAAGACTTCCTTTTTGACTGAGCCTCAAATACACTTTTGTCTTCCAAAGTTGGTCATCTCATATGACATTTGAGTGCTCAGCACTCAATAAAAGACAAAATATGGTCAGAGCCCCAAACCCCTATTTAGCATTGGGGATGAACCCAGACAAATGTTCAACAGTCCAAACAAAGGTTCAAACCTAATTGGACTTAGCCCAAGTTGGGCATAAGTTCTCAGTTCAGATTTAACTGAGCCCATGTGCTCATAATCCAATTAATTGATCTTAGTCCCAAATTGGACTACAGATTTCCCAGTCAACATTGGTTCAAGGATACATCTCTTCGCTCCTTTGATATTTGTCGTTGTAATCCTTCAACGTCTTCAGAGTGGTGACGGGTCCCGATAACCAATCATTCCATGGACTGTGGGGTCCTTAAACTCATGGACTATGATGTCCGTAAACTTTATAAACTATGACGTCTTTAAACTACAGACTATGGGGTCCTTAAGCCCTTGGACTATGATGTCCTTAAACTCAGACTGTGGGGTCCTTAAGCCCATGGACTATGATGTCCTTAACCTCGGACTGTGGGGTCCTTAAGCCCATGGACTATGATGTCCTTAACCTTTGACCGCAAAGTCCCTAAACTAGAACAATAGAGCCCAAATGCTCTTTTGTTGGATCTAAATGATCCTGTTAAGTAGATCTTAGTCTAAAATTATACTAACGTATCCTTAAAAAATGGTTAAGTTGACCTTAGTCTAAAATTAGACTAACGTGTCCTTAACAAACCGTTAAGTTGATCTTAGTCTAAAATTAGACTAACGTATTCTTAACAAACGTTTAAGTTGATCTTAGTCTCAAAGGAGACTAATGTATCCTTAAACCCAAACCCAAACCCAAATCTAAGAAAAATATGGATTTGGACTAATCCATGCCCTACGGGCGACAACATAAATTAGTCTCCGTATACAATCCACGGGCAACCAAAAACAAAACAAACACACACGACACGAAGTGACCATCTGGAGAAGGAGAAAGTGGTTACCGCGATGCGGTAGCGTAATTAACTGCAGGGGCTTGCGCCTGCAGGAAAGAGCGTCCCCACAATAAAAAAAACCCTCAACGATGGGGAATCTGACGAAGTCTGCTACATCGGTCGCATCCGTTTAAACCTCCGATACATGGTGCCATAAATCAACTTAGCATCTTCAGAGAGGTGGACGGATAGCACCAATTAGCATCTGCCCCCAAATTCAGGCAAGACGAACCTACGCGGTCGTGTCTCTGTATTCGGCGGAGAACAGATTCTGGCACGCCCGGCGGGACCTTTTCCTCTTTCCACTCCACACTTCGTGTGTTGTGTTTCGCGAACGAATCGCGGTTTGCTATGGTTGCCCCTAGATTCGAGGTACTAAAATTGTTGTCTTGCTCCGTGCAGAAAACGGAAGATCAATGGCTTTCAACTGCACAAACTACAACAACTGCAACAACTCCCACTCTGTCCTTGCTGAAGGAGTGACTTATGGGCCTCAAGCGGCCCCCGTTTTCAAGATGCCAGTGGAACAGGTGATGCAAGCCACCACTGAGATGTTCTTTGGGACCATGTTCCCACCCATGAGCTTTAGCGCCCCACTGCCGTTGCAAGAAGCTCTGAAGAAGTCGGTCTTTGATCGGCTTACGACTACTGCGCCCCCTCTCAACGGCTCGTCCAGCTCCTATGCCTCATTCTTTGACAGACTGGGCCAAAGCTCATTTTAGCCCATGAAGAAGCCCGTGATACCAGAAAGGGTTATCGCTAAGCGGATAGCCTTTCCTGCTCATGAAGTCGTCAAGGCGGCTTCTCCTGCCAAAGGGCCAGTCTTCACAATACTGACTGTTTCAACTCCTGTTCCAGGCGAAATCGTTAAGGCTGCTTCCCTTGCTCAGAAGTCTGCCTTCGATAGGTTGGTTATCCCCACTCAGCGGACATCAGTCTTCAATAGGCTGACAACAACAATTTCTGACCAACACAGGGGGCATGAGGAAGTCAGCCCTACAGCTGAGACAATCCCAACGGCTCGACACGCTCGACGTCGCCACTGGTGCCGAGTAAGGAAGGCTGGGGGCAACTCTCCTTCTGGACTGACTCCGCCGGCTCCAACGGTGGAAATCGATGCTGCTGTTCCAACTGGGAACAGCTTTGAACCGCTATGGAGGGTGCGCAAAAACTCTCCGACTGCCGTGCTGAAGAGATCTCCTCCGCCCATGGAGAATGCTACAAAGGTGAAGCTAGAACAACCCCCTCAGCGGCTGTCCTCTAAAAGTTATAAAGTTTGGCGACAGGTTCAGGACTCGGTGATTGATCAAGATTACTCTCGCCGATAGAAAAATGTGAAAGTTCAGCGAGAAGAGGACCATCTTGTCAAGCCACAAAAGGCGACAGCTACTTGGGTGCCCACCGCAATGGCCCCCTCAACTTCGACCGCCCACAAGAGGAGAAGGCCGGAGAAAATCCCTAAGTCTGCGACGAATTGCAAGACCACCGAACCTAAACGCCCCAAGTCTGGGGGCATGGTGGTGCACACCATCTATATGGCATCCGGAAAAGAGGATAGCCGTATCTCCACAGGTCATCGACCGCTTATGTGATCAGTGACTAAGGCTCAGGAGCAGCAATAACAAAAGCTCCAAGAGATGCTAACAGCTATGGCCGCACTCACGGGACCGAAAGCAAGCCCGGAGACATCCTCGGAGCAGTGCCGTGAGCAGGAAACTGATGCCGAATTCCTTCGGAGAATTCTTGAGAAGAAGGACAAAGAGGCCGCGGAACAAGCAGCCAATATAAAACAAATGGCCCTTCTATTCCAAGATTGGTGGGCATGATGATCCAGCCAGACCCTCCAGCCGAAGATCCTCCAGTAATAATCGAAGATGAAAGAGGAGAGATATCGAATCCTCTATCGGCTCTGTCAACAGCCAAGGAGGAGACCATCTCAAAAGCCGCTCTGGATGATTACATCGCTCAGTAGATACGAGTTAATCAGGCGAATGAAGCGGCTGGACAAATTCTTAAGACTGGACGACCCTATCTGGGTTGGTATGACCAAATAAAGTACCTTCCAGGATACACGATCCCTAAATTCTATGTATATAAGGGGACGGGAAATCCACACCAGTACGTTGCTCAATTCAGAGCCTTGTGCGGTAATAATGGAGGTGACGATAAGCTACTGCTTCGCCAATTCGTTGGCAGCTTGTCGGAGACAGCATTCGAGTGGTATTCTGAACTCCCGAATGACTCTGTCAAAACATTTGCAGAGATGGAGCTGCTATTTACCCAACGTTTCGCGAGCGCTAGAGAACGTACCCCAATCACGGCACTGATCAACGTCAGGGTGAAGCCAGGCGAAACATGGGTCCAGTACGCGATATGGTGGCGGAATCTATGGTCGAAGTGCGAACAGCGCATCGAAGAAGTGCCTGCAGTAGGCATGTTCGTAGGAACCCTCGATCCGCAGGCAACCATATCCCAATTCATGATGTTCTTCAAGCCGGCCACCTTCCAGGCCTTGATTGACAAGCTGGCCCAAATGGACCAGATGGGCCATATGCCTTCCTCTTCAAAGACGGAGCCTTGGAATGAAAAGGGCAAAGGGAAAGCAACCTTCGTCGCCAACGCTCAACAAAAATCGAGTGGCCCAAGACCGGTTGTTCGCCAAAGCAACAAGCGGCAATCCCTCAATGAGAAGTTGAGACGTCCTTACTCGTTTCCCCGGGATAAAACAAGGAAACTGTTTGAACTGGCAGTGCGCAATGGGCTCATCACTCTACCCGAGTCGAGACACCCAACGCGTCCGAATGACGTCAACGATCCTAATTACTGCCCCTACCACCGAGTATTGGGCCATCCAATCGAAGATTGCTACGTCTTCAAAAACTGGGTTGAAGACCAATACCAACAGAGCAAGTTCGCGCTATCCGAAAACTGGAAGGTGAATCCGCCACAACAGCACACTCCTAAAAGGGTGGACACACCGGGGGCATCATGCTCTTTTATAGAAGAAGCTCCATGGGAGGTCGCTCTTTCAGCCAATACGAAAAGAATGCTGAAGGATCTTCACACATGCCCGGCAATCAGGTGGAAAAGCCCGCTAGAGCCTGAGATCATTGAGGGAATGCTAAAACCACGCCCGATGCCGAGAATTGGTAGTGATGGTCAAAACGCTCAGGCCCACCCGTCAAAGTCTTCAAAGAAGAAGAAAAAGCCCGTGAAGCCTGATGACAAGCGCACGGATCTGCAAAAGCATATTGACGAGCTGGAGGAATATAACCAGAAGGCGCGGACCCCGGTCACACTCCAAGAATTTCTCAACAATATCCTTGAGAGAGGAGATAACGACAATAACGACGGGGATGACTCGTCAGAAGAATCTGAGGACTATGTGGCAAGTTGCCACATGGTCTCTCATTCGGCGTTAACTAACGAAGAAGCTCGCTTGGCGATAGAAGACAGCATAAAAGAGCTAGGGGCAGGATCGAAGCCAAAACCCTTGGAACTGTCTGACGAGATGATCGACTTGCTACTGAACGAAACCCGTCAGAAAAGCTAAGCCAATCGAGAGCGCAAACTGGCTATATTCAAAAAAACCAAACGTCGACGACTGAATGAAAAGGTCGAGGCGCCCCAACAGGATCGAAGCATCCCTATCGTCAGCAAAAGCAAGCTTAAAGTAAGGAAATGATTCGCTAGAGCCCTGTCAATAGGAATGAAGTTACCCTCTTTCAGAGGAAATTCCCCTGGCAGTATACATCTTGATGAAGCGGACATACATCCTAACTTCTGCTTATAACATCAGAGGATTGCACACCCTACCGAGGAGTGCATAACCTTTAAAAACTGGTGGCAGGGATATGTTGTCCACCGACAACACATTCAACGAGTGAAGCGTAAGGCTCGTCGGGAACAGAAAAGCACGACAGATGAGCGCAAAAGAGCTGCTGGCAACTGTCACATAGTCGACACCAAGGAATCGCAAGTTATCACCTTTGGAAGCGACTCATACAAAGAAATCGCCCTCAGACCTCTCTTCAAGGAATCCACCTCCGACACAAAAGATGCGAAGAATTGCGAGAAAATCTATCCGCGTAATCGTACGTTGCCCGAAAAATCTCGGACCTATGAACAAATGACCGAAACGTCGTTAAACTAATACAAACCTGCGGCGTTCCCAGGCTGACGTGGTAAAAAAAAACGGTACGTCCATAAGCGAGATGGGCACGGATGAAAACCCGAAAGGGCTCCGTGAGTAAAAACAGCAGGACTACCGGCGGGTTTGTGAAAACCCAAAAGGGCGCAATCTCGTTAAAAGACACTTGCAAGGTCCTCTCGACCCTGTAAGGAGAAAATACCTGCGTGAGATCCTTACGACTCACAAGGGAACAACACACTTAGGAATCCCCACGATTCCTAAGGAGAAAACACACTAACGAGATCCTCACGACTCGTAAGGAGAATTCCTCTTTGAGACCCTCATGGCTCATAGGATTCAAAAGCCTTAAGTTATAGGGATCTGAACCTGTTCTTAAGCCATCACAACCCACAGACTGCCCTACAAGCGGTTCAATGTTGACCCTTGTATATAATCCACGGGTACGAATAAACACTTCCCTAACAGAGTCCCACCAGCGACTAGGGATATGCTCACACGGTGAACGACCCTTGTAAGTTCTCTCGACTTATAAGGAGAAAACACTCTTTTAAGATCCTTACGACTTATAAGAGAACATACACTTAAGAATCCTCACGATTTTTAAGGAGAAAACGCACCTACGAGATCCTCACGACTCGTAGGGAGAAACACCTTTATGAGACCCTTATAACTCATAAAGTCAAAAGCCTTAGTCGACAGGATCTTAACCCTGTTGGCTAAGCCACCTTTGTTCGAACCAACAATGGCAAATGATGATTTGCTCCTGGCAATGTCCCAGTGGTAGCGATGCTGATGCCTAAATCGGTATCGAATTCTAAGCCCTTTCAAGGAAAATGATGATTCGCTCCTGGCAATGTCCCAGTGGTAGCGATGCTGATGCCTAAATCGGTATTAAATTCCAAGCCCTTTCACGGCAAATGATGATTCGCCCCTGGCAATATTCCAATCGCAGCGATGCTGATGCTAAGATTGGCACCAGATCCCAAGTTCCATACTTGTGGCGAAAAGTCGACGAGCCAAAAATGCATATGAAATAGCCGAAATGATAGGGCAACTTGCAACAAAATCAACAATTAAAAATATTTGCATACAAAATACCCGAAATGGTTGGGCAACTCGCAATAAAAAAAAGCGAGTAAAAAGAAAAAATAGCCGAAATGATTGGGCACCGCCAAAAATAGCCGAAATGATTGGGCAATCGCGACTTTCGCGATATAAAAAGTTGAAATGATAGAGCATCGCTGAAAGAAATAAAAAAATTAAAGAATGAAACTTTTTGCCCTGCAGGTAAGTCCATACTGACCGCTGTACACAATCCATGGGCATAAACGAAAGGGAACCACATTTCCCCACCAGACCTTGTCAAAGGGAGAGTCAGATCTTGACGGCAACATCTGCATCCCAGGAGACCCCCAACGGCGTTCTTCCTCATTCCAGCAGGATACGGACACGACATCACCAATCGGAGACACGACAAAGTCCCCGGTTCCAAGACTCTACGGTTCACAGACAAGCTAGAGTCAACCAGACACCACAGAAAGCGGAAATACGTCGGCTAATGACCTCCGTCTCGGAAATACGTTATCTAATGACTCTGTCTCGGAAATAAGTCAACCAACCCCAGGGAAATCAGTATCCTTGGCAACCTCCTCGATTCAGGGAAATCAGCGTCCTTGACGAGAGCATCTCGATTCGCGTCGACCCGCAAAGAAATCAGCGTCTTTGCAGGAATACCTCGATTCGTCTCAACCCCAGGGAAATCAGTGTCCTTGGCAACCTCCTCGATTCAGGTAAATCAGCGTCCTTGACGAGAGCATCTCGATTTGCGTCGACCCGCCGAGAAATCAGCGTCTTTACAGGAATACCTCGATTCGTCTCAACCCCAGGGAAATCAGTGTCCTTGGCAACCTCCTCGATTCAAGGAAATCAGCATCCTTAACGAAAGCATCTCGATTCGCGTCGACCCGCAGAGAAATCGGCGTCTTTGCAAGAATACCTCGATTCGTCTCAACCCCATGGAAATCAGTGTCCTTGGCAACCTCCTCGATTCAGGGAAATCAGCGTCCTTGATGAGAGCATCTCGATTCGCGTCGACCCACAGAGTAATCCGCGTCTTTGCAGGAATATCTCGATTCGTCTCAACCCCAGGGAAATCAGTGTCCTTGGAAACCTCCTCGATTCATGGAAATCAGCGTCCTTGATTAGAGCATCTCGATTCGCGTTGACCCGCAAATAAATCAGCGTCTTTGCAGGAATACCTCGATTCGTCTCAACCCCAAGGAAATCAATGTCCTTGGCAACCTCCTCGATTCAGGGAAATCAGCGTCCTTGACGAGAGCATATCGATTCGCGTCGACCCGCAGAGAAATCAGCGTCTTTGCAGGAATATCTCGATTCGTCTTAACCCTAGGGAAATCAGTGTCCTTGGCAACCTCCTCGATTCAGAGAAATCAGCGTCCTTGACGAGAGATCTCAATTCGCGTCGACCCGCAGAGAAATCAGCTTCTTTGCATGAATACCTCGATTCGTCTCAACCCTAGGGAAATCAGTGTCCTTGGTAACCTCCTCGATTCAGGGAAATCAGCATCCTTAACGAGAGCATCTCGATTCGCGTCCACCCGCAGAGAAATCGGCGTCTTTGCAGGAATATACGACATCAGTAAAAAGGAGCCACAGCAGAGTCCCTTGTTCCAAGTCACGACGGCCGCATCTACAGCCTAGAGATCACCAACAGCGTTCCTCCTCATTCCAGCAGGGTTCAGACGTGACAATCAACCTTGGAGCCATGACAAAGTCCCTGTTCCAAATCTCGACGGTTCATAGACAATCTGGAGATCATCTCAACATTCGTCTCATTAAAACAGACGCAACATCAGCAAATCGGAGTCGTGGCAAAGTTCCCAGTTCCATGACTCGGCTATGCACAGACAACCGAGAGTCAACAAATCCTGGTCTCACGGAACACGGCTTATATCAATCCTGACCTCCTGGGAAGCGTCCAGAGCAAATCCTGGTCTCGTGGAATACGGCTAATGTCAATCCTGACCCCGTGGGAAGCGTCCAGAGCGGATCCTGGTCCTGTGGAACATGCCTAATGTCAATCCTGGCCCCGTGGGAAGCGCCTAGAGCAAATCCTAGTCCCGTGGAACACGGCTAATGTCAATCCTGACCCCGTTGGAAGTGTCCAGAGCAAATCCTGGTGCTGTGGAACACGGCTAATGTCAATCCTGACCCCGTGAGAAGTGTCCAGAGCGGATCCTGGTCCTGTGGAACACGGCTAATGTCAATCCTGACCCCGTGGGAAGCATCCAGAGCGGATCCTGGTCCTGTGGAACACGGCTAATGTCAATCCTGACCCCGTGGGAAGCATTCAGAGCATATCCTGGTCTCGCGGGATACGGCTAATGTCAATCCTGACCACGTGGGAAGCGCCCATAGAAAATCCTGGTCTTGTGGAACACGGCTAATGTCAATTCTGACCCCGTGGGAAGCGTCTAGAGAAAATCTGGTCTTTTAGAACACGGCTAATGTCAATCCTGACCCCGTAAGAAGCGTCCAGAGCGGATCTTGATCCTGTAGAACACGGCTAATGTCAATCCTGACCCCATGGGAAACGTCCAGAGCAACACCTGACTCCATGAAATGCGGATAAAGTCAACCCCCTGACCCCGTGAAATGCGGTTAAGGTCAACCCCTGACTCCGTGAAATGCGGATAAAGTCAACCCTCTGAACCCCGTGAAATGCGGATAAGGTCAACCCCTGACGTCGTGAAATGCGGATAAAGTCAACCCTCTGAACCCTGTGAAATGCGGATAAGGTCAACCCCTGACTTCGTGAAATGCAGATAAAGTCAACCCCCTGACCCCGTGAAATGCGGATAAGGTCAACCCCTAACTCCGTAAAATCGGATAAAATCAAACCCTGACTACGTGAAATGCGGATAAAGTCAACCCCTGACTCCGTGAAATGCGGATAAAATCAACCCTCGACTTCCCCGTCAAAGTAATTCTTTTATTCGGGAGAAAGTCAACTCATCAATCATTTACGTGTCCTCTCGACTCGTAAGGAAGAAAACTCTTTTGTGAGATCCTTACGACTCTCAAGAGAAATCACACTTAGGAATCCTCACGATTCCTAAGAAGAAAATACACCTACGAGATCCTCTCGACTCGTAGGGAGAAAAGTCTATGTGAGACACTCACGGCTCATAAAGTTGAAAAGTCTTAGGTGGCAGATCCTAACCCTGTCCCCCAAGCCATCACTGCCCTGCAAGAAGGTCAACATGGACTATCCACGGGCCACACTCTCCGAAGTCGAATATTGACGAGGAGGGAAACAACCACTTACGACTCCTCTCGACTTATAAGCAGGAAAATTCTCTTGTGAGATCCTTACGACTCTCAAGAGAAAGCACACTTAGGAATCCTCACGATTCCTAAGAAGAAAATACACCTACGAGATCCTCTCGACTCGTAAGGAGAAAAGTCTTTATGAGATCCTTACGGCTCATAAAGTTGAAAAGCCTTAGGCAACAGATCCTAACCCTGTTTCTTAAGCCATCGCTACCTTATAAAGAGTTCAAGATGAACTGTTATCTACCATCTATGGGCCACACTTGCCAAAACTACATGCCACTGAAATGGAGAAGTTACTCATGAGCATATAAACTACTTCACGCCAAAGTAAAACATAAAGAAATAGAAGGGTGCAGCTCATGGAGTTGAGGGTTTGGAACTATATCTTTTAATAGTCGAGATTTTAGTCAATGATAAATGACGACGCTTGTGTCTGCTCGTTATCTTCTTAGATCAAGATTCTGAAAGTTATATACCAACCCGAAAATGGTAATACGCTATGAATTACTCTGCACTATTTCACCCACGTATATACTTACGTGGGCAAAGTAGTGGGGGGAATTTGTTCCCACCAAAAAAAAATTTGCGCAAAAGAGCCCAAGGTATCAAATGGCAGCGATACATTTAAAATAATATGAACCAGTATTTTCCGGGCTGTATTTTGAAAAACTCCCGAATGTAAAACAGCTAAATTCTGATGGCATCGAAAGAGTCTTAAAAAAGACTTCGATTTGAAATATTATGGGTCTCATAATTCATCCGGGATCAAAAGTTATGAGCAAATATGCAATGCACGTGTAATCTAAGAAAGAAAATGCGAATCAGTATTTTCCGGGCTGTATTTTGACAAACTCCTGAATGAGAAAAAGCTAAATTCTGATAGTACCGAAAGTGTCTTGAAAAATCCTTCGATTTGATATATTATGGGCCTCATAATTCATCCGGGATCAAAAGTTATGAGGCATCACGTGCCCACACGTGACCGGGCATCACGTGCAGATACGTGACCATTTACAGGCAAAGCCTGTAGGCACTGAATAAAATAAATAATTGGAAATAATTAATCAGTGGGGTCACATGCCAACACGTGATGGGCTCTTAAACCCTCTGAAACAATAGAATTAAATTCTAATTAAATAATTAATCAATGGGGTCACGTGCCAACACGTGATGGGTTTCTGGGCCCTCTAAACCAATAGAATTAAATTCTAATTAATTACTTAATCAGTGAGGTCACGTGCTAACACGTGATAGACTCTTAAACCTTCTGAACTAATAGAATTAAATTCTAATTAAGGAAAATAAAAATCCCTAATATTTCTCTAAATCTTTCCAAACAAAAAGGATTGTGCTCTGTAAAGTGGAGCACCGTTGGATTAAAAATCCAATGGTGATTAAAAACCACCAATTTATAGAAAGATTCTATACAAGGAAAGATTTCCCTGAAATTTGCCAGGAATAACAGACAAAATATCTTTTGGATTAAAAATCCAATGGGGAATAAAATTCACTGAGTGATCTAAAAGATCATGTTGGTTACAAAAAAAATAAAAATCTTTCAATGAAAGAATGATTAAACAAATTGATTCTTTTCATTCTCCTATAAATAGGAACCAAGAGGAGAAGAGAGGGGATTCTTTTTTTTGGAGATACAACAACAGAGAGAGAAAAGAAGAGAATTTAATTCTGCAGAGAGAAAAGAAGATTTTCTCAGAAGAGAAAGAAACCCTAGGTGAGAAAAGGAAAGAGATCATAAGCTCCACAAAACAAAAAGAGAATTTATTTTTCAAATTGAGAGTTTAACTCTTCTGAATAAGAACTTAGTTCTTCATTTGGTTGAAGATCTGCAGAAGCAGATCTCCCCACAAGTTGAGAATTTAATTCTCATCGGGGAGATTTTGCCATGCAGATCCAAAACTTAGAGGGAGAATTGAGTTTAGGGGATTTTATTGTCCCAAATACTTAGGAATTTAATTCCTCCAACAGAAACAGGGTTTAACCCTTAAAACAAGAACTTAGTTCTTCTTCATGGTTGAAGATCTGCAGAAGCAAATCTCCCCATAAGTTGTGAATTTAATTCTCATCGGGGAGATTCTACCATGCAGATCCAAAACTTAGAGGGAGAGTTGAGTTTAAAGAATTTAATTCTTCCATATACATAGGAATTTATTTTTTCTAAACAAAATTAGGGTTTAATCCTACCAAAGAATTTAATTCTTAAACAAGGGACTTAAAACGCTCCATGCATGTAAAAAAGTTCAGTACACAAACTCGATCACGTGGCAACACGTGACCCTCCCTTCAATGATCAGAAAAGAACGAACAAGGCTAGATCATGTGTCTCCACGTGACCCTTAAACAGACTCCCTAATATGAGAAAGAAAAAGCTTGGAGGCAACGCCTCACGTGGTCCCACGTGACCCCTGACAAACACCTCTTTAAAAAAGAGAAGATGGAAAGAACTGAAGGATTAAAACCCAATTCATCGGCGCCCTCACATGTCCCCACGTAATCCCTAGCAAATCCCTTTAATATCCAGTGCATGGATACCCATCACGTGCCCACACGTGATAGCCGTGAAGACTTAAGTATTTAACACTTATTTGAATATTCTGAGAATAAAATAAAGGAAGCTTAGCCCAATCCTAGGGCGCCTCATGTGTCCTCACGTGAGCGCTTCATCTTTTTAGTGTTTAACACTATTTTGAGCATTTCATACCTAGTGTTTAACACTATTCTAAATTCATCTCGTGGGAACACGTGACCGCCAAATATGTGCCAGTGTTTAACACTATTTTCAAACCAGTCTTTGCCCTAATTGGGAAGTCTTTCTAAAGCAAGACTTCCCTTTTGACTGAGCCTCAAATACACTTTTGTCTTCCAAAGTTGGTCATCTCATATGACATTTGAGTGCTCAGCACTCAATAAAATACAAAATATTGTTAGAGCCCCAAACCCCTGTTTAGCATTGCTAAATAATAGGGGGCTGAACCCAGACAAATGTTCAACAGTCCAAACAAAGGTTCAAACCTAATTGGACTTAGCCCAAGTTGGCCATAAGTTCTCAATTCAGATTTAACCGAGCCCATGTACTCATAATCCAATTAATTGATCTTAGTCCCAAATTGGACTACAGATTTCCCAGTCAACATTGGTTCAAGGGTACATCTCTTCACTCCTTTGATATTTATCGTTGTAATCCTTCAACGTCCTCAGAGAGGTAACGGGTCCCGATAACCAATCATTCCGTGGAATGTGGGGTCCTTAAACTCATGGACTATGATGTCCTTAAACTTTATAGACTATGACGTCTTTAAACTACGGACTGTGGGGTCCTTAAGCCCATGGACTATGATGTCCTTAAACTCGGACTGTGGGGTCCTTAAGCCTATGGACTATGATGTCCTTAACCTTGGACTGTGGGGTCCTTAAGCCCATGGGCTATGATGTCCTTAACATTTGACCGCAAAGTCCCTAAACTAGAACAATAGAGCCCAAATGCTTTTTTGTTGGATCTAAATGATCCTGTTAAGTAGATCTTAGTCTACAATTAGACTAACGTATTCTTAACAAATGGTTAAGTTGACCTTAGTCTAAAATTAGAATAACGTGTCCTTAACAAACCGTTAAGTTGATCTTAGTCTAAAAATTATACTAACGTATCCTTAACAAATGTTTAAGTTGATCTTAGTCTCAAAGGAGACTAACGTATCCTTAAACCCAAACCCAAACCCAAATCTAAGAAAAATACGGATTTGGACTAATCCACGCCCTACAGGCGACAACATAAATTAGTCTCCGTATATAATCCACGGGCAACCAAAAACAAAACAAACAAACACGAAACGAAATGACCATCTGGAGAAGGAGAAAGTGGTTACCGCGATGCGGTAGCATAATTAACTGCAGGGGCTTGCGCCTGCAGGGAAGAGCGTCCCCATAATAAAAAAAAACCTCAACAAGGGGGAATCTGACGAAGTCTATATCGGCCGCATCCGTTTAAACCTCCGATACATGGTGCCATAAATCAACTTGGCATCTTCGGAGACGTGGACGGATAGCACCAATTAGCATCTGCCCCAAAATTCAGGCAAGAAGAACCTACGCGGACTCGTCTCTGTATTCGGCGGAGAACAATCATAAATGTGAAAACTATTTTCTTAATATAGTGAGATTTCTGTATATTTAAATCGAGGTATCATCAATGAAATTAGCATAAAATCCGTGTCAAGCATCGACACAAAACATATATCCAAATGTCTAATATCTCGGGCTCCGGCTATCCGGACTGGCCCATGTCATAAAATCTCAATACCTCAAGTCTCAATATCTCGGGCTCCGGCTATCCGGACTGGCCCCTCATCAAATCTTACGGTATCCTCCGGATATCCTCCGCATCACAAATAACCGGTCGGTAGTGCTCCCCTGCCAGGTTCAACGCCATCATCTGCGACCATCTTGCCCTAGGTACCGTACCGGGTCCACCATGCACCCACAGAAGCTTCCTTCTTCTCCTCGAATCAGGTATATGATATCGCTCAAGAGCCGAGAAAACTCATGGTGGAAATATCTCATATCATACCACGAGAAAACCGCACTTTTTATCTTTTGAAAAAGATAAATGAGTTTATAAAATCTTGCGGTTTCTCCAAATCCAGAAATCTCATGAAAAATCCGAAGATCCAAAATGAAGAGTCAATAATAGTGAATACCGGGCTCCGGCAATCCGGACTGGCCTATAATATCGCATGGCAAATGAATATATAATACACATAAAATATCACAGTAAATAAAAGCAATATCTAAATTAGCATATAAAGACATGCGCACTCGTACTATGTCGAAACTATCAGCTAGCAATTTATACTAATGAAGTAGTATTTTCTAATGTGTACGTGACATAACAATTACCGATGATGATGTGTGTGAGCCGAAAAGCAGGTTTACGTGTAGCATACGCATCATCGGTAATTGTGCTGGTGTCCTGACAATATGGTATCATAATCACTAAAGTACACATTAAGCATGCAATGCGATGATGAAAACATGAATATGCAGATATGAATAGTAAATGAAATAATAAGGAATCTACATTAGATATACAAGTCTTAAGTTTGTCATTTGAAATAACACGAATCGTGGGGTTTAGAAAATAGGGGCTACGGTATTTTTAAGAAAGATACGTCCTTTGAAATATCCGTAATACCCCTTGGTCTGTCTTTAAATATTCACGATTCGTTGGTTTTGGAAAAAGTATGACTCGAGCCCAGTTTATCATCTACTAAGTAACTACAGGACAAAGCCAAAAGACTAATCAACAGAGTTAGGAAAAACCACCTAAGTCTGAGTCGATAAATATATATAGTAGTCGGTGATCCTGCCTCTATAGCGTCACATACGATAAAAGTATAATACGACATCCTCGAATCATGAGTGCGGATCAATCTGTAGGGTTCCTAGGCACCCCAAGGAGGTCTCACAAGGCATCAACCATGCCAATTTCAAAAATTAGGGTGCCGAGAAACCCTAGACAAGATCGTTGGCTAGAATTCTAGGCGACAAAAACGAGCTAGTTAACATCTTAACTAAAAGTAAACGGAAATACAACCTTTGTAGATCCGGTTGTCCACCTCCATGGCTCCGCGATGAAGTCTCTTCGCTGTACAAATCCGATTTTGGACTCTCGCGTTAGCTTCATCGGAGAAATAGGCGGGCTAGGTCGTCGACGTCGATGCCGAAGATGATCTACGTCGAGGCATCACTAGATCAAGCTCCCACTTCACCAAGTCATGAAAACTTGTGAAGGAAACACACTCTACTACTTGGCAAGAGGTAGAGGATGAAGAAATAGGAAGTGGGTAGACTTTAGAATTGGATTTCTCACTCTAATTCATCAATCACCATTGATGAAGTCAAGGTTCTTCATCTTGAAGAAGAAGAAGAAGAAGATGATAATGATATGATAAGTATTATGATAAGAATAATAATAGAAAAGAAAATGAATTCTTATCATAATTATAACCATGGTAAAGTGTAGAGAGCTAACTATAGTTCAATGAATGGTTAGGGTTAATGAGATGAAGACAAAAGGTTTCTTTGGTCAAAGCTTCATGAAGCTTCAACAAGCTTCATGAAGAAAAGCAACCTTTTGTTTTCTTTATCTCTTATCCTTTTAATACAAATTAAAAGATAAAAGAATTAATAAATATATCAAAACCCTAACCATTTACTTAACTAAGGTTTAACTCTTTACACAAACCCTAGCTATCATATATCATCAAACATGATACAATCATTTGCACAAAAAGTATATCACATATACAACTTGTACAACCAAGTGAGAAAATCCTTTTAAAGTGAACCGATACTAGTTAATGCAAAGTAATATATCATATATATAATTATACATTAAATCATTAAATCAACACTTGATTTAATGATCCGGTCATATAGCATATAACCGACTAGTATCATCAGTAACAACTTATCGAAACAACACTTGATCCGATAACCCGGCTATATCGCATATAACTGAGCAATGTCACATATCGTGAGAATAAAATACAGTATCACATACTGATATCATTCTCGGTCCCGCACATATCTCATATGCGCTCCTATTTCGTTTCGCTTGAGCCAGGAAACCTCTGTGTAGGACTCTAAAGACTCGTCAATACGCCGGCAGCAGATGATGATCATATCAAGCACCCACAAGCCGCAAGCGGTCTGCTAAACGTAACGGCCACCCGGGTATTGAGCGATCAGAAGATCGACGAGCAAGCCCGCTCACACTCCAGTGAATCCAACCAGTAACACTACCGTACAGTCCGGTCTCGTCGTCTGATATGTCGCATATCTTGCCTAGGGGTGGTAAACGTCATACCCCAATAGCTCGATAAGTCGTGTCGATATGAGGTCTATAACAATTTGAGAAACTACTGGTAACACTTACCAGTAAATCTCAGCAACCCTGGCCAGGGATTTCCTGTTATAGCCAATCGAACACAGCGCAACATCAACCCCCTATACCGGGAGAGACGAATCCCCTCCTATCGCTCATTGCCTCCATGTGACTCGGGACTGTACCCAAAAACCACCGTTTTGCACGCCCTCTTGGACGTGGTAAGGTGGAAATCAAAGCACAGTGGGAACCACACAAGACTCTATGACGATCTCGGGTCAACAGACTACTCTGTACCAGTGTTACCAGAGAACTGCCATCTGACGTAAGGTATAATACCATCTGGGAGTTCTCGGCGAGTCCGTCCAGTGTACCCAGTCTCTACTGAGCACCCGTATATCATCTCTGATGTCAAACACCAATGGATATGGGATCATCCATCGCCCATCTGTATGGGTCGAGAAGGTATACGCTAGTCTACTCTGGTATATCGATGCCCCGTCTCGATATACCCACGACTAGGGACTTTGAAGGATGTACTTATGGACTACCATATCCCCACTAGTGTGATCCGCATCATAGTCCAGGTAGTCAAGTACACATCCTAAGGGCTTTACCAACATGTAACCGAGAGACAATCAGTATACACGTTAAGGTAAAGAGCAACCAGATAGCATACTATCATGTCGAGCAAGAAAGTCCTCCCTATATATGTCCCAGCATCCACTACAATATACATCCAATGTACAGTAATGGCCTCTAGGGCATACATATAACTAACAATCTCCCACTTGCACTAGGGCCATCTGTAGCAGTGGTTGTAGTATCTCATACTCAACCATCCCATAAAAGTCTTTCTCTGGGAATAGGCCTTCGTGAGTGGATCCGCTGTGTTGTCCTCTGAGTCTACTCTCCTAACCTCGATCCCTTAGAGATCAACCATCTCCATGATCAAGTGATACTGTCTTAGAATATGTCTGGATCACTGATGGGACCTGCGTTCCTTGGCATAAGCCACAACTCCATTGTCACACAATGGGAGGAACATAGTTCATCTCATGAACCAATATACACCCAAACAGCCTCTTTGGTAGCATCTTAAGTAGCGATGTATCCTGCCTTTATCGTCTAGTATGCCACGGTATCTAGCTTGGAACTCTTCCAACATACCGTCCCTTTACTGAGGGTAAAGACAATGCCTGTGACTGACACTCAGTCGTCTTTATCACCCTGGAACCCTTCCAGTGATTCTCCCCAGGATCGATTGATACCATCTCACTACAGCTAGTGAGAACCCTAACATCCAATTAAATCTATCTCATAGATCCAAAACTCAGGATTTTAGGAGGTATCACTTTGATCCTATATGGAGAATCATTGTGATAAGCGGAGATTGACCGAGCGTAGCATAGGAAACTCCTTTCTTATCAAGAGTATGTCATCCACGTACTCTACGAGGATCACCACCATACTCCCTACTACCTTTTTGTATATACAAGGTTCATCTACCATTTTGATGATGTCAACTTCTTTGACTAATCCATCAAAACAGATGTTCCAACTCCGCGAAGCCTGCTTTATCAGATAAAGCATCTTGCTCACGTTTCCGCTGCTCCCACTGTCTACGAGGCCCTCTGGCTGTGTACTTATAGACACACTCTTCTAAAACATCATTTAGAAAAGGAGTCATGGCACCCAACCACCAGATATCGTAGTCATGGTATGTAGCCGTGGCAAGTAGGATCTGGATGGACTTAAGCATAGGCACTGGAAAAAGGTTTCATCATTATCCACGCCTGGTTGATGACGAAAACCTTTAACAAGTCTAGCTTTGAAAGTCTCAACCTTTCCATGTACACCAAGTAATCTTCTCAAGATATACTTGCTCCTGATGGGGATTTAACCCTTCAGATATAGCAACCAAAGTCCATACTTTGTTGGTGTATATGGATTCCATCTCAGATCGATAAACATCCAGCCATTCTTACAGAGTCTCACTCCTGATGGCCAGCTCGAAACTAGTTGGGTCATCATCTCATGATGCAATCCTCGCTCCCACTGTCATAGAGAAACCAAAGTATCTCTCAGGTGGGTGAGGAACCTTACTAGATCGGCGGAGAGGCTGAGGTTCGTTGGAATCTACTGAATCCTTTGGTTGTACCAAATCATCTGCTGTAGTTTGTATAGCTGAAACACTTCCAGTTCTACATAACTTGTTAGTTATGTATATGCCCTAGAGGCCATTGTTGTACATTTGATGTATATTATAATGGATGCTTGGTTATATATAGAGAAGACTTTCTTGCTCGTCATGATAGTATGCTATTTGGTTTCACTTTATCTTAACATGTTGACTTGTATTGGTTTACTGTTTTACTCTCACATGTTGATAAAGCCCTTAGGATCTGTACTCGACTACTGGGACTATGATGAGATCATACTAGTGGGGCCGCGGTAGTCGATGAGTACATCCTATAACTGTTCCTAGTCGAGGGTATATCGAGACAGGGCATCGATACACCAGAGTAGACTAGCGTATACGCATCTTGACCCATATGATGGGCGATGGATGATCCCATATCCATCGGTGTTAGACATCAGAGATGGTGTACGGGTGCTCAGTGGAGACTGGGTACACTGGACGGACTCGCCGAGAACTCCCAGATGGTGATATACCACACGTCAGATGGCAGTTCTCCGGTGACACAGGTACAGGGTAGTCTGTAGACCCGAGATCGTCATGGAGTCTTGTGTGATTCCCACTGTGCTTTGATTTCCACCTTACCACGTCCAAGAGGGCGTGCAAAATGGTGGCTTTTGGGTACAGTCCCGAATCACATGGAGGCAATGAGCGATAGGAGGGGATTCGTCTCTCCCGGTATAGGGAGTTGATGTTGTGCTGTGTTCGATTGGCTATAACTGGAAGTCCCTGGCCAGGGCTGATATAGAGATTTACTGGTAAGTGTTACTAGTAGTTTCTCGACCCGTTATGAGCCATACATCGACAAGACTTATCGGTTACTGGGGTCTGACGTATACCACCCCTAGACTTGATATGCGACATATCAGACGAACAGACCGGACTATACGGGAGTGTTACTGATCGGATTCACAGGAGAACGCACAGGCTAGCTTGTTGATCTTCTGATCGCTCAATACCTGGGTGGCTGTTACGTTTAGCTGACCGCTTGCAGCTTGTGGGTGTTTGATATGATCATCACCTGCTACCGGCGTATTGACGATTCTTTAGAGTCCTACACAGAGGTTTCTTGGCTCAGGCGAAACAGACTAGTGGCACATATGTGATATGCGCAGGAACGAGAATAATGCGATATGGGATACCGTATTATATTCTCAGGATATTTAGATATGAACCGGGTCATCGGATCAAGTGTTGATTCGATAAATCGGTACATGATATATTAGTCGGTAATATTCGATATAGCCGGATCATCGATTCAAGTGTTGATTCGATGATTTAATGTATAATAATATATATGATATATTATTACATTATCTAATATTGGCTTGCTTTAATATTTCATTTTCTCACGGGATGATACATTGATATATATGCGATATATGTTAATTGTATTATTTTCTTTTGTTGCAAATATATAATATATATGTGATATATATTATTGTGACATGATATGATTAATTGTTAAACATGTTTAAGGATGATTAATTGAGGTTAGGGTTTGATTAGGGTTAGTTGCTTCAAGTTGCTTCTAGAAGCAATTTCTTTTGTCATTGTGAAGATATTTATGGATGACACATTTATTAACCAAACCAAACCCTAACTATAGTTTATTCTCTACTCATTCTTATCCTATCATCCTTGACCATGGTTTACAAATCAATCATATAATTCTTTCTATTCATCACAAAAGGTTTTAAGCTTATGATTATATTTTCCATTATCATCTTCTTCCTTCTTCAAGAAAAGCTCTCTTGAAAATCCTTAAGTGATGAAAGAAAATGAGAAAATGATATAAAAAGAAAGCAAAATCACTACTCTCTCATACTCATCTCATCTAGCCCATGGGATTAGTGTGTTCTATTCTTTAGAGTGAGATAGCTTGAGTTCTTCGAAACCTCGACGTAGATCATCGGAGATTTGGAATACGACAAGCTAGAATGGATCGTTCGAGTCGTGGAGCCTCTCATGAGTCCGGGAGATCGTGGATCGCGGCAAAGGGACTTCTACTCGGAGCTTGTGAAGTGAAGGAGCGGACTACAAAGGTTGTAATCCCTCACCCTTAGATAAAAGTTATCTTATTGCATGTTAAACCCTAATAATCTAGCTAAGATCCCGGCTTTGGGTTGTTCGGCACGTCTAAAATTTAATCCGGGCATGTTTGATGCCTTAAGAACCTTCACAAGAGTGCCTAGGAACCCTACAGAACTGACCTTGCCTCGAGCTTGTCCGGATTTTGCTTTTTAGACATAGACCGGACAACCCCAAATCTTAATTAACTTAAGATATGGGCTCTTCCCTTTCCATATCACATATGAAGTGGTAGGCACTGATTTGATTCGAACCCTATTCAATAGGTATGCAACTTCTCAAGTGCATAACACCCAATAGGAAATAGGTAACTCAGTAGTACTCATCATAGAGCACACCATATCAAATAGGGTGTATCTGCTCCGCCCCGACATACCATCGTGCAATGGTGTATACGGAGGAGTAATGCTGAGAGAGAATCTCATTGTCCTTTAGAATAGTCCAGAAATTCCATGCACAAGTATTCTCCTCCCTGATCTCATCATAGGACATAATACTTTTACCCGTATTTTGGTTCTCTACTTCTCGCTTATATTCTGTGAATATCTCAAAAGGTTCGGACTCATGTTTCAACAGGAACATATGACTGAATCTAAAGAGATCATCAGAGAATGTAATGAAGTACAAAGAACCGGTCTTGGCATGTGTAGACAGGGGACCTACATACATCAACATGTATCATCCCAAGAGTTCATTAACTCTTTCTCTGTTTCCAATAAACGGAGCTATGGTCATTTTATCTTTGTGACATGACTGGCAAGTTTCACAAGATGTAAATTCAAACTAATTTAAATATGCATCTTTATGAAACTCTAGCTAGTCGGGTCACATTGATCTGACCTAGTCTACAATACCTCAAGAAGGATTCATTCATTTCTGAACTCTTCCTCTTGTGTGTGTTTCGTATACTAAGAACTGTAGTTTGATTTAGAACATCAATGCTTTTAGATAACGTGCCTGAACCGATCAACTTTTGATATAGGAAATGTTCAAAACATTATCCAACAATACAAAATTTTATCATTTCTTTACTAATAAAGAGAGTGATATGATTTTGTATATCAGGTTCGGTATCTAATAACATTCGTTCAGAATCAATGTATTGGTAATACAGGGTGACGTGACCAACAGACTTGGCTGCAACACTTGCCCCGTTTTCTGCCTCATGAAACTTATCACCCGTTCTCAGTTTTTCTACCCTTTTGTAGCCCTATGTAACAGATTACATATCTGGGATCCTGATCTGGTATCATATACCCAGGATGCGGAGGATACTGAGAAACAGTTCTTTGTAATGAACACACCTGAAGATGATGCATCAGCATGCACTCTCTTCGTTTGGGCGGCATGGGAAATCTGGTATTCCCCAATTTCCTGCTCGATCTTATAACAATTATAAGTTGGAGCGGGACCAACGTTCCCCAGCTCAGTATAACAAGCGGGTTCGGTCAATATTCCGTATTATTATCTTGATTAAGGCGTGATATGGTCGCTACCTGGAGAGAGAGAGAAGAAAACACTCAGCGTGCGCTCTTGCAAGAATAGATTGGTTATTATTTTATCTAATCAGGATGGCTCCCACTGCTTTTTATCAAATCTTCCTTCAAACCCTAAAAGGAAAGACTAGCCGGGATTAATTACACACTACAAGTTCGCCAATCTTTCAGCCAGGCCGGTGTCGGTACTTTGAGGGAGGTCCCCCGTGCTTTCGCACGAACCTAATTAATGTAAACCTCAATTTCCCAGAGGCGTTACCCCATTGACACCTTTCTAGACACCTACTTGATCGGCTAATTGTAATGTGTAAAACTCTCCCAGGAGTAACAATTACTCGCAGCGGGTATCGGGATCCAACTATCTCATAGAAGGTATGCAATCTCATTGCAAATTTCAACACTTGAAATTCCCGATAATATTTTGCCCCTAGCGTCCTATGACCTTGACGCAGGCCAACAAACCATAGTGCGCTAGTCAAGTTCAACCCGTCATTTCCTGATTGAATTAAACCCACCCGCACGACCCTTGACGCAGGCCAACAAAGTCGCACGACTACCCTAATCCAATCTGCCTCATATGCATAAGCAGATAAATACTAGCTACGCCTTGACGCACACTACGCCTTGACGCAGGCCAACAAACGTAGCACGAATACTAACTACCACTTATCTGAAATGACGGAGGGCTACGACAGGTTTTTCTGAAAACCTATTGTGTAATGAACTTGATATCGTTGTAGGATCGAATGAATTTTGAAATGGAGTGTTTTTGAGGCTTTTCTAGTTTTGCTAAAGGAGTCACTCCCGGTGAAGGGATCGTCGGTCCTTTCCTCGTCGAATGAGGTGCGGGATATATCATATATATCACTGTGCAAAGCAGAAACACTTAAAAGCATCAAAAGACAAACCGAGGGTTGTAGCATCTGCCAGTTATTGCTAAAGGAGTCACTCCCGGTGAAGGGATCTCGGTCCTTTCCTCATCGAATAAGGTGCAGAATATATCATATATACCGCTGTGCAAAGCAAGAACTGTAGCTTCCTGTTTTATTTTGAAATTCGATTCTACAACATCTTAGGTTTCTTTTATTTCATTAATCACATTAATGAAGTCCCATCATTTAAATACCTAAACATCACAGATAAATACGACGTACACTTATGCCATCCGCATTCGCCTCGATGTCCCCTCGTGCACCGTTAGGTTAGGTAACTAACGACAGAGCGGGGCAGGGCTAGCCCGGGTGTAAAACATAAGTAACGGCTATATAATATATCATATATACTATATACAGTATCTATCACAGAACATCACATGATCACATCACAGATATCGCAGCAGAAGAAACATATGAAATATTGGATATACTAGGACGTCCATGTTTTCAATACGAGCCGGTATAAAACACGGATTCCACGGTCGTGATGAATAGCCAAACCCATACCCCTAGACCCCTACGAGAGCGGCAAGCAACCCTACCAATTCTAGAGTTAGGAGACCCGGACTCGACTCCTCGAGTTGGTCTCCCACTGGACTCCAGAACCCGGTTACTTGTGCCCTCCTCCTTGGGTCTATCCTAGTGCGGAAAAGTAAATAATATACAAAGGGTGACAACTTCCGCAACCTGGAAGTGCACCAATAAAAGAATATTACATACAAGTTTTTACATGAATGAAAAAGAAAAACACTCATCTCACATAAAAAACCCCGGCTATTCAAACACGACGATCCAATATAACATATCCAGCAACACATAACATCACATGTCATCAACGTAACTAAATATGTGTATCCCAATTGTCGTTGACATATAGCAACGAAACCGGCGATATCACATATTACACTTACGGTCACAGAGAAAAAAAGTGTAAAACTACAACAGTTGGAATCCGCAACCACCACAGACATCGCATGCCTGACCAAATGAATTACTTAGACATCGCATGCCTAACAATTATAAACCCCGCATTTTAGTCTCAAAATCGAAAACTCTTTTCAATATCAAGTCAGGCAATTCAACAAGATTCCCGACTATTTGATCGAATGCTCGTCGCAAACTTTAGTAAGCGGCCGCACCCCCGACGCCGTCGACGAAGTGCACCAAGGCGGAACACCGCTACCGCGAGCACCCGAACGGATGCTTTCGGCCACGGGGTTCTCCTACAGTCACTTGGTCGGGGCTATGGGGCGAGGCTGTCTATTAAGTTTACCCGGCGAGTATCCGCGTACGCTACGTGATTGCGACGGACTTTTGATCACATCAAAATTCCGTGACAACCGATCAAGTGAGAATAAACTGCTATGTTTATAACATTCATTCAGTTATCACATAACTTCTTGTGAATTCCAATTATTGTATCCCATTCCGGATAAATAGAAAATGTTAAACTTTCCGATTGAACATTCGAACACCCAAGTTTTCCCGATACAGATCAACACATGAAACAAGTCTAAAAACATTCAGTTCGTGCCTCAATACCAACGGTCCAGCCGTAGAAGGGTCAAGCCAACGCCTCACATGTGGCACGCCGTACTGCCCCAAACCCGAAGGTTCGAAGGGCAGTTCAAGACGGTCACATAATCGAGTTAAGGTTTGTTATCTTCTAGAAGGTCCATCGAGTTACTTGCACTACTTAGAACGTCTTTAAACCACGGAAAAATCCAACACTTGGAAATTTCCCGACAGGGGAAAAATTGGGTATTTATATCCGGTCGAACTTTTTAACATATTCAAAAATTATCCGGAAAGCCAAATAGACAAAGTCTGATAAACCCGATCGAATCATCGAAGCTCCAAAACATCCCAGATTATTCAACTCTTGAATAAATATTAAAAATACCCAGAGAACTCATCACAGTTAAATAGGAATTACTGTGCAAAAGTCAACGCAAGAGGAGACCATACGGCCGCGGAACCGCCGCACATGCCAAGCTCGTGCCGCGGTTCCGCGGTGGTTTAATTGAATTAGGCCCCCATATTTCACAGTAATTCATATAATACCCTGCTTAATTTTCTGCATATTTTTAATGTGGAAAAATGCACAGTTTTGAAAAAAGTACAGAGAGCATGGGATAAATAGGGTTTCGGGTTCGATCGGGATTCAAACGTCGTCTAGACTTCGCCTAAGGCTCTAGCTAGGCTCTGATACCACTGTAGGGTTCCTAGGCACCCCAAGGAGGTCTCACAAGGCATCAACCATGCCAATTTCAAAAATTAGGGTGCCGAGAAACCCTAGACAAGATCGTTGGCTAGAATTCTAGGCGACAAAAACGAGCTAGTTAACATCTTAACTAAAAGTAAACAGAAATACAACCTTTGTAGATCCGGTTGTCCACCTCCATGGCTCCGCGATGAAGTCTCTTCGCTGTACAAATCCGATCTTGGACTCTCGCGTTAGCTTCATCGGAGAAATAGGCGGGCTAGGTCGTCGACGTCGATGCCGAAGATGATCTACGTCGAGACATCACTAGATCAAGCTCCCACTTCACCAAGTCATGAAAACTTATGAAGGAAACACACTCTACTACTTGGCAAGAGGTAGAGGATGAAGAAATAGGAAGTGGGTAGACTTTAGAATTGGATTTCTCACTCTAATTTATCAATCACCATTGATGAAGTCAAGGTTCTTCATCTTGAAGAAGAAGAAGAAGAAGATGATAATGATATGATAAGTATTATGATAAGAATAATAATAGAAAAGAAAATGAATTCTTATCATAATTGTAACCATGGTAAAGTGTAGAGAGCTAACTATAGTTCAATGAATGGTTAGGGTTAATGAGATGAAGACAAAAGGTTTCTTTGGTCAAAGCTTCATGAAGCTTCAACAAGCTTCATGAAGAAAAGAAACCTTTTGTTTTCTTTATCTCTTATCCTTTTAATACAAATTAAAAGATAAAAGAATTAATAAATATATCAAAACCCTAACCATTTACTTAACTAAGGTTTAACTCTTTACACAAACCCTAGCTATCATATATCATCAAACATGATACAATCATTTGCACAAAAAGTATATCATATATACAACTTGTACAACCAAGTGAGAAAATCCTTTTAAAGTGAACCGATACTAGTTAATGCAAAGTAATATATCATATATATAATTATACATTAAATCATTAAATCAACACTTGATTTAATGATCCGGTCATATAGCATATAACCGACTAGTATCATCAGTAACAACTTATCGAAACAACACTTGATCCGATAACCCGGCTATATCGCATATAACCGAGCAATGTCACATATCGCGAGAATCAAATACAGTATCACATACTGATATCATTCTCGGTCCCGCACATATCTCATATGCGCTCCTATTTCGTTTCGCTTGAGCCAGGAAACCTCTGTGTAGGACTCTAAAGACTCGTCAATACGCCGGCAGTAGATGATGATCATATCAAGCACCCACAAGCCGCAAGCGGTCTGCTAAACGTAACGGCCACCCGGGTATTGAGCGATCAGAAGATCGACGAGCAAGCCCGCTCACACTCCAGTGAATCCAACCAGTAACACTACCGTACAGTCCGGTCTCGTCGTCTGATATGTCGCATATCTTGCCTAGGGGTGGTAAACGTCATACCCCAATAGCTCGATAAGTCGTGTCAATATGAGGTCTATAACAATTCGAGAAACTACTGGTAACACTTACCAGTAAATCTCAGCAACCCTGGCCAGGGATTTCCTGTTATAGCCAATCGAACACGGCGCAACATCAACCCCTATACCGGGAGAGACGAATCCCCTCCTATCGCTCATTGCCTCCATGTAACTCGGGACTGTACCCAAAAACCACTGTTTTGCACGCCCTCTTGGACGTGGTAAGGTGGAAATCAAAGCACAGTGGGAACCACAAAAGACTCTATGACGATCTCGGGTCAACAGACTACTCTGTACCAGTGTTACCAGAGAACTGCCATCTGACGTAAGGTATAATACCATCTGGGAGTTCTCGGCGAGTCCGTCCAGTGTACCCAGTCTCTACTGAGCACCCGTATATCATCTCTGATGTCAAACACCAATGGGTATGGGATCATCCATCGCCCATCTGTATGGGTCGAGAAGGTATACGCTAGTCTACTCTGGTATATCGATGCCCCGTTTCGATATACCCACGACTAGGGACTTTGAAGGATGTACTTATGGACTACCATGTCCCCACTAGTATGATCCGCATCATAGTCCAGGTAGTCAAGTACACATCCTAAGGGCTTTACCAACATGTAACAGAGAGACAATCAGTATACACGTTAAGGTAAAGAGCAACCAGATAGCATACTATCATGTCGAGCAAGAAAGTCCTCCCTATATATGTCCCAGCATCCACTACAATATACATCCAATGTACAGTAATGGCCTGTAGGGCATACATATAACTAACACAATCATCATATTTATATCTCGTACGGTAAATCCATCGTACGGCATCCCAAAATCGGGGTACGGGTCGCTTAACACATATACATCAATGTCCGTTTGGTATCATTATCAATATATTATGAACAGAGTACTGATCTAAGTCTAGTACATACCGATACCATCAACATATATCTGTGTGTGTATGAAAACACCACGCCCAATGATCCTCTATAATAATATGTCGTATCTCATAACACGACCCAATCACATCACCGATCTCACGGCATCCAGCCCAATCATATCGACTCATCTCCAAAATCATATACTATCCTCATCATCCGTGTATATGTATACATACATACATACATACATACATACATACATATATATATATATATACTCACATACATATATGTATATATATATATATATATATCATATACGCACAAGAAAATAAAATGTATGCGTGTGTGCGCGCGTGTATGTAAACATTATTTTAGGGTTCGCGAATAAGAAAATAACTAACGGCACTATCATCTAAATACACTAAATTTAACCAATAGTCACCTAAGCATTTCATGCTAAGTATACACATCTCATAATATAAAATATATATACATATATATAAAAACACACACACACACACATAACACATCAAATGCTACGAATATGCGGGGGTGCTATACGCCATCCACCCGACTTCTCCCATAGATATATATCTACTCACCTTGACGCCTCGGTTAATCTGCTCCGATTTCAGCTCTGTCCTTCTCACGCCACATCCGACGCCTCTACACCCGATCCTAGAAACATACACAAGTAAAAAGAAAATAAATATATAATTAGCCGCGGACACCACCAATACAAGTCAAACACGCACACCAACAAAACTTGCACACACTTGGTGCTCGAAACGCGCCGTGACAACCCCATAAACTACAACTAGGGTCGCAATACGTGAAAATCACAAATTCCAGTACCCACTCGTACCAATTACACATTCACCATACACTAAATATTATATGCAAAAGGTTGTAAATCACCAAAAGCTCAAAAATAAATCAAATCGTTTTACTTCCAAAAACCTAGTAAGCCACAATTTTCCGTATTAGCACAAATCTACATGTTTGAACAATTTTAGTGGCCACAATGCTCACTAAATATCTTAATTAGGTCACATAAATATTATCTAGATTTTTCTCTCAATTATATTCATAATTTCTAAAAACCTAGTTTGCAAAATTAATCAATTTGGACAAATTAATTGTAACAATTTACAATTTAACAACAAAACTAGGTTTTGCATAATTTAAGATGTTAAACTATACATTGCAACTCCAACCAAGTGATCAAACCCTAACTAGAATTTCAAAACCCTCTCTTTAAAATTTCATCTTGCAAAGCAAATTATACAAACCTCTAATTAAAATTAGATCTAAGCAAAAAATTAACAAGAAACACTTTGGATGAAGTTTTATACCTCAAGATCAAGAAATCAAACATGCAATATAGCCTCCCAAAGTTGCTTCTATGCTCCAAGATCTATACTAGAGTAACCAAGGAAAAATGGGTAAAGCTTGGATTTGGAGTTTGTTGGATTTTTTGTTTGGATTTTGTGGCCAAATTGATGAGTTTGGAGATGAATGAGGTTGGGGAAATTTGGGGCTGCTGCTGAAATGGGGAGCTCGGCCATGTGAAGGAGAGAGGAGAGAGAGTGAGGTGAGAAAAATATCAAGTCAAGAAAACCCCTTAACAAAAGTCAACAAGCCCATGCTTCATTTCCTTGCTAATTTCCTTTTCTATTGACTTTTAAAGTGGGATATGAGGTGAGAAATTGTTTGGGGCTGCCACCATGGGCTCGACCAGCATGGGAAAGTGGGGAATTTGGGTGTGTGTGGGTGTATATAGAAAGTTCCAAGTTAAGAAAAACCCCATTTTCACTTCTATTAATAATATCTTAATTAACTTATTTTCAGAACTTAAGCTTTTTTCTTTTATATTTTCTAAAACCATCTCAACAACTTCTATTCATTTCAAAAACCACATGTTACACTTTGGTTTAATGTATCATGATGTACAAAACTTGTATTAACCCATTCCAATTTGTAATCATCACTAATTAAATGTATTAGTAAAGGCTTAAATTAATATTTAAAATAATTAATTACGGAAAATATTTTAGTAAACTGGAAATTTACACGTGCCTAATTAATTACCAAATACTAGCAATTACATAGCTAGAATAGGTATATTTAATTTTATGTTGAAAGATAATCATATCTTGGTTTTTACGGAAAACACCAGTTATTTTACCGATTATCCAAAATTTCACCTAAACGATTTTCAAAACGTTACACCCCTGCCACTCCTATTTCACCTTTGCATTTCTCCACAACACTCTGTATCACTACGAAGATTCATATTGATTGAATATGCCATCGTATAGTTACATATGAACTCGAAGGAACTTGTTCCAGTTTGAGGATGGATTCTGGTTATAGAGAAATTGAATATGATTATTCGGTTGTCTTTTCTCCTTTACCTTCTCTCAGGTTGCGAGAGCTCCTAGTATTAGGAGAGCACACTTATTACGCTTATTGGATATTCTTCTTCCAAATATTAGGCTGGTGCCGGATTGTAGGGAAAGAAGAAAACTATTTAGCCTAAGTGTGATACACAGAAGGTAAGAAGTAAAGACATATAAAAGGAATAGAGTGAGGGCAAGAAAGTATACGCTTACTGTCATGAATCTTGATAGTGGAAGAGGCATTACTAAGAATACCCGGCCACCCCTTCGAAACATTTTTATGTTTCAGTTTTACTGTACGATGTTAATTGAAAACTGTTTTCCAATTAGATTCTAACTCCAGGGTATGTATTTACCAGTTTTGATTCTCACATCTGTATGGCGTTACGGATGCTGAGTGGGAGTAAGATATTGGGAATTGGGTGATTAGATCCTCTATATATTAGAATTCATTGTAATTGGTGATATTTGAGGAAATCACCTGGGATTTACCTGACGGCAAATATTTAGTTTTGAATATCCGTCGATATGCACTAATTTCAAACTGATATATCTATACGTTTATTTTATAAAGTAAGATATAACTTTTTGAAATTATGTTTATAACATTTACCTATATCAGTTGATGGTTAGGTAAGGTGCATTAAACAACGGTGTAATTCTTCTTAACCATAGCACAGTTTTCAACCTACGCGCACAGGGTTTGAGTTATTAAACTCAGTCGACTTATACAAAGTATTGTATGTTATCTGATGCCCGTTAGGACAAAGGGGTTGGTACTCGTAATATATTCTGTTTACTCATGACTTCTTTAGTTTTATACAGGTATTTCGTTGAAATATAAGGTTCAGAGTTTAAGAAGATATAGGTGTTGGTTATAGTGCCCTCAAAGTCAATTATTGGACCGCAGGCACGTGATTGCAATGATTGAGGGAGGACCTATACCGGTAGAACAGTCTTACTCGAGATTATTGTATGCTATCTGGTTTGTCTTTATCATCATGTCATGCTTTAGGTGACACTACAGTTCACTATTACATGTTGATAGAGCCCATAGGATTCTTGCTTGACTACCAGCATTATGATGGCGATCATATACGTAAGAGTTGGGTAGTTTATAAGAACATCCTTAAAGTGTCCCTAGTCATGGGAGTTTCGAGACAGGGCATCGATACTCCATGAGTAGACTAGTGTATATGTATCGAGACCCCGACGAGGGGCGGTGGCTGGTCTCACAAGACATTGGTGTCAGTTGGTTCACCTAAGTTAGTATACAGGTGCTCACTGGGCTATAAGTACACCGGACGAACTCGCCGGGAATGTGCTAGTTGGTATTATACCTATTGTCAGATAGCAGTTCCCAGATGACATGTATACAGGTTAGTCTATCGACCTGAGATCGTTATTTGTCTCGTGTGAGTTCCCACTGTGCTTTGATTACTACCCTATCACGGCTCAGAGGAGTCATGCAAACAGGTTTTAGTTGGGTACAGTCCCGAGCCACATGGAGGCAGTGAGCGGATCGTCAGGGGATTCGTCTCTCCCGGTATTGGGGGTAGAGGTCGCAGTGTGCACGGATGGCCATCACCAGAAATTCTTGGCCAAGGTAGTCGAGAATTACTGATCTAGGATCGGTAGTTTCTCTGGTGGTGATAGGCTTCATACCGACACTAAATATCGCGTTATTTGGGGTCTGACTTTATCCACCCCTTAGATCCGATATGCGATACTCATAGACGAACGGACCGGACTGTACGGATATTGTCACTGTCAGGCTCAGTAGGGTTTCTGGATGAGTTCGCTTGTCGGCCTCCCTTTCGCTCAATACCTGGGTAACCGTTACGTACAGCTAGTGCCACTGACGTGCTTATGGTTAAACCCACTGCCAGCGTATTGACGAGTTTTTAGAGTCCCACACAGAAGGTTTCCCTAGTTCGGGCGAAACGTTGTAGAGGCCGTATGGTTTTATGACAGGGATCGATCATATACGTGCACTTATGCACGGATCATGATCGGACGAATAATACTAGTGGGCTTTGGTTTAAACCGGATCCCAGTATTAGATGTTGGATTACTTTCGTCTCGTTGTATTCGTATTCAATCGGAATACGGATGCGGATATGTATATACGGATGAGGGGTATCCTTGTAATTCGTTACAAGTTTACTTTTGAATTGCCATTTTCTTTTTCCATAAAACATTTAGGTTAATGTTTTAGTGAGGTGGAAAGTGGAGCATGGGTTTTTGCTTGTTTTTTAGTGAGCATTTATTGAGGCATGGACTTTGCTTGTTTGATTTTGGTTGTGGCAAATTAATGTGGCTGTTGATTTTTTTTTGTGTAAAAGGGTTTGATTGGTGGCTACGAATTGGGGAGTGCAGGGATTTTATTAGTGGCTGAATTTTGGGAATGGATTTTTCTAGTGTTGCAAAATAAAAACAACAGCCACTTCATATGCCATGACCACTTCCTCAATTCCACAGAGCCCAAAATTTCCAGCATATTCATTTTTTCTCCAAGCAAAATCTTGTGCTCACATTTCTCACTATTGGCAACTTCATTCACCTCCACTCAAATCCTTGGGTGCTTTGAGACAAACTAATCACACACTATATCTACTTCACCTTAGACATCTCGGCTAGCAAACTTGTAACATTTCAAAAAAATAAAATATTATTTTTGGGAATTTTTATAATTTAATATTATTTTATTGAATATTTTAATATTTAGGTATAATTAAATACAGAAAAATTTGGAAAAATTATGGAAAATTCTAAAATAGGTTATTTTATGGAATTATGCCATTTTTAAGTTTTTATAATTAGTTATATGCTAATTTAGTGGTAATCACGATTAAAAATCGCTAATCGGGTTTTTAGCAATTTTGTGCAAAACATGCACATATCATTTTCTTACACTTGTGCATTTTTATTACCATGTTGCTTTGGGTTTACTATTCTTGGGAGAAGGATTTTGAGAGAATAAGAAAAGAAAAGAAAAAGAAAAGAGAAAGGAATAAGATAATGAGATATGGGTGAGAGAGAGAGGGTAACCTTTGACCAAGACTTAGCCATTCCTCCATTTTCTTCACCATTTCTCTCTCCCTCTTCTTTGCTTGCTGCTTCAGTTGCTTCACCTCCCTCCCCACTTCAATCCCTCTAAATCATCTCACAAACATCACCAAAACCCTACCCCCATTTCATAAAAAGTGTGCATAAGCTCAGGATCTACACATTGGACTAAGGAAGTAAGGATTTTGGCCACTAAGGGCAACTCAAGAAAATTCTTGAGTTGCCAAATGAGGTACTTTCTGGATCATTAGCTTAGTTTATGCATTTCTTATACCCCCATGTTGTGATAAAACCGATATTGTTTGATTTTGTGGAGTTAAGGAAAACCTAGTTAGGGTTTGAGGGAATTTTGTGTTGTAATGTGAAATTGAGCTCAGCTGAGGTTATATAAACACCCTAGTGTATGAATTGAGACCCCGACCTGAGACTTAAGACCCGGAATACGGATTTAGAAACCGATATCGGAGAAATTGTGAAATCTGTGAAGTTTATATGAGATCTGCTATCAACCCGAGACTCTAAAAATTATATTGAGTGGACAGTGACATGTGCAGGCAACCAGGAAGCTATCACCATGACCCCAGCCCCTAACTCTCTTCTTCCCCAATTTATTCCAATTGGCTGCAATTTGCGGCCAGACCTGCTTCATTTTGGCTCGTTTTGATTTTGGTGTTCCCTTATCTGTAGTTTAGACCCCTGGCATGTATAGATTTGTCTAATTTGACCTAGGGTGAAATCTGGAGCCTATTTCCTTAGTTACTGTTTTGGATTCGTGTTTCCGTATTCTGTATTTTTAATTCTGAATTTGCGTTTGGTGTTTTACCTCGACTATTTGGCGTTTATACGACGATATCGAGAATTATTGTTGGTTTTGGAGGCGTACCCATAGGTTCTAACCTATAGGCCCCATAGCGTATCGTTTTGGTTTTCGTGTGTCGCTTTAGCTTTGATTTGGTTTTAATGCGCATATGTGATACGTTAATGTGTAGGTACCCCATGAAGACTTCGGGACGAAAAGCAAGCGCGTGGCGACGTCGACAAATGAAAACGCAAGGTGAGTAGATTATATCTATAGGGGGAAGTCGGGTGGATGGCGTATAGCACCCCCGCAGTCCGTAGATAGTATACTATATCCGTATATCATATTTAAGTTGGTTTATAGTGTGTCGAGATTCTTGTGTTAGGTATATTATGGATAGTTAGGGTTAGAAGTAAACTAGTGTAGTTCATAGTCGCGGACCCTAGAATAGATTTACACCTACACGTACACCCTTGCATATTCATTATACTTGCACTGTGATGATGGTTAGTGGATGACCTTGGAGATGAGTCGATGATATTGGGTTTTGTGCCGCGAGATCGGTGATTTGATATGATTCGTATTTGGGATACGACATGTGATCTCTAGAGGGCCTTTGGACTTGTGTTTACACACGCAGTCATATTGATGGTATCAGTTGTACTAGACTTAGATCAGTACCCCAGATTATGTGATATGATGATGAGGATACCAAATAATTGATGAGCTGATTGTGATAGTGACCCGTACCCAGCTATTGGGATGCCGTACGACGATTTACCGTACGAGCTTTATATTGATGATAGATCCGCACTCATGATTCGAGGATGTCAGATGATATACTGTATCGTACGCGATACTATTGAGGCGGAATCACTGACTATTATATATATATATATATATATATATATATATATATATATCGACTCAGATTTAGGTGGTTTCCATACACCTCCTGATGGACTTGGCTTAGTAGATGTTAGACTAGACCCGAGTCATACCTATTTCAAAACTAACGAATCGGGAATATCTTAAGGACAAGTAAAGGGATTCTACGGGTATTTTCAAAAGACGTATCTATTCTTAAAAACACCGTAACCCTTATTTTACAAAAACCCCGATCGTCTTATTTCAAATGGCACCACTGTAGGACATGTACATATTTGTATAGATTCTTCACTGTTGCATTGATTATTCGATTCTGCATCGCATTGCAAGTGTTTATTTCTATATTACAATCATGCTGTTAGGACACCAGCACCATTATCGATGATGCATATGTTCCACGTACACTTGCTTGCCGGCTCACACACTTCATCATCGATAATTGCCATGTCACTACACAGTAGTATTATTGCATCAGGATATGACATTGTATGTGCATACTATTATTCTATGTCACATTCATCATGCTTTCTGATTATACGCATTGAGATATTCGTTTTCATGATATTTCTGGATTTGAGAACCGTGGATAATTTCAAAGGAGAGTATGTACTTATTTGAAAAACCCGGTTTCCTTGATATGATATTTGCGCAGCCACCATGAGATTTATCGGTTCTGATTATATATCCCATACGAGGAGTGTGTGCCGTATGAGGGTACTTGGTAGGGCCCGGTATGGTTCCCCTCGGCAAGATGATCGAAGGATTATGCCGATTGAGCCTGGAGGTGGACGAGTACCTACCGGTGATTGTATTTGAGCTCGGCGGATATCCGGGGGATACCGACCGGAGTTGAGAGATGGACATGGGTTGACCCGTGCTGCCGGGGCCGAGGGCCGATACCGCAGACGGAGCCCCATATGAACGAGGATTTACGTGCCGATACTAGGCACAGGTTTCATGATGTTTCCATGATTTTGAATATATCCTCACATTTGCATGCATGATGCTTATTGTCATTGGGTGACAGGTGGACGGGATCCACATACATACAGACATTGATCACATACAGACTTTTATTACATTGATCATACTTCATTTGTATATATAACAGGGTATGAGGGCGCTGTTATATATACCCTTACACCAATATTAGTGGAATGGGACGCTAATATATGTGTATTGATATCCATTTGATACTTCATCATATTTACTTCATGCAGACATACCCTATATGTATGACATGTTATTACCTGAGGCACTGGCACAGGTACTTGGCACTACATACACGATTAGATGTTACATTGCCACCTTATCATGCTTCAGGCTTATTCTTTGAGGTTTATCTATCTGATTGTATTGACCTAGGATTATGTCTTACATTCGATTTCTGCTTGTAGATATTCTCTATTCATGAGTTGGCAACTCACCCCCGTTGTGCCACAGTTCTTGCAGGTTTTGCCGTACAGGTTCCATAGCGGCATTTCTGGCACACTGCTTACTGTGCCGGTGATTTGCTTGGTTGGTGGGTTCTTTTGTATCAGAACCGCCATTGTACATGTGTTATTCTTTGTATCTAGAAATTCCATCAACCAAAACTTGTATATTGTTTCAGACTTAGACTTTAGTGATGTATTATTCGACCTTAGAGTCGCGCTTAGTAGTATTGCGGTTTTCATGCTTATTGAGTTTCTTTTGGTTTTGACCCTCGCCATTCGGCGTTGTATATTATATTGCTTGCGTGGTTGTGACCGTCGATTGACGAAGAGATAGCTCCCGCTTGGGGATGCCTTTTATCATTGCATATATATTGTTCTTGTTGTACCCCGTTCGGGGCCAGTATTTACAAAAGAAACTCTGTCGAAATTTTTAAAAAAGACTTTACATTTTTAAAATGCATATTCGGCTTAGTTATTTAAAAACCTTGACTTCAAACATGTTTTTCTTCACTTTTTTAAACCAGTTTTCTTCATTTACTCTTAAAATGGTTTTAGATTTCTGGGCTTTTGGCTTACTTGGATCAGATGGAGTCCTATAGACTTCATATGGTTCAAGGGCCAGTCACGTGCTCTTTCGGGTCGTGACAAAGTTGGTATCAGAATGCTAGGTTGACCTTGGTTCGAGTCTAAGTTTGACTATGTGGAGCCTAGGGCGTTATCTATATACGGAACTTAGGCTTGACCTTACGGAACTTAGACTTAGTCGAGGGGGTATTAGACCCGAACTTTCGTCGCGTAGGATGACCCTTGGTTGATGGAATAGGTGACTAAAGTAGAGTGACGTACCGTGTGTATGTTCCGCGGCATACTTACGACACGCCACTCCGCTTAAGGAGCCTTAGGATGTACATTTCTTTGCACAGTATTATATCCCTTCCTATGATCTATCCTTATCGATACTGGTTGTGTTTTGCTGCCACGATTGCATGGGCAGAGTGAGCTACGGCTCGAGTTGCGTCAGCATGAGCTCGTCGTGGACGAGGACTGACCAGGGCGTGATTCCAGAGACATACGATTGCATATAGAGGCGTCGTTCTATTATGTTTTCGCGCAATGAGCGTTTGACAGATCGTTTTTCGAGATTTCTCGGACGTGCCGATTGGTACCAGAGGATCGGGCTACTGCTAGAGGCCAGCCAGGATGTGATAACCTTAGATATATCGCTATTCAGGATGATTGAGGCGCTGTTCAGCGTACAGATGAATGAGCCAGTTGTCGCTGCAAATGACGAGATGTCGCCCAGATGATTAGAGCTACTGCAGCCTGAGTATATACTTAGAGATGTGATGGTGAGTCGCTAGTCACCCTAGGATGAATGACTAGGACAGGTGTTCGTTCGCTTACCCCGATGCGAGGTCATCAGATAGATTGCTTCCGGCTAGAGGCGACTTCACGCAGGTTCGTTGAGAGTCGATAGAGACGATCGAATGTCAGGATCCCATTTTCCAAGTTTAAAGTATACGGAAAGACATGCAGGAGATTCCATGGACCCTCTAGAAGAATGAAACCCTAACTCGACTTAATGACCGTGTGAAAGTCTTTGAACCTTAGGGTTTGCGGCAGTTCCGCGGCGCCATTAGTGAGGCTTGGGTTTGCCCTTCTACGGCTGGACCACCGACGCTGTGGCATGTACTTAATATTATTAAACCGTACTCAAGATGTTGATCTCTTGGGGGATTATGAGGTTCTGACGAGTCAATCGAATGATTCGACATCATTCGGATATCATGTGATGGGACACTGCTTGGGAGACTCCAGATACGAGTATAGCCGTTGGATCACAGTCCATGCAGCCACGATGAGACAAGTCCGAATCAGTCGACATTGAAGCAGAGTGAAGTAAAGAGTTCGCTAGAGATTTCGACGAGATGACATTCCCCTCCGCTGACATCAGAGATGCGATACGCACGCAGAGGAATTGTTTATGGATATATCTTCCAGGAAAAAAAGGGCGCGATGAGTATGCAGCCGTTCCGGAACAAGAATTAGCTTCAGCATTGGACGATGACTTCCAGGCAATTCGGCAGAAAAGAGCTATGCGAGAGACTTCGGATGGACCGTAGCCGAGAACATTGCAGTGCGCAGATAAAGACGTGACGTCGATGTGAACGATGATACAGACAAGCGGGATAAGAGGTTCGTGCAAGACGCTGACGAGCTGTCATTACTTTCCGTCGAGACCGGAGACCCGATATGCTTACAGAGGCGTTGGGATGCGACCAGCTTCCCAGGAGATGCTGTGCTGAGGACGCAGATGTCCATCGAGCGAGAAGAGATTATGCAAGAGTACCAACCTCCGTACAGACCGGCATAGGCAAGATCGGAAGAGACCCTGAGCAGGATTCCTTCCAGGACACTGCTGCAATGATATTTGCGCCCAGGATCAGTTGTGATGTGCATTCAATGAAATCAGAGGCCGACGCCAGTGACATGCTGCTTTACGAGTGGTCGTGAGGATTGACCGAGAGATGACCAGAGAAGTGCCAGAACAGAATCGTCCCCGTTAGCACACCTGACAGGGCCGATGAGCCGATTGATTGTGAGATTGGTAATCCACAGAGAAGATAAGGACCCGGAGGCAGAGGACGCCAGACCGTGAGCAAGAGGCAAGTAGATATCTTGCGCTGCTAGCATTGGATGCACCGACACCTTCTCGACTTTGAAGGAGGGACTACCGACGACAGTATTTATGATTTGTGATTTTGTGATTCGATTATCACGAATCCGTCACTTTGGACTTCGGTATTTTGGGCGTTCTGTTTCCATGATTTGGTCTTGATGGCTGAGTTTCATGATACTTGTTTTTATGCACAATGGTTGCACCCACTGGGTATTTATATTTTGCGCATAATTATTACATTTGAGATATTGATTGTGATTTCATGCCTATTTTATGCCAGTGATTTGATTTACGCTTCCAGCATAGTTTTCATGCACCTTTAGTGTTTTGATACGATTTTAGTGCACACCAGATGCGCTAAATCGGGATTCCTTGTGCATGTCAGATACACCTGATTTTGCTGTCAGGCATACACGTTGCCTATGACAGATGTAAATGCACACCAGTTGCACCTAGATGTTGTTTTGTGCTCCTGTATAGCATATATTTGGATTTTGATTTCCGTGCGCACCAGACGCACCGGATATTCATATATACATTGTGAGATTTATTCTTTATAAAGCATTACGTTTTATGATATTTCCTATGTGTTTTCATACTGAGCGGGACTAGTCAGAGGACAGTACCCGCATACTTTTGTATGCATTTACTTAGTTAGTTACATATATAGCTTTCATATATACATGTATAAATTTGATGTATATCATACTGGCTTTGTTTTGGATTTGAAATTTGTGTCTTTACCATGACTCCAATGATTGCAGGATGCTTGACGGAGTTTCGATTTTGAGCTATCTGCTCATTACTTATGCGCATGTATTGCGCTATGATATGTTTTATGTATTGATGTTTTCGGAGCCCCGACAATTTGGATTTTTTACTGAAATGTTTTAGTATTTGGGGGTTTAAATTTAAATTCGGGGACCGAATTTATTTAAGAGGGGAAGATTGTAACATTTCAAAAAAATAAAATATTATTTTTGGGAATTTTTATAATTTAATATTATTTTATTGAATATTTTAATATTTAGGTATAATTAAATACAGAAAAATTATGGAAAATTCTAAAATAGGTTATTTTATGGAATTATGCCATTTTTAAGTTTTTATAATTAGTTATATGCTAATTTAGTGCTAATCGAGATTAAAAATCGCTAATCGGGTTTTTAGCAATTTTGTGCAAAACATGCACATATCATTTTCTTACACTTGTGCATTTTTATTACCATGTTGCTTTGGGTTTACTATTCTTGGGAGAAGGATTTTGAGAGAATAAGAAAAGAAAAGAAAAAGAAAAGAGAAAGGAATAAGATAATGAGGTATGGGTGAGAGAGAGAGGGTAAGCTTTGACCAAGACTTAGCCATTCCTCCATTTTCCTCACCATTTCTCTCTCCCTCTTCTTTGCTTGCTGCTACTGCTGCTTCTTCACCTCCCTCCCCACTTCAATCCCTCTAAATCATCTCACAAACATCACCAAAACCCTACCCCCATTTCATAAAAAGTGTGCACAAGCTCAAGATCTACACATTGGACTAAGGAAGCAAGAATTTTGGCCACTAGGGGCAACTCAAGAAAATTCTTGAGTTTCCAAATGAGGTACTTTCAGGATCATTAGCTTAGTTTATGCATTTCTTATACCCCCATGTTGTGATAGAACCGATATTGTTTGATTTTGTGGAGTTAAGGAAAACCTAGTTAGGGTTTTAGGGAATTTTGTGTTGTAATGTGAAATTGAGCTCAGTTGAGATTATATAAACACCCTAGTGTATGAATTGAGACCCCGACCTGAGACTTAAGACCCGGAATACGGATTTAGAAACCGATATCGGAGAAATTGTGAAATCTGTGAAGCTTATATGAGATCTGCTATCAACCCGAGACTCTGAAAATTATATTGAGTGGACAGTGACATGTGCAGGAAACCAGGAAGCTATCACCATGACCCCAGCCCCTAACTCTCTTCTTCGGCCGCCAATTTATTCCAATTGGCCGCAATTTGCGGCCATACCTGCTTCATTTTGGCTCGTTTTGATTTTGGTGTTCCCTTATCTGTAGTTTAGACCCCTGGCATGTATAGATTTGTCTAATTTGACCTAGGATGAAATATGGAGCCTATTTCCTTAGTTGCTGTTTTGGATTCGTGTTTCTGTATTCTGTATTTTTAATTCTGAATTTACATATGTTGTTTTACCTAGACTATTTGACGTTTATACGACGATATCGAGGATTATTGTTGGTTTTGGAGGCGTACCCATAGGTTCTAACCTATAGGCCCCATAGCGTATCGTTTTGGTTTTCGTGTGTCGCTTTAGCTTTGATTTGGTTTTAATGCGCATATGCGATACGTTAATGTGTAGGTACCCCATGAAGACTTCGGGACGACAAGCAAGCGCGTGGCGACGTCCACAAATGAAGACGCAAGGTGAGTAGATTATATCTACAGGGGGAAGTCGGGTGGATGGCGTATAGCACCCCCGCAGTCCGTAGATAGTATACTATATACGTATATCATATTTAAGTTGGTTTATAGTGTGTCGTGGTTCTTGTGTTAGGTATATTATGGATAGTTAGGGTAAGAAGTAAACTAGTGTAGTTCATAGTCGCGGACCCTAGAATAGATTTACACCTACACGTACACCCTTGCATATTCATTATACTTGCACTGTGATGATGGTTAGTGGATGACCTTGGAGATGAGTCGATGATATTGGGTTTTGTGACGCGAGATCGGTGATTTGATATGATTCGTATTTGGGATATGACATGTGATCTCTAGCGGGCCTTTGGACGTGTGTTTACACACGCAGTCATATTGATGGTATCAGTTGTACTAGACTTAGATCAGTACCCCAGATTATGTGATATGATGATGAGGATACCTAATAATTGATGAACTGATTGTGATATTGACCCGTACCCAGCTACTGGGATGCCGTACGACTATTTACCGTACGAGCTTTATATTGATGATAGATCCGCACTCATGACTCGAGGATGTCAGATGATATACTGTATCGTACGCGATACTATTGAGGCAGAATCACTGACTATTATATATATATATATTATATATATATATATATATATATATATATATATATATATATATCGACTCAGATTTAGGTGGTCTCCATACACCTCCTGATGGACTTGGCTTAGTAGATGTTAGACTAGACCCGAGTCATACCTATTTCAAAACTAACGAATCGGGAATATCTTAAGGACAAGTAAAGGGATTCTACGGGTATTTTCAAAAGACGTATCTATTCTTAAAAACACCGTAACCCTTATTTTACCAAAACCCCGATTCGTCTTATTTCAAATGGCACCACTGCAGGACATGTACATATTGGTATAGATTCTTCACTGTTGCATTGATTATTCGATTCTGCATCGCATTGCATGTGTTTATTTCTATATTGCAATCATGCTGTTAGGACACCAGCACCATTATCGATGATGCATATGTTCCACGTACACTTGCTTTCCTGCTCACACACTTCATCATCGATAATTGCCATGTCACTACACAGTAGTATTATTGCATCAGGATATGATATTGTATGTGCATACTATTATTCTATGTCACATTCATCATTCTTCTGATTATACGCATTGAGACATTCGTTTTCATGATATTTCTGGATTTGGGAATCGTGGATAATTTCAAAGGAGAGTATGTACTTATTTGAAAAACCCGGTTTCCTTGATATGATATTTGCGCAGCCACCATGAGATTTATCGGTTCTGATTACATACCCTATACGAGGAGTGTGTGCCGTATGAGGGTACATGGTGGGGCCCGGTATGGTTCCCCTCGGCAAGATGATCGAAGGATTATGCCGATTGAGCCTGGAGGTGGGCGAGTACCTACCGGTGATTGTATTTGAGCTCTGCGGATATCCAGGGGATACCGACCGGAGTTGAGAGATGGACATGGGTTGACCCGTGCTGCCGGGGCCGAGGGCCGATACCGCAGACGGAGCCCCATATGGACGAGGATTTACGTGCCGATGCTAGGCACAGGTTTCATGATGTTTCCATGATTTTGATTATATCATCACATTTGCATGCATGATGCTTATTGTCATTGGGTGACAGGTGGACGGGATCCACATACATACAGACATTGATCACATACAGACTTTTATTGCATTGATCATACTTCATTTGTATATATAACAGGGTATGAGGGCGCTGTTATATATACCCTTACACCAATATTAGTGGAATGGGACGCTAATATATGTGTATTGATATCCATTTGATACTTCATCATATTTACTTCATGCAGACATACCCTATATGTATGACATGTTATTACCTGAGGCACTGGCACGGGTACTTGGCACTACATACACGATTAGATGTTACATTGCCACCTTATCATGCTTCAGGCTTATTCTTTGAGGTTTATATATCTGATTGTATTGACCTAGGATTATGTCATGCATTCGATTTCTTCTTTTAGATATTCTCTATTCACGAGTTGGCAACTCACCCCCGTTGTGCCACAGTTCTTGCAGGTTTTGCCATACAGGTTCCATAGCGGCATTTCTGGCACACTGCTTACTGTGCGGGTGATTTGCTTGGTTGGTGGGTTCTTTTGTATCAGAACCGCCATTGTACATGTATTATTCTTTGTATCTAGAAATTTCATCAACCAAAACTTGTATATTGTTTCAGACTTAGACTTTAGTGATGTATTATTCGACCTTAGAGTCGCGCTTAGTAGTATTGCGGTTTTCATGCTTATTGAGTTTCTTTTGGTTTTGACCCTCGCCATTCGGCATTGCATATTATATTGCTTGCGTGGTTGTGACCGTCGATTGACGAAGAGCTAGCTCCCGCTTGGGATGCCTTTTATCATTGCATATATATTGTTCTTGTTGTACCCCGTTCGGGGCCAGTATTTACAAAAGAAACTCTGCCGAAATTTTTTAAAAAGACTTTATATTTTTAAAATGCATATTCGGCTTAGTTATTTAAGAACCTTGACTTCAAACATGTTTTTCTTCACTTCTTTAAACCAGTTTTCTTCATTTACTCTTAAAATGGTTTTAGATTTCTGGGCTTTTGGCTTACTTGGATAGATGGAGTCCTATAGACTTCATATGGTTCAAGGGCCAGTCACGTGCTCTTTCGGGTCGTGACAAAACATGATGTCCGAGTTGCTTCGGTTTGAAGCGGGAGCCCGTATTAAGAATCCTCGAGGTGGATCGTCTTCGACGAGGGAGACCGGAGCTCGGACTTGTTTGGGACAGCCGGTGAGGAGCTTGGGAAGAGATTGAAGACCGAAGGACACGGATCGATCGATATAATCTCTGAACATTTTACAGTTTTTCTAGTAAACGGTTAATGGTTCGATCCGGGTAAATGGTTGTGGTAGCGCCAAGTTTTACAAATTTTTGTTCCGCATTTGGCCATGGTTTGATGGCTGGGGCGCTGCCGTAACCCAACAATAGGTATAAGGATAAAGTAGAGTACCATATGTTGCAAGTATCAGGATTCTTCAATGTGATCGAAGATGTAGATACTTGTGTTGGGTATTCCGTTGTAAGTAATAGTTTTGAGCACTTTCTTCTCTTTTAGGTTACTCATACGTGGGAGTATTCCTTGATGAGTAATGATGTTTGGCCTCCTTCCATTTAGTTGATATGCACAGGGAACAACTGCATGTATTTTGAATCTGGTTCTAATTAAATTAGTGCCTTTGTTTCTATACTGGATATAGAATGGATTCACATCTTATCGGTGTTAAGGTATGGAGTTGTCCAGCTTATGCTTAAAACCAGAATCTGGATAAACTCAATGCATGTTTCAGTAATGGCAGTTTGTGGGTTATCCCGGGTTTTGATGACGGTTAACATTCTACCATCTAGAAGATCAATAGTTATATTGTTTTTGACTCGCCACAATTTTAATAAAATAGATTCTTTTTAGAAAATATTAGTGGGAGTATGGTAGAACTGAAAGTTATTCCAGAACCACAAACGATTGCTGAAAATTTAGTACAACCTAAAGATTTAATTGGATTTGATAATCCATTAGCCACTCCGTAGATTTGGTGGGTAACCTCAGCCACCCGAGAAGTACTTCGGTCTCCTCAAAGACGGTGATATGGAGGTTTTTGATTATCCAAACTTGGCACTACTGTTGTTCTAGAGTATGAGAACGGGAAGGAGGATGAATATAACGTCGTTCTAAATTAGCTTTAGAAGTACACGTATATATGACTCTGCCAGAGGGTTGTTGTAGTCAGTGGGAGCAGCGGAAGCATGGTGGACAAGCAGCTTATGTCTATTTATAGACTAAAGCAGGTATAGCGGAGATAGATCGTCTAGTTTTGATGTGACAGTCATAGAGTTTGACTTCATCAGAACAACATATGGACCTGGTAAGAAGGTAGTAGGGAGTGATGTCTTGGTATTTGGATGACATGCTCTTAATAGGAAGTGATCTTCCTATACTACAATCGGTTATACTATGGTTGTCACATGGTGTTTCTCTACATAAGATCTGGATAAAATATCAGGGTTTCATGTCACGACCCAAAGTTCGGCCCTTGACCGGCACTTAACACGTAACGTCTAAAGGCGTAACACGATCAAGTAAGCCGAAATCCAGAAATCGAAACCATTAAAAATAGTGAGTGAAGAAAAACATTAGTTTAAAACATTTAGAAAACCTTGTGTAATTGAGTAAAAATCTTTAAAATTTAAGTTATTTTCTTAAAAATTTCGGCAGCACCGCCTTTGTAAAAACTAGCCCCGAAAACGGGTAAAAAACATGATATAAGTAAAATGGCTGATAATAAGAATATAACATCCCCAAACGGGAGAAATCATGCCAAACGGCGGAAACAATCACCACAAGAATAATATACGACGCCGTTGTTAGTTATATGTATGCCCTAGAGGCCATTACTGTACATACGATGTATATTGTAATGGATGCTTGGATATATATAGGGAGGACTTTCTTGCTCGACATGATAGTATGCTATCTGGTTGTACTTTATCTTAACATGTACTCTGATTGTCTCTATATTACATGTTGATAAAGCCCTTAGGATGTGTACTCAACTACTGGGACTATGATAAGATCATACTAGTGGGGCCACGGTAGTCGACGAGTACATCCTATAACTGTTCCTAGTCGAGGGTGTATCGAGACAGGGCATCGATACACCAGAGTAGACTAGCGTATACGCATCTTGACCCATGTGATGGGCGATGGATGATCCCATATCCATCGGTGTTTGACATCAAGGATGGTGTACGGGTGCTCAGTGGAGACTGGGTACACTGGACGGACTCGCCGAGAACTCCCAGATGGTATTATACCTCACGTCAGATGGCAGTTCTCCGGTGACACTGGTACAGAGTAGTCTGTTGACCCGAGATCGTCATAGAGTCTTGTGTGATTCCCACTGTGCTTTGATTTCCATCATACCACGTCCAAGAGGGCGTGCAAAAAGGTGGCTTTTGGGTACAGTCCCGAATCACATGGAGGCAATGAGCGATAGGAGGGGATTCGTCTCTCCCGGTATAGGGAGTTGATATTGTGCTGTGTTCGATTGGCTATAACCGGAAATCCCTGGCCAGGGTTGCTGAGATTTACTGGTAAGTGTTATCAGTAGTTTCTCGAACTGTTATAGACCTCATATCGACACGACTTATCGAGCTACTGGGGTCTGACGTTTACCACCCCTAGGCGAGATATGCAACATATCAGACGACGAGACCGGACTGTACGGGAGTGTTACTATTTGGATTCACAGGAGAATGTACAAGCTTGCTTGTTGATCTTCTGAGCGATCAATAGCTGGGTAGCTGTTACGTTTAGCTGACCGCTTGCAGCTTGTGGGTGTTTGATATGATCATCACCTACTGCCGGCGTATTGACGATTCTTTAGAGTCCTACACAGAGGTTTATTGGCTCAGGCAAAACGGAGTAGGAGCACATATGTGATATGTACGGGACCGAGGATAATATGGTATGTGATACCGTATTGTATTCTCACGATATTTGATATGAGCCGGGTCATCGGATCAAGTGTTGATTCGATGAATCGGTACGGATAAATATTAGTCGGTTATATGCGATATAGCCGGATTGTCGGATCAAGTGTTGATTCGATAATTTAATATATAATAATATATATGATATATTAAATTATATTAACTAATATTTGCTCACTAAAAGATTCTTTTTCTCACTCGGGTAATACATTGATATATATGCGATATATGTTAATTGTATTATTTTATTTTGTTACGATAAATATTATATATGTGATATATAATATTGTAACATGATATGATAAATAATGCAACTTGTTTAGTAGAGATTAAACATGGTTAGGGTTTGATTAGGGTTAAGGTTTTCTAGAAGTTTCTAGAAGCTTTCTTTCTTTGTCTTTGTTAAGATATTATGCTAGATATTTCCTTAACCTAACCAAACCTTTAACCTTAGTCAAATCTCTACAAGGGTTAGTTTGACCATGGTTACATTATTCATCATATCATTTCTTTTCCTATTCATCACAAAAGGATTCTATGTTTGTTCATCTTCTTCCTTCTTCTTCTTTGCTTGAAATGCTTTCTTGCTTTGATTTTTGTGATGGATAAATATGAGAAAAAGATAAATAAAGAGAGCAAAAATCCTACTTCATCATCCTCATCTTCCCTTGCCATTTAGATGAGGGTGTTCACATCATTTCATGAGTGTTAGCTTGTTTTAAAGAAACTTCAAGGTAGATCATCTTAGTATCGAAGATCGGAAGCAAAGGTTGCGTCTTTCTCTTCGTGGAACCTCTCGAGAGTCCGGATCCCGATGATCGCAGCGAAGGGACCACAACACGGAGCATATGAAGTGAAGGACCGGATCTACAAAGGTTGTAATCCCTCTCACTTAGTGTTAATGTTGTTAACATGTTAGTTTTCGCCTAATCTCTGGTTTAAAGTTCCGTATTCGGGTTGTTCGGCACGGCTAAATTTTAAATCGGGCATGGTTGATGCCTCGTAGACCCTTGTGCGCGTGCCTAGCAACCCTACAGCCATAGCGAAGAAATGAGCAATATAAGTGGAAAACATCATGAAAGATAAAACTGCATAAATAAAGTCGGCTCACACGAGCTCGACACCATAATACAAAATAATATACAACATCGTCCTCACAACTGGTCTCTAAGTCAATACATGAAATAGTAGATGGAGAGTACTAGATACAATAGTGTGTACAACTGGAAAATAAACGGATACCGCAAAAACCCACTTATAAGAAAAGGGCTCACACGAAAACTGCAGTGGTATCCGTAGCAAAAAGATGCAAGGAAGTAGCCCTGACGCAACTACTCTGAGGGTCGACCTGCAAACACTGTGGAACAACGGGGGTGAGTTGCCAACTCGTGAATAGTAGATAATATATAAAGATAATCGCGAGTATCCATGTACTGCGATACTCTAACATGTGCAATCAGATAACATCTATAGGATGAGCTGGGTACGCAATAATCATGCATAATAAGTGCAATTTAATAACATCTATATGATGAGCTGGGTACGCAATAATCATGCAAAGTACATCTATCAGGTACCACGACTACATGATGCAACGCATAACAATGAATGCTGAGCATGGGATAAAATATCTACACGGATCATCAACGTGGAAAAATACCCGGTGTCCATCAAATACATCCAAATCCCAGTAAAAACTCAGGCGTCGTCACTCTAATTGGCACTCAAACCCTGTAAATCTCATGGAATCGTGAGTGCCCAACATCGGCACTCGAAAATATCATGAAATAATCGTGTCCAGCATCGACACGCAAATCCTTATGAATCGGGCTCCGTCAGTCCGGATCGGCCCACGGGCTCCGTCTGCGGAATCGACCCTCGGCCCCGGCAGTACGGGTCGGCCTGTATCCATCTCTCAACTCTGGTCAGTATCCTCCGGATAACCGCCAGATCCAACCAATCACCGATAGGTAGTAGTCCCTCTGCCAGGCTCACCGTCTATATACACAGTATCCCTTTCTTGCCCCGGGGTACCATACCGGGTCCACCATGTACCCACAATCGGCCTCATCTAGCTCCTCGATTCGGGTTCACATGTCACACGTCTCAGAACCGAGAAAACTCATGGTGGACGCACTGAAATATCATATCAAGAGAAACCGGGTTTTCAAAATAGTGCATATTTTTTAAAAATAAAACCACGGTTCTCAAATCCAGAAATCAGAGGAAATCCAAAACTAAATGCGTAAATCCATGCAATATGTCGTATGCCACTAAGAGTAAAAAGGGAAAACCGCTATTTTAAATGGATCCAGTTATGAAAATATCTCATGCGGTCCCCATTTTCTAGAAATCAAAGCCAGTATCATCCATGTATGCGAAATATGTATGTATGTAGGTATGAATGTGCAAGTGGATATATACGCAAATATGAGTGTACCAATATATAAGTGCACCAATATGGATATACAGTGTGTATGTGCGCAATATGGATATATCAATGTATGTATGCACCGATATGGATATACAGTGTGTATGTGCGCAATATGGATATATCAATGTATGTATGCACCGATATGGATATACAGTGTGTATGTGCGCAATATAGATATATCAATGTATGTATGCACCAATATGGATATACAGTGTGTATGTGCGCAATATGGATATATCAATGTACGTATGCACCAATATGGGTATACAATGTGTAAGTGCGCAATATGGATATATCAATATATGTGTGCACCAATATGGATATAAAGTGTGTATGTGCGCAATATGGATAAATCAATGTATGTGTGCACCAATATGGATATACATTGTGTATGTGCGCAATATGGATATATCAATGTATGTTTGCACCAATATGGATATACAATGTGTATGTGCGTAATATGGATCTATCAATGTATGTATGCACTAATATGGATATACAGTGTGTATGTGTGCAATATGGATATATCAATGTATGGTTTGTAGCAATCCTATAGTGCGAGTGTCATGGCAATCACTAACGGTGTGAGTGTAACGGTGTGAGTGTAACATACAAATAGTGCTCGTGCAGCTTGAACCGTTAGTGACAGTGCGGTGTTACATAACTACTATTTCTATATGCAACAAAAGATGGGTACGCTACAATAGTACATATGCACAAGTAATATACATAAAAATATATACGCAACAACAATATCCTATCATGCCCTGACGCTTAACGCCATACGGGCGATTTCCCCGTAGATGTCAAATCTACTCACCGCGGTCTCGTGCTAAGTGTAGCCGACTACTTGCTTCCTCTTCTTTGCGGCGTCCGACGTACCTGCCTGCGAACCTAGAATTTACACAAAGAATACACATAAGCTAAAATCCTTCAAAAACGCGATATCAAAACCAAACGAGAAACTCGTGTCGCGAACTAAACGCGTGTGTATCCGATACGCTAAAACGTGTGAATACGCGTCTGAATCTACCCCGACACGCCGCGACACGCAGCAAACCCTAAACCCACTCACAAAACGTACGTGTCGCGCAAGTTTAAAAGTATCGAAAAAGGGTTTTAAGTTCCAGATTTTGACTCGAGTGGAAAAGTAAAAAGTTGCATATACCAAAACCCTTAAATATACAGGAGACTCCCATAGACCCAAACCCAACACGAAACACCATCATTTGGCCGCAAATTGCGGCCAGAATGAATAAAATTGCGGCCAGAAAGTGGGTAGGGGGTCTCGTTCTCTGTGTGTGTGATCAAGATCTAAAAAGTATGCTCCAGTTATCTCAGATTTTGCCTGAAGCACACGGGTCAACAGCAGATCTTGAAAAGGCTAAAAATTTACATTAAAACGTTAAATTACACTAAATTGAAACCCTATGGTATTTTAGTGAAATCTGGGGCAAGACTTGGTTTACATGGCCTTAAAAACACTTAGTCAAGCTATACTAACCATAAAGATCCTCACTTGGCCAAATCTGCACTTAATTCACCATTCTAGCACTAAAATCACACTAAACACCAACTTAAGCTAACTAACTACAAGCAAGCAAAGAAAGGAGTTGGGTTTAAGAGATTATACCCCACTTGATCCTAGTATACATGAAGAAGGAGAAGAAGAAGAGAAGGGGGTGAGCTGTTGCAAATGCTGTTGCTGTTGCTGTTGCTGCTGCTGATGCTGCTGTTGCTGCTACTGCTTGTTGGTGCTGCTGTTGCTTCAGCTGCTGCTGGTTGTTGCTGCTGCTGCTGCTGGAGTGTGTGTGTGTGAGTGAGAGGGAGAGGGAGAAGTGAGAATGAGTGTTGAGTGTTTGAAAAAGAAATGAGAGATATGAGAGTCAAACCCCTCTCTCACTCCTCATTAATTACAAGCATGGCTCACCCCATCATGCTCTCTCTCTCTCTCTCCAAGTCAACCCACAAAGCTAAATATAACTAATTATAAAAAAAACTAATACCCTTAATTAATTCAAATTAACCTAATTAAATTGGTTAGTCCACCATGGTTGTCTAAACATGATTTAACCCAAAACTTAGCCCTAGTTTACATGCACATGTGTGTGCAAGCCTAATTAAAATCTAATAAAATATTCATTATTTTTGATAAAATATTTGAAAATCGTTTTGGTAAACTTTTTACTAAAAACCACACATTAAAGTATAATTATCCACTAATCACAATCTAAGGTGTTACAATCTTCCCCCTTAAAGAAATTCGTCCCCGAATTTAAAATATAGCTACGTGTACCTTCAAAGTGATAAGGGAATTTCTTCCGCATCTCGCCCTCGGCCTCCAAGTGATCTCTTCACCATTTGGTGTCACGACCCGAAGTTTGGCCCGTGACCGGCACTTAACCACGTAACGTCTACAGGCGTAACGCGACTAAGTGAACCGAAAACCCAGAAATCAAACCAGTGAAAGTATAGAGTGATAGAAGTTTTAAAGGAAGCACTAACCAAAACACGATAAGAAAACTAAGTAACAATCTCTAAGAAAACAATATACGACGCCGTGGCAAAGATCAAGATCCACAAGTGGGAACAACACAGATAGAATGAACTGCAAGTACAGCCGGCTCACAACGAGCTCGACACCAGAACACAATATAATACAACATCGTCCTCACACTGTTTCTAAGTCAAATACATACATGGTAGATGGAGAATACTAGATACAACAATGTACATACTGAAAGATAAACAGATACCGCACAAAACCCACCTATCAGCAAAAGAGCTAGTACACCAGCTCTGGGGGTATCTGTGTCAAAAGATGCAAAGCAGCCTGCCGCGACTACTCCGAAGGGCAACCTGTAAACACTGTGGCACAACGGGGGTGAGTTACCAACTCGTGAATAGAGATAACATATAAAGGTAATCGCGAGCATGTACGTACTACACTACTCTATCATATGCCAACAGATGATATCAATATAAGATGAGCAGTATGTGCAAAAATCATGCAAGTGCTCTATAGGGTACTGTACTATCAGATGAGGTACAAATGCTCTAACAGGTAATGCATCTACAGGATGAGGTACAAAAGTAATGCTGAGCAGGGGCAATATAATATCTACGCGGAATGTCCACGTGGAACATCTACAATCGGCTTCTCAATGCACCCAGACCTCCCAAAATAGCTCATGCGCCGGCACTCTCCTCGGCCCTCAAATCCTGTACATCTCTAAGAATCCCGAGTGCCCAACATCGGCACCCAAGTATCATAATTGCTCGTGTCTAGCATCGACACGCAAAACATCCTGTATCGGGCACCCGTCAGTCCGGGTCAGCCCTCTCTCAAAGTATATATCGGGAATCCGTCAGTCCGGGTCATCCCTCTCTCAGTACATCGGGCATCCGTCATTCCGGGTCAGCCCTATATCAATCCATCGGGCATCCGTCATTCCGGGTCAGCCCTCTCTCAAAGTACATATCGGGAATCCGTCATTCCAGGTCATCCCTCTCTCAATACATCGGGCATCCGTCATTCCGGGTCAGCCCTATATCAATCCATCGGGCATCCGTCGTTCCGGGTCAGCCCTCTCTCAAAGTACATATCAGGAATCCGTCATTCCGGGTCATCCCTCTCTCAGTACATGTCTCTAGCACCGAGAAAACACGGGGCGGCGCCCCAAATATCATATCAAGGGAACCGGGTTTTTTAATGATTATTTATTTGAAAGGGCCACGGTTCCCAAATCCAGATATCACATGAATCTCAACCAATAATACAAGTAATTATGATGTGATATGTGTATCAAGCATGAATATCGAGTCATGTCACAAATAGATAAGCTACAATGCAATGATCCAATGTGATATAGGTATCCAATATGAGTATCAAGTCATGTCACATATAAATGAGCTACAATGCAATGATCAATGTGATATAGGTATCAAATATGAGTATCAAGTCATGTCACATATAAATGAGCTACAATGCAATGATCCATTGTGATGTACGTTGTAGGTATGCAATGCACTAGCTAGTAATCATGAACATGCAATATATATAAGGAACACTATAAGGTCCTATCAGCCCTGACGTAGAACGCCATGCGGGCGATATCCCCGTAGATGTGAAATCTACTCACCGTAGCCTTCCACTAGGTATAGCCAACAACTTGAATCCCCTCCTGCGCGGCGTCCGTTGTACTCGCCTGCGAACCTAGAATTCACAATATATCACATGTAAGCTTGAAATCACGAAAACGCGACATTTAAGCCGAACTAATAACTCGTGTCGTGAACCAAACTCGCGTGTGCGCGATACGCTAAAACGCGTGGTTACGTACCTAAACGCATCCTGACGCGTCGCGATACGCAGAAACCCAAAACCCACACACACGTATCACGCGTGTCGCGAAAGGTTGAAAATACGGGAAAATAGGTATTCTACCCCAGATTTTGATACAGGAATGATAATGCAAAAGTATACATACCAAAATAACCCACATACAAGCAGAGACCCACACCCCAAACCCCAACCCATATCTCCCCTATCTGGCCGCAATTTGCGGCCAGAATGCCAATTTTGGCGGCCAGACTTGGGAATTGGGTTCCCAGGTTTGGTTGGTGCACTCAATTCTCCCCATACATGCTGCAGTAATATCTAGATTTAAACTGAAAAGTCTCGGGTAGTAGCAGATTCCTACAGTGCCTATTTCTAGTTAAAAACCCCACTTTTGCACTAAATTGAAACTTTATGGTATTTTCCTGAAATCTGGAACAAACCTAGGTCTAATCACACACTAACAACTTGTTAACAAGCTACTCAAGCCACAACAACATAAGTTTTGACATGTTACACTAAACCCCCTCCAAAAGCACTAAAATAGAACAAAAATGTGATATTTCTTAACTAAACATACAAGTTATGGGAATTGGGTTCTAGGATTAGGATTTTATACCTTAAAATGACCTTAAAACACCAAGGGTTCCAGCCTTTTCCCTCAGTTGCAGATTAGCTCCCCAAACACATCAAAAACTTCATTTTTCCTAAGGTTTAGTGAAGAAAAGAGTTGATTGTGTAGGGTTTTGGTGTAGGATTCAAAGAGGAATGAAAAGAGAGAGAAGAGAGGAAGAAAGAGATGTTCTTTTCTACAGATTTTTCTGCAGGAAGTGCAGAAAAATGATTGGAAGAGAGAGAGAAGAGAGAAGAGAGAAGAAAAAGTCCAAAAGTCAAGGCCTCACCTAACACCATGCTCATTTGTTTAATGGATTTATTTTCTTTTGTTGTTTCATTTGAAATTATAAAAGGGTTTAGAAAAGGATTAAATGGTGGGGAAAAGAGTTTGCAACCATGCACAAGAATGGTTAACAAGTTACACCCTAAAACCTAAGTTACAAAATGGCTAAGTGTGCGTGTGTATGCTATATAAAGAAAATTCCTAATGAGGGTAACCCGACTAAAAATAATTAATAAACCCTATATAAATATCTAAGATATAAGTGTATAGCACTTCACAACACAATCATCACTAATTATCACAAAAGGCATCCAACGGAAATCCAAAGTGTTACAATCTACCCCCCTTAAAGAAATTCGGTCCCCGAATTTAAAAATCTAACCATACGCACCTTCAAAAGATGGGGATACCTCTTCCTCATCTCGCTCTTGGTCTCCCAGGTGACCTCCTCCCTGCTTTGGCCACGCCAAAGTATCTTGACGGGCGGTATCTCTTTCGACCTCAAATCCTTCCCTTGTCGATCTAAGATCATCACCGACTGCTCCGCATAGGCAAGGTCGCGCTCAAGCTGGATCGTCGGGTGCTGAATCGCATGCGAAGGATCATGAAGATATCTGCGGAGCATCGAAACGTGAAATACGGGATGCACGTCCGGAAAACTGGGCGGAAGGGCTAATCGATACGCAACTGCACCAATACGCTCAAGGATTTCGAAGGGTCCCACATATCGGGGACTAAGCTTCCCCTTCTTTCAAAACCTCATTACGCCCTTCATTGGGGAGACCCTCAAGAAAACATGATCACCAACAGAAACTCAAGTCTGCGTCGACGACGGTCCGCATAAGATTTCTGCCTACTCTGGGCTGCTCTCATCCTATCGCGAATCAACTGGATCTTCGCTGTCGTCTCCTCTACGATCTGTGGCCCCAAAAATACTGCTCTCACTGAGCTCCGTCCAACAGGTGGGCGATCTGCATCTCCTCCTATAAAGAGCCTCAAACGGTGCCATCTGAATGGTCTCCTGGTAGCTGTTGTTGTAGTAGAACTCTACTAAGGCAAATGATGATCCCAGCTACCTCCAAAGTCTAAAACGCATGCTCTAAGCATGTCCTCGAGAGTCTGAATGGTCCGCTCTGACTGCCCGTCGATCTGCGGATGGAATGCTGTGCTGAAACTCAAGCGAGTGCCCCAAGCCTCCTGAAGCCTCTGCCATAACCGGTTGGTAACTGGGTGCCTCTATCGGACACGATGCATGTCGGAACTCCGTGCAGTCGTACAAACTCATCAATGTAAATCTGGGCATACTGTGAAAATCCGGAAGGCGTCTTCGCCGGTAGGAAGTGAGCCGCTTCCGTCAAACGATCCACGATCACCCAGATGGAGTTATACCCTCGACTAGTCTTGGGTAGACTCACAATGAAATCCATAGATATTTGTTCCCATTTCCACTCCGGAATGGTTAACGGCTGTAGCTCTCCCGCTGGCCTCTGACGCTCAGCCTCGACTTGTTGACAAGTCAGGCATCTCGATACAAAATCTGCGATGTCCCTCTTCATACCGTCCCACCAGTAAACATCTCTCAAGTCGTAGTACGTCTTGGTGGAACCGGGATGAACACTATATACCGATCGATGTGTATCCTCAAGAATCTCGCGCCGCAATCCCTCAGCACCTGGTACGCACAGTCTGACTCCAAACCGTAGTACTCCCTGATCATCGATCAAGAACTCAGAAAATCTGCCCTGTCCAATCTGTGCCATGATCTCTGAACATCGGTCATCACTGAGCTGTGCCTCTTATATACGGTCAAGCAACTGTGGGCATGCACGAACATGCGCAACCTGTCCTCCGATCGGCGTAAACTCGAACTGTACCCGGCTGTCGCATACTATCTGCCAATCTGCCGATGACTGCTCCTGTACTATGCTCAAGCAAGATAAACTGCCCCCGGGCCTCCTGCTCAAAGCGTCCGCCACCACCTTTGCCTTGCCCGGGTGATATAAGATCTCGCAGTCGTAATCCTCCACTAACTCCATCCATCGACGTTGCCGAAGGTTCAGGTCCCGCTGCTGAAATACGTATTTCAAACTCTTGTGATCCGTGAATATCTGGCACGACTCGCCGTATAGGTAATGTCGCCAGATCTTAAGGACGAAGACCACCGCTGCCATCTCCAAATCATGAGTGGGGTAGTTTTGTTCATGTCTCTTCAATTGTCGCGAAGCATACGCGATCACCCTATCATGCTGCATCAGAACGCATCCCAGCCCCACTCGAGAAGCATCACAGAAGACCACAAATCCGCCCGGTCCGGAAGGTAAAGATAACACCGGTGCCGTCGTCAGCTGAGTCCGTAACTGCTGGAAACTGTGTTCGCGCTCCTCCGTCCAATTGAAGGGAACTCCTTTCCGGGTCAACCCGGTCAACGGTGTAGCAATACGTGAGAAGTCCTGCACAAAACGCCTGTAGTAACCGGCCAACCCCAAAAAAGCTGCGAATCTCCGTCACCGATGTAGGCCTGGGCCAACGCTGAACGGCCTCGACCTTCCTCGGGTCTACACATATACCGTCTCATGAAATCACGTGTCCCAAGAAATCTACGCTGTCCAGCCAACAAGCACACTTGGAGAATTTCGCATAAAGCTGGTGCTCCCTCAATGTCTGCAATGAAATCCGCAGATACTGCTCGTGCTCCTCACTACTCCGGGAATACGCCAAGATATTGTCAATGAAGACTATAATGAACAGATCCAATAAGGCCGGAAAATTACGGTTCATCAAGTCCATGAAGGCTGCTGGCGCATTGGTGAGTCCGAACGACATCACCAAAAACTCATAATGGCCGTAACGAGTACTGAAAGCTGTCCTAGAAATGTTCTCCCGTCTAACCCGCAGCTGATGGTAGCCCGATCGCAAGTCGATCCTCGAAAAGTATCCTGCCTCCCCGAAGCTGGTCGAACAAATCGTCGATGCGTGGCAAAGGATATTGATTCCGCACTGTCACCTTATTCAGCTGGCGGTAGTCAACACACAAACGCAACAGCCGCCTTTCTTCTTGACGAACAGGACTGGAGCGCCCCAAGAAGAAACACTAGGTCGAATAAATCCTTTATCCAGCAAGTCCTGCAACTGACCCTTCAACTCTCTAAGTTCCGCCGGGGCCATCCAATAAAGCGGTACCGAAATAGGTCCCGTGCCAGGAACCAAATCAATGCAGAAAGAATTATCACGCTCGGGCGGCCGTCCAGGAAGCTCGTCAGGGAACACATCAGGGAACTCGCTACCAACCGGAACCTGATCCGCAAGAAACTCTATAGCCCTAGTATCGCAAACATATGCGAGACATCCCTGACATCCTTTCCGCAAAAGCTGTCCAGCGCGAACAGAAGAAATCACACCGTGAGGGGTGGCACTACGGTCCCCCAACACAACAACAACAACCGACTCTCCCGCAGGAGTAGTCACAACTAGCGGTTGACCAAGCAAACCGGACTCTCTACTCGAACTCAGCACAAGGTGTGTGGATACATACGGGTATGTGGAAACATATGAGCACAAGGATCCAGATCAAACAAAACGTGTGCAACAAAGGACAAACTGAAAGAGTACCTGAAACCACAGCATCGGATACTCGCGCGCCCCGATGAGTCGAAGCGAAAACTTGTGCCTGTCCTTCATTTGCGACTGACCGAACTCCTCCTCTACTAGCCTGACCCCTCTGTGCAAACCCTCCACGTCCACGACGTCTCAGAACACGACCCTGACGTGCTGTGAAGAAACACTGCCTGATGAGGTGTTGAAGGCTTCCGCATCGTAAACACCTACGCACTGAATGCCGTCCTGCCTGGGGATGAAAGCCAAACGGCTGTCCTCTTCCTAAGCCTCTGCTCTGGGCTGGTACACTAGTATAATTCCACAACCGTTCCGAAATTCTCACGGTCTCTGGAAGACGTGTCTCGTACACGGGAGCTGCCTCCACCGGCGCTATGTAGGGAACGGAATACTGCATGATGATCGCCAGGAACAACTGGGTAACAGGGGTGGCAACCATCTGTCGCTGCGCTCGAACGACCTCTACCAATGAGCTCATCGCCTGGCATAGGCCCTGCATCTCTACCACTAGTCTAGCGACCTGAGCTGCCGTAGGGGAAACAATCTGTCCTGGTGTAACAGGAGTACTACTCAGATTAGTCCTTGTCTCAGATGAATCAACTCGAGCCTCGGCCCTCACGGCCGCTCTCTGCGCCCTCGTAGTCCTTGGCGGCATATTGGCTATCAGAAACAACAGGATTCGATAAGGATACGGAAAATCGAATCATAAGAATGTATATACTCAAGGAGGAATTTAAATCAATAAGTCCTAAGGTTGCGTAGGCGAAGCACCGTGCCGTGAGTATGCCGCGGAACATACACACGCTACGCTACCCTGCCGCAGCTACCTACTCCATCATACCAGGGTCGTCCTACACTCCGAAAGGCTAAACCTACGCTCTGATACCAACTTTGTCACGACCCGAAGTTTGGCCCGTGACCGGCACTTAACCACGTAACGTCTACAGGCGTAACGCGACTAAGTGAACCGAAAACCCAGAAATCAAACCAGTGAAAGTATAGAGTGATAGAAGTTTTAAAGGAAGCACTAACCAAAACACGATAAGAAAACTAAGTAACAATCTCTAAGAAAACAATATACGACGCCGTGGCGAAGATCAAGATCCACAAGTGGGAACAACACAGATAGAATGAACTGCAAGTACAGCCGGCTCACAACGAGCTCGACACCAGAACAAAAATATAATAGAACATCGTCCTCACACTGTTTCTAAGTCAAATACATACATGGTAGATGGAGAATACTAGATACAACAATGTACATACTGAAAGATAAACAGATACCGCACAAAACCCACCTATCAGCAAAAGAGCTAGTACACCAGCTATGGGGGTATCTGTGTCAAAAGATGCAAAGCAGCCTGCCGCGACTACTCCGAAGGGCAACCTGCAAACACTGTGGCACAACGGGGGTGAGTTGCCAACTCGTGAATAGAGATAACATATAAAGGTAATCGCGAGCATGTACGTACTACACTACTCTATCATATGCCAACAGATGATATCAATATGAGATGAGCAGTATGTGCAAAAATCATGCAAGTGCTCTATAGGGTACTGTACTATCAGATGAGGTACAAATGCTCTAACAGGTAATGCATCTACAGGATGAGGTACAAAAGTAATGCTGAGCAGGGGCAATATAATATCTACGCGGAATGTCCACGTGGAACATCTACAATCGGCTTCTCAATGCACCCAGACCTCCCAAAATAGCTCATGCGCCGGCACTCTCCTCGGCCCTCAAATCCTGTACATCTCTAAGAATCCCGAGTGCCCAACATCGGCACCCAAGTATCATAATTGCTCGTGTCTAGCATCGACACGCAAAACATCCTGTATCGGGAACCCGTCAGTTCGGGTCAGCCCTCTCTCAAAGTATATATCGGGAATCCGTCAGTCCGGGTCATCCCTCTCTCAGTACATCGGGCATCCGTCATTCCGGGTCAGCCCTATATCAATCCATCGGGCATCCGTCATTCCGGGTCAGCCCTCTCTCAATGTACATATCGGGAATCCGTCATTCCGGGTCATCCCTCTCTCAATACATCGGGCATCCGTCATTCCGGGTCAGCCCTATATCAATCCATCGGGCATCCGTCGTTCCGGGTCAGCCCTCTCTCAAAGTACATATCGGGAATCCGTCATTCCGGGTCATCCCTCTCTCAGTACATGTCTCTAGCACCGAGAAAACACGGGACGGCGCCCCAAATATCATATCAAGGGAACCGGGTTTTTAAATGATTATTTATTTGAAAGGGCCACGGTTCCCAAATCCAGATATCACATGAATCTCAACCAATAATACAAGTAATTATGATGTGATATGTGTATCAAGCATGAATATCGAGTCATGTCACAAATAGATAAGCAACAATGCAATGATCCAATGTGATATAGGTATCCAATATGAGTATCAAGTCATGTCACATATAAATGAGCTACAATGCAATGATCAATGTGATATAGGTATCAAATATGAGTATCAAGTCATGTCACATATAAATGAGCTACAATGCAATGATCCATTGTGATGTACGTTGTAGGTATGCAATGCACTAGCTAGTAATCATGAACATGCAATATATATAAGGAACACTATAAGGTCCTATCAGCCCTGACGTAGAACGCCATGCGGGCGATATCCCCGTAGATGTGAAATCTACTCACCGTAGCCTTCCACTAGGTATAGCCAACAACCTGAATCCCCTCTTGCGCGGCGTCCGTTGTACTCGCCTGCGAACCTAGAATTCACAATATATCACATGTAAGCTTGAAATCACGAAAACGCGACATTTAAGCCGAACCAATAACTCGTGTCGTGAACCAAACTCGCGTGTGCGCGATACGCTAAAACGCGTGGTTACGCACCTAAACGCATCCTGACGCGTCGCGATACGCAGAAACCCAAAACCCACACACACGTATCACGCGTGTCGCGAAAGGTTGAAAATACGGGAAAATAGGTATTCTACCCCAGATTTTGATACAGGAATGATAATGCAAAAGTATACATACCAAAATAACCCACATACAAGCAGAGACCCACACCCCAAACCCCAACCCATATCTCCCCTATCTGGCCGCAATTTGCGGCCAGAATGCCAATTTTGGCGGCCAGACTTAGGAATTGGGTTCCCAGGTTTGGTTGGTGCACTCAATTCTCCCCATACATGCTGCAGTAATATCTAGATTTAAACTGAAAAGTCTCGGGTAGTAGCAGATTCCTACAGTGCCTATTTCTAGTTAAAAACCCCACTTTTGCACTAAATTGAAACTTTATGGTATTTTCCTGAAATCTGGAACAAACCTAGGTCTAATCACACACTAACAACTTGTTAACAAGCTACTCAAGCCACAACAACATAAGTTTTAACATGTTACACTAAACCCCCTCCAAAAGCACTAAAATAGAACAAAAATGTGATATTTCTTAACTAAACATACAAGTTATGGGAATTGGGTGCTAGGATTAGGATTTTATACCTTAAAATGACCTTAAAACACCAAGGGTTCCAGCCTTTTCCCTCAGTTGCAGATTAGCTCCCCAAACACATCAAAAACTTCATTTTTCCTATGGTTTAGTGAAGAAAAGAGTTGATTGTGTAGGGTTTTGGTGTAGGATTCAAAGAGGAATGAAAAGAGAGAGAAGAGAGGAAGAAAGAGATGTTCTTTTCTGCAGATTTTTCTGCAGGAAGTGCAGAAAAATGATTGGAAGAGAGAGAGAAGAGAGAAGAAAAAGTCCAAAAGTCAAGGCCTCACCTAACACCATGCTCATTTGTTTAATGGATTTATTTTCTTTTGTTGTTTCATTTGAAATTATAAAAGGGTTTAGAAAAGGATTAAATGGTGGGGAAAAGAGTTTGCAACCATGCACAAGAATGGTTAACAAGTTACACCCTTAAACCTAAGTTACAAAATGGCTAAGTGTGCGTGTGTATGCTATATAAAGAAAATTCCTAATGAGGGTAACCCGACTAAAAATAATTAATAAACCATATATAAATATCTAAGATATAAGTGTATAGCACTTCACAACACAATCATCACTAATTATCACAAAAGGCATCCAACGGAAATCCAAAGTGTTACATTTGGGCTGCGCCAAAGCACCTTCACAGATGGCAAGACCTTTGATCGATGTTTCTTCACCTGCCAGTCCAATATCACTACTGGCTGCTCGGTGAACGAAAGATCGCACTCGAGTTGAACGGTCTGATGCTGAATCATGTGAGAAGGGTCATGAAGGTATCTGCGAAGCATCGACACGTGGAATACAGGGTGAACATCCGGGAAGTCGGGTGGAAGAGCCAAACGATATGCCACCGCGCCCATACGCTCGAGGATCTCGAAGGGGCCTATAATTCTGGGGCTAAGCTTCCCTTTCCGTCCAAATCTCATCACGCCCTTCATTGGGGAGACCCTCAGAAAGACATGATCACCAACTGCGAACTCGAGGCTGCGACAGCGTCTGTCAGCATATGATTTCTGCCTGCTCTGAGCTGTCCTCATCCTATCTCGAATCAACTGTATCTTCTCGGTCGTCTCCTGTACGATCTGGGGCCCCAAAATACTGCTTTCACTGAGCTCTGTCCAACAGACGGACGATCTACATCTCCTCCCATACAAGGCCTCAAAAGGTGCCATCTGAATAGTATCCTGGAAACTATTGTTGTAGGAGAACTCCACCAAGGGTAAATGATGATCCCAGCTACCACCAAAGTCCAAAACGCACGCTCGGAGCATGTCCTCGAGAGTCTGAATAGTCCGCTCTGACGGGCCGTCGGTCTGCGGATGAAATATTGTGCTGAAACTCAAGCGGGTGCCCAAAGTCTCTTGAAGCCTATGCCATAGTCGGCTGGTAAACTGGGTGCCTCGGTCGGACACAATACATGTCGGGACTCCATGCAGTCGTACGATCTCGTCGATGTATATCTGGGCATACTGAGCAAATCCAAAAGTGGTCTTCACCGGCAAGAAGTGAGCCGCTTTCGTCAATCGATCCACGATCACCCAAATGGAGTCATACCCTCGTCTAGTCCTGGGTAGACCCACAATGAAGTTCATAGAAATTTGCTCCCATTTCCACTCCGGAATGGGTAAAGGCTGTAGCTCTCCCGCGGGCCTCTGGTGCTCGGCCTTGACTTGCTGACAAGTCAGGTATCTCGACACGAAGTCTGTGACGTCCCTCTTCATCCTGTCCTACCAGTAAACATCTCTCATATCATGGTACATCTTGGTGGAACCCGGATGAACATTGTACACCGATCGATGTGACTCCTCAAGAATCTCACGCCGCAGCCCCTCAGCAACTGGTACGCACAGTCTAGTCCTAAATCGTAGTATCCCCTGATCATCAATCACGAACTTGGAAAATCTTCCCTGTCCAATCTGTGCCATGATCTCTGAACAACGTTCATCATTGTACTGTGCCTCATGTATATGGTCAAGCAACTGTGGGCGTGCACGAACATGCGCAAGCTGTCCCCCGATCGGAGTGAACTCGAACTGCACTCGGCTGTCGCATAAAATCTGCCAATCTGCCGACGACTGCCTCTGCACTGCGCTCAAACAAGATAGACTATCCCGGGCCTCCTACTTAAAGAATCCGTCACGATATTCGCCTTGCCCGGGTGATAAAGGATCTCACAATCATAGTCATTCACTAACTCCATCCAACGACGCTGTCTAAGATTCAGGTCTCGCTGCTGAAATATGTACTTCAAGCTTTTGTGATCAGTGAATATCTGGCACGACTCGCCGTATAGGTAATGTCGCCAGATTTTGAGTGCAAAGACCACTGCAGCCATCTCCAAATCGTGAGTGGGGTAGTTCTGTTCGTGTTTCTTTAGCTGCTGAGAAGTATACGCGATCACCCTGTCGTGCTGCATCAATACGCACCCTAGCCCCACTCGAGAAGCGTCACAATAGACCACAAATCCGTCCGATCCCGAAGGCAATGATAACACCGGTGCCGTAGTCAAACGAGTCTGCATCTGCTAAAAGTTATACTCGCATGCCTCAGTCCAATCAAAAGGAACTCCCTTCCGGGTCAACCCGGTCAACGGTGCAGCAATACGGGAGAAGTCCTGTACAAATCGTCGGTATTACCTAGCCAGTCCTAGAAAGCTGCGGATCTCTGTAACTGATGCGGGTCTGGGCCAATGCTGAATGGCCTCGATCTTCTTCGGGTCCATACATATACTATCTCGTGTAATCACATGACCAAAGAAATCTATGTTGTCAAGCCAGAATGCGTACTTGGAGAATTTCGCGAACAGTTGGTGCTCCCTCAAATTCTGCAATGTGATCCGCAGGTGCTGCTCGTGCTTCTCTCGGCTCCGGGAATACACCAAAATGTCGTCAATGAATACGATGATGAACAGATCAAGATACGACCTGAAAATACGGTTCATCAAGTCCATAAATGCTGTTGGGGCATTGGTGAGTCCGAACGACATCACCAAAAACTCATAGTGGCCGTAACGCGTGCGAAAAGCCGTCCTCGGAATATCTTCCTGTCGAACCCGCAACTGATGGTAGCCTGATCGCAAGTCGATCCTCGAAAAGTATCCTGCACCCTGAAGCAGGTCGAACAAGTCGTCGATGCGTGGTAAAGGATATCTGTTCCGTACGGTAACCCTGATCGGCCGGCGGTAGTCAATACACAAGCGCAAACTGTCGTCCTTCTTCTTGAAAAACAGGACTGGAGCACCCCAAGGAGACACACTAGGTCGAATAAGCCCCCTATCCAGCAAATCTTGCAACTGACCTTTCAACACTAGAAGCTCCGCCGGGGCCATCCGATAAGGCGGTATGGAAATAGGCCCCGTGCCGGGAATCAAGTCAATGCAGAAAACAATATCACGCTCAGGCGGTAGCCCAGGAAGCTCGTTAGGGAAAACATCAGGGAACTCACGAACAATCGGAACCTGGTCCAACGGATCCTCTGTAGCTCTAGTATCTCAAACATAGTCTAGAAATCCCTAACATCCTTTCCTCAAAATCTGTCCAACACGAAGAGAAGAAATCAAACCGTGAGGAGCGGCACCACGGTCCCCCTGCACAACAAAAGACGAATCGCCAGGAAAACAAAACCTAACTGTACTCTCGCGGCAGTCCACAGACACATAGCACGTATCCAATGAGTCCATGCCCAGGAGAACGTTGAAGACCAACATCTAAAGAAGGATCAGGTCGACGGACAACTCTTTATCTCCTAAATAGACGACACATGACCGAAACACGTGTCGCGCAACCAACGACTCTCCACCAGGAGTAGTCACGACAGGCGGCTGGTCTAACAACCCCGACTCTCGGCCCAAACTCAGCACGAAGTGCGAGGAAACATACGAGTGCATAGATTCCGGATCAAACAATACTTGTGCGTCAAAAGAACATACTGAAAGAGTACCTGAAACCACAGCATTGGACGCCTGCGCATCCTGATGAGTCGAAGCGAAAACTCGTGCCTGCCCTTCACCTGCGACTGACTATCCTCTGCCGGCAACATGTGATACGGCTGTCTTCCTCTGGCGTTTCAGGGTACAATCTCGAACGTGATGATAGATACTCGCGCACCGAAAACACCCATGCGATGGCTGCTGACCCTCCTGGGGATGTGTCAGGGTACAATCCCAAATGTGATGATAGATACTCGCGCACCGGAAACATCCATGCGATGGATGCTGACCCTCCTCGGGATAAGAGCTAAACAACTGGCCTCGTCCCCAGACTCTGCTACTCCCACAACCTGGATGCAATCTGTCGAGGCACCTAAACATCTGCCCTCGTGCTGATACACCAGTACGAACCCTCCTCGGTTCCGGAACGACCGACGGCTCGGAAAGACGCTCCTCAACTGGTAGGGCTGCGTCCCCTGCTACTGCATACGAGTCGCAATACTGGGCGCTGATAGTGATGAACAACTGGGTAACAGGTGGGGCAACCTCCTGTCGCTGCGTTCGATTAGCCTCAATCAACGATCCCATCTGGCGCAAATCCTGCATATCGGCCTCTAGTCTAGTGATACGATCTAGCGAGGGTGGGTCAACCTGCTCCTGTACAACGGGCGTATCGTCGGGGTCAGTCCTCGTCTCAGACGAGTCAACTCTGATCTCGGCTCTCGCGGCCGCTCTCTGCGCCCTCATAGTCTTTGGCGGCATAATGGCTGAAAAGAAAGTAGGATTCGATAAGGATACGGAAATTCAAATCACAAGAATGTATATAATCATGAAGGAATTTCAATCAATAAGTCCTAAGGTCACTTAGGCGGAGTACCGTGTCGTGAGTATGCCGCGGAACATACACACGCTACACCACTCTGCTTCAGCTACCTACTCCATCATACCAGGGTCATCCTACACTCCAAAAAGTAAAACCTACATACCAACTTTGTCATGACCCAAAGTTCGGCCCGTGACCGGCAGTTAACCACGTAACGTCTACAGGCATAACGTGATCAAGTAAGCCGAAACCCAGAAATCGAAACCATTAAAAATAGTGAGTGAAGAAAAACATTAGTTTAAAACATTTAGAAAACCATGTGTAATTGAGTAAAAATCTTTATAGTTTAAGTTATTTTCTTAAAAATTTCGGCAGCACCGCCTTTGTAAAAACTAGCCCCGAAAACGGGTACAAAACATGATATATGTAAAATGACTGATAATAAGAATATAACATCCCCAAACGGGAGCAATCACGCCCAACGGTGGAAACAATCACCACAAGAATAATATACGACGCCGTAGCGAAGAAATGAGCAATATAAGTGGAAAACATCATGAAAGATAAAACTGCATAAATAAAGTCGGCTCACACGAGCTCGACACCAGAGTACAAAATAATATACAACATCATCCTCACAACTGGTCTCTAAGTCAATACATGAAATAGTAGATGGAGAGTACTAGATACAATAGTGTGTACAACTGGAAAATAAACGAATACCGCAAAAACCCACCTATAAGAAAAGGGCTCACACGCCAACTGCAGTGGTATCCGTAGCAAAAAGATACAAGGAAGTAGCCCTGCCGCAACTATTCTGAGGGTCGACCTGCAAACACTGTGGCACAACGGGGGTGAGTTGCCAACTCGTGAATAGTAGATAACATATAAAGGTAATCGCGAGTATGCACGTACTGCGATACTCTAATATATGCAATCAGATAACATCTATATGATGAGCTGGGTACGCAAAAATAATCATGCATAACAAGTGCAATCTAATAATATCTATTTGATGAGCTGGGTACGCAATAATCATGCAAAGTACATCTATCAGGTACTACGACTACATGATGTAATGCATAACAATGAATGCTGAGCATGGGATAAAATATCTACACGGATCATCAACGTGGAAAAATACCCGGTGTCCATCAAATACACCCAAATCCCAGTAAAAACTCAGGCGCCGTCACTCTAATCGGCCCTCAAATCCTGTAAATCTTATGGAATGGCGAGTGCCCAACATCGGCACTCGAAAATATCATGAAATAATCGTGTCCAGCATCGACACGCAAATCCTCATGTATCGGGCTCCGTCAGTCCGGATCGGCCCACGGGCTCCGTCTGCGGAATTTGCCCTCGGCCCCGGCAGTACGGGTCGGCCCGTATCCATCTCTCAACTCTGGTCAGTATCCTCCGGATAACCGCCAGATCCAACCAATCACCGGTAGGTAGTAGTCCCTCTGCCAGGCTCACCGTCTGTACACACAGCATCCCTTTCTTGCCCCGGGATACCATACCGGGTCCACCATATACCTGCAATCGGCCTCATCCAGCTCCTCGATTCGGGTTCACATGTCACACGTCTCAGAACCGAGAAAACGCATGGTGGACGCACAGAAATATCATATCAAGAGAAACCGGGTTTTCAAAACATGAATATTTTCTTAAAATAATACCGCGGTTCTCAAATCAAGAAATCAGAGGAAATCCAAAACTAAATGCGTAAATCCATGCAATATGTCGTATGCCACTAAGAGTAAAAAGGGAAAACCGCTCTTTTAAATGGATCCAGTTCTAAAAATATCTCTTGCGGTCCCCATTTTCTAGAAATCAAAGACAGTATCATCCATGTATGCGAAATATGTATGTATGTAGGTATGGATGTGCAAGTGGATATATATGCAAATATGAGTGTACCAATATATAAGTTCACCAATATGGATATACAGTGTGTATGTGCGCAATATGGATATATCAATGTATGTATGCACCAATATGGATATACAGTGTGTATGTGCGCAATATGGATATATCAATGTATGTATGCACCAATATGGATATACAGTGTGTATGTGCGCAATATGGATATATCAATGTATGTATGCACCAATATGGGTATACAATGTGTATGTGCGCAATATGGATATATCAATGTATGTATGCACCAATATGGATATACAGTGTGTATGTGCGCAATATGGATATATCAATGTATGTGTGCACCAATATGGATATACAATGTGTATGTGCGCAATATGGATATATCAATGTATGTGTGCACCAATATGGATATACAATGTGTATGTGCCCAATATGGATATATCAATGTATGTATGCACCAATATGGATATACAGTGTGTATGTGCACAATATGGATATATCAATGTATGGTTCATAGCAATCCTATAGTGCGAGTGTCATGGCAATCACTAACGGTGTGAATGTAACATACAAATAGTGCTCTTGCAGCTTGAACCGTTAGTGACAGTGCGGTGTTACATAACTACTATTTGTATATGCAACAAAAGATGGGTACGCTACAATAGTACATATGCATAAGTAATATACATATAAATATATACGCGACTACAATATCCTATCATGCCCGGACGCTTAACGCCTTACGGGCGATTTCCCCGTAGATGTTAAATCTACTCACCGCGGTCTCATGCTAAGTGTAGCCGACTACTTGCTTCCCCTTCTTTGCGGCGTCCGACGTACCCGCCTGCGAACCTAGAATTTACACAAAGAATACACATAAGCTAAAATCTTGCAAAAATGCGATATCAAAACCAAACGAGAAACTCGCGTCGCGAACTAAACGCATGTTTATCCGATACGCTAAAACGTTTAAATACGCGTCTGAAACTACCCCGACACGCCGCGACACACAGCAAACACTAAACCCACTCACAAAACGTCTGTGTCGCGCAAGTTTAAAAGTATCGAAAAAGGGTTTTAAGTTCCAGATTTTGACTCGAGTGGAAATGTAAAAAGTTGCATATACCAAAACCCTTAAATATACTGCATACTCCCATAGACCCAAACCCAACACGAAACACCCTCATCTGGCCGCAAATTGTGGCCAGAATGAATAAAATTGTGGCCAGAAAGTGGGTACGGGTCTCATTCTCTGTGTGTGTGATCAAGATCTAAAAAGTATGCTCCAGTTATCTCAGATTTTGCCTGAAGCACACGGGTCAACAGCAGATCTTGAAAAGGCTAAAAATTTGTAAGTCTACGGTAGCGCCCCGGCCGTCTACAGACGCCAAATGCGGAACAAAAAACTTTTAACTGGCGCTATCGTATACTTTAACCCGGATCTTCCATTATTGCTAAACTAACAAACTGTAAAGCGTGTAGAAAGGTTATACCGAACGATCCGAGTCCTTCGTTCTTTAACCATCATCCCACGCTCCGTTGCGGCTTCTCCGATCTCGTCAATCTCCGATCTGCTCGTCCAGGTGGCACCACGTCACTGATTCTTTAAACGGGCTCCCGCCTCTGACTTGAGGCAACTCGGTCGTCAAGTTTGCTAAAAGAGACGACCAAGAATGATGTAGAGAATGAGTAGATGACTTTGTCTCACTTCGTCCAAGTTCGTGGACGATCGGTAAATGAAGTTGCCATGGGAATCGGGTGATGGAATGAAATGAGGTAATGAAATTTCCATGCACCCAAAACTTTAGTCTTATATAAAAAATGAAATCAACCAAGTGAATGAGAGAGAGGGGAGGGGCCGGCCATATAAAGAGAAGGAGGAGGGTGAGTGTAGGAGCAATGAAGGAAGGTGATAATAAACCTAAAGCTTATCATAACCATTCATGAAAGCATGAGTCACAAAGAGCAATTAATGCAAACCAATGAATATAATACAACTCTCCCTTGCATTAAATGAATCATTAATGGCACTAATGAGTCACTTAACACCTCACCACTTCTAGAACCTTCTAGAAGAATCCACACTCATCTCAAGAAAAGACAAATCCGTCTTCAACCGAATGTTAAAAGACAGCTGATAGAAAACTGGAAACTGGCAACTTCCAAAAGTGATCCTGAAACGACTTTCAGGATAACCCCGTAACTGTATAAATATACCCGCATTTGTATTACGACCGAATACAAATGAAACTGAGACAAAGATATTATACCTACTCAATATAATACTCGGATCCGGCTTAAACCAAAGCCGACCAGTATTATCTGCCCGAAAAATAACACGTGCGTAAACGCACGTGCATTTTCCGAACCCTGCCATAAAACCATACGGCCTCTACAACGTTTCTCCCGAACTTGGGAACCTGTCTGTGGGGGACTCTAATGACTCGTCAGTACCCTGGCAGTGGGTTTAACCACAAACCGTCAGCGGCACTAGCTATGCGTAACGGCTGCCCATGGACTGACCTCAAGGGAGGCCGATGAGCGAACTCATCCGGAAACCCTACTGAGCCTAACAGTGACAATGTATATACATTCCGGTCCGTTCGTCTATGAGTATCGCATATCTGCCTAGGGGGCTAGTAACGTCAGACGCCCAATAGCAGTATAAGTCGTGTCGGAGTGTAGCCCAATAACACCCTGAGATACTACTGGAGTACCTACAAGTAAATCTCCTCCCATGGCCATGGACTTTGTGTAATGGCTCCCCTAGACACAGCACGACCTCGCCCCCAATACCGGGAGAGACGAATCCCCTGCCGATCCGCTCACGTGCCTCCATATGGCTCGGGACTGTACCCAAAAACTACCTGTTTGCACGACTCCTTTGAGCCGTGGTAGGGTAGAAATCAAAGCACAGTGGGAACTCACACGAGACAAATGACGACCTCAGGTCGATGAACTATCCTGTACACATGTCACCAGGGAACTGCTATCTGACGATATGTATAATACCAACTAGCAGATTCCCGGCGAGTCCGGTCCGGTGTACTTATAACCTAATGAGCACCTGTATACATCTTAGGTGATCCAACTGACACCAGTGGCTTGTGAGACCGGCCACCGCCCCTCGTCGGGGTCTCGACTGTACACACTAGTCTACTCCGGAGTATCGATGCCCTGTCTCGAAACTCCCACGACTAGGGACCACTATTAAGAATATGCATATAAACTACCCAACTCTCACGTATATGATCGCCATCATACTGTTGGTAGTAAAGCAAGATCCTAAGTGCTCTATCAAAGTGTAACATGTAATCAGTCACCTGAACATGTACACGACTGATAAAGGCAAACCAGATAGGATACTATCATCTCGAGTAAGACTGTCCTACCGGTATAGGTCATCCGCAATCATTGCAATCACGTACCTGCGATCCAATAATTGACTCTGAGGGCACTATCTCCAACAAAATTTACATTAAAACGTTAAATTACACTAAATTGAAACCCTATGGTATTTTAGTGAAATCTGGGGCAAGTCTTGGTTTACATGGCCTTAAAAACATTTAGTCAAGCTATACTAACCATAAAGATACTCACTTGGCCAAATCTCCACTTAATTCACCATTCTAGCACTAAAATCACACTAAACACTAACTTAAGCTAACTAACTACAAGCAAGCAAAGAAAAGAGTTGAGTTTAAGAGATTATACCCCACTTGATCCTTATATGCAGGAAGAAGGAGAAGAAGAAGAGAAGGGGTGAGCTGTTGCAAATGCTGCTGTTGTTGCTGATGATGATGCTGATGCTGCTGCTACTGCTTGCTGTTGCTGCTGTTGATTCAGCTGCTGCTGCTGCTGATGGTTGTTGCTGTTGCTGTTACTAGTGTTGCTGCTGCTGCTGCTGGAGTGTGTGTGTGAGTGAGAGGGAGAGAGAGAGAAGTGAGAATGAGTGTTTGAAAAAGAAATGAGAGATATGAGAGTCAAACCCCCCTCTCTCTCCTCATTAATTACAAGCATGGCTCACCCCGTCATGCTCTCTCTCTCTCTCCAAGTCAACCCACAAAGCTAAATATATTTAATTATTAAAAAAACTAATACCCTTAATTAACTCATATTAACCTAATTAAATGGGTTAGTCCACCATGGTTGTCTAAACATGGTTTAACCCAAAACTTAGCCCTAGTTTACATGCACATGTGTGTGCAAGCCTAATTAAAATCTAATAAAATATTCATTAATTTTGATAAAATATTTGAAAATCGTTTTGGTAAACTTTTTACGAAAAACCACACATTAAAGTATAATTAGCCACTAATCACAATCTAAGGTGTTATATTTCTAGTAAATAGATCTATGGTTTTAGATCTAGATTTGGGAAGTGTCCCAATTCGGGTACTTGACACTATTCTAAAGGGATTTAGAATGGACGACTCCAGGCATGGTGGTGTACCCGCAGGTGATGGAGTCACCCTCTTTAAAGAGATGTCTTCTAGACTGATGAGAGGATTGATTTACATGATTGGCATATCTCTTGCTCAGGCAATTGAGTCAATCATGAAATGCCAAGTACCACACTAGATATTGCTTTTGCACTAGCTGCAATAAGCATATATATATTAATCCAATCCTGGAGAAACGTTGGGAAGCAGTTATGAACATAAGTGGATGTTCTTGGTATATGGTAACGACAGCCTCCTTTAGGAGGCGGTTATCATTTCAGGCTTCTAAGGTGACCTGAATGACAGAGTGGCTGTCAGAGTTATAGTTTTCCCTCTATTGAGGGGTAGTGTGTTGGACATGTGGTCCAAGCGGATACTGAGAAAGTCATGGCGCAAGATACTGATTAAATTCAGTGGATGATACGGTCTAAGAAGTTTGTTGGATTTGGAGTTCATTTGTGAACCGGGTCCCATCAGATATCCAGACAAATTCTTAGACAGGTATTGTACATTTCGAGAGACAGTCTTTCTCCGCGAAGTTGAGATATAGAGAGATAAAGATAGAAACGTTGGAGCGGATACACTCGCTGAGGCTATTTCTCGAACGCAATAGTTTCATAAACGAGCTTTGCGAGACTGATTAGTAGAGAAGTTGGGTGTTCGGTATCACATGGGTTGTGAGTATGCGGCACCGCAATAATTAGCCTTAAGTGCAAGTGGGAGATTATTGGCTATAATGCCCTGAAGTCAATTATTGTAATCGCAGGCACACGATTGTGATGATTGAGGGAGGACCTATACGGATATAACGATCTTACTCGAGATGATAGTATGCTATCTGGTTTGTCTCTGTCATCATGTACATGCATTATATGATATTACAGATCACTATTACATGTTGATAGAGACCATAGGATTTTTGCTTGACTACCAGCATTATGATAGCGATCATATACATGGGAGCTGGGTGTTCTATAAGCACATCCTTAAATGTACCTAGTCGAGGGAGTATCGAGACTGGACATCGATACTTCGGAGTAGACTAGTGTATACTTTTCGAGACCCGACGAGAGGCTGTTGCCGGTCTCACAAGCCATTGGTTTCAGTTAGTCACCTAAGGTAGTATACATGTGCTCATTGGGTTATAAGTACACTGGACGGACTTGCCGGGAACATTCTAGTTGGTATTATACCTATTGTCAGATAGCAGTTCCCAGGTAACATGAGTACAGGTTAGTCTGTCGATCTGAGATCATCATTTGTCTCGTGTGAGTTCCCACTATGCTTTGATTAATACCCTACCACGGCTCAAAGGAGTCTTACAAACAGGTTTTGGTTGGGTACAGTCCCGAGCCACATGGAGGCAGTGAGCGGATCGTCAGGGATTCGTCTCTCCCAGTATTGGGGGTTGATGTCGCGCGGTGCACGGGTGGCCATCGCCAGAAATCCTTGGCCATGGTAGACGAGAATTACTTATTTGGATCAGTAGTTTCTCAGTGGGTGATGGGCTTCATACCGACACGAAATATCGCGTTATTGGTGGTCTGACTTTATCCACCCCTAGATCCGATATGCGATATTCTCTGACGAACAGACCGGACAGCACAAAGATTGTCACAGACAGACTCAGTAGGGGTTCAGATGAGTTTGCTGGTCGGCCTTTCATTCGCTCAATACCTGGGTAGTCGTTACGTACAGTTAGTGCCGCTGACGTGCTTGTGGTTAAACCCACTGCTAAAGTATTGATGAGTCTTTAGAGTCCCACACAGAGGGTATCTCTAGTTCTGGCAAAACGATGTATTAGCCGTATTGGATACGTGCAGGGTTCCGATCGATTGATTGTACTATATACCCAGACTTTCGATCGGACAGTTGATAATACTAGCCGGTTCGGGATTGAGCCGGATTATTAAATTAGGTATTGATTTAATAATTTATGTATCTGTATTTCGATATGTATATTCTAGTATTATGTTCTTTGTGTTATTCTATCTCTTTGGGTATTCGTATTTTGGTACGAATACAGGTATGTATATACAGTAGAATGTAATCCGTATTTATACGGAAAACATTCTAGAAGGTGGACACCTCATTTTGATTTTATCCATTTATTTTAAATGGGATATGAGGTGGAAAAAAGAGAGAGGGGAGTATGGTGAGAACCATGCTTCTATAGCTGCATAAATGAATTGTTTATTCATTTGTACAGACAATTCAAGCATGGGTTGAATATTAAAATGGAAAATTGTGTTTTATAAAACACTTCTTCATGCTATTTTTTACACACTTGATGGATGAGATGAAAATATTGGATGGTTCATTCTCACATGAGATTTTTATTCTCCTCACCATTAGCTTCTCTCCCTCTCTAGATTTCTTGAGCTTCCTCCACCTTCATCTTCAACCTCCTCTCTACCATCTCTTGTGTTGAGAATCAAGAGAGGAGGTGAGGTAGAGATATACTTAGAACACTCCACTACATCCTAGGCATTCTAGACTAGCCATCTAGAATTCCTAGTTGTTTCACTTGATCTTTTATGTGGAGCTAGAGCCATAAGCTACATCCCTCGGGTGGATCATCTTCGACGGAGGAAGACTGGCGGCCAAGCTCGATCCAAAGGACCTCAAGGAGCTAAGGGAGATGGTGGAAGACCGAAGGACATGGTTCGTTCGGTATAACACTCTATCACAGTTGTTAAACACTTTTATATTGCTAGTTTCATGTTTGGATTTGATTCTAGGTAGTTGTTTCTAGCGCCAAGTTTTCTAAACGCAAAAATTTTTGTTCCGCAATCGGCCACGATAGATGGCCAGGGCGCTAGGAATTCCAACACATGTCACGATAGTTGCCCGTGGATAGTATATGGAAGCTGATTTTAGGCTAACCATAGGGCAATTTTAGTATGGGTTGGAGTATTTGTTGACTTCTGTATTACGATAGACGCCCGTTGATTGTATATGAAACGTTATTTTGATTGCCCAATGGTATATTTGTTTATGGGTTTTTGACTTCAATGTCACGAGGGTTGCCCATGGATCGTATACGGCATGGTTGAAGCGTTAGGCCTGTAGGGCATATTGGTTTATGGGTTTTGACCTCAATGTCATGATGGTTGCCCATGGATCTATATGGCGCGCTTAAAGCGTTAGGCCCATAAGGCAAATTGGTTTATAGGTTTTTGACTTCAATGTCACGAGGATTGCTCGTAGATCGTATACGATGCGCTTGAAGCATCAGGCCTATAAGGCAAAATGGTTTATGGGTTTTTGACTTCAATGTCACGAGGGTTGCCCGTGGATCATATACTGCAAGCTTAAAGCATTAGGCCCATAGGGCATATTGGTTTATGGGTTTTTGACTTCAATGTCATGAGGGTTGTATGTGGATCATAAACGGCGCACTTGAAGCGTCAGGCCCGTAGAGAATATTAGTTTATGGGTTTTTGACTTCAATGTCATGAGGGTTGCTGGTGGATCTTATACGGCGCGCTTGAAGCGAAAGGCCCGTAGGGCATATTAATTTAATTGGGATCATATATTTGTTGATTTCTGTGTCACGATAAACGTCCATGGATAGTATACGATAGCCAGATTTAAGCTAAATGTAGGGCAATTTGGTTTCGGGTGTAGTTGATTTCAATGTCACGATAGTTACCCGTGGATAGTATATGGAAGATGATTTTAAGCTAGCCATAGGGTATCTTGGTTATAGTTTTTTTGACTTCAATGTCATGATAGTTACTCGTGGATAGTATATGGAAGCTGATTTTAAGCTAGCCATAGGGTATGTTGGTTATAGTTTTTTTGACTTCAATGTCACGAAGGTTGCCTATGGATAGTGTACGATAGCCAGATTTAAGCTAAATATAGGGCAAAAATCCTGTTTAGGGACGTAGTGGTCCATGGTGATCTTCACATGAATTTGCTTGACATGGCGATGACCTCTGGGGGTGCCTGCCATTGGTTTTATGATAGGGTGGGGACCTCTGGGGTGCTTGGCATTGGTTTTATAGGGGAGCGGTGACCTCTGGGGGTGCCCGTCATTGGTTTTATGATTGGGCGGGGACCTAAGTGGGTCTCCACCATTGGCTTGATAAAGGGAGGGGACCTCTAGAGGTGTCCTCCATTGTTTTTTGCATAATTTTGAGATTTGTTCTAGGTATTTATGGGTCTCCGACATTGACTATTTTTGCCAAAGAGTCATCTAATGCCTTGAATATGCATTGTATGAGGCATGTCCAGTATGCATATGCATATATTTTGTGCATTTATCCATGTATATACCCGTGGAGTCTATTATGGGGACAATCTATCACGCCCCGCTTTCCAAAAGAGCGGTAACGACACGTGACGAGACCCGTAACGTATTTATTTCGAGAAGGTCCTTTCTCGAAATAAATATGCTAAGTGTTTTATAAGCAATATAAAATAGAACAAGAATGAACATGATAATGAAAAATCCAACTATGATATATTTACATTCCACATTCCACAGAGTTTTAAACGGATACAAGATGTCTTAAACAAAAGTACAATAAAAAGATGCCTTAAACAATAGGTGTACAAGATAGGTAAAATGCTGAAAGGAAAATTGTAGTCGGCCTGTAATGCAAGATGGGAATACTCTGAAAGTAGGTTTTAGCATCTCTACTAGGGTTTTAACATGATCAAGTGTGCAATTTAAAAAAATCTAGAGGGCTAAGTCTACAAAAAAGAATCGAACTAAAGGTTTAGGGTTTCATTCTTTTATCTTTAAAAGATATCAAGAACTTTATTTGTAGACTTAGCCCATCTAAAAATAATGACTCATTCTTTTATCTTTAAAAGATAAAAAGATAAAGCTGTTCATTGTTATCTCCATTTCAATGTGATTCTCATACTTACATCATATTTGTATCATCAACCATGCACAAAATATATTTATATATTTATATCATATATATAAATATATAAAGAGAAGAAAATATCGAGCATAATAAGCCGGCAAGAACGTAAGGTTGCAACGAAAAGGTATATTTGTTTATATATATATATATATATATATATATATATATATATATATATATATATATGTATGTATGTATGTATATGTATGTATGTATGTATGTATGTATATGTATGTATGTATGTTAGGAATATGTATGCCCTAGAGGCCATTATTGTATATTATAGTGGATGCTTGGACATATATATAGAGGACTTTCTTGCTCGACATGATAGTATGCTATCTGGTTGCACTTTATCGTAACATGTACACTTATATTATTCTGTCTTTCTGATACATGTTGATAAAGCCCTTAGGATGTTAGCTTGACTACCAAGACTATGATGTAGATCATACTGGTGGGGCTTGTGTAGTCCGCAAGCACAACCTTTAACCGTTACTAGTCGAGAGAGTATCGAGACATGGTATTGATATTCCAGAGTAGACTAGTGTGTACGTTTCTTGACCCTGTATGGGGGCGATGGTTGATCCCATAACCATTGGTGTCCCACAACCATTGGTGTTTGACATCAAAGGTTGTACACAGGTACTCATTAGAGAATGGGTACACCGAATAGGACTTGCAGAGAACTCCTAGATGATACCATACCTATCGTCAGATAGCAGTTCTCTAGTGACACTGGTACAGGTTACTCTGTATACCCGAGATCGTCATAGTGTCTTGTGTGGTTCCCACTGTGCTTTGATTTCCTCCCTACTATGGCTCAAAGGAGTCGTGCAAACAAGTAGATTTTGGGTACAGTCCCGAGTCACATGGAGGCAGTGAGCGATAGGAGGGGTTTCGTCTCTCCCGGTATTGAGAGTTGATGTTGAGCTATGCTCGATTGGCTATAACAGCAAGTCCCTGGCTAGGGCTGATGAGATTTACTGGTAAGTGTTATCAGTAATTTCTCTAACGGTTACATGCCACACTCGACATGACTTATCAAGTTACCGGGGTCCGGCGATTCCACCCCTAGACTCGATTAGCGACATATCGGACGAAGAGACCGGACATTATGGTAAGTGGGGATTTCATTACCCTTCCTAAGACCCCAGAAATCACTAAAAGCATATGCATCACCCTTGAGTTAATTAAAAAATATATAGACTCAGCCAATTAAGGACTGTCGCGCTCATTAGGACAGAGGCAGGTTGTGGGCATTCAGTCGTTTATCTAAACCTGACTTTGTGGTGCCTAGGCTAGATAATTGAGAAAGGTAACTTTAAAAGGCCCGTCTCACGGTGATTTGTGAGCGGAACCCTCCTTTCTTCATTTGTGCTTACCTGGCCCCAATTAGCGGTGAAGAGGCGATTTGAGAGATATCTCACAACTTGTCACTTTGAAACAGTTAGGAGCAGTCTAGTTGACTTAGGAGACCCTAGCTCTAGGTTTGATTGTGCATGTTTAAACTGTGGTTGTTTAAAATTGTGATGTAGTTCCGTACAAATTTTTGCAAAACTCTTTCTAAAAAAAACACGTTCAAAAATTTCAAAACTCCAAAAACAAACAATTTTAAAAAAAAAAAATAAAAAAAATTTAAAAATTTAAAAAATATATATATTAAAAAAAATCACATTCTTTTTCTTCTCCTTTCTCTCATCACATCATGGGTACCCCACCTCGTAAAAATCTTGCCGAACTTTGGTACCCACAACCAGACATTACTTCCTACGGTTTTTGTTTTGGTCGAATTTTGAACGACCCCTCCATACCCAAATTTTTTTTAAAAGATCGGATAGACGCGTCTAGGACAAACAATTGGACTCAGCAATCCACTTCGTATCCACCATTTCAAACATTCACCCTTTCTCATATTGATACCCCTTTTAAGAGTCCAGTTGTAACCCCAAAACCTATGTCTATTGCTGAATATATTGAACAATCTCGTAACCGATCTTTCACTCTTTTCACCAATGAGAATTCTTTGGATCAACAATTCCATTCATCTTCTTATCCAAATGTTGATCCTACCCATGTCCAACCATTCTATTCATATCCATCCTACCCAACTTTCACACATTCCCTAGACATTGCTTCTGTACAGCCATTTGGGAGTTTCCAGTATCCAAACAATTTTGAATCTTTTACTGAAACTCCTTCACAACCCATGTCTAGTCTGGAACAGACGTTGGAAGACTTTAGGGTAGCATCATGCCCTCATACAACCTAGTGACCCGGTAGCTAGTTTCCAATTAGCTCCACATTTTCCAATTTATGATGAGGCGGTAGGACAGGTTGAGAATTTAAGTGGAAAAAGTAAGCTGTACACCCTTCCAAATCAAACCTACCCTTCCCCAATTGAATCCCCCAACTCCAGTTTTGAATGTCTATTAAGTGTTCCAAATGATTCACCAGTTGAAGATAAAACGTTTAATGAGTTGTGCGACTTTGTAGTGTTTGATTTACCTGATTGTGAAGGGTCCCTTTCGAGTGAAACCATCACCAATCCTTTTGATCTCTACACCTCCACTCTAGAACCTAAACTGATTAATATCCATGCTTTTGATGAGGTGTCTAAGAAAATTGATTTTCACTTGATTGAGGTTATCGACGCTGGGAATATTTTGGATGATAAACCCGCAGATTTGACTGAATTTTTCTCTCCAATTCATCATCCCGAGTCATTAAATGTTTCTCCCGAACTTCATATGCGTCTTGATTTTGATGAGAATTTCATAGATAAGCTAAATTTCGAAGAGAGTATTGAGGAAATTATTGAGGATGAAGCAGTTTTACATGTGGAGTCAGATTCTCCAATTCATCATGTCCCTTCCACTGACTGTGTACACCCTCCTGAACCTTTAACTGTTACCCTTCCTAAATCAATCCCCTTCATCCTTTCCATCGTTCCGACCGTGCAAGAAACCGTAGCACTTTCATTTTTAATGTCTGGTTTACCAAGTTCGACGTACCTATGTTTTCTCACGAATCTTGAGGGATTTGATCCCATTTCTCGACGGGTTGATAGATTAGCACAATCGCATTTTACACATCGGTCATCACAATTTGTGCTAAATTATTCACTCAATTTACACCCTCAAGTTCATACTACACTTCTTTCTCTCTTCCACCATTCTTCTCCTAATAAACCGAGACCGTATTTCACCTTTCTTCCAATACGGTTTCGCGTATTCTCCGTTTCTTTCCTCTCCGCATTCTTTCACCAACCAACACACTACAGAGATAGAATATTTGAATGGTTGGTGCTCACTTTTGGCCTGTGTATGGCCTTATATAGATTGATACTGTTCTTTTTCCCCCCCAATCCTGAACTTCACCGCTTGAACAGTGGAAACACTGTTTCAAATAAGTTTGGGGGTATGTAAAATTTGTAATAAAAATAAAAATATATAATAAATTTTTTTTCAAATTTTGGAGGGTATTTTTGTAAATTTTCAGTTTCAATAAAAAATAAATAAAAAATTTTAAAAATAAATTCCTCTTTTTAAAAGTCCATTTTGCAAATAACCAATAAACCCCTATAAAAAGAACCCAACCCCTCTACCGATTTTACCAAACCCTAAATTATTCCTCTTTGAAAACCCTAGCCGCCGCAGTAGACAGAGCAGGGAGATCTCTCCAATCCGCCGCGCAACCGCCGCCAAAGCCTGCTTCCTGCCGCGCTTCCGCCGCCTGTTCGTGTCGTGGCCCTCTGAAATCTTCAGAGGAGGTTTGCAGTTCTCTGATCCTCTCTGTTAAATTTAAATTTTCTCAATTAGCTCTCTATAATAGCGCACACTCTGCAGTTTGAGAGATACTTTTCCCAAATCTTTGCACACATGGTCTTTGGAAGTTACTTCGGTGAAGAGATCCGAAGGCGCTGATGGAATTTTTTACTGTTTAACCATCCGAATTCCTTCGCCCTTCCGGATCTTGTCACCCGATTTACGAGTGCATGGAGGATGGTTGCCTCTCACAACACGGGTATATTAGGCTAATTTGGGGGGATAGGGAAATAATAATCGATAGGGACTTCATCCATGAAGTCACCTTAATACCTAGACTACCTACTCATAACCAACCCCTCCAATTCGAGGATTACCTACCCTTGATGGGTAATGATTGTTCGAGGGAGCCACGCAAGGGCATCCAGGCTAGAACTCTTTTTGCGAACGTATTAACTGTGTGCCGTTGGACACAAAATAATGTTTTTGGTAGTTCGCACAATACGACATTTTTCACACCATTTCTTCATATCGTGCACACCTTGATGACTAGGAACCCCAGCTATGATATGTGCACGGTATTACTTTATTCGATTGGTGTGGGCAAAAGGGCTGCCAATTATCCATGCCCTATGTTGGTGACACAACTGTGTCGCCATTTCTTCCCTGTGGAGGAATTTGAGTTTTATATGCAGGGAGGTATCCCCATTAGACCTCTTCTTGAGGGCATATCCACGTCCTACACACGCTTAAATGATGTATGGTCGCGCACCGAGCCGACCGAGGATGTGCCCGCCAAGACACCCATCTCCAGCTCGACCGTGAGCGAGGAAGAGCTTACCCATGCGGCACAAGCACGTTTTCTTAGGAGAGCCACTAGGGGAATAGACAGATTGATAAGGATGGTGACCAACCTGGATCAGCGAGTTACCGGTATAGAGCACAGCATGACTACCCTGCTGGCGAGAAAGGAACGTTCCCGTTCACGTTCGAGGGGACGGCGAGGCCATGAGCAGTGAGGGCACTGCTTTTCATAAGTTTGGGGGTGGAGGTGGTTTGTAAATAGTTATCATTGCATTGCATATTTTTTTTATTTTTTACATATTTGTTTTTTCTATTTTTTTACATATTTGTTTTTTCTTTCTTTGCATATTTAATTCCGCATTACATCTTTATATAAAAAAAATATAAAAAATGAAAAAAATGAAGAAAAAAAATCAAAAAAAAAATTGAAAAATTCAATTTTGGCCATATTTGACTTAAGTTCAACATTACGTTTGAATAGTAGGGAAAAACTAGATCCTAAACTTAGTAAATTAAAAACCCTAAAAATAATCTTTCTTAAACTTTAACTATAGAAAATATATGTCCTTGTAGTTATTTAGAAATAGACAAATTTTGAGTTCAGTTCTTCGGCTAAGTCAAAATAAGGGAAGAGTATTGAATTTTTATTTGAAGTGTAAGTTTGAAAAATAATTCTGAATCTTAAGTCTAAATTCTGAAAATATATACCCTACAACTCGCACATACACGCATCTTGAAACTTAGGATAGTAGAGAATACCTTGAAATGCTCTTGTCTAAAATCCTTAGTATGAAGGAAAATAAAATAAAAGTACAAGTGTGAATAAAGAAAAAAAATGAACACTGGTTTTATAATTACTTAAGGATGCATAAATAAAATATATAGCGAGGGTGCTTTATCACTTAGTGCTTTAGACCAACTGGTTTGGGAGTCACTGCTAAGCCTTAGGTATTACAAGACGAGGAATTACGCCTAAATGCGCAAACGCATTTTGTAATCGGTCATTTAGTACCTCAAGAAGTATTAACGGTCGCATGAAGGATGTGTGAGCAATTTCATCTAAAATTCACCAACTAAAAGTACTTTTGACGATGGACAAGAGTATGATAGCTTGAATTGAATTTCCAAGTGTAGAGGTAAAAATTACACACACGTAGGGGTATATGATTGGGGTTTGGATGAGAGATAGGAATGAAAAATATGGCTTATACTTTCAGTAGATATGATAAAAATTCCTAAGTTGAGATGGAACGAGAGAAGGAAAATTCAAAAGATGCTGAAAGCTTAATAAATTTGCAGAACATATACGATCTTAAGTTAAATGATAAGTGAGTGTGGAAAAATACGGGTTGATGATTTCTAAGTTGAAGATAATAGAATTTCTTGCTAGAATACTGAATTGAAGAATGAAAGTCAACATGCCAAATTGATCGGATTTTGTCGGTAGTATCTGCTAAAAACCCTCAAGAGACAACACTCCTCCTACTAGGGACACCTAGAGGTTTAACGGCTTGTTGCATGAGCTCAATGCAATCGCGTTTCCCTGTGAAAGTGAGGTTAGGAATTTTCGAGAATAAAATTGGCTTTGCTCGGGACGAGCAAAAGATAAGTTTGGGAGTATTTGTTCATATCTGAATTTTGCATTATTATATCGCCCATTCTTAATTACATTACATATAAATAGGTGCTTTTGATCCATGTCTGCTAAATAGTTGCAGGTTACAGGTTCTCAGATCCTTACAGTGAAATTCATAAAAAGACGCTACAAATGTGAGACTACGACCAACAATAGATGAATCCGTATGATGCCGCCTACCAGTTAAAGGAACAAATGAAAATCATGAGACGGTTCAATGCATAAAGCACAAGGGTAGCACAAGATTCAAGACTTCAACGCGAAGCTCACGGTAAAAGTCCACATAATTCTGCACTGTTGGAAATATGGAAGAAAATAGAAGAGATTCTGAGGAACCAAGTGAATAAAACAGAAGGAAAAAGCAACATGAAGCAACCCTAAAGAACTGAGCTAGAGAACCCACCATATGGCCGCGGATCCGCGGCCAAACATGCCTTTCCACCGCGGAACCGCGGCCATGCAATGCACGTATCGATGCACGTGTCGGTGGGTGTCGGTGCTTTGACCCGGCTTTCTTAGGGTAGTCTTGTAAATTCAAATGTGGATCAGATGTAAACCTAGGGTTTCTCCTGTCTATAAATAGGAAAGCCGAAAGCCTAGTTAGGCATGCCTCTTTTTAATTCATAGATTTAAAATTTTAATTTCCTTAGAATCGTTGAATAGGTCATCAATAAACTAAGCTTTTTATTTCTATCTTGCATTTTCTTTTATGTGAATTTAATTTCTGCATTATTTTTTTATCTGTTTTTTATTATATGCAACTTAGATAGCCTTTTAAAAATAAATTATAAAAATGAATTTTATCGCCACTTTCCTAATGAGTGAGTAATTCCTCATTTGTTAGGGTTAGGATAGGGAAGGTTTGAGAGAAGCGAATCTCTCTCACTCCTTTCTTTGCCCATTTAATTTTTAAAATACGAACTCTTTTTAATTCAACCACACACCGCTCACTACGGCACCCTATCCTACATGATAGTGGTGATTCCCTAGTTAGACCGGTTGTGATTGAATTAACTGGAGGTTAGGGCTAAGAGTTAAGAACGGACGGACAAGGACCAAAAGGAAGAAACTACGTTTCTTCCTAGTCGTGCTAATCCCCGTTGTTGACTATTACCCTAAAACCTATATTCTTAACTAGGGCATTGTTAGTAGTGAGAAGAATCCATATTTCAAACTAACATAATCCTAACCCTAGCAATACTTTAAATCAATTGAATCTCATTCTTAGATTTTAAAACAAAACCTACCAAAAATAGAACTTAACTCATTAGAACTTAAAGAAAGAACACCATTTCCTAATGGACCGACCCGTACTCAACCGGCTAGCTACCAAGCGACACCGTTATTGATTGCGGTATTCTCTTAAATTTTAAAATGCATGTACTAAAACATCGATCAATCACATGTGGAAACCTAGTAGAGGTGCAAAGACACTCTTTCATGGAATCAGGGCCAAACTAGAGTATTAGGGGAAGTTTATATGACGTTAAAGTGTTCGATCGAGTTTCAAAACCCGCATTTTGCCAAGTTTCTGTCCATTTTTCAAAATTCGATATTTTTCAAATTAAAAATATGCAGAAAATAGTGCAGGGTATTTGATGGAGCCCCAAAAAGTACGAGGCCCCAATTCCCTTAAATCGCCGCCAAACCGCGGCCTAAACCCTAGTTTGGCCGCGGTTCCACCGCAAGTTTTGGGGATTGGGGGATCGTGCTTCTTGTCCTGCTCCATAGTGATATTTGACATATTTTGGGTATTTTTAGTGAGGCTGAAGTTGTTGAGATCTCTGTGATTTGTGGGTGTTTAATGAATCGATCGAAATGTTTAACATCGTCTAGGTATTTATGATAAGTGATACAATATTTGGAATCCAAATTAATTAGTTTTGTAAAAACTAGTTTGTGTTTTGTAAATCTAGCATTTTAGTATCATTTGATTGATTGCTATGGAGTTTGGATTTGGATCAAAACTCCATCGCAATCTCGTATCGTATGCGAACACTCGCCGAGAAACACAACTAGATAACCATGCCCTATAGCCCCGACCAAGTGACTATAGGAGAACACCGTAACAAAAAGCATCCACTCGGGTGCTCGCGGGCGCAGTGTTCCGTCTAAGTGCACTTCATTGATGGCATCGGGGGTGCAACAATCTATTAAAGTTCCCAATGGGCATTCGATCATTATATCGGGAAGCTTGTTGAATTACCCAACAGGCTATTGAAAAGTGTTTTCAATTTGAGACTTAAATGCATGATTTATACGGTTAGGCATGAAATCCGAGATATGAGATATTCCGGGTTTATGATGTCTAAGGTATGATGCGGATTCTAATTATTGTATTTTTCATTTCTTTTCTGCGACCGTAAGTGTAATATGTGGTGTATCACCGATCTCGTTGCTATACGTCAACGACATTCGGGATACACATATTTACTTACGTTTGTTGGGGTCAAAAATTACACCCCGGTTGACCAAGTCAAAGTCAAAGTCAACCCCAAGCCAGGTGGGCCCAAGCCCAGATCAAGTGGGCTCATCCCGAGTCGAGCCCGAATATGAAGCGGCCGGCATCCCCTATGCAAATAAAAAATCATGTAATAAATAACTTTGATGTAATTTTTTTATGCATGAAAGTAAGCAAATTGGGTATAATGCCAAATTTTTGTAAGCCAATGGCTTATGTGCAAAAAGAAATAGCACATGAGTCATGGGATGGACAAAATTCCATTTTGTAAAGCCCAAGGGGATATGTGAAAATTTGTAAGCATATATAATGAAATAAAGAAGAACTTTTTCTCTCTCTCAAAAAATTAGGGTATGTGCCTCCTTCTCCTTCCTCAAGGTTCTAAAACCTTCTTCCCCTTTTGAATTAAATCAAGAGTTTTACTCTTCTTCTTCCAAAAATAAATAGTTTTTCACCACAAAACCCACAAAGGGGAGCTCAGATCTTCCATTAGATCTCAAAAGGGGGAGATTTTTAAATATCACCCCTCTTGTTCTCCAAGATCCGGCCGACAGAAGAGGAAGAAGGAGACCCATCTCCAGAGATCCCATCTTAGGAAAGATCCAAGGGTCAGGGGAGAAGAAAGGTGCCCCCTTGAGCATTTACAAAGATTTCTTGGAGTTTAACTCCACAAATCAAAGTTTCTGGGAGTTTAACTCCATAAGAATAAATTGATAATAATAATACACCTTTGTGTAAGGAGTTTAACTCCCAAAAGTCAATTGGAGTACAACTCCTGGTACGGGGGTCTGAGCCCCCCTTTTACTTTCCGCTGGCGGTATGCACCCAGCCCCCGTGTGCCGAGCACGTGAGGCGCTGGCGCCATGCGCCCATCCTCCGCGTGCCGCGCACGTGAGGCGCTGGCGCCATGCGCCCAGCCCCCGTGTGCCGCGCACGTGAGGCGCCGGCGCCTTGCTCCCAGCGCCCGCGTGCCGCGCACGTGAGGCGCTGCCGCCATGCGCCCAGCGCCCGCGTGCCACGCACGTAAGGAACTGGCGCCATGCACCCAACGCACGCCGTGTGCAACGCACGTGAGGCGCTGGCGCCATGCGCCCAGAGCTCGCGTGCCGCGCACGTGAGGCGCTGGCGCCATGCGCCCAGAGCCCGCGTGCCGCGCACGTGAGGAGCTGGCGCCATGCGCCCAGCGCCCGCGTGCCGCGCACGTGGGGCGCTGGCGTCTTGCACCCACGCATCCTTTGGATGCTTTTCCTTTATATATATATATATACATACATACACATACTCCACAACACTGTCCCCGTTAGAAAAAAATTTCTAACGGGGCGCTGTCCCGCACCCCGCAAGGGGGCTGCTAGCCCATTTGAACCCCAGCCCGCTATCCGGGTAGCGGGACCCCCGTAAACTCTGCGAGGCTCCCGATATATCCAAGCCCCCTCCAAAACACAACACACGCATATTGCACATTGAGTTCTCTTGACATGTTTGACCCGTCAATCGGATGTTCTCTCGCTCCAAAAGCGAGGGGTAATTAACGGCAGCTTAGTTCGCGGCTGCTGGAGATTCGGATCCCCACAATCAATAAACCCTAGCCTACCCTTGGTAGGGCGAATCTGTAATGCGCCTGACAAGCGCGTGCATGTTCCTATCTCAATGGGGTGACGAAAAAGACCCTACAGATTTTGGCACGCCCGGTGGGACTTATCTCTCCTCCCATATTTCGGGTTAAACGTTCATGCGAACTCAATCAATATACATATTGATAGCCTGTACTGAAATCATGCTTCTTTGTGCAGGTTAACAAATTTCAAATTGCAATCTCCGGACGCAACAAAATTTCTCTAAGGATCAGCTCAGCTCTCGACACAGCTCCCATCTCCTATACGATGAAAATGGACTCCAGGACGGTCCTCCCGGCCAAACTCAGGCGATAATAGGAGGAGCCACCGCTACCATTTGGCTCTATTCTGTTCGTGTCAGTTAACGCCAACCCAGCTCCTCAAGTTCTGGAGACAGACAAACCGGCCTCGAAAGGCAAGAGGCCAAATGTGGTGATCTCGAGGGCACCACTACCCAAACGCAAGTCGGTGTTTGAGCGACTTTCCTTGGCTCCAGCTGGGGGCAAGGCCATCAACACCAACAAAGCAATAAGGAGTCTCGAGCAAGCTCCAGCGGTGTCCCTAATAACTGCTCGATTGGGTGTCTTCTCTAAGCTCCCCGCCAATCGACTCATAATGGCTTCCTGGATAACGGATGCCCGCCAAGCCCTCAAAATCGAGAAGCTAAGACAGAAAAGGCTCAGATATAGAGCCAATAAAAGGACTAGGGCTCATGCTAGGTTTAACTTCATGAAGTTCCAAGAACAGAGTTACCCCGCCAAAGATAAAGAGACGGCTGGATATGTGGTCCACACTGTCTACTTGGTGGGCACACGCAGCAAGAGCAAGGATGGGGCCACTATATCTCAAATCCATTCCGGTGTGAATGTGGCTGTCATTTCCCAAGACCAGCATCCTCTTAAAGGTAATGAAAATCCTCCCAGTGATGCTGATAAGCACAGAGATACCTCGGTTCATGAGGAGTCGGGCTCGGAAAGCGAAGATGAGCCAACTTTCCATCCTAAGACCGCAGAGCAGCAACTTCTCCAAGAGCTACGAAAACAGCTCAGAAGTAAAGACAAGGAGATGGACAAGCTCTACTCAAAGATTGACGACTTAACAAACGTCGTCTTACGGCTCACGGCCCAAGTTGCTTCTCAGCCGCCCAATCAAGCGCAGGGCTCTGCCCATGAACTGAGAAACGGTGTCCCGAGGCAACCAACGCCTATTCTCTCGAATCCAAAGGTGGGCGGACCGCATGAAAGTCAGCCGTATCTTATCTCAGGAATTGTCTTGGCTACCGATGACAGCAACCCGCTAACCCAAGATCAAATCATGGATTTGGTTGCCAACAAAGTCAAAATATTGGTAGCCAAAGTCGGAGAGCAAAAAGATGTCAACAGTAGTGGGAGACCATATCCTGCTCGGTAGGATCTTGTGGAGTTTCCTACCGGATATGTCGTCCCCAAATTTTAAAGGTTCGATGCGACGGGAAATGCGAACCGGCACATTGCCCAATTTAAAGCATCATGCACGAATACTGGGGGCACTGATGCGCTCCTTCTCCGTCAGTTTGTCAATAGCTTGACGGATGTTGCTTTCGATTGGTATGCAAGCATACCGGATGACTCGATCACGACATTCACTCAAATAGAATCCATGTTCAAGAAAAGGTTCATGAGTGTCAGCGATAAAATCACCATTGCCGAACTCGTAAGGACCGAGCCAAAGAACAACGAAAGCAACATGGATTTTATAGTCCGATGGCGCAATCTCTCTATCAAATGTGAACCGCCGTTGGAGCAAGACCAATCCGTCAGTCTTCTTATAGAAAATCTAAACGACTGGATGAAACCTTTCCTGTGCACCGCATGCCTCAAAACATTCCAAGAGCTGACCAAAAAAGTTCAAATGTTGGAACGCTCAAAACCCGAGTCCACTCAGAATCTCCAATTCACAAACAGACCGAGCCATTAGAGGGACGACAACTGGAAAAGCGAAATTTCCAACAGCACCGATTCTCTAAATAAGCAGAGAGAGGGCGGAGCAAAGACTAAAAAATCTCGGGAGCCAACTTTGGAGGAAATATGAAATAAGGTCTACTCTTTCAGAAGGGATAAGGTCCACAAAATTTCCAAAGATGCTATGAAGAATGGCCTGCGGCTACCAGAACCAAAAAGGCTAAGTGAAGAGAGCAGGACTGATCATCCCAATTTTTTCCCATACCACCGAGTCCTAGGGCACACTATTGAAGACTGATGCATCTTCAAAGATTGGGTCGAAAAGCAATACAAGGCAGGAGAGAAAGAACTGTCTAAAAGCGTGTTAACAAACAGTCAACCTGTGACCGCCAATTTCATATAAACGGAGACCGAAGTCCTTCGGGAACATGATTCTCTCAGACATCTGCCTTTCTCTGAAAAGAGCGGACCAAGGAAATAAGCTAGAAGCCCAACGAGCAACATTGCCGATGAAGAAGCAATAGACGGGTACACAACCCATACTGTCTACATGATGGAGCTTAGAGGAACAAGTCATCCTACGCCTTATAGCCATGACAATGATGCAGTTGTTGTCATCCAGCACCGACTCAAGCCAAATGATTAAGAGCTCGCTCAAGATATTAAGACAAAAGAACCAGTGGTTCATGCTGAATCAAGTTCAGGAGGTAAGGATGACCCCGTTGTTATACCCGGAACCATAGAACAAGCATTATTCCAATGGCTTCAAAGGCAACTTCAGGACAGGGATGAGAAGATGGCCAAGGTCCATTCCAAAGTCGACAAGCTGGCAAATGTCGTGGCAGATCTCATGACCCAAGTCACCCAATTGAAATTACAGAAAAATCAAAATTTGGTTCCTGAGCCAAGGATTGATATCCTGAAACAGTCGACCGATACTCCCTCCTGCCCGAGAGCGGGACACCTTTGTGAAAAACGGCCGTGATCAGCCTCCAGTCCCTTCGATACGTACACTGAACGTGGTAAGCGGACAGTAGGCGAACTAAAGACTGATCGTCCTCAGGGTCCAGTATCAGTAAGGGCACCTAAATGGAGAGAAAGAAGAAAGTATACTCCTTCAGGAGGGATGAAGTCCGCAAAATATTCGAGGACGCTTTGAACAACGGTCTGCAACTGCCTATTCCAAAGAGGCCACATGAAATGAACATGACCGGCAATCCTATATACTGCCCATATCATAGAATAGTGAGTCATACCATTGAAGACTGCTATGTTTTTAAAGATTGGGTGGAGAACCAATACAAACTTGGGAAAGCCTCACAGTCGTCAGATGTACCGACAAGCCACAGAGCTACGGTCATCAACACATCTCCGCCAAGATAAAAGTTCGAGGAGCTGGGATAAGCAAACAACTGACCACCACATTGCTAAACTGGAAACAATTGACCTCTAAGTCGTTAAACTGGGGATGTAAAAATGTGTTAATAAAAGAAAAAAAAGAAAAGCCGAAATGCTGGGGCAACTCGCAATAAAAATCAGCGAGTAAAATAAATATGAAAATAAAACCGAAATGATGGGGAAACCGCGAATAAATAGCCGAAATGATAGGGCAATCGTGACCTTCGCGATAAGAAAAGCTGAAATGATAGAGCAATCGCGGTAAAAAAAACCCTCCAAAGGCGAATGATGAGTGCTCCAGTCACCATATTCCAGTGCAGCGATGCAGACGCCAACCAAAATCTAAATCTCTGAATGTCCGAACGGCGAATGATGAGTCGCTCCTTGTACCATATTCCAGTGCAGCGATGCAGACGCCGACAAAATCCTAAAATTCTCCCAGCCTTACGGTTGGTCCCCAAGTTGACTACCGTATACAATCCACGGGCTTAAATAATTCTCACTATACCCATACACCAACGCAATCATCAGTCCAGCGGCCGGTCTCCGCCCTTGGAATTATGCTCCATTTGCGACGACCCACTCATGTGTCCTCACGATACATGAGGAGAACAAACTTACGAGATCCTTTAGACTTGTAAGAAAACACCTTCGTGGGATCCTTACGACTCACGAAGGAAAAACAAACTTGGGAGTCCCCACGACTCCTATGGAGAAAGTACACCTACGAGATCCTTTCGACTCGTAGGGAGAAAATGCTTTTATGGGACCCTTACGGCCCATAAAATTGAAATGTCTTAGGTGATGGGGACCTAAACCTGTCTTCTAAGCCATCGCTCCCCAACAGGGAAAGGCAAATGATGAATTGCTCCTGGCACCCGTGCATCAGTGTTAGCAACGCTGATGCCGACCCTAACCCCAAAATTCCAAACTTCCGATCCAATAGACCCCTTAGTCTTTAAACTGGGAACATATGACCTCTAAGTCTTTAAACTAGAAACAGTAGAACCCCTAAGTCTTTAAACTGGGAGCAGATGACCTCTAAGTCGTTAAACTGGGAACAGATGACTCCTAAGTCGTTAAACTGGGAACGAGGGAAATCCTCATAGCAAATGATGATTCGCTGCTGGTACCATATTTCAGTGAAGTGATGCTGATGCCAAACCAAAACCAAAATCCCCAAATACACTCGTGGAAAATGATGATTCGCTCATGGTACCATATTCCTGTGTAGCGATGCTGATGTCAACCGAAATCAAACCAGCAACCACTGCGGCGGAATCATGCTTCATCCCAGAATGTACACCGTGTTGAAATCATGTCAGGATATCTACCTTCCCTGCCGGAATTATGCTCCGCCTCGGAATCAAGTCAACCAGCGACACTCTGTGCCGGGGACAAGTCGAACGACCAGCGACACTCCATGCCGGGGAAACGTCGACCAGTGACACTCCGCCTTGGGGACAAGTCGACCAACGACACTCCGTACCGGGGAAATGTCATAAACAGACACTCCATGCTGGGGACACGTCAACCAGCGACACTCCATGCCAGGAAAATGTCACATACAGACACTCCGTCTTGGGGAAACGTCCAACACAGACACTCCGTGTCGGGGACAAGTCAACCAACCGACACTCCGTAATGGAGAAACGTCAAGCAGACACTCCATGCCGGGGAAAAGTCAACCAGCCGACACTCCGTAAAGGGAAAACGTCATGCAGACACTCCGTCTCTGGGACACATCAACCAGCAACACTCCGTGCCGGGGAAACGTCAAAAAGACACTCCGTGCCTGGGAAACGTCAAACAGAAACTCCGTGCAGGGGACACGTCTACCAGCGACACTCTGCCTCGGGGACAAGTCGACCAGCGACACTCCGTGCCGGGGAAACATCACATACAGACACTCCGTCTCAGGGAAACGTCCAACACACACACTCCGTGTCGGAGGCACGTCAACCAGCGACACTCCGTGCCGGGGAAACGTCACATACAGACACTCCGTCTCGGGGAAATGTCCAACATAGACGCTTCATCTTGAGGATACGCCATACACTGACACTCCATCTCGGAGACACGTCAAGCATCGGCCGTCCATGTTGTAAAAAGGGCAGTGCCAGCTTCCCAAAAAGCGGGAACCAAATCAAGTCGCCTCCACGTGAATGAAGATCCATCAATTTCATGCACACGACCCACATGTGCGGTGTGCATTTATTGATGGGGAGCAATTTGTTGGGGTCAAAAATTACACCCCGGATGACCAAGTCAAAGTCAAAGCCAACCCCAAGCCAGGTGGGCCCAAGCCCAGATCAAGTGTGCTCATGCCCGAGTCGAGCCTGAACATGAAGCGGCTGGTCTCCCCTATGCAAATAAAAAATCATGTAATAAATAACTTTGATGTAATTTTTTTATGCATGAATGTAATCAAAATGGGCATAAAGCCAAATTTTTGAAAGCCCATGGCTTATGTGCAAAAAGAAATAGCACATGAGGCATGGATTGGGCAAAATATCATTTTGTAAAGCCCAAGGGGCTATGTGTAAATTTGTAAGCCTATATAAGGCAACATAATAATGAAACAAAGGAGAACTTTTTCTCTCTCTCAAAAAATTAGGGTCTGTGCCTCCTCCTTCCTCAAGGTTCTAAAACCTTCTTCCCCTTTTGAATTAAATCAAGAGTTTTACTCTTCTTCTTCAAAAAATAAATAGTTTTTCACCATAAAACCCACAAAGGGAAAATCCGATCTTCCATTAGATCTCAAAAGAAGGAGAATTTTAAATCTCACCCCCTCTTGGTCTCCAAGATCCGGCCGACAGAAGAGGAGGAAGGAGACCCATCTCCAGAGATCCCATCTTGGGAAATATCCAACGCTCAAGGGAGAAGAAAGGGGTCCCCTTGAGCATTTACAAAGATTTCTTGGAGTTTAACTCCACAAATCAAAGTTTCTGGGAGTTTAACTCCATAAGAATAAATTGATAATAACAATACATCTATTTTTTAAGGAGTTTAACTCCCAAAAGTCAATTGGAGTACAACTCCCAGTACGGGGGGGCTGAGCCCCCCTTTTACTTTCTGCTGGCGCTATGCGCCCAGCGCCAGCATGCCGCGCACGTGAGGCGCTGGCGCCATGCGCCCAGCCCCCATGTGCCGCACAGGTGAGGCCCTGGCGCCTTGCGCCCAGCGCCCACGTGCCGCGCAGGTGAGGCGTCGGCGCCATGCGCCCAGCGCCCACGTGCCGCGCAGGTGAGGCGCTGGTGCCATGCGCCCAGCGCCCGCGAGCCGCGTACATGAGGCACATGCGCCTTGCGCCCAGCGCCCGCGTGCCGCGCACATGAGGCGCTGGCGCCTTCTCCCACGCATTCTTTGGATGTCTTTCTTTTTTTATATATATGTATATATGCATACACACACACACACATATACTCCGCAACACTTTCCCCGTAAACTCTATGTGGCTCTCAATATATCCAAGCCCCCTCCAAAACAAAACACACGCATATTGCACATTGTGTTCGCATGACATATTTGACCCGTCAATCAGAGGTTCTCTCGCTCCAAAGGCGAGGGGTAATTAACGGCAGCTTAGTTCGTGGCTGCCGGAGATTCGGATCCCCACAATCAATAAACCCCAGCCTACCCTAGGCAGGGGGAATCTGTAATACGCTTGACAAGCGCGCGCATGTTCCCATCTCAATGGGGTAATGAAAAACACCCTACAACGTTGATGACATGTGATGTTATGTGTTGCTGTGATATGTTATATTGGATCGTCGTGATTGAATAGCCGAGGTTTTTTTACGTGAGATTAGAGTTTTTATATTTTCATTCATGTAAAAAGTTGTATGTAATATTCTTTTATTGGGAAACTTCCGGGTTGAGGATGATGTCACCATTGATGTATATTATTTACTTTTCCGCATTAGGATAGACCCAAGGCGAGGAGTACAAGTGACCGGGTTCTAGAGTCCAGTGGGAGACCATCTCGAGGAGTCGAGACCGGGTATCCTAACTCTAGAATTGGCAGGGCCACTTGCCGCTCTCGTAGAGGTCTAGAGATGTTGCTTTGGCTATTCATCATGACCGTGGAATCCGTGTTTTTAATTACTGGCTTAATTTAAAACACAGACCTCCTAGTATATCCTATATTTCATATGTTTGTTTCTGCTGCCTGAGTTCTATGAGGTGATCATATAACTGCGTGAGATGAATACTATATATATATGATATATAATAAACGATTCTTATGTTCTGCCCCCGCGCTAGTCCAGCCCCCGCTCTGCCGTTAGTTAGGTAACTTAACGGTGCATGATGGGGCCCCGTGGCGAATGCGGATGACATAAGCATACGCTCTATTTTCATTTCTTCTGTGATGTTTAGGAAACATAAATGATGGGACGTCATTAATGAGATTAATGAAAAGAAAGAAACTTAAAGATGTTGTAGAATCAAATTTATCAAAAAGGTAGCTCTAGTTATTGCTTTGCATAATGGTATTCCTTGATGAATAGCCAGCACCTCATTCGATGAGGAAAGTGCCTAGATCTCTTCACCGGGAGTGACCTCTTTAGTAAAACAAGCAAATGCTACAACCCACTCAGTTTTTTTTGAAAACTAATCGATTTTAAAAAGCGGAGCTTAAACCACTTCTTATCAAATCACTAGATTCTAAAACGATATCAAGTTCATTACGTTAAAGGTTTTTTATCAAAACCATTCGTAACCCTCCGCCATTTTAGGAAGTAGAGTACTTAGTATTCGTGTTGCGTTTGTTGACCATAGTTAAGGCATAGTGTACGGTATCTAAGTGATGTCTTCCTATATAGCATATGATGCGATTGATTAGGACATTCGTATGACTTTGTTGACCAAAGTTAAGGGTCATACGAATGGGTCTAAATCAATTACGAAATGACGGGTAAAACTTGACTAGCGCTTATGATTTGTTGACCATAGTTAAGGTCATAAGATGATAAAGGAAAAAACAGATATTAGGGATTTCAAGTGTTGAAATTTTCAATGAGATTTCATACCTTCTATATGATAGTTGGATCCCGATACCCACTGCGAGTTAGTGTTACCGCTGGGAGAGTTTTCCACTTTACAATTAGCTGATCTAGTAGGTATCTAAGAAAGGTGTTAACGGGGTATGCCCCTGCGGAAATGAGATTATTTAATTAGTTACAAGCGAAAGCATGGGGAAACTCCCTCGGAGTACCAATACCTGCCTGGCTGACCGATTGGCGAACTTGTGGGGTGTAATTAATCCCGGCTAATCTTCCCTTTTAGCGTTTGAAGGAAGATTTGATAAAAATAGTGGGAGCCATCCTGATTACATAAGATAATAACCAATCTAATCTTTCAAGAGCACACGCTAAAGTGTTTTCTTCTCTCTCTCTCTCCAGGTACCGACCATGACACGCCTTAATCAAGATAATAATATGGATGTATTGACCGAACCCGCTTATTATACTGAGCTGGGGAACGTTGGTTCCGCTCCATCTTATGACTGTCTTTGAGTAAGGAATAGGGGAATACCAGGATTCCCACGCAACCCGAACGAAGAAAAAGCATGATGATGCATCTTCTTCGGGTGTGTTCGTTACCGAGAGCTGTTTCTCAGTTTTCTCTATGTCCTGGGTATTAGATACCGGATCAGGATCCCACATTTATAATATGTTACATGGGTTAAGGAGATGTAGAGAACTGGGAAAGGGTGATAAGTCTCCCGTAATAGGGAATGGTGCAATTGTTGCAGCCAAAGCAGTTGACGATTATCACCTAATATTACCAAATGGTAATACAATTATTCTGAACGACTGTTATTTCGTACCAAAAATAATGTGCAATATTATATCAGTTTCTTTATTACATAAAGAAGGATATAACTTTGTATTGGAGGAAAATTTTATGAATTTTTTCCTTAATCAAGTGTTGATTGGGTTTGGTACATTGTGTAATGGTATATACGTTCTAAATCAAACTACAGTTCTAAACATACAGAACACACACAAGAGGAAAAGTTCAGAAATGAACGAAGTCTTCTTGTGGCATTGTAGACTTGGTCATATCAATGCGACAAGACTAGCTAAGTTGCATAAAGATGGATATTTGAATCCGTTCGAATTTACATCATATGAAACTTGCCAGTCATGTCTCAAAGGCAAAATGACGAAAACTCCGTTTATGGGACACGGAGAAAGAGCTACTGAATTCTTGGGACTGATACATAGTGATGTATACGGTCCTATGTCTACACATGCCAGAAATGCTTTCTCGTACTTTATAACATTCACTGATGATCTCTCAAGATTCAGACATGTGTTCCAGTTGAAACACAAACCTGAAGCTTTTGAGAAATTCAAGGAATATAAGTACAAAGTTGAGAACCAGACGGGTAAAAGTATTAAAATCCTTCGATCTGGTCAGGGAGGAGAATACTTGAGCACAGAATTCTGAAACTATTTAAAAGAGAATGGGATTCTCTCTCAGCTTACTCCTCCATATACACCACAGCACAACGGTGTATCGGAGCGGAGGAATCGCACCCGATTAGATATGGTGCGCTCTATGATGAGTGTTTCTGAGTTACCTGTCTCCTTTTGGGATTATGCACTTGAGACAGCTGCATACCTATTGAATAGGGTTCTGACCAAATCCGTTCCTGCCACTCCATATGAGATATGGTATGGGAAGAGAACATCTCTTAAAAGAGTTAAGATATGGGGCTGTTCAGCCTATGTTAAAAAGAAAAATCCGGAAAAGCTCGAGGTAAGATCTGTTCTGTGCAAGTTTGTGGGATATCCAAAGGATTCATATGGATATATTTTCTACCATACTGAGGAACAAAAGGTATTTGTTTCTCAATATGCCACCTTTTTAGAAAAGGATTTTCTTGTAAAAGAAATTAGTGGTAATGAGGTGAGCTAGTAGAAGTTCCAGTTACACAAACTGTAACTGACAATTTGGTAGAACCGGAGGATTCAATAATCCCCGACGAACCTCAGCCACTCCGCAAATCTAGTAGGGTTCCTCATCCACCTAAGAGATACTACGGTTTTCTTGTAGACGGTAGGAGCGAGGATTGCTTCATAGAAGATGATGACCCAACTAGTTTCGAGCAGGCCATCACAAGTGGATACTCTGTGAAATGTATGGATGCTATGTGATCTGAGATGGAATCCATGTACGCCAATAAAGTATGTACATTGGAAGTTGCTCCTGAAGGGGTAAAACCCATCGGGAGCAAGTGGATCATTAAGATGAAACTTGGTGTAGATGGAAAGGTTGAGACCTTCAAAGCTAGACTTGTAGCAAAAGGTTTTCGTCAACGACCAGGTGTCGACTATGATGAAACCTTTTCTCCAGTGGCTATGCTTAAGTCCATCAGGATCCTACTTGTCATTACCACATACCATGACTATGAAATCTGGCAGATGGGCGTTAAAACCGCTTTTCTAAATGGTGATTTAGAAGGCGTATGCATGACACGGCCAGAGGGCTTCGTAGACAGTGGGCAACGCGGAAAGGTGTGCAAGATGCTTAAATCAATTTACGGATTAAAGCAGGTATCGCGGAGTTGGAACATATGTTTTGATGTGGCAGTCAAAGAGTTTGACTTCATCAAAAATGTAGATGAACCTTGTATATACAAGAAGGTTGTAGAGAGTAAGGTTGTCTTCCTCATGTTGTACGTAAATGACATACTCTTGTTAGGAAATGATGTTCCCATGCTACACTCGGTCAAGCTCTTCTTATCACAAAAGTTCCATGAATGATCTAAGTGATGCCTCCTACATCCTGGGGATTAAGATCTATAGAGATAGATCTAAACGGATGTTGGGATTGTCCCAATCCAGGTACATTGACACCATACTAAAGAGGTTTAGTATGGAAGATTCTAAGCGTGGTAATTTACCCGCTTGTTTAGGAATCACTCTCTCCAAAGAGATATCTTCCAAGATTGATTTGGAGAGGGCTCGCATGCACGGGATACCCAATGCTTCTGTAGTAGGGTCTATCATGTACGTGATGTTATGTACCAGACCGTATGTAGCTTACGCACTTAGTGTAGTAAGTAGGTATTAATCAGATCCCGAGGAGAAGCACTGGACAGCTGTGAAGAACATTCTTAAGTACTTGAGAATGGCTAAAAAAATGTTCTTGGTGTATGGTAACGGTGAACTCCAACTTGAGTCCTTTACCGATTTGAGTTTCTAGAGTGATAAAGACGACAGCAAGTCGGTCTCGGGTTTTGTCTTCACCCTTAATGGAGGGGAGGTATGTTGGAAGAGTTCCAAGCAAGATACCGTGGCAGACTCGACGATGGAGGCTGAATACATCGCTGCCAACCATGCTGCCAAAGAGGTTGTCTGGATGATGAAGTTCATAGCTGAAATTGGTGTGGTTCCATCCATTGAGCATCCAATACCTTTGTATTGTGATAAAAATGGAGTCGTGGCTTTGGACAAGGAACCCCGGTCCCATCAGCGATCCAGACATATTCTTAAGCGGTATCACCTGATCCGGAAGATAGTTGATCGTCGGGAGATCGAGGTCAGGAGAGTTGACACGAAGGACAACACAACGGATCCACTCATGAAGGCCCTCCCCCAGATGCAATTCGAGAGACTTTTTGGAATGTTGGGTATGAGATACTACAACAATTGGCCTTAGTGCAAGTTGGAGATTGTTAGGAATATTTATGCCCTATAGACCATTATTGTATATTATAGTGGATGCTTGGACATATATATATATATATATATATATAGAGAGAGAGAGAGAGGACTTTCTTGCTCGACATGATAGTATGCTATCTGGTTGCACTTTATTTTAACATGTACACTTATATTATTTTGTCTCTCTGATACATGTTGATAAAGCCCTTAGGATGTTAGCATCACTACCGGGACTATGATGCAGATCATACTAATGGGGCTTGTGTAGTCTGCAAGCACATCCTTTAACCGTTCCTAGTCGAGGGAGTATCGAAACAGGGCATCGATATTCTAGAGTAGACTAGTGTGTACGTTTCTTGACCCTGTATGGGGGCGATTGTTGATCCCACAACCATTGGTGTTTGACATCAAAGATTATACACAGGTGCTCATTAGAGAATGGGTACACCGAACAGGACTCGCCGAGAACTCCTAGATGGTACCATACCTATCATCAGATAGCAGTTCTCTGGTGTCACTGGTACAGGTTAGTCTATAGACCCGAGATCGTCATAGTGTCTTGTGTGGTTCCCACTGTGTTTTGATTTTCTCCCTACCACGGCTCAAAGGAGTCGTGTAAACAAGTGGATTTTAGGTACAGTCCCGAGTCACATGGAGGCAGTGAGCGATAGGAGGGGTTCCGTCTCTCCCGGTATTAGGAGTTGATGTTGCGCTATGCTCGATTGGCTATAATAGCAAGTCCCTGGCCAGGGCTGATGAGATTTACTAGTAAATGTTATCAGTAGTTTCTCTAACGGTTATAGGCCACACATCGGCATGACTTATCTAGTTACTGGGGTCTGACGATTCCACCCCTAGACTCGATATGCGACATATCAGACGAAGAGACCGGACTGTACGAGACCGGACTGTATGGTAGGTGTTGCTTATAGGCTTTGCGGGAATTTAGACAAGCTTTCTTGTTGATCTTCTATTCGTTCAATACCCGGGCAGCCGTTACGTCCAGCTAGTACCACTGACGGCTTGTGGCTGACTGATGTGATCATTACCTACTGCTGGCATATTGATGAGTCTTTAGAGTCCCACACAGAGGTTTCCTAGCTCAAGCGAAATAAAGTAGGGCACATATGGTGATATGTGCGGGAGCTTGATTAAATACGAGTATGTGATACCGTATTCTAATCTCGTGATATTTGATATCGGTTAGGTTATATGTGATATAACCGGATTTTTGAATCAAATGTTGATTCAATGATATGTTATATGTATATATATTTGATATTGGCCGGTTATATATGATATGACCGGATTATTGAATAAAATGTTGATTTGATATAGTATATTGAATGTTGTAGGTTATATGTGATATGACCGGGTTATTGAATCAAGTGTTGATTCGATAATATGATATACATATAAGAGATATTAGTCGATTATATATGATATAACCGGATTATTGAATCAAGTGTTGATTTAATAATTTAATATATATTTATATTTGATATATTTATATATTAACTAATATAGTGCTCACTACAGATTTTATTCTCTTGTATATATATATATATATATATATATAATGATATATACATATATATATGTATATTTATATATAAAATACATTTGTGTCATGGTGGATGATATATAGAATATGGGTGTATGAGACTCACACCATGGATAAAGATAATTAGGGTGATTATTTATTAAGAGGAAAATTAGAAATGGGTTGGAAATAAGTATGGCTTAGATGCTTGTAGAAGAATGTAGAAGCCATGACTCATCCCACTTATTTTGTTTTACTCTAGATATTTTATCACCCAACCATTATTTTTAATCCCATGGTTAACTCTCTCATTCATCACTTGAGATATTTTTACCTCACCTAAGTTCTTCTTCTTCCTCTCTAGTTTTCTTAAGTTGGAAAAACAAAAGGAGAAAAGGATTTCTAAATGAAAAGGTAGCTTGAGTTACAGTAACTTCAAGGTGGATCATATTCGGCCTCGAAGACGACAAAGCAAGCCCGTTCCTTTCATCAAGTGGAGCCTAAGAAGAGTTCTAGAGACTACTACTTGAAGCTTTAGAAGTGAAGAGCCGGTCTACAAAGGTTGTATTCGCTTTTCGCTTAGTTATAGAACTTGTTTACTTGCATAAAAACCCTAATTCTCTAGTTCGATTCTAGTTTAGTGTAGCTTTGATCTCTAGTTTTTTTTTAAATTGCATACTTGATGCATGTGGAAACCTAGTAGAGGTGCTAAGACACTCTTTCAATATATATAACAAATTATTAAATCAATACTTGATTTAATAATCCGGTTATATCATATATAACCCGGGTAATATTAAATAACGCTAGATTAGAATACGGTATTATATATCCATATTTAATCAAGCTCACACACATATCTCCATAAATACCCTACTTCATTTCGCTTGAGCAAGGAAACCTCTATATGGGACACTAAAGACTCGACAATACGCTGGCAGAAGGTAATGATCATATCAAACACCTACAAGCACGTCAGCAGTACTAGCTGTACATAACATCCATCCAGGTATTGAAAGAATAGAAGATCACCAAGTAAACTTGTCCAAACTCCCGCAGAGCCTATAAGCAACAATTACCGTACATTCCGGTCTCTTCATCTAATATGTTGTATATCAAGTCTGGGGGTGGTATTTTCAGAACTCAATAGCTCGATAAGTCATGCTGATGTGTGGCCTATAACCAATCGGGAAACTAATGATAACACTTATCAGTAAATCCTATCAGCCCTGACTAAGGATTTGCAGATATAATTGTTAGATATGCATGCCCTAGAGGTATGTATTGTATAGGATGCTAGGCATGTATATGTACATAAACAATCTTTACTCGAAATGATAGTATGCTATCTGGTTTATTTTCATCTTAACGTGTGATGTGTTATATTTCATATCTTTATATACATGTTGATGAAGCCCTTAGGATTATGCTTGACTACCGGGATTATAATGTAGATCATACTAGTGGGTCATGGGCAGTCTATAAGCATATCCTTTAATTAATCCTAGTCGAGGGTATATCGAGACAGGGCATCGATATTACCAGAGTAGACTAGTGTGTACGTTTCTTAACCCTGGAGGCGATGGTTGATCCCACAACCATTGGTTTTTGACATCAAAGATTGTACACAGGTGCTCATTGGAGAATGGGTACACCGAACAGGACTCACCGAGAACTCCTAGATGGTATATATACCTATTGTCAGATAGCAGTTCTCTGGTGACACTTGTACAGGTTAGTCTGTAGACCCAAGATCTTCATAGTGTCTTGTGTGATTCCCACTGTGCTTTGATTTCCTTCCTACCACGGCTCTACGGAGTCGTGCAAACAGGTGGATTTTGGGTACAGTCCCGAATCGAATGGAGGCAGTGAGTGATAGGAGGGGTTTCGTCTCTCCCGGTATAGGGAGGTGATGTCGCGCTATGCTTGATCGGCTATAACAGCAAATCCCTGTCCAGGGTTCTCGAGATTTACTGATAAGTGTTATTAGTAGTTTCTCGAACCGCTATGGGCCGTAAATCAGCATGACTTATAAAGTTACTGGGGTCTGACGTTTACCACCCCTAGACTTCATATGCGACGTATCAGACGAAGAGACCGGACTATACGGTAAGTGTTGCTTACAGGGTCGTTAGGGTTGTGATGAGTTCGCTCATCGGCTACCTTTTAGTCATGTACCTGGGTAGCCGTTACGCACAACTAGTGCCGCTGACGTGCTTGTGGTTAAACCCACTGTCAGCATACTGACGAGTCTTTAGAGTCCCACACAAAGAGTTCCCTGGTTTAGGCAAAAGATGTAGAGGCCGTAAGTTGTTACGGCAGGGTTTCGATCTTATTCCTGTAAGTGTTACAGGAATAATGATCGGAAGGATAATACTGGTAGGCTTTGGTTTAAGCCGGATACCGGTATTATATTATTGGATTATTTGTATTCGTATTTTTTGGAATTCGAATACGGGTATAATTATACGTTATACGGTGAGGGGTATTCTTGTAATTATACAAGAATACATTCTAGAAGGAGACGCTTCATAAATGGATTTTCATTTTGAGAAAATGGAAATGATGAGGTGGAATTTGGAGAAAGTCTTAGCATGGTTGAAGGCATGGCTCAAATCATTTTATATTCATTTGGGTTTACTATTGAGGCATGGTGCATTATTTTTTTGAAAAAATAATGCATGCTTCAATTATTTTTTTGAGCCATATCTTTTGTTATGCTTCATTTTTCATTCATTCATTACATACACATTCTTTCTCCCAATTCTCTCCTTCCTCTACCTTTTGGCCTAAACCTTCATATGAGTCGTGAATCATAGTTCAAGGGACAAATATAATCCATTACTTGATCTCTACATCATCTAAGTGACCACTTCTAGCAATCTTGATCTCTTAGTTAAACTTTGGTGAAGAGTTTGTAGCTTTTTCGACAGCTCTCAGGTGGATCGCATTAGATCTTGAGGTGGCCGGAGATCGAGCTATTTACAACCATCAAGGAGCCTAGGAGTTACATCCAAACGAAGACCCGAAGGACGGATTCTCAAGATATAACCCCTATCATAGTAGTTTAGAACTCTAGATAGGGTTTTCTAGTTAAGGTTTAAGCACTAATCTTGGGTTATATGGGTGTTGCATGCAAGAAAATTATTGTTTATCGCTTCCGCCTCATCACAAGTGTTGTGAGGGTGTGCAACATCCACTAAAATGGTATCAGAGCCTATCTTAAACCTTAAATAGCTTGTAGCAACGTTATAATTCCGTCGTTTTTTCACGTGCAAAAACTGCCGAAAAAACAGTTTTGAAAATCGAAGTTTTGAGTTGTTTGCACACCCCGCGGGCTCACGGTTTGAAGAGAGAAGACGCGGGGTGGAGCGCGCGCACCCCGGGGACACCCCAGAGGGGACTATAGGCCTAACCCACACCCCAAGACCACCTCAAGGTGGCCTTGGGGTGCGTGACCCGAGAGCACCCGATAGCACCAACAGGGTGCTCTCGGGTCTGCACACCCTTTGGGGCCACCTCAAGGTGGCCCCCAGGGGTAGATACCCCCCCCCCCCGCGGCCCTCATTCGAATGTTAATATTTTGTTCTTCGCCTCTTCAAAGTTCGGGCGGGTTTCGAGTTCGTTTCGACTCCCGGAAAGGCTCAAAAGATCGGTTTTTAAAAGGTAGCTCACTGGATTTTTTCAAGAGTTAGAAAATGGTTTAGTTTGCAATGACGTGCGGAATTCTAATGTCGTGGTTACTTTACAAGCTTAGTGATGTGTATGTGTGTTATGGAAACATCTACTAATTGCTATATGTCGATTAGTTGGGGTTGCACACATCGGCATCGGTATCTTGTGATGGTATGTGTATATGAATATGTTGCATCGTCGTGATGAATAGATAGGCATGTGAGAAGAGCGTTTTTATTTCATTCATGTAATTTGCAAAAAGCAATGTAATATTATTTTGCGGGGCATATCCGGGTTGAGGTTGTAGCCACCGTTGTATAATTTCTTTTTACTGTTTTTGCTCCTAAGATAGACCCAAGGTAGGGTGCACAAACTACCGAGTTCTTGAAGTGCCGAGTGGCCTACTCACTTTGTTGAGGGAGGTTGCTTCACTTCGGGAATTTGGCGGGTAGTTTGCCGCACCCGTAGGGGTCTAGGGTGGGGTTTGGCTATTCATCACGACCGTGGAAACCGTCTTTCATTAAGGGCTTAATTGAAGTACGGAATTCCTAGTATATCCAATGTATTCATCTATGATCTGGAATGTTTATAAATGCGTGCGACGAATAGCTAATTATATATGAGATATATAGTAAACGTTGCTTATGTTTTGCACCCGCGCTGCTCCAGCCCCTGCTATGCCGTTAGTTAAGTAACCTAACGGTGCATAATGGGGCCCCCGTGGCGAATGTGGATGGTATAAGCGTACGTTCTATTTTCGTTTCTTTTTTGTGATGTTTAGTAAACGTAAATGATGGGACAACATTAATGTGATTAATGTTAAGAAAAATAAACCTAAAGATGTTGTAGAATCAAACTTTTTAAAATGGGTAACTCTAGTTTTTGCTTTGAATAGTGGTATTCCTTGATGAATATCCAGCACCTCATTCGATGAGGAAAGGGCCGAGATCCCTTCACCGGGAGTGACCCCTTTAGCGAAACTAGCAAATGTTACAAAGAACTCGATTGTTTTTATAGTTGATCTAACTTTTGCTTTGCATCGTGGTATTCATGAATATCCAGCACCTCATTCGATGAGAAAAGAGCTGAGATCCCTTCACCGGGAGCGACCTCTTTAGCGAAATTAGAAAGATACTACAAAACCATTCGACTTTTAAAACGGGTGCTTAAACTACTCCTTTCACTAGATTCTACAATGATATCAAGTTCAAAACGTTAAGGGTTTAAATAAAAACCATCTGTTGCCCTCCGTCATTTTAGGAAGCAGAGTACTTAGTATTCGTGCCACGTTTGTTGACTATAGTTAAGGCATAGTGTACGGTAGCTAAGTGATGTCTTCCTATAAAGCATTTAATGCGATCGATTAGGACATTCGTATGACTTTGTTGACCATAGTTAAAGGTCATGCGGGTGGGTCTAAATCAATCACGAAATGGCGGGTAGAACTTGACTAGTGCTTATGATTTGTTGACCATAGTTAAGGTCATACGACACTGGGGGGAAAAATCATATCAGGAATTTCAAAAGTTAAAATTTGCAATGAGATTGCAAACCTTCTATATAATAGTTGGATCCCGATCCCACTGTGAGTAAAAGTTACTCCCGGAAGAGTTTTGCACTTTACAATTAGCTAATCCAATAGGTGTCTAGAAAGGTGTCAACGGGGTTACGCCTTTAGGAAAACGAGGTTTATTTTAATTAGGTCCGTGCGAAATCACGGGGAACCTCCCTCGGAGTGCCGACACTGGCCTGGCCGACCGGTTAGCGAACTTGTAGATTGCAATTAATCCTGACTAAATTTCTTTTTATGGTTTGAAGGAAAATTTGATAAAAAGCAGTGGAAGACATCGATTAGATAAGATTAATAACCAATCTAATTATGCAAGAGCAATCTCTGAGTGTCTTCTTTTCTCTCTCCTAATGGCAGATACCTATGACGGGACTTAAGCTTTTATTAGAAAAGAATAAACTCATGGGACCGAATTACAAAGATTGGCTAAGGAATGTAAATATTTCCCTGACCTATGATAAGGTCGGATACGTCCTGACTACTCCAGCCCCTCCTAACCCAATCCCTGATTCTTCAGTTACGGATAAAGAAATCCGCAGGACATGGGATATAGACTGCGCAACAGCCAAGTACCTCGCGCTTGCTTCTATGAACAATGAACATCAGAAGCAGCACGAGAATATGGATGTACAATCCATCTTTCTCCATACAAAGGAGTTGTATGGAGAGAAATCTCGTACTCTCCGATACGAGGCATCTCGAAAGTTGTTTCAGATGCGTATGGCTGCTGACACATCTGTAGGTGACCATTTATTGAAGTTGGTTGGACTTATCGAAGATCTAGAGGACCTGGGTTGGACCATGGAGAACGAACAATATATTAATATTGTTCTACAGTCCCTTCCCCTTGCCTTTGCTCAGTTCATTGTAAACTTCAACATGCACAACATGGAGAAGTCCTTACCTGAACTCCTCAATATGTTGAGGAGTGCAGAGAGCACGCTAAAAGTAGAGAAAACTCCCACTCTAATTGCTGGGCCATCTTCCTCCTCCGCCCCGAAAGCCAAGGACAAGGGAAAGAAGAAGAAGAATCCCATCAAGCCGAGAGGCGGAGTGAAAAAGGCACCGGGAAAGGACAAGATGGGGGCTGCTGCGACAGGGCGAGGGGAATGCTTCCACTGCCACTAGACTGGGCACTGGAAGAGAAACTGTGTTGGATACCTGGCCGGCCTCAAGAAGAAGAAGCATGGTGATACTTCCACTTTAGGTGTGTTTGTAACAGAAAACTGTTTTTCAATTAACTCTACTTCCTGGGTATTAGATACCGGGTCAGGATCTCACATCTGCAATTGTGTGCAGGGGCTGAGAAATAGTAGGTTTTTGAAGAAAGGTGATCACACTTTCCGGGTTGGAAATGGTTTCTCAGTACATGCTACAGCAGTGGGAGAGAATCACCTTGGTTTGCCGTCGGGTTGTACATTGGTTTTGAACCCATGTTATTTTGTACCTTCTATGTTATGTAATATTATATCTGTATCGTTGTTGGATAATGCTGGATATAATTTTGTATTACGAACATTAACCTTAATCAAGAGTTGATTGGGTCTGGTACATTAAATAATGGGATATACGTTCTAAACTAGCACACAGTTTTCAATATACAACACACAAACAAAAGAAAGGTTTCAGACATAAATGAAGCTTTCATTTGGCATTGTAGACTTGGTCATATTAACGAAACAAGACTAACCAAGCTACATAAAGATAGATATTTAAACCCGTTTGAATATAAATCTTATGCGACTTGCCAGTCTTGTATCAAAATAAAATGACCAAAACTCCGTTTAGTGGACACGGAGAGAGAGCTATTGAACTCTTAGGCCTCATACATAGTGATGTATGTGGACCAATGTCTACACACGTGACAGGTGGTTTTTCCTACTTCATAATTTTTACTGAGGACTTCTCGAGATTCAGACACGTGTTCTTGCTTAAACATAAGTCTGAAGCCTTCGAAAAGTTCAAGGAGTATAAATCTGAAGTAGAAAAACAAATAGGCTTATGTATCAAGAAACTTCAATCGGATCGAGGAGGTGAGTATCTAAGCTCAGAGTTTCTAGATTTCCTAAATGAGAATGGGATTCTCTCTCAGCTCACTCCTCCGTACACACCACAGCACAACGGTGTGTCGGAAAGGAGGAATCTTACCCTATTAGATATGGTACGATCTATGATGAGTGATGCTGAGTTACCGATATCATTCTGGGGGCACGCATTGGAGACTGCGATTTATCTATTGAATAGGGTTTCGACCAAAACTGTGTCTACCACTCCATATGAGATATGGTGTGGGACGAGACCATCTCTTAAAAGAGTTAGGATATGGGGTTGTCCGGCTTATGTGAAAAAACAGAATCCGGACAAACTCGAGACACGATCGGTTTTGTGTAAATTTGTGGGATATCCAAAACACTCGTATGGATATCTTTTCTACCACAAGAAGGAACAAAGGGTATTTGTTTCTCAGTATGCAACATTTTTAGAAAATGATTTTTTAGCAAATGATACTATTGGCAAACAATTACCGATGATTTGGTTGAACCTGAGGTTTCAATAGAACCTGACGAACCTCAGCCACTCCGTAGATCTAGTAGGACTTCTCGCCCACCTGATAGATACTACGGTTTTCTAATTGATGGTGATAGAGAAGATTGCATCATGGATAATGATGATCCTACTAGTTTTCAGCAAGCTATCACGAGTGGTGACTCAGTGAAGTGGGTGGATGCCATGAGATCCAAATTGGAATCCATGCACACCAACAAAGTATGGACTTTGGAGGTTGCACCTTCTGGAGTAAAACCCATAGGGTGCAAATGGATATTTAAGAGAAAGATCGGTGTGGATGGTCAGGTGGAGACCTATAAAGCTAGGCTGGTCGCAAAAGGATTTCGTCAAAGACCAGGCTTGGACTATGATGAAACCTTTTCACCAGTCGTGATGCTCAAATCCATTCGGATCCTGCTTGTTATAGCTGCTCACTATGACTATGAGATCTGGTAGATAGATTTTAAAATGGCATTTCTAAATGGTGATTTAGAAGAATGCGTTTTTATGGATCAGCCAGAAGGCTTCATTGATAGTAGGAGCAGCGGAAAAGCATGCATGCTGCTTAAATCCATCTATGGATTAAAGGAGGCATCACGGAGTTGGAACATCTGCTTTGATGATACAATCAAAGAGTTTGGTTTTATTAAAAATGTAGATGAACGATGTATTTATAAAAGGATTGTAGAGAGTACAGCTACATTCCACGTATTGTACGCGGACAACATTCTCTTGATAGGAAATGATGTTCCTATGCTACAATCGGTCAAACTATTCTTATCGCATAGATTCTCCATGAAAGACCTGGGTGACACCTCGTACATTCTGGGGATTAAGATCTATAAAGATAGATCTAAGAAATTATTGGGATTGTCTCAATCGAGATACATAGACACCATACTAAAGAGGTTTAGTATGGAAGATTCCAAGCGAGGTAATTTACCCGCTTGTCACGGGATCACTCTCTCCAAAGAGATGTCTCCAAAGACTGATGAGGAGATGGCTCGCATGAGCATTATACCCTACGTTTCGGCGATAGGATCTATAATGTATGCGATGTTGTGTACTCGCCTAGATGTAGCTTATGCACTGAGTGCAGTAAGCAGGTATCAATCCAATCCAGGGGGGAAACACTGGACTGCTATGAAGAACATTCTAATGTACTTGAGAAGAACTAAAGAAATGTTCTTAGTGTATGGTAACGAAGATCTCCAAATGGAGGGCTTTACCGACTCTAGCTTCTAGAGCGACAAGGATGATAGTAAGTCCATCTCAGGGTTTGTATATCCTTAAATGGAGGGGCGGTATGTTGGAAGAGTTCCAAGCAAGATATCGTCGCTGACTCCATGATGGAAGCTGAGTATATTGCTACTAATGATGTCGCAAAAGAGGCAGTCTGGATGAGGAAGTTCATTTCTGAACTTCAGGTGCTTCCATCCATTGCTAATCCAATACCTCTGTATTGCGATAACAATAGAACCATGGCTTTGGCAAAGGAACCAAGGTCCCATCAGAAATCCATACATATCTTGAGGCGGTATCACCTCATCAGGGAGATAGTGGATCGCCAGGACATTGAGGTACGGAGAGTAGACACGAAAGACAACACAGCAGATCCATTCACCAAGGCCATCCCTCAAGTCCAGTTTGAGAAACTGTTCGAGCTGTTCGGCATGCGGTACACCGGCAACTGGTTCCAGTGTAGACAGTGGGTACTTATTGCACTGACTACAGGCCTTAGTGCAAGTTGGAGATTGATAGATATGTATGCCCTAGAGGCATGTATTGTATAGGATGCTAGGCATGTATATGTACAGAAACAATCTTTGCTCGAAATGATAGTATGCTATTTGGTTTATCTTCATCTTAACGTGTAATGTGTTGTATTTCATATCATTATATACATGTTGATGAAGCCCTCAGGATTATGCTTGACTACCGGGATTATGAAGTAGATCATACTAGTGGGGCCTAGGCAGTCAATAAGCATATCCTTTAATTGTTCCTAGTCGAGGGTATATCGAGACAGGGCATCGATATTACCATAGTAGACTAGTGTGTACGTTTCTTGAACCTGGGGGCGATGGTTGATCCCACAACCATTGGTGTTTGACATCAAAGATTGTACACAGGTGCTCATTGGAGAATGGGTACACCGAATAGGACTCGCCGAGAACTCCTAGATGGTATATATACCTATTGTTAGATAGCAGTTCTCTGGTGACACTTGTAAAGGTTAGTCTGTAGACCCGAGATCGTCATAGTGCCTTGTGTGATTCCCATTGTGCTTTGATTTCCACCCTACCACGGCTCTACGAAGTTGTGCAAATAGGTGGATTTTGGGTACAGTCCCGAATCGCATGGAGGCAGTGAGCGATAGGAGGGGTTTTGCCTCTCCCGGTATAAGGAGTTGATATCGCGCTATGCTTGATCGGCTATAACAGCAAATCCCTGGCCAGGGTTCTAGAGATTTACTGATAAGTGTTATCAGTATTTCTCGAACTGTTATGGGCTGTAAATCATCATGACATATAAAGTTACTGGAGTCTGACATTTACCACCACTAGAATTCATATGCGACGTATCAGACGAAGAGACCGGACTGTACGATAAGTGTTGCTTACAAGCTTGTTATGGTTGTGATAAGTTCGCTCGTCGGCCACCTTTTCGTCATGTACCTGGGTAGCGGTTACGCACAACTAGTGCCGCTGACGTGCTTGTGGTTAAACCCACTGCCAGCGTACTGATGAGTCTTTAGAGTCCCACACAGAGAGTTCCCTGGTTCAGGCAAATGATGTAGAGGCCATAAGTTGTTACGGTAGGGTTTCGATCATATTCGTGTAAGTGTTACAGGAATAATGATCGGAAGGATAATACTGGTAGGCTTTGGTTTAAGCCGGATACCGGTATTATATTATTGGATTATTTTTATTTGTATTTTTCGGAATTCGAATACGAGTATACTTATACGGTATACGGTGAGGGGTATTTTTGTAATTATACAAAAAATAATGCATGCTTCAATTATTGTTCTGAGCCATATCTTTTGTTATGCTTCATTTTTCATTCATTCATCACATACACATTCTCTCTCCTAGTTCTCTCCTTCCTCTACCTCTTAGCCTAAACCTTTACATCAGTTGTGAATCATAGGTCAAGGGACAAATATAATCCATTACTTGATCTCTACATCATCTAAGTGATCACTTCTAGCAATCTTGATCTCTTAATTATGTAGGGATTCCTCAGCACCCTACTGGGGTTTCTATGCATCTACCATGCTAATTCCAAAAATTATGAGAGTGCTAAGGAACCATATACTAGGATTAAGCTAGAATAACTAAACAATATAACATGTAATCAAACATTACAACAAGTGAATGCGGAATACAACCTTTGAAGACCGGTGCTACATTTCTAAAGCTCCATGTTGTAGTCTCTTCGCTGCGAATGGTGAACTCCCGGACTCCATAGAGGGTTCACTTGAAGAAACGAAAAAGCTTGCTCAATGTCTTCGAGGCCGAAGATGATCTACGTTGAGGATACTCGAGCTCATGCTACCTCTTCACTAATGGTGAAATTAGTAAAGCAAACACCCTAAACTAAATGGCTAATAGTACAGGATGATGAAGTAGGAAGTGGGCTCACTTTAGTTTTATTTTTCTCACAAGGTTTCATCACTTGGAAAAAGCTAGCAAGCTTTTTCTCTTGAGGAAGAAGAAGAAGTGATGAAGAGATGAATGAACTCATGAGGTTAGAAATGCAACCATGGTGAGTGTATGCCATGCACTAACTATTGTAGAGACTAAATTATTGCTATTAGTTAATGGGTTAGGTTAAAAAATATCTTAAGCAAAACAAAGAAGTGGACTAAGTCAATGTTTTACTAGCTTCCATCCAAGCTCAACCATGACTAATTATCCAAGTTGTTTGAATTACTTAAAACAAATAAAACCCTAACATTAACCTAGCATGGTGTGAGTCTCATACATACATGTTGCATGTGTAACCTAGCATGACACGACAATATATATCATATATATATTTTGTGTGCAAAAAGAAAACAATATATTTAACATATATCACATATATATCAATGTATCATAAGTGAGAAAAATGAATACTTAAGTGAGCTAATATTAGTTAATATAATTTAATATATCAAATATCTAATTCTACATTAAATTATTAAATCAATACTTGATTTAATAATCCGGCTATATCACATATAACCGACTAATATCAAATGTAACAACTTATCGAATCAACACTTGATCCGAAACTTGGCCATATCACATATAATCTATGATGTCACTAATCGCGAGAATAGAATGCGATATCACATACACACATTAATCTCGGTCCCGCACATATCACATATGTGCTCCTACTCCGTTTCGCATGAACCAGGAAAGCTCTGCGTAGGACTCTAAAGACCCGTCAATATGCCGGCAGTAGGTGATGATCATATCAAACACACACAAGCCGCAAGCGGTCTGCTAAACGTAACGGCTACCCGGGTATTGAGTGATCAGAAGATCAACAAGCAAGCCTGCTCACACTCCTGCGAATCCAATCAGTAACACTACCGTACAGTCCGGTCTTTTCGTATGATATGTCGCATATCATAGCCTGGGGGTGGTATAACGTCAGAGCCCAATAGCCAGATAAGTTATGCCGATGCAAGGTCCATAACGGTTTGAGAAACTACTGATAACACTTACTAGTAAATCTCAGCAACCCTGGCCAGGGATTTCCTATTATGGCCAATAGCATAGCGCAACATCAACTCCCAATACCGGAAGAGATGAAACCCCTCCTATTGCTCATTGCCTCCTTGTGACTCGGGACTGTACCCAAAAACCACCTTTTTGCACGATCTCTTGACTGTGGTATGGTGTAAATCAAAGCACAGTGGGAATCACACAAGACTCTATCACAATCTCGGGTCTACAAACTAACCTGTACCAGTGTCATCAGAGAACTGCTATCCGACGATAAGTATAATACCATCTAGGAGTTCTTGGCGAGTCCGTTCAGTGTACCCAGTCTCCACTGAGCACCCGTATACCTTCTTTGATGTCAAACACCAATGGATATAGGATCATCCATTGCCCGTCACATGGGTCGAGAAGCGTATACGCTAGTCTACTATGGAGTATCGATGCCCCGTCTCGATACTCCCATGACTAGGAACAATTATAGGTTGTACTTGTGGACTACCCTTGGCCCTACTAGTATGATCTCCATCATAGTCCTGGCAGTCAAGTACACATCCTAAGGGCTTTATCAACATGTGAGAGCAAGACAGTATTACGTATACAAGTCAACATGTTAAGACAATGAGCAACCAGATAGCATACTATCATATCGAGCAAGAAAGTCCTCCCTATATATGTCCAAGCATCAACTACATTATACATCCCATGTACAGTAATGGCCTCTAGGGCATACATATAACTAACAATCTCCCACTTGCACTAAGGCCATCTATTGTAGTATCTAATACCCAACAATTTAGCAGTGGTTGTAGTATCACATACTCAACCATCCCAAAATCTCTCAGATAGTATTTGGGGAAGCAGGCCTTAGTGAGTGGATCCGCCGTGTTAACCTCAAAATCTACTCTCCTTACCTCGATCCCTTGGAGATCAACCATCTCCCGGATCAGGTGATACTTGCCTCAGAATATGTCTGGAACGCTGATCGGACCTGCGTTCCTAGGCCAAAACCATAACTCCATTGATGTCACAATAACAGTTATTAGACGCTCAATGGTAGGAACCATGTTCATCTCATGAACAAGAAATGCCCAGACAGCCACTTTGGCAGCATAGTTGGTAGCAATGTATTCAGCATTATCGTCTAGTATGTCACGGTATCTAGCTTGGAACTCTTCCAACATACCGTCCATCCACTGAGGGTAAAGACAATGCATGTGACTGACTCTGAGTCGACCTTATCACTCTGGAAGCTCGAACCAAGAACATTCATTTAGTGCTTCTCAAGTACTTAAGAATGTCCTCCCCAGCTGTCCAGTGATTCTCCCAAGATCCGATTGATACCTGATCACTACACCTAGTGAGTCATCTACATCTGGTCTGGTACATAACATCACATACATGATAGATCCTACTGTTGAAGTATAGGGTATCCTTTGCATGAGAGCTCTCTCTAAATCAGTCTTGGAAGACATCTTTTTGGAGAGAGTGATTTCTGAGTAAGTGGGCGAACCACCACGCTTAGAATCTTCCATACTAAACTCCTTTAGTATGGTGTTAATGTACCTGGATTTGGGACACTCCCAACATCCACTTAGATCTATCACCATAGATCATAATCCACAAGATGTAGTAGGTATCATCCAAATCTTTTCTTGAGAATCCCCGTGATAAGAGGAGCTAGACCGAGTGTAGGATATGAAACAATTTCCTATCAAGAGTATGTCATCTGCGTACAATACGTGGAAGACAACCTTACTCTCTACAACCTTCTTGTATATACAAGGTTCATCTACCATTTTGATGAAGTCAAACTCTTTGACTGCCACATCAAAACAGATGTTCCAACTTCGCGATGCGCGCATTGATCCTGATGGACTTAAGCATAGCTTTGAAAGTCTCAACTTTTCCATTTACACCAAGAATCTTCTCAAGATCTATTTTCTCCCGATGGGTTTTACCCTTTTAGGTGCAACATCCAAAGTCATACTTTGTTGGTGTACATGGATTCCATCTTTGATCGCATAGCATCCAGCCTTTTCACAAAGTCTCCACTTGTGATGGCCTGCCTGAACCTCGTTGGGCCATCATCTACCATGATGCAATCCTCGCTCCCACTGTGACCGAGAAGACCGTAGTATCTCTCGAGTGGATGAGAAACCCTACCAGATTCGCTGAGAGGCTGAGGTTCGTTGGAGACTATTGAATCCTTTGGTTTCACCAAATCATCAGCTGTTAGTTTGTCAAGATGGAACAACTTCCAGTTTTACCTCATGTCCACAAATTTCTTCACAAGAAATCCCTTTTCCAAAAGGGTGGCATGCTGAGAAACAAAACACATTTTTCTCCTCAGTTAGGTAGAAGATATACCCTTGCAAATGTTTGGGATATCCTGAAAAACTTACAGAACTGACCTTGCCTCGAGCTTATCCGGATTCTGCCTTTCAACATAGGCCGAACAACCCCATATCTTAACTCGTTTAAGACATGGTCTCTTCCCATTCCATATCTCATATGTAGTGGTAGGCACTGATTTGGATGGAACCCCATTCAATAGGTATGCAGCTTCTCAGGTGCATAATACAAAAAGGAAACAGGTAACTCAGCAATACTCATCATAGAGCACGCCATATCTCATAGAGTGCGATACCTCCGCCCCGATACACCGTTGTGCTGTGGTGTATACGAAGGAGTAAGCTGAGAGAGAATCACATTCTTCTTTTAGAAACTCCAGGAACTCCATGCGTAAGTATTCTCTTCCTCGATCACATCGAAGGACTTTAATACTTCCACCCGTCTAGTTCTCAACTTCAAGCTTATATTCATTGAATTTCTCAAAAGTTTCAGACTTATGTTTCAACAGGAACATATGTCTGAATCTTGAGAGATAGTCGATGAATGTAATGAAGTACCAAGAACCAACCTTGGCATTTGTAGACATAGGACCGTATACATCATCATGTATGCGTCCCAAGAGTTCACTAACTCTTTCTCTGTTTCCAGTAAATGGAGTATCGGTCATTATACCTTTGAGACAAGACTGGTAAGTATCATAAGATGAAAATTCGAAAAGATTCTCATATTCATTCTTATGTAACTTAGTTGGTCGTGTCATATTGATATGACCTAGTCTACAATGCCACAAGAAGTATTCGTTCATTTCTGAACTACTCCTCTTGTGTGTGTTCTATATACTTTGAACTGTGGTTTGATTTAGAACGTATATGCTATTATCTAACGTGCCTGATCGAATCAACTCTTGATTCAGGAAAATGTTCACAACATTATCCTTCAATACAGAATTATATCCTTCTTGAACTCATTAAAGAACATGATGTAATGTTGTATATCAGGTTCGGTATGTAATAACATTTGTTCAGAATCAATGTATTAATACAAGGTGATATCTGCCAACAGACTTGACTGCAACAATTGCACCATTCTCTAACACTTAGAGACATATCACCCATTCTCAGTTCTCTGCCTTTCTGTAGCCCATGTAATATATTACATATGCGGGATCCTGATCCGGTACCACATACCTAGGATGTAGTCGATCCTGAGAAACAGTTCTCAATAACGAACACACCCGAAGAATATGAATCAACATGCTTAATCCTCAATTGGGTGGCATGGAAATCCGGATATTCCCATATTTCCTGCTCGGACTTATAACAATTATAAGATAGAGAGGAACCAACATTTCCTAGCTCAGTGTAATAAGCAGGTTCGGTCAATGCATCCATATTATTATCTTGATTAAGGCCTGACATGGTCGCTACCAGGAGAGAGAGAGAGAAGAAAAAACTCTGCGTGCGCTCTTGCAAGATTAGATTGGTTATTATTTTATCTAATCAGGATGGCTCCCACTTTTTTTTATCAAATCTTCCTTCAAACCCTAAAAGGTAAGACTAGCTGGGATTAATTACACCCTACAAGTTCGCCAATCATTCGGCCAGGCCAGTGCCGGTACTTTGAGGGTGGTTCCCCATGCTTTCGCACGGACCTAATTAAAATAAACCTCGTTTTCCAAGGGGCGTAACCCCGTTAATACCTTTCTAGACACCTACTTGGTCGGCTAATTGTAATGTGTAAAATTCTCCCAGGAGCAACTCTTACTCGCAGTGTGTATCGGGATCCAACTATCTCATAGAAGGTATGCAATCTCATTGCAAATTTCAACACTTGAAATTCCCGATAATATTTTGCCCCTAGCAACTTATGACCTTAACAAGGTCAACAAATCATAAGCGCTATCCAAGTTCAACCCGTCATTTCCTGATTGAATTAAACCCACCCGCACGACCATAACAAGGTCAACAAAGTCGCACGACTACCCTAATCCAATCACATCATATGCTTATGCAGATAAGCACTAATCAGCTACCGCACACTAGCCTTAACATGGTCAACAAACATAGCACGAATACTAAGTCGTACTTATCTTAAATGACGGAGGGCTACAACAGGTTTTTAAGAAAACCCTTTGTGTAATGAACTTGATATCGTTGTAGAATCGAGTGAATTTTTAAAAGGAGTGTTTTGTAGGCTTTTACTAGTTTTGCTAAAGAAGTCACTCCCGGTGAAGGGATCTTGGCTCTTTCCTTATCGAATAAGGTGCAGGATATTTCATAAATACCACAATGCAAAGCAAAAACTATAGAAGCAATCAAAAGAAAAACCGAGTGGGTTATAGCATCTGCTAGTTTCGCTAAAGAGATCACTCCCTGTGAAGGGATCTCGGCTCTTTCCTTATCGAATAAGGTGCTGGATATTCTACAAGGAATACCGCTATGCAAAGCAAGAACTAGAGCTACCAGTTTTTAAACAAGTTTTTACAACATCTTTTAGGTTTCTTTTATTTCATTAATCTCATTAATGAATTCCCATCAAATTATGCTTCCCAAGCATCACAGAAGAAACGAAAGCAACAATATTTATTATATCTCATATATATAATATAGGCATTCGTCTCAGAATATATCAAGTGATCACATCACAGAATATCAACAGCAGAAGAATCACATATGAAATATTGGATATACTAGGAATTCCGTGTTTTATTTAAGCCAGTAAAAAACGCGGATTCCACGGTCGCGATGAATAGCCAAACCCACACCCATAGACCCCTACGAGAGCGGCAAGCAACCATACCAATTCTAGAGTTAGGAGACCCGGTCTCGACTCCTCGAGATGGTCTCCTACTGGACCCTAGAACCCGGTTACTTGTGCTCCCCGCCTTGGGTCTATCCTAATGCGGAAAAGTAAATAATATCAATGGTGATATCATCCTCAACCCGAAAGTGCACCAATAAAAGAATATTACATAAAAGCTTTTACATGAATGAAAATGAAAAACGCTCATCTCACATAAAACCCCCGGCTATTCAAAACACGACGATCCAATATAACATATCACAGCAACACATAACATCACATGTCATCAACGTAAGTAAATATGCGTATCCCAATTTTCGTTGACATATAGCAACGAAACTGGCGATACACCACATATTACACTTACGGTCGCAGAAAATAAAGTGAAAACTACAACAATTGGAATCCGCGACCGCCTTAGACATCATAAACCCAGTGTATCACATACTTTGGATTTCACGCCCAACCAAATGAATTCCTTAGACATCACATGACTAACAATTATAAACCCTGCATTTTAGTCTCGATATTGAAAACACTTTCCAATAACCTGTCGGGTAATTCAACAAGATTCCCGATAACCTGATCGAATGCTCGTCGGAAACTTTAGCAGACGACCGCACCCCCCGATGCCGTCGACGAAGTGCACTAAGGCGGGACACCGCGGCCGCGAGCACCCGAACGGATACTTTTGGCGACGGGGTTCTCCTACAGTCACTTGGTCGGGGCTATGGGGCATGGCTATCTAGTAAGGTTACCCGGCGAGTATCCGCGTATACTACGTAATTGCGATGGACTTTTGATCCACATCAAAATTCCGTGGCAACCGATCAATTGAGACTAAACTGCTAGATTTATAAAATTCAAACTGGTTATCTCATAACTATTTATGGATTCTAAATATTGTATCACAATCAAAAATAGCTAAACGATGTTAAACTTTTCGATTGAATAAGCAAGGACCCAAAATTTCCCAATAAGCTCAACACTTGAGCGGAGTTCAAAAAGTAACCAGAACATGCCACAGCTTCTATGAACCAGTCGTAGAAGGGTCAACCAATGCCTCACATGTGGCACCGCTGAACTACCACAAACCCTAGGGTTTGATGGTGGTTCTGATGGTCACAGAATCGAGTTCGGGTTTCGTTCTTCTAGAGGGTCCACAGAATCGCTTGCAAGATTTTCTGAAAATTTTAAACTCAGAAAAATCCAACTCTTGAAAAATTCCCAGCGGGGGAAAAATTGGGTTATTGATATCCGTTCGAACTTTGTAACATCGTCTAAATAACCGAATACATGTTAGAATTACGAATACGAAACACTCCGAGTTGCCTTTGCAGAAAGTTAACATCACATGCAAATTTAGCAAAAACAAACAACACCTGAAACACCAAAACCCAGAGACTGGAACACACCAAAAAATTCAACCCAATCCTCCACAATAGAGCCGAGCTGGCCGGAAATTCTAAGCATGTGGCCGGCCATTTTCTGGCAAGGGGGGCTAAATTTTCTTGTGTGTTCATGTTGCATCTCATACAACATTCTGCAGTTGTTTAAAAAAAATTTAGAGCCCTTAAAAAATTCGACAGAAACTAGGTCATCGTATCGGGTGTTTCGGAGTAGTTTCGATTTCGTAATCTTAGCAAATATCGTCGAATTTTCTAACATGGCTCTGATACCACTGTAGGGATTCCTCAGCACCCTACTGGGTTTTCTGTACATCTACCATGCTAATTTCAAAAATTATGAGAGTGCTAAAGAACCTTATACTAGGATCAAGCTAGAATAACTAGACAATATAACATGTAATCAAACATTACAACAAGTGAATGCGGAATTCAACCTTTGTAGACCGGTCCTTCACTTCTAAAGCTCCATGTTGCAGTCCCTTCGCTGCGAATGGTGAACTCCCGGACTCTAGAGAGGGTTCACTTGAAGAAACGAACAAGCTTGTGTAAGTCCACGTTGCTCATCCCGGTTCTTACGGGGAGGCGGAAACGACGAAAAACAATGATTTGGCGCAAGGCAACATGGACTTAAAACACGGATCTTTGCTAAACTAGAAACTAGTAAACACTAAGAGGTGTTAACTACTATGCTTGTAGAAAATATACCTCACGGAACCGGTCCTTCGGGTCTTCATTCCGCTGTCCCACTAGTTCATCCAAGCTCCAAGCGTCGATCCGGACCTTGGGCACCTCCGCGGCCTTCTTGAGTCGAAGACGATCCACCCGAGAGATGTACACTAAGCTTCGCCTCAAGCCGAGGCAACTAGGGCAAAGTGATTGCTAGTCAAGAAGCCCTAGAAAGTATAGAGTAGATGTATGGATGTATTTGTCTTTGTGGGATCTTTTTCTCTCAACACATGAGATCAAAAGATGAGATCAAGAGGAGGAGGAAGAAGGAGAAAGGTTAGCAACCATGGAGCTTTTCTTTTCTTCTCATTTCAAGAGAGAGAATGAGAAGAGAATAATGAAAAGATCCAACCAAATGAAATGAACCATGGTTGCAATCATACACCAAGATCATCATTACTAATCCTATCATGATATAAGTTTATGGCACATTGAATTGACCATTATTATAACACAAGAAATAAAAAGAAAATGAAAGAAGAGTGTGGATCTCTCTTGAAGGTCAATGGTCAACATGGTCAACAAGTCAACAAAGTCAAGAGAGATCAAAGTGGTCAAATGGTCAATGCAATTAGCCATCACTAATCTATCACTAAAAGGATTAGTAAACAATGTCTCCGGCTCATAACGGTTTTGACCGAACCAACTGTCAAAACCCTAATGAGGCACCTCCTCCTTCTCCACTCCGCAAAACTGTGCATACACACCCGCATCCGCATTCCGTAGAATGCGAATGCACAGAAGACAAATCAAATCCATCTGTGCAATACTAGGATCTGGCTTAAACCAAAGCCCACTAGTATTGCCTGTCCGAACAGCATACGTACACAAGCGCACGTAAGTGATCGTAGCCCTGCCGTAAAACCATACGGCCTCTACACGTTTCGCTCAGTGCAGGGAAACGCTCTGTGTGGGACTCTAAAGACTCGACACTACGCTGGCAGTGGGTTTAACCACAGACCGCAAGCGGCACTAGCTGTACGTAACGGTCCCCAGGTAGATGTCGATAAGAAGGCCGATGAGGTAAACCCATCCGAACTCCTACTGAGCCTGTATATGACAATCTCCGTACAGTCCGGTCTGTTCGTCTGATACATCGCATGGCGGGCCTAGGGGGCGGTGAAAGTCAGTCCCCTAATAGCGGTACAAGTCGTGTCGGAGTGTAGCCCAGAACACCCTGAGATAACACTGGAAACCTACTAGTATATCTCGCTTGCCCTGGCCAGGGACTACTTGTGTAATGGCTCTTCTAGACACAGCGCGATGTCAACCCCCAATACCGGGAGAGACGAATCATGTCTAACCGTCACTGCCTCCAAGTGCTTCGGGACTGCACCCAACTACTACATGTTTGCACGACTCCTTTGAGCCGTGGTAGGGTAGTAATCTAAGTACAGTGGGAACACACTCGAGGCGAAGTGACAGTGTCAAGTCGGTGGACTAAGCTGTACTCATGTCACCTGGGAACTGATAACTGACGATAGGTATAATACCAACCAACAGTTCCCGACGAGTCATGTCCAATGTACTCGTAACCTAACGAGCACCCGCATACTATCTCAAGTACGACGTACTGACGGCTGTGGGACAGACCGTCTCCCCCGCTGGGATGAGAAGCGCATACGCTAGTCTACTCTGGAGTATCGATGCCCTGTCTCGATAGTCCAACGACTAGGGACCTGTATAAGGATGTGCTTATGGATTACCCAGCCCCCACGAGTGTGAGCGCCACCACAACGCTGGTAATCAAGCAAAGATCCTAAGGGCTCTACTAATATGTATATAAGCGATATGCTAAAAAGAAACACATGCACATATTGAAGTAGAGACAAACCAAGTAGCATACTACCATTTTGAGCAAGACTGTCTATACAACTGTGAATATCCCAAGCTTCCTTTAAGTAATATACAAGCTAGTATGATACAATAATGGCCTCTAGGGCATATACACTAACAGCTTGCTCAATATCCTCGAGGCCGAAAATGATCTACGTCTGGGAGACTCGAGCCCATGCTACCTCTTCACTAATGGTGAAATTAGTGAAGCAAACACCCTAAACTAAATGGCTAATAGTAGAGGATGATGAAGTAGGAAGTGGGCTCACTTTAGTTTTATTTTTCTCACAAGGTTTCATCGCTTAGAAAAAGCTAGCAAGCTTTTTATCTTGAGGAAGAAGAAGAAGTAATGAAGAGATGAATGAACTCATGAGGTTAGAAATGCAATCATAGTGAGTGCATGTCATGCACTAACCATTGTAGAGACTAAACCATAGCTATTAGTTAATGGGTTAGGTTAAAAAATATCTTAAGCAAAACAAAGAAGTGGACTAAGTCAATGTTTTACTAGCTTCCATCCAAGCTCAACCATGACTAATTATCCAAGTTGTTTGAATTTCTTAAAATAAATAAAACCCTAACATTAACCTAGCATGGTGTGAGTCTCATAGATACATGTTGCATGTGTAACCTAGCATGACACGACAATATATATCATATATATATTTTGTGTGCAAAAAGAAAACAATATATTTAACATATATCACATATATATCAATGTATCATAAGTGAGAAAAATGAATACTTAAGTGAGCTAATATTAGTTAATGTAATTTAATATATCAAATATATAATTCTACATTAAATTATTAAATCAATACTTGATTTAATAATCCGGTTATATCATATATAACCGACTAATATCAAATGTAACAACTTATCGAATCAACACTTGATCCGATAACTTGGCTATATCACATATAACCTACGATGTCACTAATCACGAGAATAGAATGCGGTATCACATACATACATTAATCTCGGTCCCGCACATATCACATATGTGCTCCTACTCCGTTTCGCATGAACCAGGAAACCTCTGTGTAGGACTCTAAAGACTCGTCAATACGCCGGCGGTAGGTGATGATCATATCAAACACCCACAAGCCGCAAGCGGTCTGCTAAACGTAACGGTCACCTGGGAATTGAGCGATCAAAAGATCAACAAGCAAGCCTGCTCACACTCCTGCGAATCCAATCAGTAACACTACCGTACAGTCCGGTCTCTTCGTCTGATATGTCGCATATCACAGCCTGGGGGTGGTATAACGTTAGACCCCAATAGCCTAATAAGTCATGCCGATGCAAGGTCCATAACGGTTTGAGAAACTACTAATAACACTTACTAGTAAATCTCAGCAACCCTGGCCAGGGATTTCCTATTATGGCCAATCGAGTATAGCGAAACAACAACTCCCAATACCGGGAGAGAAGAAACCCCTCCTATCGCTCATTGCCTCCATGTGACTCAGGACTGTACCCAAAAACCACCTTTTTGCACGATCTCTTGACCGTGGTATGGTGGAAATCAAAGCACAGTGAGAATCACACAAGTCTCTATGACGATCTCGGGTCTACAGACTAACCTGTACCAGTGTCACCAGAGAACTGCTATCCGAGGATAGGTATAATACCATCTAGGAGTTCTTAGCGAGTCCGTTCAGTGTACCCAGTCTCCACTGAGCACCCATATACCTTCTCTGATTTCAAACACCAATAGATATGGGATCATCCATCGCCCATCACATAGGTCGAGAAGCGTATACGCTAGTCTACTCTGGAGTATCGATGCCCTGTCTAGATGCTCCCACGACTAGGAACAATTATAGGGTTTACTTGTGGACTACCCTTGGCCCCACTAGTATGATCTCCATCATAGTCCTGGTAGTCAAGTACACATCCTAAGGGCTTTATCAACATGTGAGAGCAAGACAGTATTACGTATACAAGTCAACATGTTAAGACAAAAAGAAACCAGATAGCATACTATATATCGAGCAAGAAAGTTCTCCCTATATATGTCAAAGCATCCACTACATTATACATCCCATGTACAGTAATGGCTTCTAGGGCATACATATAAGTAACAAGTTAAACTCTTGTGAAGAGTTTGTAGCTTGTTCGATAGCTCTCGGGGGATCGTCTTGGATCTTGAGGTGGCCGAAGATCAATCTTTTTACAACCATCAAGGAGCCTAGGATTTGAATCCAAACAAAGACCCGAAGGACCGATTCTCAAGGTATAACCCCTATCATAGTAGTTTAGAAGTCTAGATAGGGTTTGCTAGTTAAGGTTTAAGCACTAATCTTGAGTTATGTGGGTGTTGCATGCAAGAAAATTATTGTTTATCGCTTCCTCCTCCTCACAAGTGTTGTGAGGGTGTGCAATATCCACTAACAATAACCGATTGCGCATAGCACAACATCAATTCCTAATACTGGAAGAGACGAAATCCTTCCTATCACTCATTTCCTCCATGTGACTTGGGATTGTACCCAACTACCACCTTTTTACACGACTCAGTAGAGCCATGGTAGGGAGGTAATCAAAGCACAGTGGGAACCACACAATACACTATGATGATCTCGGATCTACAGACTAACCTGTAAAAGTGTCACTATAAAACTGTTATCTGACGATATGTATGGTACCATCTAGGAGTTCTCGGCGAGTCCGTTCGATGTACTTATTCTCTAATGGGCGCTTGTGTGCAATCTTTGGTGTCAAACACCAATGGATATGGGATCAACTATCGCCCTATACAGGGTCAAGAAACGTACACACTAGTCTACACCGGAATATCGTTGCCTTGTCTCGATACTCCCTCGACTAGGAACACTTCAAGGATGTGCTTGTAGACTACTCAAGCCCCACTAGTATGATCTACATTATATTCCTGGTAGTCAAGCAAACATCTTAAGGGCTTTATTAACATGTATCAGAGAAATAGTAAACTAAAACAAATATACATGTTAAGACAAAGATCAATCAGATATCATACTATCATGTTGAGCAAGAATGTCCTCTCGCTATATATATATTTCTAAGCATCCATTATAATTTACAATAATGGCCTCTAGGGCATACATATCACTAATAATATCCTACTTTCACTAAGTCTAGTTGTTGTAATATCGCATACCCAACATCCTAAAAGGTCTCTCGAACTGCGTATGGGGAAAGGCCTTCGTGAGTAGATCCGTCGTGTTGTCCTTCGTGTCAACTCCCCTGACCTTGATCTCACGGCGATCAACTATCTCCCGAATCAGGTGGTACCGCCTTAGAATAAGTCTGGATCGCTGATGGGACTGGAGTTCCTTGGCTAAAGCGACAGCTCCATTGTTATCACAATATAAGGGTATTGGATCAACAATAGATGGAACCACACCAAGTTCAGTGATGGACTTCTTCATCTAGACAACCTCTTTGGAAGCATCATTAGCAGCGATGTATTCAGCCTCCATCGTCGAGTCTGCAATGATATAATATTTAGAACTCTTCCATCATACCACCCCTCCATTGAGAGTGAAGACAAAACCCGAGACAGACATGCTGTCATCCTTGTCACACTGGAAGCTCGAATCGGTAAAGGACTCCATTTGGAGTTCTCCGTTATCATACACCAAGAACATTTCATTAGTCCTTCACAAGTACTTAAGAATGTTCTTCACAGCTATCCAGTGTTTCTCCCCTGGGTCTGATTGATACATACTTACCACACTGAGTACATAAACTACATCCAGTCTGTTACACAACATCGCGTAAATGATAAACCCGACTGTAGAAGCATAGGGTATCATATACATCCGAGCCCTCTCCTCATCGCTCGTAGGAGACATCTCTTTGGAGAAGGTGATTCTTGAGCAAGCAGGTAAGTTACCACGCTTGGAATCTTCCATACTAAACCTCTTTAGTATGTTGTTTATGTACCTGAATTGGGACAATCCCAACATCCTTTTAGATCTATCCCTATAGATATTTATGCCCAAGATGTAGGATGCATCACCCAGATCTTTCATGGAGAACTTTTGTGATAGGAAGAGTTTGACCGAGTGCAGCATAGGAATGTCATTTCCTACCAAAAGTATTTATCCACATACAATACGAGGAAAATGACCGTGCTCTCTACTACATTTTTATATATACAGGGTTCATCTATGTTTTTGATGAAGTGAAACTCTTTGACTGCTACATCAAAACAGATGTTCCATCTCCGCGACACCTACTTTAATACGTATACTGATTTAAGCAGCTTGTACACTTTTCCGCTACTCCGACTGTCTACGAAGCCTTCTGGCTGTGTCATATACACGCTCTCTTCTAAATCACCATTTAGAAAAGCGGTCTTAACATCCATCTGCCAGATTTCATAATCATGGTAGGCAGCAATGGTAAGTACGATCCGGATGGACTTACGCATAGCCACTGGAGAAAAGGACTCGTCATAGTCGACACCTTGTCGTTGATGAAAGCCTTTTGCTACAAGTCTAGCTTTGAAGGTCTCAACCTTTCCATCTATACCGATCTTCTTCTTGAAGATCCATTTGCTCCCAATAGGTTTTACCCCTTTAAGAGCAACCTTTAAAGTCCACACTTTTTTGGTGTACATGGATTACATCTTAGATTGCATAGCATCCAGCCATTTCACAGAGTCTCCACTTATAATGTCCTGCTTGAAACTAGTCGGGTCATCATCCTCCATGCTGCAATCCTTGCTCCCACCGTCTATGAGAAAATCGTATTATCTCTTAAGTGGATGAGAAACCCTACTAGATCTGCTGAGTGGCTGAGATTCATCGGAGAATATTGAATTTTCCGCTTCTACCAAATCTTCAGTCGTAATTTGTGTTTATGGAATCTCTTCCTACTCTACCATTCTCCAACTAATTTCTTTTGCAAGAAATTCCTTTTCAAAAAAGGTGGTATGTCGAGGAACAAACACTTTTTGTTCCTCGATATATCCTTGCGAATGTTTTGGATATCCCATAAACTTACACAAAACTGACCTTGTCTCGAGTTTGTCCGGATTTTGTTTCTTAACATAAGCAGGATAACCCCATATCTTAATTAAATTAAATTATGGTCTCTTCCCTTCCCACATCTCATGTGGAGTGGTAGGCATGGATTTGGTCGAAACCCTATTCAAAAGATATACTTGTATGGTTGTATAGCATGACAACAAGGTTTAGGAAGGCATCAACCATGGCATTTTATAAAAATTTGGGGTGCTATTAAACCCTAACCAAGATCTTAATTAGAGAATTAGGGTTAACAAGTATGTAAACAACTTTACAACTAAGTGATTAGGGATTACAACCTTTGTAGTCCGCTCCTTCACTTCACAAGATCTAAGTAGTGGTCCCTTCGCTGCGATCAACGAGCTCCGGAACTCTTGAGAGGCTCCACAAGATGTATGATGCATCCTTGCTTGAAGTCTTAAAAGTCTGTAATGATCTACGTCGAGGAAACACGGACTCAAGCTCTCTCTTCACTAATACAGAATTAGTGAAGCTAACACACTAATCTATATGGATGGTATAAAAGAGGATGATGAAGTAGGAATTTTGCTCACTTTTGTATTTAATTTCTCACTATTTTTCTTCTTGATCTCAAAATCAAGAGAGCTCAAAAGAGATGAGGAAGAAGAAAATGAATGAGATGAGATGAGGTTAGAAATGCAACCCTTGGTTAGTATATGTGAATACCTAACCCTTGTAGAGAGTTAACCATGGCTATATGTCATGGTTGGGTTAGAAAATATCTTAAGCAAAACAAAAAGGGTGGACTTTGTCAATGGTTATCAATAAACTTCATGAAGCTTCCACCATGATTCATTTCCACCATTTTGAATCACTTAAGAATTTAAACCCAAACATTATATCTAGCATGATATAGTTCTCATACATTCTTGTTGCATGTACAAGCTAGCATGTCACAATATTATATATCACATATATAATATTTATGTAACAAAAGAAAACAATACAATAAACATATATCACATATATGTTAAATGCATAAGTGAGAATAATAAATATTTAAGTGAGCATATAATATATATATATATATATATATATATATTATTTCATCGAATCAACACTTGATCCGATAACCCGGCTATATCATATATAACCGTCCGATATCACATATCGCGTGAATAGAATACGGTATCACATACACGTATCAATCTCGATACCTCACATATCACATATGTGCTCCTACTCTGTTTTGCCTGAGCCTGGAAACCTCTATGTAGGACTCTAAAGACTCGTCAATACGCCGGCAGTAGGTGATGATCACATCAAACACCAACTAGCCGCAAGCGGTCAGCTAAACGTAACGGCCACCCGGGTATTAAGAGATCAGAAGATCAACAAGCAAGTCTACTCTAACTCTTGTAATTAAATCCAATCAGTAACACTACCGTACAGTCCAGTCTCTTTGTCTGATATGTCTCATATCCAGTCTAGGGGTGGTAAACGTTAGACCCCAATAACCGATAAGTCGTGCCGATGTGAGGTCCATAACGTTTCGAGAAACTACTAATAACACTTACCAGTAAATATCAGCAACCCTGGCCAGGGATTTCCAGTTATGGTCAATCGAGTACAGCGCAACATCAACCCCCAATACCGGGAGAGACGAAACCCCTCCTATCGCTCATTGCCTCCATGTGATTCGGAACTGTACCCAAAAGCCACCGTTTTGCACGTCCTATTGAACGTGGTAAGGTGGAAATCAAAGCACGGTGGGAATCACACAAGACTCTATGACGATCTCAGGTCTACAGACTAACCTGTACCAGTGTCACCAAAGAACCGCTATCTGACGATAGGTATAATACCAACAAGGAGTTTTCGGCGAGTCGGTTCAGTGTACCCGGTCTCTACTGAGCACCTGTATATTATCCTTGATGTCAAACACCAATGGATGTGGGATCATCCATCGCCCATCAAATGGGTTAAGATACGTATAGGCTAGTCTACTCTGGAGTATCGATGCCCTGTCTCGATACACCCTCGACTAGGAACGGTTATAAGATGTACTTGTGGACTACCATTGGCCCTACTAGTATGATCTCTATCATAGTCCTGGTAGTCAAGTAGTCATCCTAAGGGCTTTATCAACACGTAATAACAAGACAGTATTCTGATACAAGTGAACATGTTAAGATAAAGAGCAACCAAATAGCATACTATCATGACGAGCAAGAAAGTCCTCTCTATATATGTCCAAGCATCCACTATAATATACATCATATGTAAAACAATGCCTCTAGGGCAAACATATAACTAACAATCTCCCACTTGCACTAAGGCCGTCTGTTGTAGTATCTCATACCCAACATCCCGAAGAGTCTCTCAAATTGTATCTGGGGAATGGCCTTCGTGAGTGGATCCGCAGTGTTGTCCTTTGTGTCAACTCTCCTGACCTTGATCTCCCGGCGATCAACTATCTCCCAGATCAGGTGATACCGCTTCAGAATATGTCTGGATCTCTGATGGGACCTGGGTTCCTTGGCCAAAGCCACAGCTCCATTGTTATCACAATACAAAGGTATTGGATACTCAATGGACGGAACCACTCCAAGTTCAGTAATGAACTTCTTTATCCAGATAGCCTCTTTGGCAGCATCGTTGGCAGCGATGTATTCAGTCTCCATCATCAAGTCTGCAACGGTTTCCTATTTGGAACTCTTCCAACACACCGCCCATCCATTGAGGGTGAAGACAAATTCCGAGTGCGACTTAGAGTCGTCCTTATCACTTTGGAATCTCGAATCGGTAAAGGACTCCACCTGGAGTTCTCCGTTACCATACACCAAGAACATCTCATTAGTCCTTCTCAAGTACTTGAGAATGTTTTTCACAGTTGTCCAGTGATTCTCTCCAGGATCTGCTTGATACATAGTTACTACACTTAGTGAGTATTCTACATCGGGTATGGTACACAATATCGTGTACATGATAGAGCCTACTGCCGAAGTATAGGGTATCCCTTACATGCGAGCTCTCTCCAAATCAGTCTTGGGAGACATCTCTTTGGAGAGAGTGAGTCCTGAGATCGTTGGTAAATTCCCATGCTTGGATTCTTCCATACTAAACCTCTTTAGTATAGTGTCAATGTACCTGGATTGGGACAATCCCAGTATCCTCTTAGATCTATCTCTATAGATCTTAATTCCCAATATGTAGGAGGCATCACGAAGATCTTTCATTGAGAATCTTTGTGATAAGAAGAGCTTGACCGAGTGCAGCATAGGAACATCATTTCCTATCAAGAGTATATCATCCACGTACAATACGAGGAAGACAACCTTACTCTCTACCACCTTCTTGTAAATACAAGGTTCATCTATGTTCTTGATGAAGTCAAACTCTTTGACTATCACATCAAAACAGATGTTCCAAATCCGCGATGCCTGCTTCAACCCGTAGATGGATTTAAACAGCTTGCACACCTTTCCGTTGCTCCCACTGTCTACGAAGCCTTCTGGCTGAGTCATGTACACGCACTCTTCTAAATCACCATTTAGAAAGGCGTTCTTAACATCTATTTTCCAGATTTTATAGTCATGGTATGCAGCAATGGCAAGTAGGATCCGGATGGACTTAAGCATAGCCACTGGAGAAAAGGTTTCGTCATAATCCACACCTGGTCGTTGACGAAAACCCTTTGCAACAAGTCTAGCTTTGAAAGTCTCAACTTTTCCATCTACACCAAGTTTCTTCTTAAAGATCCATTTGCTCCCAATGGGTTTTACCCCTTCAGGAACAACTTCCAAAGTCCATACTTTGTTGGTGTAAATGGATTCCATCTCAGATCGCATTGCATCCAGCCATTTCACAGAGTCCCCACTCGTGATGGCCTGCTCGAAGCTAGTCGAGTCATCATCTTCAATGATGCAATCCTCGCTCCTACCATCAATGAGAAAACCGTAGTATCTCTCCGGTGGATGAGGAACCCTACTAGATCGGCGGAGAGGCTGGGGTTCGTTAGGAACTATCGAATCCTCTGGTTCCACTAAATCTTCATTTGTAGTTTGTTCTGCTGGAACTTCTTCCAGCTCTACCTCTTCGCCACTAATTTCTTTTGCATGAAATTCCTTTTCTAAAAAGGTGGCATGTTGAGCAACAAACACCTTTTGTTGTTCACTGTGGTAGAATAGATATCCATTCGAATGTTTAGGATATCCAACAAACATACAAAGAACTGATCGTGCCTCGAGTCTGTCCGGATTTTTCCTTTTGACATAGGCCGGACAACCCCATATCTTAACTCGTTTAAGACATGGTCTCTTCCCACTCCATATCTCATATGGAGTGGTAGGTACATATTTTGATGGAATCTGATTCAATAGGTATGCTGCTGCTTCAAGCGCATAACCCAAAAAGGAAATAGGTAACTCAGCGGTGCTCATCATAGAGCGCACCATATCTAATAGGGTGCGATTCCTCCACTCCGATACACCGTTGTGCTGTGGTGTATAAGGAGGAGTAAGCTTAGAGAGAATCCCATTCTCTTTTAGATAGTCCAGGAACTCATTGCTCAAGTATTCTCCTTCTCGATCAGATCGAAGGATCTTAATACTTTTACCCGTTTGGTTCTTGACTTCGTGCTTATATTCTCTGAATTTCTCAAAAGCTTCAGACTTGTGTTTCAACAGGAACACATGTCCGTATCTTAAGAGATCGTCAGTGAATGTAATGAAGTATGAGGAACCATTCCTGGCATGTGTAGACATGGGACCGCATACATCACTATGTATCAGTCCCAAGAGTTCCGTAACTCTTTCTCCGTGTCCACTAAACGGAATCTTGGTCATTTTGCCTTTGAGACATGAATGGCAAGTTTCATAAGATGATAATTCGAACGGATTCAAATATCCATCCTTATGTAACTTAGCTAGTCGTGTCGCATTGATATGACCTAGTCTACAATGCCACAAGAAGGATTCGTTCATTTCTAAACTCTTCCTCTTGTGTGTGTTTTGTACATTAAGAACTGTTGTTTGATTTAGAATGTATATGCCATTATTTAACGAGCCTGATCCAACCAACTTTTGATCCAGGAAGATTTTCATAACATTATGCTGTCCTACAAAATTATATCGTTCTTTACTCAATAAAGAAACTGATATAAGATTGCATATCAGGGTCGGAATGTAATAGCATTCGTTCAGAATTAATGTATTACCATTTGGTAACACAAAGTGATATTCGCCAACTGCTTTGACTGCAACATTTGCACCATTCCCTACTCTTACGGAATGATCACCCATTCCCAGTTCTCTACCTCTCTTTAGCCCATGCAACATATTACATATGTGGGATCCTGATCCGGTATCTAATACCCAGGATGTAGAGTGAACTGAGAAACAGTTCTCGATAACTAACACACCCGAAGAAGTTGCATCAACATGCTTGTTCTTCGTTTGGACGGCGTGGGAATCCGGATATTCCCCTATTTCCTGCTCAGTCTTATAACAATTATAAGAAAGAACGGAACCAACATTCCCCTGCTCAGTATTATAAGCGGGTTTGGTCGATACATCCATATTATTATCTTGATTAAGGCCTGACATGGTCGCTATCTGGAAAGAGAGAGAGAGAGAAGAAAACACTTTAGCGTGCGCTCTTGCAAGATTAGATTAGTTATTATCTTATCTAATCAGGATGGCTCCTACTGTTTTATCAAATCTTCCTTCAAAAAACCCTAAAAAGGAATGACTAGCCGGGATTAATTACAGTCTACAACTTTACTAACCGTTCAGTCAAGCCAGTGCTGGTACTTTGAGGGAGGTTCCCCGTGCTTTCGCACGGACCTAATTAAGATAAAACTTGTTTTCTCTTAGGGGTAACCCCATTAACACCTTTCTAGACACTTAATGGGTTAGCTAATTGTTAAGTGTAAAACTCTCCCAGGAGCAACTCTTGCTCGCAGCGGGTATCGGGATCCAACTATCTCATAGAAGGTATGCAATTTCATTGCAAATTTCAACACTTAAAATTCCTAATAATGCTTTTGTCCCTAGCGTGCTATGACCTTGACAGAGGTCAACAAACCATAGTGCACTAGTCAAGTTCAACCCGTCATTTCTTGAATGAATCAAACCCACCCGCACCCTTGACAGAGATCAACAAGGTCGTACGACTACCCTAATCCAATCGCATCTCATGCTTTACAGATAAGTACTAATCAGCTACTGCACACTACGCCTTGACAGAGGTCAACAAACACAGCACGAATACTAAATAATCTTTATCTGAAATGACGGAGGGCTACGACAGGGTTTTTATGAAAACCTTTTGCGTAAGGAACTTGATATCGTTGTAGAAACAAGTGATTTTGAAAAGAAGTGTTTTTGAGGCTTTTTACCAGTTTTGCTAAAGCGGTCACTCCCGGTGAAGGGATCTCGGCTCTTTCCTTATCGAATAAGGTACAGGATATTTCGCAAATACCGCTATGCAAAGCAAAAACTAAAAGAAGCAATCAAAAGACAAAACCGAGTGGGTTGTAGTATCTGCTAGTTTCGCTAAAGAGGTCACTCCCGGTGAAGGGATCTCGGCTCTTTCCTTATCGAATAAGGTGCAGGATATTCAACAAGGAATACCGCTATGCAAAGCAAAAACTAGAGCTACCCTTTTTGAAAATTTGATTCTACAACATCTTTTAGGTTTCTTTTTCTTTCATTAATCTCATTAACGAAATCCCATCATTTAAGCTTTCTAAGCATCACAGAAGAAACGAAAATACAACGTACGCTTAGGCTATCCGCATTTGCCACAATGTTCTGTTATGCACCGTTAGGTTACTTAACTAACGGCATAGCGGGACGGGACTAGCACGGGTGCAAAACATAAGCAACATCTATTATATATCTCATATATAATAATAAAACATTCATCTCATGCAGTAATATGATCTCATCACAGAACATTGCAGCAGAAGATAAAATATGAAATATTGGATATACTAGGATTTCCGTGTTTTATTTTGAGCTTGTATAAAACATGGATTCCACAGTCGCGATGAATAGCCAAACCCACATCACTAGACCCCTACGAGAGCGGAAAGCAACCCTACCAATTCTAGAGTTAGGAGACCCGGTCTCGACTCCTCGAGATGGTCTCCCACTGGACCCAAGAACCCGGTTACTTGTGCTCCCCATCTTGGGTCTATCCTAATGCGTAAAAGTAAATAATATACAACAATGGTGACATCATCCTCAACCCGGAAGTGCCCCAATAAAAGAATATTGCATACAATGAATTTTACAAGAATGAAAATAAAAACTCTCATATCACATAAAAACCCCGGCTATTCAAAACACGACGATCCAATATAACATATTACAGCAACGCATAACATCACATGTCATCAACGTAAGTAAATATGCGTATCCCAATTGTCGTTGACAAATAGCATCGAAACTGGCGATACACCATATATTACACATACGGTCGCAGAAAAGAAAATGAAAAACTACAACAGTTGGAATCCGCAACCACCTTAGACATCATAAACCCAATATATCACATACATTGGATTTCATGCCTAACCAAATGAATTCCTTAGACATCACGTGTCTAACAATTATAAATCTCGCATTTTAGTCTCGATATTGAAAACAATTATCAATAACCAGTAGGGTAATTCAACATGATTCCCGATAATATGATCGAATGCTCGTCGGAAAATTTAGTAGACGGCCGCACCCACGATACTGTCGACGAAGTGCACTAAGGCGGAACACCTCGCCCGCGAGCACCCGAACGGATGCTTTTTGGCGACGGGGTTCTCCTCCAGTCACTTGGTCGGGGCTATGGGGCGTGTCTATCTAGTAAGGTTACCCGGCGGGTATCCACGTACACTACGTAATTGCGACGGACTTTTGATCAACATCAAAATCCCGTGGCAACCGATCAAATGAGTCTAAACTGCTAGATTTATAAAATTCAAACTAGTTATCTCATAACTAAATTATAGTGGATTCCAAATATTGTATCACAATCACAGAAAGCTAGGCGTCGTTAAATATTTCAATTGAATCAACGAATTCCCAAAATTCCCAGAAAGCTCAACACTTGAGCACTGTTAAAGTTAACCAGAGACATACCACAGTACCTACGGACCTGTAAGTCTACGGTAGCGCCCCGGCCGTCTGTCCGATGCCAAAATACGGAAACGAAAACTTTTCTAAACTAGAAACCGGCGCTATCGCAGACTTTCATCCCGGATCGAACCATTAACCTATAACTAGCAACTAGAGAAAGGGTTGGAAAAGCTATACCGATCGATCCGTGTCCTTCGGTCTTTGGCCACCATCCCAAGCTCCTCGCGGCATCTCCGATCTCGATCTCCTCGTCGGAAAGGGCACCACATCTTCGAGTCTTTTTACGGGCTCTCGTTTCGTCCGAAGCAACTCGGGCACGAAGTTCGCTAGCCGACGTGTCCAAGGCGATGTAGTGAATGTGTATGATAACTTTGTCTCTTGCATCCATTGTATGGATGGAGGTTGAAGGTGAAACCATCAATGGAGATTGTGAGCTAGAGGAAGAAGAAGAAGAAGAGGTTCTTTTTCTTTTGTATTGTGAAATGAAAAAGAGAGCAAGAAGAAAATAATACAAGAGCAAACCTTATACATGGCTGCCCTTTCTCTCTCTTTCTTTCATTTCACCATATAAATCAATCACATAATGTGACATATGCACAATAAAAGAGACCATGAGTCACTAGGTTGCATGTGTCACAATAAATGCACCTCATGATGATTTCTAGCTCATAATTTCCATTTGTAAATATTAACCAAAATGTTTACAATAATAAAAAGATACGGCAACATCTAAAGTAAACTCGTGACGGATCACAAGGATACCCCTCACCAGTATAAACATACCTGCATCCGCATTCCGACTGAGTGCGAATGCGATGAGACTAAAGTAATCCAACAAATCTAATACTAGGATCCGGCTTAAATCAAAGCCCACTAGTATGATCCGTCCAATCATGATCCGTGCACTACTGCACGTATATGATCGGACCCTGCCATATATCATACGGCCTCTACAACGTTTCACCCGAAACTTGAGAAACTGTCTGTGGGGGACTCTAAAGACTCGTCAATACTTTGGCTGTGGATTTAACCACTAGCACGTCAGAAGTACTAGCCGTACATAACGAGCTACCAGGTATTGACCAAAAGGGAGGTCGATGAGCGAACTCATCCTGACACCTTACTGAGCCTGTCAGTGATAATATCCGTACAGTCCGGTCCGTTCGTCTATGAGCATCACATGGTGGGCCTAGGGGGTTGGTAAAAGTCAGACCCCTAAAAGCGGTACAAGTCGTGTCGGAGTGTAGCCCAGAACACCCTGAGATACTACTGGAATACCTACCAGTAAATCTCCTGCCTTGGCCAAGAACTTCGTGTAATGGCTCTCCTAGACACAGCGCGATCTCACCCCCAATACCGAAAGAGACGAAACCCTTGCCGATCCGCTCACTGCCTCCATGTGGCTCGGGACTGTACCCAACTAAAACCTGTTTGCACGACTCCTTTGAGCCGTGGTAGGGTAGTAATCAAAGCACAGTGGGAACTCACACGAGACAAATGACGATCTCAGGTCGATGTACTAACCTGTACACATGTCACCAGGGAACTGCTATCTGACGTTAGGTATAATACCAACTAGTATGTTCCCGGCGAGTCCTGTCCGGTGTACTCATAACCCAATGAGCACCTGTATACATCTTAGGTGAACCAACTGACACCAATGGCTTGTGAGACCGGCCACCGTCCCTCGTCGGGGTCTCGACTGTATACACTAGTCTACTAATAGAGTATCGATGCCCAGTCTCGAAACTCCGACGACTAGGGACCACTTTAAGGATGTGCTTATAGACCCCAGCTCCCACGTATATGATCGCCATCATACTGCTGGCAGTCAAGAAAGAATCCTAAGGGCTTTATCAACGTGTAATAGTGAACTGCAATGTCACCTAAAGCATGTACACGATGATAAAGACAAACCACATAGCATACAATCCTCTCGAGTAAGACTGTCCTACCGGTATAGGTCCTCCCTCAATCATTGCAATCACGTGCCTGCGATCCAATAATTGACACTGAGGGTACTATATCCAACAATCTCCCACTTGCACTCATGGCTAATTATTGCGATGTCGCATACTCACAGCCCGTGTGATACCGAACACCCAACCCCTCTACTAATCAGTCTCACAAAGCCCGTTTGCGAAACTATTGCGTTCGAGGAATAGCCTCAGTGAGTGGATCCTCCCTAATGTTTCTTTCTATGTCTCTCTTTATCTCAAGTTCGCGGAGAAAGCCATCTCCCGAAATGAGAAATACCTGTCTTAGAATATGTCTGGATATCTGATGAGACCTAGTTCATAAATGAACTCAAAATCCAAATTTCTTAGACTGTATCGTCAACTGAACTTAATCAGTATCCTGCGCCATGCCTCCCTCAGTATCCGCTTAGACCTCCTGTCCAAACTACTGCCCCTCGTCATAGGGAAAACTATAACTCTGACAGTCACTCTGTCATTCAGGTCACCTTGGAAGCCTGGAATGATAACCGTCTCCCTAATGAGGCTGTCGTTATCATATCCCTAGAACATCCACTTATGTTCTAAAACTGCTTCCTAACGTTTCTCCAGGATTGGATCAATATCAGCTTATTGTAGCTCGTGCAAAAACAATATCTGGTGTGGTACTTGACATCTCATGATCAACTCAATTGCCTAAGCAAGTGATCTGCCAATCATGCACATCCCTCTCCCCTTTAGTCTGTAAGACACCTTTAGAGAGGGTGACTCCATCACCTGCAGGTATACTACCGTGCCAAGAGTCGTCCATTCTAAAACACCTGTAGAATGCTGTCTAAGTATCCAGATTGGGAAACTACCCAAATCTAGATCTAAAACCATAGATCTAGTAACCAGAATGTCTGATATTATATCTATATCCTTTGTGGAGAAACCACTGTGTGACAATCAAAGTATAACCGATCGTAGTATAGGAATTTCACTTCCTACTCTGTGTATGTCATCCAAATACCAGGACATGACACCCTACTACCTTCTTAACAGATCCATCCCCTATTTTGATGAAGTCAAATCCATGACTGTCACATCAAAAATAGATGATCTATCTCAGCTATTACCGCTTTAGCCTATAAATAGACATAAGCCACTTGTCCACTATGCTTCCGCTATTCCCACTGACTACGACAACCCTCTGGCAGAATAATATACACGTGCACTTCTAAAGCCAGTTCAGAACGACGCTATACTCATCCTCCTGCCGGTCTCATAGTCTGGAACAACAGTAGTGTCAAGTCTGGGTAAACAAGAACCTCACTGTCACTGTCTTTGAGCATACCGAAGTACCTCTCGAGTGCCTGAGGTTACCCACCGTATCTGTGGAGTGGCCAATGGAATGTCAATCCATATTGAATCTTTAGGTCCTATTAAATTTTCAGTAATCGTTTGCGGTTCTGGAATCACTTCCAGTTCTACCATACTCCCACTACTGTTTTCTGAAAAAGTCCATTTTACTAAAACTGTGGCAAGTCGAGAACAATATCACTATTGATCTTCCAGATGGCAGAAAGTTAACCCTCGTCATAGCCCGGGTCAACCCACAAACAGCCATTACAGAAACGTGCCTTGAGTTATCCAGAGTCTGGTTTTAAGCATAAGCCGGACAACTCCATATACCTTAACATCGTTAAGATATGAGCCATTCTATATCTAATATAGAAATAGATGCACTGATTTAATTGGAACCAGATTCAAATCATGCAGCTGTCTCCAGTGCACGTCAACTAAATGGAGAGAGGCCGATCAGCATTACTCAACTTAAGAATACATCCAGATATGAGTATCCTGAAAAAGAAGCAAGTTCTCATAATCATTACTATCAACTGAATACCATACACAAGTATCTACATCTTCGATCACCTTGAAGAATCCCGATACTTGCAACGCCTGGTTCTCTACTTTATTCTTATACCTATAACTTCTCAAAACTTAGACCTTGCATTTCTACGAAACACATGTCTAAGAACTAGAGAAGTCACAAGTAAACAGAATATAGTACGAGTACCAACCCCTCTGTTCTAATGGACACTGGGCAACATATAATACTCTGTATAAGTCCCCTGAGTCTAATAACTCATTGCATGTGTGTCGTAGGTTGAAAACTGTACTTATGGTTAAGAAGAATTACACTGCTGTTTAATACTCCTTACCTAACCATCCACTGAAATAGGTAAATGTCATAGACATAATTTCAAAAGGTTATATCTTACTTTATGAAAATAAATGTACCGATATATCAATTTGAAATTGGTGCATAACAACGGATATTCAAAACCAAATATTTGTCGTCCGGCAAACAACCCAGGCGATTTCCTCAAATATCACTAATTACAACGAATCCCGATATAATGAGGATGATCACCCAATTCCCAATAACTTACTCCCACTCATCATCTGTAAAACCATAAAAATGTGAGAATCAAACCTGGTAAATACATATCCTGAAGCAAGGGCTAATTGGGAAATCAGTTTTCTATTAACAATGCACAGTGAAACTGAAACATGTAAATGTTTCGAAGGGGTATCCGGGTATTCCTAGTAATGCCTCTTCCATTATCAGATTCACAACTGTAACCGTATATTTCTTTGCCATCTCTCCAAATCCCTTTATATGTCTTTAGTCATTACCTTCTGTACACCTTCTTAAGCTAAATGATTTTCTTCCTTCCCTACCGTTTGGCACCAGCCTATGGTTTGGAAGAAGACTATCCAATAAGCATAATGGATGTACTCTCCTAATCCTAGGAGTACTCATAACCTGAGAGAAGGTGAAGATAAAAGAACTCTGAATAAATCTTATTCCTATTTCTCCTGAACCAGAATCCATCCCCGAACTGGAACAAGTTCCTTCGAGTTCGTATATAACCATACGATGGAGTATCCAAATAACTGTGGATCTTCGTAGTGATACGGAGTGTTCTGGAGAAATACAAAGATGAAGTAGGAGTGGTAATGAAATACTTGGTTTGGTCGTGAATAGCAGTCGCAATTTACTTTGCCCTCTTTCTAATCCCTTTATTTGTCTTAACTTATTACCTTCTGTACACCATCGTTAGGCTAATTGGTTTTCTTCATTCCCCACCGTTCGGCACCTGCCTATGGTTCGGAAGAAGACTATCCAATTAGCGTAATAGGTGTACCGTCCTAATCCAAGGAGCACTCGCAACCTGAGAGAAGGTAAAAGGAAAAGACAACTGAACAGTCCTATTCATTTTCTCCAGAACCAGAAACCATCCTCGAATCTGGAACAAGTTCCTTCGAGTTCGTATATAACCATATGATGGTTTTATCTAATGGAAGTGGATGTTCGTAGTAATACGGGGTGTTCTGGAGAAAAAGGGTAAAAGTAGGAGTGGCAATGAGGTATGCAACTCTGACAATCCAAAAGCCAGTGTTTTAAGAAAGTTCGGTTAACTTGGTCACTGGGTCATAGTCTAGGGTCGGGCCATGGTCGCTGCCAAAGAGAGAGAGAAAAGAAACACTCTGTGTGCACTCTAACCTAGATCAGAATGGTTATCACTTTATCTAATCAGGAAACCTCCCACTGTAACCTCAAATTCTCCTCCAAACCTGAAAGAAGAATTAGTCGGGATCACCCGAGGAGTAAACCAACTCATCAGTGGGAATCGGGATCCAACTATCATTGCATGATAACGTGATGGAATCCACTCACGTTATCACACTACAGAAGGTATGCGCATATCTGGCAAGTTTCAGTTTCTTTAGAAACTCCCGATGTGATTTTTACCCCTAGGACCCAAGTGACCTTGACGAATAATCAACAAATCAAAAGGTCCTAGTCAAGTTCAACCCGTCATTATCTTGATTGCGTTAAACCCACCCGCACGACCCTTGACGAATAATCAACAAATTCGTACGACCGTTCTAACCAATCCACATATCCATGCGACAGAAAAGCACAACAGAGCTACCGCACACTACGTCTCGGCGAATAGCAACAACAAACGTAGCGCGAATACTAAGCCATACTAATCTGAAATGACGGAGGGCTACGGCTGGTTTTTGGCGAAAAACCTTTAACGTAATGAACTTGATATCGTAGAAGGAACCGGATAACATTTTATAAAAATATAGTGGCGAAAACCTTTGCTAAAGAGGTCACTCCCGGTGAAGGGATCTCGGCTCTTTCCCCGTAGAATGAGGTGCAGGATATTCCAACTGAATACCACTATGCAAAGCAAAAAGTAATCGGCTATAGTGAAGTTATTACCCTGACGCAAACTTTTGTCCAAGGGGTCGCTCCCGGTGAAGGGATCTCGGCCCTTGCCTCGTCGACTGAGGTGCTAGATATTCATAACCGAATACCATTGTGCAAAACAAAAGAAAACGTCCTTGCAATAACAGCTTTTTGAAAAATGTTCCAACAACATCAGAATAGGTTTGTTTAGCTTGCATTAATCCGAATCAACGAAGTCCCATCAATTAATCACACCACAAAAGAACGAAAATATGATGTACGTATATGCCATCCGCATTCGCCACTGGGTCCCGTCATCACCCGTTAGGTTACTTAACTAACGACAGAGCGGGGACTGGACTAGCGCGGGTGTAAAACATATACAACATCTACTAGTATATATATCAATATATAATATTCGCTCATGGCGTGATAAAATGCAACATCACAGAAATGTAATAAGCATCACAGAACAATACAGATAATCTGGGATCCCCGGGTTTCATAGAGCCGCTACTGAAACCCGACATTCCCCTGGTCGTGTGGATAGCCTGTGCAATGAAAACCTAGACCCCTACGGGCACGGCAAGTTACCCGCCAAAACCTAAAGCGAGGCAGCCCCCTACAGCAAAATGAATGGACCACCCAGCACCTCACGGAATCCGGTAACTTGAGCACCCCTCCTTGGGTCAACCTGTACCCCCTACGAGTGCAGCGAATAGCCCGCCAATTCTAGAGTGAAGCCCCCTCCATCTCAAAGCCATGAGATGCAGGCTCTTTGCCTTCTAGAACCCGGCTATCCGTGCACCCCACCGCGGGGTAATCCTAGTACAGAAAGTAAAATATACAACGGGTACATCGACCTCAGCCAGGTCGTGCCCCAAAAGAATAATATACAAACAGGCAGTGACGGCAGTCCACATGTCGGACGCTCGCCCCGCAATATCAAATGTACAAATAATACAAAACTGTACTACCATTTCACCCAGGCTATCCACCACGACAAATCCGCAACATCACAGCACAATACAGAACATCAACGTGAATGTCACGTTCGCAAATCCGTCTAAAAGAACTATAGCAATTAGATAAGATTTACCGATCAAATGACATTCACGGTCGCAGATATAATGTAAATACTGTGAACTAACATATTTAAAATTTTCGATCGACAAAATTTCCCGAAGTGGGCCCCAAGTACAATACCCAGTACTCAAAATAATCTGGGCCAGAACAAAAATTACCAGAAACCCCATTTCCAAGACAGAAACCAGTTTAGGAAAATTGGTGGGCTGATGCTACAGTACGGCGGCGGAATCGCGGCCAAAACATGGGTACAGCCGCGGTTCCGCGCTGCTACAGTGGAATCAGTGAACCATTTTTTCTCAGATTTCTTAAAAATGCCTGCCTGATTTTCTGCAATACTCAAAATAATTTTTTGACGATAAAAAATTTCGACAGAAACTCAGAATTGGAAATGCAGTTTTTGAAAATTTTGTTCGATCGAAGTTCTAAACACGTTAGAGCAAGCTAGTAAAGGTTAATGGCGTGGCTCTGATACCATGTAAGTCTACGGTAGCGCCCCGGCCGTCTGTCCGAGGCCAAAATGCGGAAACGAAAACTTTTTCTAAACTAGAAACCGGCGCTATCGCAGACTTTCATCCCGGATCGAACCATTAACCTATAACTAGCAACTAGAGAAAGGGTTGGAAAGGCTATACCGATCGATCCGTGTCCTTCGGTCTTTGGCCATCATCCCAAGCTCCTCGCGGCATCTCCGATCTCGATCTCCTCGTCGGAAAGAGCACCACATCTTCGAGTCTTTTTACGGGCTCCCGCTTCGTCCGAAGCAACTCGGGCACGAAGTTCGCTAACCGACGTGTCCAAGGAGATGTAGAGAATGTGTGTGACAACTTTGTATCTTGCATCCATTGTATGGATGGAGGTTGAAGGTGAAGCCATCAATGGATATTGTGAGCTAGAGGAAGAAGAAGAAGAAGAGGTTCTTTTTCTTTTGTATTGTGAAATGAAAAGGAGAGCAAGAAGAAAATAATACAAGAGCAAACCTTATACATGGCTGCCCTTTCTCTCTCTTTCTTTCATTTCACCATATAAATCAATCACATAATGTGACATATGCACAATAAAAGAGACCATGAGTCACTAGGTTGCATATGTCATAATAAATGCACCTCATGATGATTTCTAGTTTATAATTTCCATTTGTAAACATTAACCCAAATGTGTACAACAATAAAAAGATACGGCAACATCTAAAGTAGACTCATGACGGATCACAAGGATACCCCTCACCTATATAAACATACATGCATCCGCATTCCGACTGAATGCGAATGCGATGAGACTAAAGTAATCCAACAAATCTAATACTAGGATCCGGCTTAAACCAAAGCCCACTAGTATGATCCGTCCGATCATGATCCGTGCACTACTGCACGTATATGATCGGACCCTGCCATATATCATACGGCCTCTACAACATTTCGCCCAAAACTTGAGAAACTGTCTGTGGGGGACTCTAAAGACTCGTCAATAATTTGGCTGTGGATTTAACCACTAGCACGTCAGAGGTACTAGCCGTACGTAACGGGCTACCAGGTATTGACCAAAAGGGAGGTCGATGAGCGAACTCATCCTGACACCCTACTGAGCCTGTCAGTGACAATATCTGTACAGTCCGGTCCGTTCGTCTATGAGCATCGCATGGCGGGTCTAGGGGGTTGGTAAAAGTCAGACCCCCAAAAGCGGTACAAGTCGTGTCGGAGTGTAGCCCAGAACACCCTGAGATACTACTGGAATACCTACCAGTAAATCTCCTATCTTGGCCAAGGACTTCGTGTAATGGCTCTCCTAGACACAGCGCGATCTCACCCCCAATACCGGGAGAGACGAAACCCCTGCCGATCCGCTCACTGCCTCCATGTGGCTCGGGACTGTACCCAACTAAAACCTGTTTGTACGACTCCTTTGAGCCATGGTAGGGTAGTAATCAAAGCACAGTGGGAACTCACACGAGACAAATGACGATCTCAGGTCGATGAACTAACCTGTACACATGTCACCAGGGAACTGCTATCTGACGTCAGGTATAATACCAACTAGCATGTTCCCGGCGAGTCATGTCCGGTGTACTCATAACCCAATGAGAACCTGTATACATCTTAGGTGAACCAACTGACACCAATGGCTTGTGAGACCGGCCACCGCCCCTCATCGCTCGACTGTATACACTAGTCTACTATTGGAGTATCGATGCCAAGTCTCGAAACTCCGACGACTAGGGACCACTTTAAGGATGTGCATATAGACCCCAGCTCACACGTATATGATCACAATCATACTGCTGGAAGTCAAGCAAGAATCCTAAGGGCTCTATCAACATGTAATAGTGAACTGCAATGTCACCTAAAGCATGTACACGATGATAAAGACAAACCAGATAGCATACAATCCTCTCGAGTAAGACTGTCCTACCGGTATAGGTCCTCCCTCAATCATTGCAATCACGTGCCTGTGATCCAATAATTGACTCTGAGGGCACTATATCCAACAGGACCTACAGCTGAAGGACCCGACCCAAGCCTCTTAAGTGGCGTCGCGGATCCGCCGCCAAAACCATGTTTTAGCCGAGGATCCGCGGTCACTTAGACGAGTTAGGGTTTCGTTCTTCAGGTGTGTCCATAGAATTCCCTGCATGTTTTTCTGAATATTTTAACATGGAAAAATCCAACTTTTGGAAAAATTTCCAGAAAGTGGGAAAATTAGGGTTTTCGGAGTTCGATCGGACTTTTAATTTTGCCTACGCAAAGCCTAATGCTCTAGCTAGGCTCTGATACCACTATAAGGTTGTATAGCACGACAACAAGGTTTAGGAAGGCATCAACCATGCCATTTTATAAAAATTTGGGGTGCTATGAAACCCTAACCAAGATCTTAACTAAAGAATTAGGGTTAACAAGTATGTAAACAACTTTACAACTAAGTGATTAGGGATTACAACCATTGTAATCCGCTCCTTCACTTCACAAGCTCCAAGTAGTGGTCCCTTCGCTGCGATCAACGAGCTCCTGAACTCTTGAGAGGCTCCACAAGATGTATGATGCATCCATACTTGAAGTCTTCAAAGTCGGTGATGATCTACGTCGAGGAAACACGGACTCAATCTCTCTCTTCACTAATACGGAATTAGTGAATCTAACACACTAATCTATATGGATGGTATAGAAGAGGATGATAAAATAGGAATTTTGCTCACTTTTGTATTTAATTTCTCACTATTTTTCTTCTTGATCTCAAAATCAAGAGAGCTCAAAAGAGATAAGGAAGAAGAAGATGAATGAATGAGATGAGGTTAGAAATGCAACCCTTGGTTAGTATATGTGAATACCTAACCCTTGTAGAGAGTTAACCATGTCTATGTGTCATGGTTGGGTTAGAAAATATCTTAAGCAAAACAAAAAGGGTGGACTTTGTCAATGGTTATCAACAAGCTTTATGAAGCTTCCACCATGACTCATTTCCACCATTTCGAATCACTTAAGAATTTAAACCCAAACATTATATCTAGCATGGTATAATTCTCATACATTCTTGTTGCATGTATAACCTTGCATGTCACAATATTATATATCACATATATAATATTTATGTAACAAAAGAAAACAATACAATAAACATATATCAAATATATGTTAAATGCATCATAAGTGAGAATAATAAATTTTTAAGTGAGCATATAATATATATATATATATATATATATATATTATTTCATCGAATCAACACTTGATCCGATAACCCGGCTATATCACATATAACCGGCCGATATCATATATCGCGAGAATAGAATACGGTATCACATACGCGTATCAATCTCGATGCCTCGCATATCACATATGTGCTCCGACTCCCTTTTGCCTGAACCTGGAAACCTCTATTTAGGACTGTAAAGACTCGTCAATACACCGGCAGTAGGTGATGATCACTTCAAACACCAACTAGCCGCAAGCGGTCAGCTAAACGTAACGGACACCCGGGTATTGAGTGATCAGAAGATCAACAAGTAAGTCTACTCTAACTCCTGTAAATACAATCAGTAACACTACTGTACAATCCGGTCTCTTCGTCTGATATGTCGCATATCCAGTCTAGGGGTGGTAAACGTCAAACCCCAATAACCGATAAGTCGTGCCGATGTGAGGTCCAGAATGTTTCGAGAAACTACTAATAACACTTACCAGTAAATCTCAGCAATTCTAGCCAGGGATTTCCAGTTATGGCCAATCGAGCACAGCGCAACATCAACCCCCAATACCGAGAGAGACGAAACCTCTCCTATCGCTCATTGCCTCCATGTGATTCGGGACTGTACCCAAAAGCCACTGTTTTGCACGTCCTCTTGAACGTGGTAAGGTGGAAATCAGAGCACAGTGGGAATCATAAAAGCATCTATGACGATCTCGGGTCTACTGACTAACCTGTACCAGGGTCACTAGAGAACTGCTATCTAACGATAGGTATAATACCAACAAGGAGTTCTTGGCAAGTCCGTTCAGTGTACCCAGTCTCTACTGAGCACCCGTATACTATCCTTGATGTCAAACACCAATGGATGTAGGATCATCCATTGCCGATCAAATGGGTTAAGATACGTATACGCTAGTCTACTCTGGAGTATCGATGCCGGTCTCGATACACCCTCGACTAGGAACAGTTATAGGATGTACTTGTGGACTACCATTGGCCCCACTAGTATGATCTCCATCATAGTCCTGGTAGTCAAGTAGTCATCCTAAGGGATTTATCAACATGTAATAACAAGACATTATTCTAATACAAGTGAACATGTTAAGAATAAGAGCAACCAGATAACATACTATCATGACGAGCAAGAAAGTCATCTCTATATATGTCCAAGCATCCCCTATAATATACATCATATGTACAACAATGGCCTCTAAAGCATACATATAACTAACAATACAGTTGTTTCCAGAGCAAATCCCCAGAGGGAAAGTGGTAACTCGGCTTCACTCATCATAGAGCGCACCATATCTAATAGGGTGCGATTCCTCCGCTCCGATATGCTATTGTGCTGTAGTGTATACGGAGGAGTAAGCTGAGAGAGAATCCCATTCTCTTTTAGATAATCTTGGAATTCCGTGCTTAAGTATTTCCCTCCTCGATCTGATCGAAGGATTTTAATACTTTTACCCGTTTGGTTCTCTACTTCGCTCTTAAATTCCTTGAATTTCTTAAAAGCTTCATATTTGTGTTTCAATAGACACACATGTCCGAATCTAGAGAGATCGTCTGTGAATGTAATAAAGTACAAGAATCCACTCCTAGCATGTGTAGACATATGACCGCATACATCACTATGTATCAGTCCCAAGAGTTCATTAGCTCTTGCTCCATGTCCTGTAAACGGAGTTTTGATCATCTTTCCTTTGAGACAAGACTGACAAGTTTCATAAGATATAAATTCGAACGGATTCAAATATCCATCCTTATTCAATTTAGCCAGTCTGGTCGCATTGATATTACCAAGTCTACAGTGCCACAAGAAAGCTTCGTTCATATTTGAACTTTTCTTCTTGTGTGGGTTTTGTATGTTTAGAACTGTATTTTGATTTAGAACATATAAACCATTACATAACGTACCAAACCCAATCAACACTTAATTTAGGAAAATATTCATAACATTCTTTTCTAATGCAAAGTTATATTCATCTTTACCTAATAAAGAAACAGATATTATATTGCACATCATAGACGGTACGAAATGACAGTCGTTCAAAATCAATGTATTATCAGTTGGCAATATAAGGTGATATTCGCTGATAGCTTCGACAGCAATAATTGCTCCGTTCCCTACTCTGAGAGACATCACTTTTTCCCTGTGCTTTACTACTTTTTAACCTTTATAAAATATTACAAATATGGGATCCTGATCCGGTATCCAATACCCAGGACGTAGAGCAGACTGAGAAACAGTTTTCAATGACTAACACGCCTGAAGAAGATGCATCAGAATGCTCCTTCTTCATTAGGGTTGCGTGGAAATCCTTCTATTCCCCATCTCTTACCCTGACTTATGACAATTGTCATAAGATAGAGCGGAACCAACGCTCCCCAGCCCAGTAAAATAAGCGGGTTCGATCAATACATCCATATTATTATCTTCATTAAGGCGTGATATGGTCACTACCTGGAGAGAGAGAAGAAATACTTTAGCGTGCACTCTTGCAATATTAGAATGGTTATTATCTTATCTAATCAGGATGGCTCCCACCGTTTTTATCAAATCTTCCTTCAAAACCTAAAAGGAAAAGTTAGCCGGGATTAATTACACCCTATAAATTCGCTAATCGGTCAGCCATGCAGGTGTTGGTACTCCGAGGGAGATTCTCTATGCTTTCGCACGGAACTAATCAAATAACCTCGTTTCCGGAAAGGCATAACCCTGTTAACACCTTTCTAGACACCTACTGGATTAGCTAATTGTAAAGTAGAAAACTCTTCCGGGAGTAACTTTTACTCGCAGTGGGTATCAAGAACCAACTATCACATAGAAGGTATGTAATCTCATTGCAAATTTCAATACTTGAAATTCTCGTTAAAGGTTTTTACCCCTAACGACCTATGACCTTGACGCTTTCCAACAAATCATAGGCTGCTATTCAAGTTCTACCCGTCATTTCGTTATTCATTCGAATTCACCCCCACATACCCTTGACGCTTGCCAACAAAGCTGTGCGGCTGTTCTTACTAATCGCATCTATATACTGCAAATAAGTATCATTCAGCTACCGTACACTATGCCTTGACGCTTGCCAACAAACATAGCACGAATACGAAACATTACCTATCTGAAACGACGGAAGGCTACGACTGATTTTGATGAAAACGTTTAACGTAATGAACTTGATATCGTTGTAGAACCTAGTGATTTGAAAATTTGTGGTTTAAGCTCCGCTTTAAAATCGAGTAGTTTTCAAAATAAACCGAGTGGGTTGTAGCATATACTATTTTCTACTAAAGAGGTCATTCTCGGTGAAGGGATCTAGGCTCTTTCCTCGTCGAATGAGGTACTGGATATTCATAATTGAATACCTCTATGCAAAGCAAAAACTAGAGCTACCTTTTTAAAAAATGTGGTTCTACAATATCTTTTAGGTTTCTTTTCTTTTCATTAATCTTATTAATGAAGTCCCATCATTTAAGTTCTTAAATATCACAGAAGAAACAAAAATAAAACACACATATATGCCATCCGTATTTGCCACAAGGACCCGGTTCTTCACCGTAAGGTTACTTAACTCACGGCAGGGCGGGTTCAGGACTAGCACGGATGCAAAACATATATAGTGTCTACTAATATATCATATATATAAGTAACATTCGTCTCACGCATTTATATGATCACATCACATCACAACACACCAGAAGAATATATATGAGATATGGGATATACTAGGAGTTTCGTATTTTAGATTAATCCATTAACGAAAATAAGGATTCTGCGGTCATGATGAATAGCCAAGCCTATACCCCTAGACCCCTACGAGAGCGACAAGAAACCCTTCCAATTCTAGAGTTAGGCAACCGGTCTCGACTCCTCGAGATGGCCACCCACTGGACTTTAGAACCCGGTTACTTGAGCCCTCCTCCTTGTGTCTATCCTAATGCGGAAAAGTAAATAATATACATCAAGGTGACTACATCCTCACTCCCGAATGTGCCCCAATAAAAGAATATTACATACAAGAATTTACATGAATGAAAATAAAAAAATTTCATCTCACATAAACCCTCGGCTATTCAATCACGACAATCCAATATATAATATCGATACAGCGACACAATAACATCACATGTCATCAACGTAAGTAATATGTGTATCCCTAATGTCATTGACGTATAGCAACTAGATTGGGGATAACTCCACATTTTACACTTACGGTCGTAGAAAAGAAATGAAAATTACAACAATTAGAATCCGCAACTGTAGATATCATAAACCCGGATTATCACATAGTCCGAATTTCATGCCTAACCCCAAAAACCTTACTTTTAAGCCTCGAATTGAAAAACACTTTTAAATCCGGTGAATTCAACAATATTCCCGGTGAAAGAATCGAAGGCTCGTCGGGAATGTTAGGGGATGGCCGCACCCCTTGAGGCCGTCGTCGAAGTGGCCTTGGGCAGAACACCATGGCCATGAGCACCCAAGTGGATGCTTTTATCCATGGTGTTCACCCATGGTCACTTTGTCGGGGCAATGGGGCGTGGCACTCTACTAGTATCTCTCGGCTAGTTTTCGCTTACGTTACGAAATTACGACGGAGTTTCGATCCAAATCAAACTCTATGGTAATTTATTAAGTGAGGCTAAAAAGTTAGATTTATATAACTAGTTTTCGCAAAACTAATTTTCTGTGGATTCTAAAAATTGTATCAAACAGGCATAACATATAAACGACGTTAACAATTCGATCGAATTTCTTTTCTACTTCAATAAGCAGAGACCTCAACCACTTGAGTCCCAACTAAAATGCCCAGAAAACACATTTCCTTAAATTACAGCCCCAGAATAAAATTGGAGCCCAAAGCCCACAAAGTCATCGTGGATCCGCCGCTGACATCAAGTCTAGGCCATGGATCCAGGGTTCTTTTGTTGCTTCATGGGCCACGTTTTCTTGTGGGCCTATAAAAAACCTGTATGATTTTCTGAGAATTTTTATTTTGAAAAATATCACAGTTTTAAAAATTGGATAGAAAGGTGTTTTATTCGGGAAAAAATTATCGATCGAACACTTTAACTTCGTCTAAATATTTCCTAAGCCTCTAGTTTGGCTTCGATACCATGAAAGTAGGTCATAGCACCTCTACTAAGGTTTTAACATGATCAAGTGTGCAATTTTAAAAAATCTAGAGCGCTAAGTCTACAAATAAGAATCGAACTAAAGGTTTATGGTTTCTAAGAAAGAAAACAAGAGATTTAATCTAAGTGAAGAGGAGCTACAACCTTTGTAGTCAAATCATTCACTTCTAAAACTCTAAGTAGAAGTCATATGAGCAAGCTTTCTTGATGTTTTCTTCATCAAAGATGATCCACCATGAGACAACTCTCACTCAAGCTCTCACTTCACTAAACAAAGTTTTAGTGAAGATAAATACCTAAACTGATTTGCTAGTTTAGTTTAGATAGTGGAAGTAGGGTTTTAGCTCACTTAACTTTCTTTCTTTTCTTCACTCTTTATCAAAAATCAAGTCCAAGAGAGAAAGTTGAAGAAGAAGAAGAAGATGATGATGAAGATGAGAAGAACTTGAAGTTGTGTTGAGAATGAAGAGTTTTTGTCCATGGTTATCTACTAAGATAAAACAAGAATGAGTCATTAGATCTACACTCATCTAAAAATGATGACTCATTCTTTTATCTTTAAAAAATAAAAAAATAAAGCTCTTCATTTTTATCTCCATTTCAATGTGATTCTCATACTCGCATCGTATTTGTATCATCAACCATGACACAAAATATATTTATATATTTATATCATATATTTAAATATATAAAAAGAAGAAAATATCAAGTGAGCATAATATTAATATATATATATATATATATATATCAAATTATTAAATCAACACTTGATTTAATAATCTGGTTATATCATATATAACCCGACTAATATTAAATAATGCTAGATTAGAATACGGTATCATATATCCATATTTAATCAATCTCCCGCACATATCTCCATACATGCCCTATTTCGTTTTGCTTGAGCTAGGAAAGTCCTATGTAGGACTCTAAAGACTCGCCAATATGCTGGCAGTAGGTAATAATAACTTCAAACACCTACAAGCATGTCAGCGGTACTAGCTGCACGTAACAGCTACCCAGGTATTGAACAAATAGAATATCAACAAGTAAACTTATCCAAACTCCCGTAGAGCAACACTTATCGTACAGTCCGGTCTCTTCGTCTGATATGTTGCATATCGAGTCTGGGGGTGGTATCGTCAGGCCCCAATAACTTGATAAGTCATACCGATGTGTGGCCTATAACCAATCGAGAAACTACTGATAACACTTATCAGTAAATCCCATCAGTCTTGGCCAGGGACTTGCGGTTATAGCCAATTGCACATAGCACAACATCAACTCCCAATATCGGAAGAGACGAAATCCATCCTATCGCTCACTACCTCCATGTGACTCAGGACTGTACCCAACTACCTCCTGTTTGCATGACTCAGTAGAGCCGTGGTAGGGAGGTAATCAAAGCACAGTGGGAACAACACAATACACTATGACGATCTCAGGTCTACAGACCAACATGTACAAGTGTCACCAGAGAACTACTATTTTACGATATGTATGGTACCATCTAGGAGTTCTCAGCGAGTCTGTTCGGTGTACTCATTCTCCAATGAGCACATGTATGCAATCTTTGGTGGAAAACACTAATGGTTGTTGGATCAACCATCATCCCATACAGGGTCAAGAAACGTGCACGCTAGTCTACACTGGAATATCGATGCCCTGTCTCGATACTCCCTCGACTAGGAACACTTCAAGGATGTGTTTGTAGACTATTCAGGCCTCACTAGTATGATCTACATCATATTCCTGGTAGTCAAGCAAACATCATAAGGATTTTATCAGCATGTATTAGTGAAATAGTAAACTAGAACAAATGTACATGTTAAGACAAAGAGTAACCAGATAGCAAAATATCATGTTGAGCAAGAATGTCCTCCCTATATATATGTCCAACCATCTACTATAATTTACAATAATGGCCTCTAGGGCATACATATCACTAACATACTCCTCTTCCATTGCCTCGATTTCCTCTGTCTATAAGTCACCTGACGAATATTCCAAGAAAAAAGAAAGAAATATGGTGGAATGCCTGTCAGCGAACTTGCGCTTGGTATGTCCCCAAAAAGTATGAGAATTATATGTATGAAGTGCGAGGTGATATGTGATATAACATGAATAGAAATCATGAATATATGAACAAGTATGGCATGATAGTGTGCATGTCAACTATATAAGCATGGCAAGATAACATGAGCATGGCAATAAGGTATAACATGTGTTGATAAAATAAGTACGTGATATGTGTGTATTGGTGAACATGAAGTGAATGTCAATGTGTCTTAAAAGGTTTCTACAAGGGTAAACTAATTTAACGTCGGTTCAAGAGCGAGTGTCAACCAAATCTCAAGAGTGTTCTCGAACCTAACATGGTGTAATCTAAGGGAAAGGAACCACGGGCCCGTATGATATTGTTTTGTATTCGTGATGTTAGTATTCATGATTGTTAGTATAGGACCCCTGAGATTCTTTTGGACTCACAACTTAAACTACCCCAACAACCCACGTATTCTAGATTATAGTTAAAGTTACAATTCTTGTCTGGATCCATGAATACATAAGAAAGAGTATAATTCAAGTATCAATTCAAATTCGAGTATTCATGTCAAGTTCAAGTATTCATGTCAGGTTGTATTCATGGTAGAGGTCTAGTCAAGTCTAGCATATAATAGGTTTATTCGTGTAAATAATATAGATACATTACTTAAAGGGTACATAGCATGAAATGGAATATGTACAACATCATGATCGATTCAAGTTAAATATTATGTCCATTTTCCTAATAGTTTGAGACGGTACGAACTAACTGTGTTTAAATAGAGAGATAGGTAAGCAAAAGCACTCATTGTCTCCGGCTCCCCGAGGCTCAAGAGAAAAAATATCACTTAAACCTATCTGCTATCTAAATGCTTTAAAGATATTAATTTTATAGATCCACTTTCCATTTCAAGATCGTGCTCTGTGAAAAGCTCTGTGTCTTACTCTACTAGACCCCAAGATTTGCTTTTTAACCAGCACCATCCACAACTAGGTTCCCTTAAAGAGTTTGTAGAGGCAGAATATGCAAAGGAGTGATAATTATTTTTAAAACCTTGAGGGTAGTTTTGTGATAACTTATTTTATGTAAGTTAATGTTATTTTTTTCTTATGAAAAACTCAAATTTTAAAGTTGAGGGTGTTTAATAAAAACTAAACTTTTTGAAAGTTATGGGTATTTTAGAAAAACGTTTTGTAAAGTAAAATGTATTTTCATGAAAAGCTTAACTTTTGTGAATTAATGTAATTTTATTGGTAACGAATCTAATTGGAAAGAGTTAGTGGTAGTTTCATAAAAGTCTAATTTGAAAATATCATGGTATTTATTTATAGTTAATCTTAAGAAATTCCTAATTGATTTTAATTGCTTAAAATCTGCACGTGTGTATGGGGTAGATCGTTACCCCGTGCGTTATCTAAGAGAAATGTCTAACAAAATTTCCACAATGAATAGTTCATGATATCGTGGTATTTAATTGAAAGACCATGGTATTAATTTGAAACCTCAATTTCTTTTAAACTAAATACAGTAGAGTTTGAGTATACTTTATGTATCATGTGTGTAGTAGTTCATAGCATTAATTTTGGCATATGATTAAGTGTAATATATTATAGTATGTAAAGGTCAGTATTGTAATATTAGGCAAATTGTATAAACTACATGTAAAGCAATAGCCACAATGTGTATAAAGTTGATATTGTTCAATTAAGTTAGTTATTTTTACAGAATATGCATAATAAGGTCATAGTAGTGTATTTTGTAATGTAGGGTTATGGTTTATTTTATACTATGGTTTATTTTAGATATCGTAGGTATGGTGGAAACACAACAAGGAAAATGAAAGAGAGAGAAGAAGAGGGAGAGAGATGGATCAAAGATGGGACATACGGTTTTTTCGCTCGTATGAATATGTGCAAGTGATGAAGGAGAAGAAGGCTCGGTTTGAAGAACCGAGACTGCTAATGTGAAGAGGCCGCGAGCTTGATGTCCTGACTCCTTTTTATGATTTGTGGAGCAACGGAGAGGGATGAAAGCCTAGGGAGAATTGTCAAGGTATTTTTGAGGAGTTTTTCAGTTTAAATTCAGAGGGGAAAATGTATTTTGGGCAACCAAGTAATTATAGGGAAGAAGGAAAGTTAAAAGATAGTGTTGAAAAAGAATTAAAGGGTATTAAAAGGATTTAAATGGGGGAAATGAAGAGGTTAAGAGTTCTCGGTGTAATGGGCAGTTTGGAGAAATGAACAGACGGCGGCTAAAGAGACGTGCACCCATGGGTAAGGCACGGTTGGAGTTACTTGGGCCGCCCGAACCTGGTCCCTGGCCACCTGGGGTGGTTTGGCTAAGGTGGATGGGGTCGTGTCTCGAGTAGAAGGCTCGGGTCGGTGTGATTACTCCAAAAACATGCGTCATTTCTCGATTAAGCTTTCGGAACTCCGTGCATCGCTCGTGAAATTTTCAGGATTTGAAAATGATATAAATAATTTAAAATAAAAGAATTGTGTTGCATGGATTCGAGCACACGAAATATGGGACAGCAGTGTACAGACTTAACCAATGGGCTTATTCTTGTACTTAAGTTATCAAGAATTACTTATAACTCAATACCAGAACAGAAAATACGTCCTTTTATTAATAAAAACAAAAGTGATGGTACACGAAATTTAGAGTCGTTATAAAATCTCACGGGGGATAACTCAAAAGAGCATCCATATACATGGGGATACCTCCGAAGAGCATCCAAAAAAGATAGCTTTTGTAAGCATCCCATAATTTTGCTTTTAACAAACATCATAAGGCTCTTAAGGATCGAATTAGTTCAGAACAAAGCTATGGAACTCGTATTTTAGGATAACTGTATCGAGCATCTATTGAATTCCAAGTTTAAGCATCTTCGAGTGGAATCACCGAGCAAAGGGAATTTGTAGAGAAGAGGAGTCCAATTGCTCCATACTTACACGATTTTCAAGTATTCTCTTATTCCTCTTCATTAGAAAATTTGATTTTATGAATGTCTTTTTCTAATTTCTCATGATTTCTGTGATCTTCAGTGGTTTACAGTGATTAATCCTTGCTTGAATGCCTAGGGAAGGCATTTATTGTTAGATATGTATGCTCTAGAGGCAATTATTGTAATTGTTGGACATATATATGTACAAGACAGTCTTGCTCGATATGATAGTATGTTATCTAGTTTGTCTTTATCATCCATGTGTATATGTTTTATTTGTAATTACGTATCGCTAATACATGTTGATAAATCCCGTAGGATTTTTGATTGATTACCAGGACTATGATGCAATCATACTGGTGGGGACTGGGTAATCAAAAAGCACATTCTTAAATGTTCCTAGTCGTGGGAGTATCGAGACTGAGAATCGATATTCCAGAGTAGACTAGTGTATATGTTTCTTGACTCCGACCAGGGTGATGGTTGGTCCCACAACCATTAGTGTTTGACACCAAAGATTGTATACATGTGCTCATTGGTGAATGAGTACACCGAACGGAATCGCTGAGAACTCCTAAATGGTATTATGCATATCGTTAAACAACAGTTCTTTGGTCACATGAGTAAATGGTAGTTTGTAGACCTGAGATCATCATAGTGTCTTGTGTGGTTCCCACTGTGCTTTGATTACTACCCTACCATAGCTTTAAAGAGCCGTACAAACAAGTTTTAATTGGATACAGTCCCAAACCATATGGAGGCAGTGAGCGATCAGAAGGGATTCGCCTCTCCCGGTATAGGGAGTTGATGTCGCATTGTGCATGATTGGATATAACCATAAGACCCTGGCCAGGAAAGATGAGATTTACCAATAAGTGTTATCAGTAGTTTATCAGTTGGTTATGAGCTTGATATTGGAATGACTTATTGGGTTATTGGGGATCTGACGGATTCCACCCCCCGACCCGATATGCGACACTGTCAGATGAAGAGATTAGAATGTACGGTGATTGTCACTGATAGGCTCTGCAGGGTACGGATGAGCTTGCTTGTTGACCTTTCTTTCGACATATATCTGGGTAGCCGTTACGTATAGCTAGTGCCACTGACATGCTTGTGGTTATGAATTTGATCTAGTAACTCACTACCAGCGTGTTTTGAGGCTTTAGAGTCCCACACAAAGGGTTTCTCGGCTCAGGCGAAGTGATGTGGAGTGTGTATGATGATACGTGCGGGAGTTCGATTAAATACGTGTATTAGATACACGTATATTAATCGAATATTTGATTAATACTAGCTGGTTTATGTTAAAGATGGATTATTAGATCAACTGTTGATTTAATATATATATATATATATATATATATATATATATATATATCACTCTCTCTCTCTTTATATTTATTATGTTACATATTCTTTTCTCTTTTTCTATTTATAAGGCATGAGAAGAGTGGGTTTAGTGAGTCATGAGGTGAGTCATGGATGCTTCCCCCTCTCCACAAAAGCATTAGAAGAGAGAGAAAATGATATGTTTCATTTCATTCTCTCATTCTCCTTCTCTCTCTTCATATGTTATGCTTACTTGTTTTCTTAAAAGAAAAAGAGAAGAGAAAAAGAGTGAGAGCTTCTTCATCTACATCCCTTTCTTCTCATTCCTAGCAAGAGTGAGAGCAAGTTTCTTCACTCAAGGCGTTCACTTGGTGAAGCTAGAGCTTGGGCTGGGTTCCTTCACATGGATCATCTTCTATGAGAAAGATCGACAACCAAGCTCGTTCCCCAAGGACTCAGAGCATAGGTCAAGTCTATGGAGTCAAGTAAGGGAATTCCGCAAGGAGGCGGACATGCTACAAAGATTGTAACCCCCTCTAACTCCTAGTTTAGTTTATTGGTGTTTGTAAGTTTTAGTTTTTGGGTTGATTCTAGGGTTTAGAGTGTATTAGCTCTCATGATTCTTTAAAATTACACTTCTGCTTCGCTTTACATTGATGCATCGAGAGCATAGCACCTTTACACTGGTATCGGAGCCCCCTAAATACTTTAACTTTTTTAGACGATGTTTTAATTCCGAATTAATATTTTTTTCCATTTTCATTTTCCAAGGTTAAGCCACTCTATCCAGTTTGAAAATCGTGACCTGAAATTTTTTTTATGTATGCCAAAGTGTTGGTTTTGAATGGAAAATGACAGGGAAGAAGATCGGGGGCATTCTATTGCACTCTGGCCGCCCAGGTCGGCCTTTTTGCCACCTAGGTCGGACAGGGGGCAACAATTTACCCCCAGGCTCCTCTTGTGGCTTAATCTATAGGAACATGGATTTTTGGGATAATTCTTTTTATCCCAGATTTTGGTTTGATCATCCTTTTTTGTCTGTGGGTTGTTCGGAAAAACTTCATAATCAAGATTGTAGAATCGTTTATGTTTCCGCAATTATAGATATGCGTTGGTAAACTTCGTCTAATTTCTATATGGACAATCAGACGATGTTGCGGATTTGATATTTGCGATGTTGTTGTTTGATTGGATGTTGTGATGGTAAAGCTGGATTGTCTTGATGGATAGCCCCTTGTGTGTGACTTTTTTGTACATTCGATTCGTATACATGTATTCATTTATTCAGGAAGAGTGGCCGGTTTGTGGTCGTCGTTATCGCTTATTGCATATTCTTTTATTGGGACACGATCAGGCTACGATCGTAGTCACCGTTATATTATTTTTCATTGCATATATATATATATATATATATATATAGGATAACCCATAGAGAAGTGCATGAGTAACCGGGTTCTAAAATGCAACGGGTGACCATCTCAAGGATTTGAGACTGGATCGCTTCATTCTAGAGTTGGTAGGGTTTACTGTCTCTCTGATACATATTGATAAAGCCCTTAGGATGTGGACTTGACTACCAGGACTATGATGCAGATCATATTAGTAGGGCCTGGATAGTCCACAAGCACATCCTTTAATAGTTCCTACTCGAGGGAGTATCGAGACAGGGCATCGATATTCCATAGTAGACTAGTGTGTACATTTCTTGACCCTGTATGGGGCGATGGTTGATCCCATAACCATTGGTGTTTGACATCAAAGATTGTACACAGATGCTCATTAGAGAATGAGTATACCGAACATGACTCGACGAGAACTCCTAGATGGTACCATACATATCGTCAGATAGCAGTTCTCTGGTGACACTGGTACAGGTTAGTCTATAGACCCGAGATCGTCATAGTGTCTTGTGTGGTTCCCACTGTGCTTTGATTTCCTCCGTACCACGGCTCAAAGGATTCGTGCAAACAGGTGGATTTTGGGTACAGTCCCGAGTCAAATGGAGGAAGTGAGCAATAAGAGGAGTTTCTTCTCTCCCGGTATTGGGAGTTGATGTTGAGCTATACTCGATTGGCTATAACAGCAAGTCCCTGGCCAGGGCTGATGAAACTTACTGGTAACTATTATTAGTAGTTTCTCAAACCGTTATAGGCCAAACATCAGCATGACTTATCAAGTTACTGGGGTCTGATAATTCCACCCCTAGACTCGATATGCGACATATCAGACAAAGAGACCGGACTGTAAGGTAAGTGTTACTTATAGGCTTCACAGGAGTTTGGACAAGTTTTCTTGTTGATCTTCTATTCGCTCAATACCTGGGTAGCCGTTACGTCCAGCTAGTACCGCTGACGGCTTGTGGATAACTGATATGATCATTACCTAGTGCTGGCGTATTGACGAGTCTTTAGAGTCTCACACAGAGGTTTTCTAGCTCAAGCGAAACAAAGTAGGGCACATATGCTGATATGTGGGAGATCTTGATTAAATACGAGTATGTGATACCGTATTCTAATCTATAGCTATATTTGATATCGGTTAGGTTATATGTGATATGACCGGATTATTGAATCAAGTGTTGATTTGATAATATGATATACATATAAGTGATATTAGTCGGTTATATATGATATAACCGGATTATTGAATCAAGTGTTGATTTAATAATTTGATATATATATTTATATTTGATATATTTATATATTAACTAATATTAATGCTCACTAAAGATTTTATTCTCATCTAATACATTTAATATATATATGAAAAATATTAATATATGTATTTGGATTATATATTTTGGAATAAGATTTGTAAGGTGGAAAATGAGAGATTTTTATGGCATGGGTGAAGCATGGCCTTATGAATTGTTTATTAGTTTGCATTCACTATTGAAGTATGGTTGGATTTATTTATGTGAAATATTCTATGCTTCAATGAGTGAGATAAAAGATGAGCCATTCTTCACTTGAAAAATGATCTAGCTCATTTTGCACTCTCTCATTTTTCACCCATGTTCACCTTCTTCCTCTCATGAGCTCACTAGGGTTTTCTTGAGTTGGAAACTAAAAGCGAAAGAGCTTTCTATGTGAGACAAAACTCTTACTTCATCAACCTACTCTAAACAAACCCTTTAGATTAGATTGTTTCCTTCACTAATACTTGATTAGTGAAGAGGTAGGTTGACCTAGAGAGACTTCAAGGTGGATCATTTTCGGCCTCGAAGATCGCAAAGCAAGCTCGATCCTTTCTTCAAGTGGAGCCAAGAGGAGTTCTAGGGACTACTACTTGGAGCTTTAGAAGTGAAGGACTTAGTCTACAAAGGTTGTAACCTTCTTCACTTAGTATAGAACTTTTTTTCATGCTTAGAAAACCATAATACTCTAGTTAGATTCTGGGTTAGTGTAGCTTAGCACTCTAGATTTTTTTTTAAATTGCATACTTGATGCTTGTATAAACCTAGTGGTGGTGCTAAGACACACTTTCATGGTATCAGAGCCAAGCTAGAGCATTAGACGATGTAATAGAATTATGAAACCGAAATAACTCCGAAAAGGACGAAACAAAATCCAAGTTTCTGTCGAATTTTTAAGAGGCTCTAAAAATTATTTAAATAGTTGCAGAGTGCTCTTCTTGTAGCCAAAAGAACACCAGAGAAAAACGAGAACCAAACTCAAAAATGTGGCCTGCCAAACATCACTTTGTCCCGGCCTGGCCGGCCCTCACAATGAGTTTGGTCTTCTATTTTGTTTGGTGTTCTGGAATCTTGTACTTTGGGTTTCGGGCACTGTTTGATTTTGCCCAGATTGCATGTGGTGTTATCTTTGTGTTGGGGCAATACGGAGTGTTTCGAATACGCAGTTTTAACATCCTTTATGGGTTTAAGTTTGTAGATGTGATACAATATTTGGAATCCGCATTAATTAGTTTTGTGAAAACTAGTTTGTAATTTGTAAATCTAGCGTTTTAGTCTCGTTTGATCGATTGCCACGGAGTTTCGATTCGGATCAAAACTCCGTCGCAATCGTGTATCGTATGCGAACACTCGCCCAGTAACACTACTAGATAGCCATGCCCCATAGCCCCGACCAAGTGACTATAGGAGAACCCCGTTGCCAAAAGCATCCACTCGGGTGCTTGCGGCCACGGTGTTCTACCCAAGTACACTTCGTTGACGGCATCGGGGGTGCGGCAATCTACTAAAGTTCCCGACGAGCATTCGATCATTTAATCGGAAATCTTGTTGAATTACCCGAATTGTAATTGAAAAGCGTTTTCAATTCAAGACTCAAATGCATGGTTTATAGGGTTAGGTATGAAATCTGGAATATGTGATATTCCAGGTTTATGATGTCTAAAGGATATGCGGATTCTAATTATTGTAGTTTTCATTTCTTTTCTGCGACCGTAAGTGTAATATGCGGAGTATCCCCGATCTCATTGCTATACGTTAACAATATTCGGGATACGCATATTTACTAACGTTGATGACATGTGATGTTACTGTGTTGCTATGATATGTTATATTGGATCGTCGTGATTGAATAGCCGGGGTTTTTTGCGTGAGATGAGAGTTTTTCAATTTTCATTCATGTAAAAATTTGTATTTAATATTTTTTTATTGGGACACTTCCGAGTTGAGGTTGTTGTCACCATTGATGTATATTATTTACTTTTCCGTATTAGGATAGACCCAAGGCGGGGAACACAAGTAACCGGGTTTTAGAGTCTAGTAGGAGACCATCTCGAATGGTCGAAACCGGGTCTCCTAACTCTAGAATTGGGAGGGTTGCTTGCTGCTCTCGTAGAGGTCTATGGATGTGGGTTTGGCTATTCATCACGACCGTGGAATCCGTGATTTTCATTACTGGCTTAATTTAAAACACAGACCTCCTAGTATATCCAATATTTCATATGTTTGCTTCTGCTGCTAGAGTTATGTGATGTGATCAGATAACTGCATAGACGAATGCTATATATATATGATATATAATAAACGTTGCTTATGTTTTGCACCCGCACTAGTCCAGCCCTCGTTAAGTAACATAACGGTACATGACGGGCCCCGTGGCGAATGCGGATGGCATAAGCGTACGTTTTATTTTCGTTTCTTCTGTGATGTTTAAGAAACATAAATGATGGGACGTCATTAATGAGATTAATGAAAAGATAAGAAACCTAAAGATGATGTAGAATCAAATTTTTCAAAAAGATGGCTCTAGTTCTTGCTTTGCATAGTGGTATTCATTTATGAATATCCAGCACATCATTCTATGAGGAAAGAGCATAGATCTCTTCACCGGAAGTGACATCTTTAGCAAAACTACCAAATGCTACAACCCACTCAGTTTGTTTTGAAAACTACTCGAATTTAGAAGCGGTGCTTAAACCACTCCTTTTTCAAATCACTAGATTCTACAACGATATCAAGTCCATTACGTTAAAAGATTTTCTTCAAAACCAAACGTAGCTCTCCATCATTTCAGATAAGGAGTATTTTAGTATTAGTGCTGCGTTTGTTGGCCTTCATCAAGTCGTAGTGTACGGTAGCTGATTAGTGCTTATCTGCAGTATATGATGCGATTGGATTAGGGTAGTCATACGAACTTGTTGGCCTCCGTCAAGGGTTATGCGGATGGGTTTAATTCAATCAAGAAATTGCGGGTTGAACTTGACTAGAGGCCTATGGTTTGTTAGCCTCCATCAAGGTCATAGGTCCTTAGGGGTAAAAACAGTTATTGGGAATTTCAAGTGTTGAAATTTGCAATGAAATTGCATACCTTCTATGAGATAGTTGGATCCCGATACCCACTGCGAGTAAGTGTTATTCCTGAGAGAGTTTTCCACCTTAAAATTAGCTAATCCAGTAGGTGTCTAAGAAAGGTGTTAACGGGGTTATGCCTCTGCGGAAACGAGGTTATTTAATTATTTCCATGCGAAAGCATGGGGAGACTCCCTCGGAGTACCAATACCTGCCTGGCTGACCGATTGGCGAACTTATAGGATGTAATTAATTCCGGCTAATCTTACCTTTTAGGGTTTGAAGGAAGATTTGATAAAAACAGTGGGAGCCATCCTAATTATATAAGATAATATCTAATCTTACAAGAGCGCACGCTAAAGCGTTTTCTTCTCTCTCTCTCCAAGATAATAATATGGATGTATTGACTGAACCTGCTTATCATACTGAGCTGGAGAACGTTGGTTCCGCTCTATCTTATAACTGTCATAAGTCTAAGTAAGGAATAGGAGAATATCACGATTCCTGCGCAACCCGAACGAAGAAAAAGCATGATAATGCATCTTCTTCGGGTGTGTTTGTTACCAAGAACTATTTCTCAGTATACTCTACGTCCTGGGTATTGGATACCGGATCAGGATGCCACATTTGTAATATGTTACATGGGTTAAATAAAGGTAGAAAACTGGGAAAGGGTGATATGTCTCTCAAAGTAGAGAATGGAGCAATTGTTGCAGCCAAAGCAGTTGGCGAATATCACCTAGTATTACCAAATGGTAATACATTGATTCTGAACGACTGTTATTTCGTACCAAAAATGATGTGCAATATTATGTCAGTTTCTTTATTATATAAAGAAGGATATAATTTTGTATTGGAGGAAAATGTTATGAACATTTTCCTAAATCAAGTGTTGATTAGGTTTGGTACGTTGTGTAACGGTATATACGTTCTAAATCAAAACACAGTTCTAAATATACAGAACACACACAAAAGGAAAAGTTCAGAGATGAACGAAGCCTTCTTGTGGTATTGTAGACTTGGTCATATCAATACGACCAGACTAGCTAAGTTTCATAAAGATGGATATTTGAATCCGTTCGAATTTACATCTTATGAAACCTGCGAGTCATGTCTCGAATGCAAGATGACCAAGACTCCGTTTACGGGACACGGAGAAAGAGCTATTGAACTCTTAGGACTGATACATAGTGATGTATACGGTCCTATGTCTACACATGCCAAGAATGGTTTCTCGTACTTTATTACATTCGCCGATGATCTCTCAAGATTCTGACATGTGTTCCTATTGAAACACAAATTTGAAGATTTTGAGAAATTCAAGGAATATAAGTACGAAGTAGAGAACCAAACGGGTAAAAGTATTAAAAGTCCTTCAATCTGATCGAGAAGGAGAATACTTGAGCACGGAATTTCAAGATTATTTAAAAGAGAATGGGATTTTCTCTCAGCTTACTCCTCCAAATACACCACAGCACAATGGAGTGTCGGAGCGGAGGAATCGCACCCTATTAGATATGGTGCACTCTATGATGAGTAATGCTGAGTTACTTATTTCCTTTTAGAGTTATGCACTTGAAACAGCTGCATACCTATTGAATCAAGTTCCTACCAAATCTATGCCTACCACTCCATATGAGATATGGAAAGGAAAGAGACTATGTCTTAATTTTATTAAGATATGGGGTTGTCCGGCTTATATTAAAATGCAAAATCCGGACAAGCTTGAGGCAAGATCTGTTCTATGTGAGTTTGTAGGATATCCTAAACATTCACGAGGATATATCTTCTACCACACCGAGGAACAAAAGGTGTTTGTTTCTCGACATGCCACCTTTTTAGAAAAGGAATTTCTTGTAAAAGAAATTAGTGGTAAAGAGGTAGAACTGGAAGAAGTTCCAGCTACACATACTATAACTGATGATTTGGTAGAACCAGAGAATTCAATAGTCCCCGACGAACCTCAGCCACTCCGCAGATCTAGTAGGGTTCCTCATCCACCTGGAGATACTACGGTTTTCTCATAGACGGTGGGAGTGAGGATTGCATCATGGAAGATGATGACCCAACTAGTTTCGAGCAGGCCATCACTGGTGGGGATTCTTTGAAATGGATGGATGCTATGCGATCTGAGATGGAATCCATGTACACCAAAAAAGTATGGACTTTGGAAGTTGCTCCTGAAGGGGTAAAACCTATTGGGAGTAAATGGATCTTCAAGAAGAAACTTGGTATAGATGGAAAGGTTGAGACCTTCAAAGTTAGAAAGCTTTTCGTCAACGACCAGGTGTCGATTATGATGAAGCTTTTTCTCCAGTAGCTATGCTTAAGTTCATCAGGATCGTACTTGCCATTGCCGCATACCATGACTACGAAATCTGGCAGATGGACGTCAAGACCGCTTTTCTAAATGGTGATTTAGAAGAGAGCGTGTACATGACACAGCCAGAGGGCTTCGTAGACAGTGGGAGCAGCGGAAAGGTGTTCAAGCTGCTTAAATCAATCTACGGATTAAAGCAGGCATCACGGAGTTGGAACATCTGCTTTTATGTAGCGGTCAAAGAGTTTGACTTCATAAAAAACGTAGATGAATCTTGTATATACAAAAAGGTTGTAGAGAGTAAAGTTGTCTTTCTCGTATTATACGTAGATAACATACTTTTGATAGGAAATGATGTTCCTATGCTACACTCGGTCAAGCTCTTCTTATCATAAAAGTTCTCCATGAAAGATCTGGGTGATGCCTCCTACATCCTGGGGATAAAGATCTATAGAGATAGATCTAAGAGGATGTTGGGATTGTCCCAATCAAGGTACATTGACACCATACTAAAGAGGTTTAGTATGGAAGATTCTAAGCGTGGTAATTTATCCGCTTGCTCAGGAATCACTCTTTCCAAAGAAATATCTCCCAAGACTGATTTGGAGAGGGCTCGCATGCAAGGGATACCCTATGCTTCTGCAGTTGGGTCTATCATGTATGCGATGTTAAGCACCAGACCGGATGTAGCTTACGCACTTAGTGTGGTAAGTAGGTATCAATCAGATCATGGGGAGAAGTACTGAACAGTTTTGAAGAACATTCTTAAGTACTTGAGAAAGACTAAAGAAATGTTCTTGGTGTATGGTAACGGTGAACTCCAGGTGGAGTCCTTTACCGATTCGAGCTTCCAGAGTGATAAGGATGACAGCAAGTCGGACTCGGGTTTTGTCTTCACCCTCAATGGAGGGGCGGTATATTGGAAGAGTTCCAAGAAAGATACCGTATCAGACTCGACGATGGAGGCTGAATACATCGTTGCCAACGTGCTGCCAAAGAGGCTGTCTGGATAAAGAAGTTCATTGCTGAACTTAGTCGGGTTCCATCCATTAAGTATCCAATACCTTTGTATTGTGATAACAATGGAGCTGTGGCTTTTGCCAAGGAACCCCGGTCCCATCAGCGATCCAGACATATTCTGAGGCGGTATCACCTGATCCGGGAGATAGTTGATCGCCGGGAGATCGAGGTCAGGAGAGTTGACACGAAGGACAACACAGTGGATCCACTCACGAAGGCCCTCCCCCAGACGCAGTTTGAGAGACTTTTTGGGATGTTGGATATGAGATACTACAACAACTGGCCTTAGTGAAAGTGGGAGATTGTTAGGAATATGTATGCCGTAGAGGCCATTATTGTATGATATAGTGGATGCTTGGACATATATATAGAGGACTTTCTTGCTCGACATGATAGTATACTATCTGGTTTCTCTTTATCTTGACATGTATACTTATATTATTATATTGTCTCTCTGATACATGTTGATAAAGCCCTTAAGATATGGACTTGAATACCAGGACTATGATACAGATCATACTGGTGGGGCATGGATAGTCCACAAGCACATCCTTTAATAGTTTCTAGTCGAGGGAGCAACGAGATAGGGCATCGATATTCCAGAGTAGACTAGTGTGTACGTTTCTTGACCCTGTATGAGGATATGGTTGATCCCATAACCATTGGTGTTTGGCATCAAAGATTGTACACTGGTGCTCATTAGAGAATGGGTACACCGAATAGGACTCGCCGAGAACTCCTAGATGGTACCATACCTATCGTCAGATAGCAGTTCTCTGGTGACACTGATACAGGTTAGTCTATAGTCCCGAGATCGTCATAGTTTCTTGTGTGGTTCCCATTGTGCTTTGATTTCATCCATACCATGGCTCAAAGGATTCGTGAAAACAGGTGGATTTTGGGTACAGTCCCGAGTGACATGGAGGTAGTGAGCGATAGGAGGAGTTTCGTCTCTCCCGGTATTGGGAGTTGATTTTACGCTATGCTCGATTGGCTATAACAGCAAGTCAATGGCCAGGGCTGATGAGATTTACTGGTAAGTGTTATCTGTAGTTTATCAAACCGTTATAGGCCAAATCTCAGCATGACTTATCAAGTTACTGGGGTCTGACGATTCCACCCCTAGACTCGATATGTGACATATCAGACGAAGAGACCGAACTGTACGGTAAGTGTTACTTATAGGCTTCACGGAAGTTTGTGTTAGTTATATGTATGCCCTAGAGGCCATTACTGTACATACGATGTATAATGTAATGGATGCTTAGACATATATAGGGATGACTTTCTTGCTCGACATGATAGTATGCTATCTGGTTGTACTTTATCTTAACATGTACTCTGATTGTCTCTATAATACATGTTGATAAGGCCGTTAGGATATGTACTCGACTACTGGGACTATGATGAGATCATACTAGTGGGGCCATGGTAGTCGACGAGTACATCCTATAACTGTTCCTAGTCGAGGGTGTATCGAGACAGGGCATCGATGCACCAGAGTAGACTAGCGTATACGCATCTTGACCCATATGATGGGTGATGGATGATCCCATATCCATCGATGTTTGACATCAAGGATGGTGTACGGGTGCTCAGTGGAGACTGGGTACACTGGACGGACTCGCCGAGAACTCCCAGATGGTATTATACCTCACGTCAGATGGCAGTTCTCTGGTGACACTGGTACAGAGTAGTCTGTTGACCCGAGATCGTCATAGAGTCTTGTGTGATTCCCACTGTGCTTTGATTTCCATCATACCACGTCCAAGAGGGCATGCAAAAAGGTGGCTTTTGGGTACAGTCCCAAATCACATGGAGGCAATGAGCGATAGGAGGGGATTCGTCTCTCCCGGTATAGGGAGTTGATGTTGTGCTGTGTTCGATTGGCTATAACCGGAAATCCCTGGCCAGGGTTACTGAGATTTACTGGTAAGTGTTATCAATAGTTTCTCGAACTGTTGTAAACCTCATATCGACACGACTTATCAAGTTACTGGGGTCTGACGTTTACCACCCCTAGGCGAGATATGCGACATATCAGACGACGAGACCGGACTGTACGGGAGTGTTACTGTTTGGATTCATAGGAGAATGTGCAGGCTTTCTTGTTGATCTTCTGAGCGCTCAATACCTGGGTGGCTGTTACGTTTAGCTGACCGCTTGCAGCTTGTGGGTGTTTGATATGATCATCACCTACTGCCGGCGTATTGACGATTCTTTAGAGTCCTACACAGAGGTTTCTTGGCTCAGGCAAAACGGAGTAGGAGCACATATGTGATATGTGCGGGACCGAGGATAATGCGATATGTGATACCGTATTCTATTCTCGCGATATTTGATATCAGCCGGGTCATCAAATCAAGTGTTGATTCGATGAATCGGTAAATGAGATATTAGTCGGTTATATGCGATATAGCCGGATTGTCGGATCAAGTGTTGATTCGATAATTTAATGTATAATAATATATATGATATATTAAATTATATTAACTAATATTAGCTCACTAAAAGATTCTTTTTCTCACTCGGGTAATACATTGATATATATGCGATATATGTTAATTGTATTATTTTATTTTGTTACAATAAATATTAATATATGATATATAATATTGTAACATGATATGGTTATTAATGCAACTTGTTTAGTGGAGTTTAAACATGGTTAGGGTTTGATTAGGGTTAAGGTTTTCTAGAAGTTTCTAGAAACTTTCATTTTTTGTTTTGGAAAAGATATTTTGCAAGATATTTCCTTAACCTAACCAAACCTTTAACCTTAGTCAAATCTCTGCAAGGGTTAGTTTGACCATGGTTTCATTATTCATCATTATTATCCTTTCATTATTCATCACAAAAGGTTTAACAATTCATTATTCATTCATCTTCTTCTTACTTGAGTTCTTCATAAAAAACTTTCTTGTTTTGCTTTAAGTGATGAAAAATGTGTGAGAAAAAGATTATAAATGAGAGCAAAAATCCTACTTCATCATCCTCATCTACCCTTGCCCTTTAGATGAGAGTGTTCACTTTATTTATGAGTGTTAGCTTGTGTTAACGAAACTTCAAGGTAGATTATCTTTGTATCGAAGATCGGAAGCAAGACTGCATCTTTCTCTTCGTGGAACCTCTCGAGAGTCCGGAACACGATGATCGCAGCGAAGGGACTTCAACACGGAGCTTTAGAAGTGAAGGACAGGATCTACAAAGGTTGTAATCCCTATGGCAATTAGGATCTCAAGACGCAGCAACAAATGTGTTTAACATGCTTGTTTTCGCCTAAACCCTAGTTTAAAGATCTGGCTTCGGGTTGTTCAGCACGGCTAATTTTTTAATCGGGCATGGTTGATACCTTGTAGACCCTTATGCGCGTGCATAGCAACCCTACAGTGGTATCAGAGCCAAGCTAGAGCTTTAGACGAAGTCTAGATGAAGTTTAAAGTCCGATCGAACCCGAAAACCCCGACACGAACCCTTCTCTGTACAATTTCTAAAAATGTTGATTTTTCTGAATTAAAAATGCTCAGAAAATAGAGCAGGAAAATATAAGGATAACTGTAGAAAACGACCCCCTGAATCCACTGTAGCGTCGCGGAACCGCGGCCATACCCTACTTTTAGCGACGGTTCCGCGGCCGTATGTACAGATTAGGGGATAGTGTTTCTACAGTTTCATCCGTATGTGTTTACTGATTCTTCTAGGAATTTTTATTTTCACTCAAGTGTTGAGTTTTCTGGGTTGTATTGGGGACTTAATGATTCGATCGGATAATTTAACTTTGTTTAGTTTTTCCAGATAATTTTAGAAACTGTTAAAAAGTTCGAACGGATATCAATAACTCACTTTTTCCCCTGTCGGAAAATTTTCAAAAGTTGGATTTTTTCTCGTGTTTGAAACTTTCATAAAATCATGCAAGTAACGCGGTGGACCCTCTAGAAGACAACAAACCTTAACTCGATTATGTGACCGTCTTGAACTGCCTCTAAACCTTAGGGTTTGGGGCAGTACTGCGTGCCACATGTGAGGCGTTGGCTTGACCCTTCTACGGCTGGACCATTGGTACTGTGGCATGTGATGGATGTTTTTAAACTGATTTCAAGTGTTGAGATATATTGGGGAAATCTTGGGTGTTTGATTATTCGATCGGGAAGTTTAACATTGTCTATTTATCTGGAATGTGATACAATATTTGGAATCCACAGGTAGTTATGAGATAACTAATTTGAATATTATAAACATAGCAGTTTAGTCTCAGATGATCGGTTGCCACGAAATTTTGATATTATCAAAAGTCCGTCGCAATCACGTAGCGTACGCGGATACTCGCCGGGTAAACTTAATAGACAGCCAGGCCCCATAGCCCCGACCAAGTGACTGTAGAAGAACCCCGTCGCCAAAAGCATCCGTTCGGTTGCTCACGGCAGTGGTGTTCCGCCTTAGTGCACTTCGTCGACGGCATCCGGGGGTGCGGCCGTCTACTAAAGTTTGCGACGAGCATTCGACCAGAATATCGGGAATCTTGTTGAATTGCCCGACTTGATATTGAAAAGTGTTTTCGATAATGAGACTAAAATGCGGGGTTTATAATTGTTAGGCATGCGATGTCTAAGGAATTCATTTGGTTAGGCATGCGATGTCTAAGGAGGTTGCGGATTCCAACTGTTGTAGTTTTACACTTTCTTTTCTGTGACCGTAAGCGTAGTATGTGGTGTATCGCCGGCTTCGTTGCTATACATCAACGACAATCGGGATACGCATACTTGCTTACGTTGATGATATGAGATATTATGTGTTGCTGTGATATGTTATATTGGATCGTCGCGTTCTGAATAGCCGGGGGTTTTATGTGAGATGAGAGTTTTTTCTTTTTTATTCATGTAAAATTCATTTGTATGTAATATTCTTTTATTGGGGCACTTCCGGGCTAAGGATGATGTCACCGTTGTATATTATTTACTTTTCCGCATTAGGTAGACCCAAGGCGGGGAGCACAAGTAACCGGGTTCTGGGGTCCAGTGGGAGACCATCTCGAGGAGTCGAGACCGGGTCTCCTAACCCTAGAATTGGCAGTGTTACTTGCCGCTCTCGTAGGGGTCTAGGGATGTGGGTTTGGCTATTCATCGCGACCGTGGAATCCGTGTTTTATACAGGCTCGTATTAAAAACACGGACGTCCTAGTATATCCAATATTTCATATATGTTTCTTCTGCTGCAATGTTCTGTGATGAGGTCATATTACTGCCTGAGACGAATGTTTATATTATATATATGAGATATATGTTATATTGCAGATTTCGTTTCAAATGATGATGCTTGTGAAGCATAATAAAATGGGACTTCATTAATGAGATTAATGAAATAAAAGAAACCTAAGATATTGTAGAAACTTGTTTAAAAAAATGGTAGCTCTAGTTCTTGCTTTGCATAGCGGTGTTCCTTGTAGAACATCCAGCACCTTATTCGATAAGGAAAGAGCCGAGATCCCTTCACCGGGAGTGACCTCTTTAGTGAAACTAGCAGATGCTACAAACTCGGTTTGTCTTTTGATTGATTCTATAGTTATTGCTTTGCATAGTGGTATTTGTGAAATATCCTGCACCTTATTCGATGAGGAAAGGGCCGACGATCCCTTCACCGGGAGTGACCCCTTTAGCAAAACTAGAAAAGCCTCAAAAACACTCCATTTAAAAATCGTTCGATTCTACAACGATATCAAGTTCATTACGCAAAAGGTTTTCTTAAAAACCTGCCGTAGCCCTCCGTCATTTCAGATAAGTACTAGTTAGTATTCGTGCTACATTTGTTGACCATGTTAAGGCGTAGTGTGCGTAGCTGATTAGTGCTTATCTGTATAAGCATATGATGCGATTGGATTAGGGTAGTCGTGCGACTTTGTTGACCATGTTAAGGGTCATGCGGGTGGGTTTAATTCAATCGGGAAATGACGGGTTGAACTTGACTAGCACTTATGATTTGTTGACCATGTTAAGGTTATATAGCTGCTAGGGGTAAAATATTATTGGGAATTTCAAGTGTTGAAATTTGCAATGAGATTGCATACCTTCTATGAGATAGTTGGATCCCGATACCCGCTGCGAGTAAGAGTTACTCCTGGGAGAGTTTTACACATTACAATTAGCCGATCAAGTAGGTGTCTAGAAAGGTGTTAACGGGGTTACGCCTCTGGGAAAACGAGGTTTACTTTAATTAGGTCCGTGCGAAAGCACGGGGAACCTCCCTCAAAGTACCGACACTGGCCTGGCTGAAAGATTGGCGAACTTGTAGCGTGTAATTAATCCCGGCTAGTCTTTCCTTTTAGGGTTTGAAGGAAGATTTGATTAAAACAGTGGGAGACATCATATGATGAGTACTACTGAGTTTCCTATTTCCTTTTGGGAGTTATTCACTTGAGAAGCTGCATACCTATTGAATAGGGTTCAAATCAAATCAGTTGCCTACCACTTCATATGTGATATGGAATGGGAAGAGCTCATATCTTAAGTATGTTAAGATTTGGGGTTGTCCGGCCTATGTCTAAAAGCAAAATCCGGACAAGCTCGAGGCAAGGTCTGTTATATAGAACTGGAATGGTTCCAGCTAAACAAACTGTAGCTAATGATTTGGTAGAACCAAAGGATTCAATAGTTTCCAACGAACCTCAGCCTCTCCGCCGATCTAGTAGGGTTCCTCACCCACCTGAGAGATACTTCGGTTTTCTCTATGACAGTGGGAGCGAGGATTACATCATGAAATGATGACCCAACTAGTTTCGAGCTGGCCATCAGGAGTGAGACTCTGTAAGAATGACTGGATGCTTATCGATCTGAGATGGAATCCTTATACACCAACAAAGTATGGACTTTGGTTGCTTTATCTGAAGGGTTAAATCCCCATCAGGAGCAAGTATATCTTGAGAAGATTACTTGGTGTACATGGAAGAGTTGAGACTTTCAAAGCTATACTTAAGTCCATCCAGATCCTACTTGCCACGGCTACATACCATGACTACGATATCTGGCGGTTGGGTGTCATGACAACTTTTCTAAATGATGATTTGGAAGAGAGCGTCTATAGAGGGCGTCTACAGTGGGAGCATCAGAAACATGTGCAAGATGTTTTATATGATAAAGCAGGCATCGCGGAGTTGGAACGTCTGTTTTGATGTGGTAGTCAAAGAGTTTGACTTCATCAGAATGGTAGATGAACTTTGTATATACAAAAAGGTAGTAGGGAGTATGGTGGTGATCCTCGTAGAGTACGTGGATGACATACTCTTGATAGGGAAGGAGTTTCCTATGCTACGCTCGGTCAATCTCCGCTTATCACAAGGATTCTCCATATAGGATCAAAGTGATACCTCCTAAATCCTGGGTTTTGGATCTATGAGATAGATCAAATTGGATGTTAGGATACTCACTAGTTGTAGTGAGATGGTATCAATCGATCCTGGGGAGAATCACTGGAAAGGTTCCAGGGTGATAAGGACGACTGAATGTCAGTCGCAGGCATTGTCTTTACCCTCAGTGGAGGGACGGTATGTTGGAAGAGTTCCAAGCTAGATACCGTGACTTACTAGACGATTAAAGGCAAGATACATCGTTACCAAGGATGCTACCAAAGAGGCAGTCTGGATATATATAAGTTCATGAGATGAACTTCGTTCCTACCATTGTGTGACAATGGAGTTGTGGCTTTAGCCAAGGAACTACCGTCCCATCAGAAATCCAGATATAATTCTTAGGCAGTATCACTTGATCATGGAGATGGTTGATCACCAGGGAGATCAAGGTTAGGAGAGTAGACACAGAGGACAACAGCGCAGATCCACTCACAAAGGCCTTTTTCCCAGTAGAGACTTTTATGGGATGGTTGAGTATAAGATACTTCAACCGCAGCTAATTGTTGGGTATGTGATACCACAACAGATGGCCCTAGTGCAAGTGGGAGATTGTTAGTTATATGTATGCCCTAGAGGCCATTACTGTACATACGATGTATAATGTAATGGATGCTTGGACATATAGAGGGAGGACTTTCTTGCTCGACATGATAGTATGCTATCTGGTTGTACTTTATCTTAACATGTACTCTGATTGTCTCTATAATACATGTTGATAAAGCCCTTAGGATATGTACTCGACTACTGGGACTATGATGAGATCATACTAGTGGGGCCATGGTAGTCGACGAGTACATCCTATAAATGTTCCTAGTCGAGGGTGTATCGAGACAGGGCATCGATGCACCAGAGTAGACTAGCGTATACACATCTTGACCCATATGATGGGCGATGGATGATCTCATATCCATCGGTGTTTGACATCAAGGATGGTGTACGGGTGCTCAGTGGAGACTGAGTACACTGGACGGACTCGCCGAGAACTCTCAGATGGTATTATACCTCACGTCAGATGGCAGTTCTCCGGTGACACTGGTACAGAGTAGTCTGTTGACCCGAGATCGTCATAGAGTCTTGTGTGATTCCCACTGTGCTTTGATTTCTATCATACCACGTCCAAGAGGGCGTGCAAAAAGGTGGCTTTTGGGTACAGTCCCGAATCACATGGAGGCAATGAGCGATAGGAGGGGATTCGTCTCTCCCGGTATAGGGAGTTGATGTTGTGCTGTGTTCGATTGGCTATAACCGGAAATCCCTGGCCAGGATTGCTGAGATTTACTGGTAAGTGTTATCAGTAGTTTCTCGAACTGTTATAGACCTCATATCGACACGACTTATCAAGCTACTGGGGTCTGACGTTTACCACCCCTAGGCGAGATATGCGACATATCAGACGACGAGACCGGACTGTACAGGAGTGTTACTGTTTGGATTCACAGGAGAATTTGCAGGCTTGCTTGTTGATCTTCTGAGCGCTCAATACCTGGGTGGCTGTTACGTTTAGCTGACCGCTTGCAGCTTGTGGGTGTTTGATATGATCATCACCTACTGCCGGCGTATTGACGATTCTTTAGAGTCCTACACAGAGGTTTCTTTGCTCAGGCAAAACGGAGTAGGAGCACATATGTGATATGTGCGGGACCGAGGATAATGCGATATGTGATACCGTATTCTATTCTCGCAATATTTGATATCAGCCGGGTCATCGGATCAAGTGTTGATTCGATGAATCGGTAAATGAGATATTAGTCGGTTATATACGATATAGCCGGATTGTCGGATCAAGTGTTGATTCGATAATTTAATGTATAATAATATATATGATATATTGAATTACATTAACTAATATTAGCTCACTAAAAGATTCTTTTTCTCACTCGGGTAATACATTGATATATATGCGATATATGTTAATTGTATTATTTTATTTTGTTACAATAAATATTATATATCTGATATATAATATTGTAACATGATATGGTTATTAATGCAACTTGTTTAGTGGAGATTAAATATGGTTAGGGTTTGATTAGGGTTAAGGTTTTCTAGAAGTTTCTAGAAACTTTCATTTTTTGTTTTGGAAAAGATATTTTGCAAGATATTTCCTTAACCTAACCAAACCTTTAACCTTAGTCAAATCTCTACTAGGGTTAGTTTGACCATGGTTGCATTATTCATCATTATTATCCTTTCATTATTCATCACAAAAGGTTTAACAATTCATTATTCATTCATTTTCTTCTTACTTGAGTTCTTCATGAAAAACTTTCTTGTTTTGCTTTAAGTGATGAAAAATGTGTGAGAAAAAGATTATAAATGAGAGCAAAAATCCTACTTCATCATCCTCATCTACCCTTGCCCTTTAGTGAGAGTGTTCACTTCATTTATGAGTGTTAGCTTGTGTTAACGAAACTTCAAGGTAGATCATCTTTGTATCGAAGATCGGAAGCAAGACTGCATCTTTCTCTTCGTGGAACCTCTCGAGAGTCCGGAACACGATAATCGCAGCGAAGGGACTTCAACACGGAGCTTTAGAAGTGAAGGACAGGATCTACAAAGGTTGTAATCCCTCTCACTTAGTGTTAATGTGTTTAACATGCTTGTTTTCGCCTAAACCCTAGTTTAAAGATCCGGCTTCGGGTTGTTCGGCACGGCTAATTTTTTAATCGGGCATGGTTGATGCCTCGTAGACCCTTGTGCGCATGCATAGCAACCCTACAGTTTGGACAAGCTTTCTTATTGATCTTCTATTCGCTCAATACTTCGGTAGCCGTTACGTCCAGCTAGTACCGCTGACGGCTTGTGAGTAACTGATATGATCATTACCTACTGCTGGCGTATTGACGAGTCTTTAGAGTCCCACGCAGAGGTTTCCTAGCTTAAGCGAAACGAAGTAGGGCACATATGTCGAGCTTGATTAAATACGAGTATGTGATACCGTATTCTAATATGGAGATATTTGATATCGGTTAGGTTATATGTGATATGATCGGATTATTGAATCAAGTGTTGATTTGATAATATGATATACATATAAGTGATATTAGTCGGTTATATATGATATAACCGGATTATTGAATCAAGTGTTGATTTAATAATTTAATATATATTTATATTTGATATATTTATATATTAGCTAATATTAATGCTCACTAAAGATTTTATTCTCTTCTAATACATTTAATATATATGTGATATATATTAATATATGTATTTGGATTATCTATTTTGGAAATAGATTTGTGAGGTGGAAAATGAGAGATTTTTATGGCATGGGTGAAGCATGGCTCTTATGAATTTTTTATTGGTTTACATTCACTATTGAAGCATGGTTGGATTTATTTATGTGAAATATTCTATGCTTCAATGAGTGAGATAAAAGACAAGCCATTCTTCCCTTGAAAAATGATCTAGCTTATTTTGCACCCTCTCATTTTTCACCCATGTTCATCTTCTTACTCTCATGAGCTCACTAAGGTTTTCTTGAGTTGGAAATTGAAAGAGAAAGAGATTTCTAAGTGAGGCAAAACTCCTACTTCATCAACCTACTCTAAATTAGCCCTTTAGATTAGGTTGTTTCCTTCACTAATACTTGATTAGTGAAGAGGTAGCTTGACGTAGAGAGACTTCAAGGTGGATCATCTTCGGCCTCGAAGTTCGCAAATCAAGCACGTTCCTTTCTTCAAGTGGAGCCAAGAGGAGTTCTAGGGACTACTACTTGGAGGTTTAGAAGTGAAGGACTTGGTCTACAAAGGTTGTAACCTTCTTCACTTAGTATAGAACTTGTTTTCATGCTTAGAAAACCCTAATACTCTAGTTTGGTTCTAGGTTAGTGTTGCTTAGCACTCTAGATTTTTTTAAAGTTGCATACTTGATGCTTGTATAAACCTAGTGGTGTTGCTAAGACACACTTTCAATTCTATCATAGTAATATCGAGAACTTAATTCTCTCACAGTTTACTCATCTGTCGATGCGCTCCATGATAAGTAATGTTGTATTGGCTCTTTTCCATTAAGTAATATGCACTGGAAACAGTTGCATAACTTTTGAATCTTGTTCCATCTAAATTAGTGCCTTGATTCTATATGGATATAAAATGGTTGCATATTTTGAGGTTGTTAAGATATGGAGTTATCCGGTTTCTGTTTGAAAGCAGAGTCCGGACAAACTTGAGGCACACTTCGGTAATGGCGGTTTGTGCATTATCCCAAGCATTCGCTAGGATTTTGTTTCTACCATTTTCAAGATCAATAGTTACATTGTTCTTAACTCTCCATTTTAAAAAAAAGGAATATTTTTGCAAAAGAAACTAGTGGGAGTATGGTAGAATTGGAAGTGATTTCAGAACAACAAACGGTTACCAAAAATTTAGTGGAACCTAAGGATTCAATTGCACTTGATAAACCAGTAGCTGCTCAGCAGATTTTAGTAGGTGACCTCAGACACCTAAAAGATACTTCGGTTTTCTCATAGAAGGTGACAGGGAGGTCAACATCATGGTGATGATGGTCCTACTAGTTGTCAGCAAGTCATAGGAAGTGGTAACTTCCAGGTGATCAGATACTTATATCCATGATGGACTCCATGCACATCAGCAAATTATGGATTTTGGATTTTGTTGGGTGCTCCTGAAGGGGTAAGACCCATCAGGAGCAGGTAAATCTTTCGAGATTTGTGCAGGTGGAAAGGTACTAACCTAATAAGGTTGGACTTGTTATAAAGATTTTTTATCAAATACCCGTTGTGGATTGTGATGAGAATTTTACTTCAGTGTCTATACTGAAGTCCATATGGATATAACTTGACACTGCTATTCTTCCTACTTGTTATTAGTAGGTCATAGAAAGTGGTAACTTCCAGGAGGCCGGGTATTTCATACCCGAGATGGACTCCACGCACTTCACCAAGTCATGAATTTTGGACTGTGGTGGGTGCTCTTGAAGGGTTAAAACCCATTAGGAGCAAGTAGATCTTTCAAGATCTTTGCACGCGGAAAGGTACTAACCTAATAAGGTTAGACTTGATGTAAAAGTTTTTATCAAATACCCGTTGTGGATTGTGATGTGACTTTTACTTCAGTGTCTATGCTGAAGTTCATTTGGATATGATTTGGTGCTGATGTAGCTCATGGCTATGATATCTGGCAGGTAGATGACTTTAACGTCTTTCCAAATGGGATTTTGGAAGTGCGCGTGTATATGACTCCGCTGGAGGGTTATCATAGTCAGTGGGAGCAGCGGAAGGTGTGCAAGTTTCTTATGTTTATTCGTAGACTGAAACATGGATAGCGGAGACGGATCATCTGTTTTGATATGATAGTAAAGGTGATTGGTCAAGGTGATTGACTTCATCAAAACAAAAGATGAACCTAGTAAGAAGGATGTAGGGAGTACTGTCCTGGATTTGGATGACATACTTCAGATAGGAAGTGATGTTCCTATACTACAATCAGTCAAACTTTAGTTGTCACATAATGTTTTCTCCATGTTGGATATGGATAATATATAAGGAGTTTTGGTGACTAGATGTATGGTTTTAGATCTAGATTTAAGAAGTTTCCCAATCGGGTACTTGGACAGCATTCCAAAAGTATTTTAGAATGGAGGACTCTTGGCGCAGTGGTCTACCCGCAAGTGATGGAGTCACCCTCTCTAAAAAGGATGTCTTCGAGATTGATGAAGAGGGGGACTGACATGAATGACATATCATTTGCTTAGGCAATTGAGTCAATCATCCAATGCCTTGTACAACACCAGATATTGCTTTTGCACTAGTTGCAACAAGCATATATTAATCCAATCCTCGAGAAACAAAGGGAAGCAGTAAAGAATATAAGAGGATGTTCTTGGTATAGGATAACGGCAGCCTCCTCTGGGAAGCGGTTATCAGTTCAGGGTTCCAAGGCGACCTGGATGATAGAGATGTTGTCAGAGTCTTGAGTTTAGCCTCTTCTGAGGATCAGTATATTGGATAGTGTTCCAATAGGGATACTGAGATAGTCATGGTGCAGGATGCCGGTTATAACTCAACAGAGAATACAGCCCAAGAAGTTTGTTGGATGGAGTTGTTCATTGATGAACTTGGTCCTATCAGGTATCCAAAAAAATTCTTGAGGCGGGGTATCGCTCAGTTTGGGAGATTGTTAATCTCCGCAAAGTTGAGATATGGAGCAATGAAGTTGGAACATTGTAGTGGGTCCACTCACTGAGGCTATTTCTCGAACACGTTAAGTTTCACAAACATAGTTTGCGAGGTTAGTAGAGAAGTTGGGTATTCGGTAGCACACGAGCTGTGAGTACGCGATACCACAATAATTGACCTTAAGTGAATGTGGGAGATTATTGGATATAGTGCCCTCAAAGAAATTATTATGATCGCTAGTAAGCGATTATGATGATCGAGGGAAACCTATACAGGTATAACAGTCTTACTCGAGATGATAGTGTGCTATCTGGTTTGTCTTCATCATTGATGAAGCCTGTAGGATTGTTGCTTGACAACCAACAGTATGATGGAGATCATATATGTGAGAGTTAGGTTGTCCATAAGCACATCCTTAAATGTCCCTAGTCGTGGGAGCATCGAGATTAGGCATCGATATTCCGGAGTAGACTAGTGTATATGCTTTTAGAGCCCGACGAGGGGCGGTGGCCGTTCTCATAAGCCATTGGGGTTGTGTCATCTAAGATAGTATACAGGTGCTCACTGGAGGTGAGTACACTGGACGGACTCACCGAGAACTTCTAGATGGTATTATATCTATCGTCAGATGGAAGCTCTCAGGTGGCATGAGTACAGGTTAGTCCTTTGACCTAAAATCTTCATTTGTCTCATGTGAGTTCCTACTATACTTTGATTACTGCCCTACCATAGCTCAAAGGAGTCATGCAAACATGTTTTAGTTGGGTACAGTCCTGAGCTACATGGAGGCAGTGGTCGACTGTCAGGGATTCGTCTCTCCTGGTATTAGGAGTCGATGTCGCGCTGTGTTCAGTTGGCTATCACAAGAAATCCATAGCCACGGTGGATGAAATTTACTGATAGTTGATCAGTAGCACCTCTATTGGTGATGAGCTTGACTCAGAAACGACTTATCGGGTTAGTAGGGGTCTGACGTTATCCACCCCTAGACCCAATATGCGATACTCTTTGACGAAGAGACCGGAATGTACGGAGATTGTCACATTCAGGCTCAGTAGGGTAAGGAAGCACTTGATTGTCGACCGCCCTTTCAATAAGTACCTAGGTAGCCCTTATGTACAGATAGTGTCGCCGACGTGCTTGTGGTTAAATCTACTGCCAGCGTATTTTTGAGTCATTAGAGTCCCACACATAGGGTTTTACCGGTTCAGGCGACAGATGTAGGAGCCGTACATTGGTACGTGCAGGGGTCCGATTAAATACATGTACGCAATACACGGACTTTAATCGGACGGTTGATAATACTAGCCGGCTTAGGATTAAGCCAGATTATTAAATCAGGTTTTGATTTAATAATTTGTGTATGTATTTTGATACATATATTTTAGTATTATTTTTCACTATTTATTTTCTCTATTTGGTGCTATCCGTATTTTTATACGGATACACGTATATGTAGCGATACATATACCAGGTAAAGTATTCCGTATTTATATGGGAATGCTTCTTGAAGAAGGACACATCATATTTGTTTTTCTTTGTAGAAAAAAAATAAGGAAATGAGGTGGAAATTGGGGTTTTAATGAAGCATGGTGATGAGGGATGGCTTGGATGGTGATATGCATTTATTGTGCACTATTTCATCATGGTTGCAAGCTTATGTAACCATTTCTCTTTCATTTTTGACTTAATGATTTTTCATTCCACACTTGAGCTTCATGCTCCGTGGTTGCTTCATTCCCTCATATTCACCTTCTTCTTCTTGCTCTCCATTTAAGCATAGATTTTAGAGAGAGAAATTTAGTGAAGTATTCCTACATCACCGACCATCCAAATCTAGCAAGTCTGAATCGTCGGTTAGAGCCTCCTCCGGATTCCCTCGGGTAGATCGTCTTTGGTAAGGGTGATCGATTCTCAAGCGCGATCCCAGCGGCTACGAGCTTAGAGGGGTCTTCCACAATAAGGTGGGCACATGATAAAGGTTGTATTTTCTCAACCATTGCACTCTCAGTTATCTAGTTTAGGTCTATGGATCGAATCTTGGGTTTTACGGGTGTCTGGTGCTCACTAGAATTTTTGTTTTCGCTTCTGCCTCGGCCGCGGCTTCCACGGCGTCGGCGCCGGATCCCAACAGATGTGGCCCAACACCATCCCGAGAAACTACTGATCTCGCTATCAGTAAATATCTTTTTCCTTGGCCAAGGTCTAATGGTGATGGCCAATCAAACACAGCGCGGCATCGACTCCCTATACCGGGAGAGATGAGTCCCTTCTATCACTCACTGCCCGCAAGTTCTTCAGGAATGTACCCAACTAAAACTTGTTTGCACAAATCTTTAAAGTCGTGGAAGGGTAGAAATCTAAGTACAGTGGGAACACACTCGAGACTAATGACGATGTCAGGTCTAAAGACTAACCTGTACCTATGTCACCAGAGAACTGCTAGCTGACGATAGGTATATTACCATCTAGAAGTTCTCAGCGAGTCTGTCCAGTGTAACTCATAACCTAATGAGCACATGTATACAATCTTTGGTGCCGGACATCAATGGATGTAGGACAGGCCACCTTCCCTCACAGGAATAAGAAAAGTATACACTAGTCTACTCTAGAGTATCGATGCTCAGTCTCGAAACTCTAATAACTATGGACAATTTAAGGATGTGCTTATAGACTACCTAGACCCCACGAGTATGATCTCCATCACAACTCTAGAAGTCAAGCAAAGATCCTACGGTCTTTACCAACATGTATTAGTGATATGTAATATAAAATAGAACATATACATATGTTGAGGCAAAGAAAAATCAGATAGCAAACTATCATATCGAGCAAGACTACTATGTACATATATATCCCAAGCATCCATATGTAATATACAATTCTGTACTATACAATAATGGCCTCTAGGAAAAACATATCCAACAATCTCCCACTTGCACTAAGGCTATGTTTTGGCTTATCGAAGACCAATCATCTCTAATAACCGCTCAAACTGAGTCTTAGAAAGTTCCTTTGTGAGTGGGTACGCCGTGTTGTTCTTTGTATCTACTCTCCTGACCTTAATCTCCCGGCGATCTATGATCTTCCTGATCAGGTGATACCGTCTCAAGATGTGTTTGGATTTCGAATGGGACTGTTGTTCTTTCGTTAACGCTATAGCCCTATTGCTGTCATAATACAAATGTATTGGATCAACAATAGACGGAACCATCTCAAGTTCATGAATGAACTTTATCATCCAGACAGCCTCTTTTGCGGCATCGCTTGCAGCATTGTATTCAGCCCCCATCGTCGAGTCTGCTATGGTGTCCTGTTTGGAGCTCTTCCAATAGACCACCACTCCATCGAGGGTAAACACATAACCCGAGATAGACTTGTTTCCATCCTTGTCACTTTGGAAGCTTGAATCGGTAAAGGACTCCATTACCGTACACTAAGAACATATCCTTAGTCCTTCTCAGATATACTTTAGAATGTTCTTCACAGCTGTCCAATACTTCTCCCCTGGGTTTGAATGATATCGTCTTACCACACTAAGTGCATAAGTTAAATCTGGTCTGGTACATAACATCGCATACATTATAGATTTTACCGCCGAAGCGTAGGGTGTAGTGCTCATGTGATCCCTCTCCTCATCAGTCTTAGGAGACATCTTTTTGGATAGGGTGATTCCGTGACAACTCAGTAAATTACTGTACTTGGAATCTTCTATACTAAACCTATTTAGTATGGTGTCAATGTACCTAGGTTGTGAAAGTCCTAACGTCCTCTTAGATCTATCAAGATAGATCTTGATTCCTAGAATATATGAGGCATCACCGAGGTCCTTCATGGAGAACTTCGGAGAAAAGAACAACTTGACCGACTGTAGCATAGGAATATCATTTCTTATTAGGAGAATGTCATCCATGTATAATATGAGGAATACTACAGTTCTCCCTGTTTACTAACGAAAACATAGATGTACCGGGATAGGTCATCTTGTCTGAATTTGGTGGCAGATGCTATTTGGAACATATCTGTCCACCTCTCCGAAGATGCCAAGTTCATTTATGGAAAAATATATCGGAGGTTTGGACAGATGCGACCGATGTAGCGTGAATTTATCAGATTTTCCTTTATTTGTGAGGGGTTTTTTATTGTGGGAGCGTTCTTCCCTACAGACGTAAGCCCCTGCAGTTAATTAGGTTATCGTGTTATGATAACCACTTTCACCTGCTCCGGTAGATCACTTCGTGTTAAGTTATATTTGTTGTTTATTATGGTTACCCATGAATTGTATATGGAGACTAGTTTATGTCGTCGCCCTAAGGACGCAAATTATTCTAAATCTGTATATTAAATTTGGGTTTGAACCTAGGTCATATGTTCCGTTGGTTCAGGGGATATTTTATTTTTATTTAAGGACCGGTAGTCTGGTTTTAGATTAAGATCGACTTAAATATATGAGCATATAGGCTCAATTTATTTTAACTAAGGTGTAATATTTCAGAGAATAGAAACTAATATTTTTGGAATTTAGATAATAAAATAATAAATTTTATAAATATTATACAAGTATAAAATGAGTTTTAGTAAAATGGTATAATTATATACCTATACTTTGGAAAATAATTAGGAATTAAAATAAATTATTGTTTATGAAAGGATTTAAATCAATTTGGGCCTTTATAATTTATATATATTTTTATTTCTATACAAGTTAAATGTTAAACTTGATTAGTATTTCATTAATTATGCATTAAACAAAATTTGTTTTATTAATCAAATTTTTAAGTGTCATGACATGTTAAGTGCCATGACAAGTTAACAAATTATTATGAATTTTATTTGGTTTTATATGTAATAAAAGAAAAGAACAAGAAAATGAAAATGGGGGACAAGGGGACATGTAGGTATGGGCAAAAGTGAGAGAGAGAGAGAGGGGGGAAGCCATGGTCACACCCCACCATTTTGTTTGGCTTTCTCTTCTTCATCTTCTACATCTTCTTCAACTCCTCCACCTCCACTACCACCATGAAAACATCTCTAAACCACCTCAAAACTCATGTTAGCCTTCACAAATATTGTTCACAGCTTCACCCTAAGTAACATGTAGTGATCAAATTCTAGTTTTGAGAAACCTTGACCATCTTAGAATTTTCTTCAATTGCTCCATGAGGTAATAACTCCACCTTTAAATTAGTTTTAAAGTTTCCTAACTTCATATATTGATTTAAAGTTCAATAGTTTATGTTTAGTGAACTAAGGATTTTCTAGGATGATCATTTGTGGATAAAACTTGTAGTAGTGATTAGTAGAGAGTATAGGGAGTGTATACAAGACCATTAATGACAAGTTAGAGTGTTTTAGTGGAGAGATTCTCGGATTTGATGAATTTAGAATTTTCCGATATCGGTTTTGTAGAGATGTTGATGATCAATTAGAATCTGGTATTACTCAGGGACTCTGAAATTAAATAGCAGATATAGTGATATGTGCAGACACATAGGAAGCCACCTTAGAATCCCGAGCCCAATCCACCATACTGTGGCCGCAAATTAATTCCATATGACCGCAAATTGCGGGTGAAATTTTGAGTTAGGCTGTGGGGTTTGATCTGTAGCTCAATCACTAGATAACTAAGCCAAACCTATATGCTAAAAAGTTTAATTTCACCTTAAGAAAAATCTGGGGTCATTTTACTTGTTTTCTGTCAATGTTTTCCGACATTTAAAAACTTTGTTTTTGGATATTGTGTTTTGACTCGGTCGTTTGACGTTCGTACATCGACGTCGGGGGTTACTTATTGTTCTAACACGTGTTGACTATAGGTTCTAACCTATGTGTGCTTCGCTTGTCGTATCGGTTTTCGAATTTGATTTTGATGCGATACGATATGCTTTGACTTGTAGGTACAAGCGTGTGGACTTCTGGGACGACGAAAGAGGGCAAGGCATCAGTCGAAATCGGCTAAGGCGAGGCGAAACTAGGTGAGTATATGTATATCTACTGGGGAAGTCGAGTGGATGGCGTATAGAACCCCCGCAACCGTAGTACTATGTTACTAGATATATAGTTAGATATAGATATATTAGATATGTATATCTAGCCTACAGGGTTATTAGAATACTATATATGATAGTAGTAAACTTAGTAGAAAGATATACTCTAGTGTTTCTTAGAGTAAGAGCTATATCTACTTATGAAGTATATAAGTACATATATTTTGCAATATGATACGATAAGATGAGGATATGATCCGATTTTGATGATACTAGTCGATATGATTGGATATGATGCAGCGACGTGATATGCTATGATATATGATTACATAGGATGATATATGATGATATGAGATGTGATGATGGACGTGACTATAGATCCGTACTATTTGATTGATGATATCGTACAATAGATTATACCGTACTTGAGATGATGAGGATAGATCGTCGGCTTATATATATCGACTTGAAAAATATTGAATAAAATCCTTAAGTAGATATTACGATATATTTAGAGCCATACCTATTTTCAAAACTAATGAATCGCTACACACTTTCAAATGATAACTTCTAAGGACGCTACGACTTTTTAAATGGTATCTTTTTCAAAAACATCGTAACCCCTATTTATCTAAAAACAACAATTCGTGCTATTTTAAACTATAACTGTATGACTCCTACGTAGTAGCGTATTTTATACTATTCGTGTTACTATTTCTTATTTCTGCATATGCTCGCATTATTTTCGTTACGATATATATGCTACGCTTTATACCCTATCTGTGCGTGATTTCGTTTACTAGGACACAAGCACCATTACCGATGATGCACATATTGCACGTACACCTACTTGCCGGCCCACACACACATTGTCAATAATTGCCATGCCGCATACACATTAGAATTCGCTACATCACCGTATCACCTTATAACCTATTAGCATTTTAGTTACTGATTAGTACACATCACCCCATATTATTATTGATATTAGACTTTCTTTACCTTGCTACATGCCACGCTCTTATTGTTAGGAATATGTATGCCTTAGAGGCCATTTTTATATATTATAGTGGATGCTTGGACATATATATATAGGACTTTCTTGCTCGACATGGTAGTATGCTATCTGGTTGCTCTGTATCTTAAGATGTACACATGTTTTAGTTTACTGTCTCTTTGATACATGTTGATAAAGCCTTTAGGATGTTGGTTTTACTACCAGGACTATGATGCAGATCATACTAGTGGAGCTTGTGTAGTCCATAAGCACATCCTCTAACAGTTCCTAGTCGAGAGAGTATCGAGACAGGGCATCGATATTCCAGAGTAGACTAGTGTGTACGTTTCTTGACCCTGTATGGGGCGATGGTTGATCCCATAACAATTGGTGTTTGACATCAAAGATTGTACACAGGTGCTCATTAGAGAATAGGTACACCGAACAGGACTCGCCGAGAACTCCTAGATGGTACCATACCTATCGTCAGATAGCAGTTCTCTGGTGACACATGTACAGGTTAGTCTATAGACCCGAGATTGTCATAATGTCTTGTGTGGTTCCCACTGTGTTTTGATTTCCTCCATGGAGTCGTGCAAACAGGTGGATTTTGGGTACAGTCCCGAGTCACATGGAGGCAGTGAGCGATAGGAAGGGTTTCGTCTCTTCCGATATTGGGAGTTGATGTTGCTCTATGCTTGATTGGCTATAACAGCAAATTCCTGGCCAGGGCTAATGAGATTTACTAATAAGTGTTATCGGTGGTTTCTCGAAAGGTTATAGGCCACACATCGGCATGACTTATCAAGTTATTGGGGTCTGACGATTCCACCCTCCAGACTCGATATGCGACATATCAGACGAAGAGACCAGACTGTACGGTAAGTGTAACTTATAGGCTCTACGGAAGTTTGGACAAGTTTGCTTGTTGATCTTCTATTCGTTCAATACCTGGGTAGCCGTTACGTCCAGCTAGTACCGCTGACGGCTTGTGGGTATCTGATGTGATCATTACCTGCTGTTAGCGAATTGACGAGTCTTTAGAGTCCCACATAGAGGTTTCCAAGCTCAAGCGAAACGAATTATGGCACACATGGAGATATGTGCGGGAGCTTGATGAAATACGAGTATATGATATCCTATTCTAATCTAGTGATATTTGATATCAGCCGGGTTATATCACATGTGATATAACTGGATTATCGAATCAAGTGTTGATTCAATGATTTGATCTATATATGTGAATATATTTGATATTAGCCTGGTTATATATGATATAACCGGATTATTGAATCAAGTGTTGATTTAATAATTGGATATATATATATGGGGTGTGTGTGTGTATGATATGTGTTTGTGTATTAACTAATATTAAATATTAGCCGGTTATATGTGATATAACCGGATTATTGATAATTTAATAATTTTATATATATATGATATTAGCCGGTTATATATGATATAACCGGATTATTGAATCATGTATTGATTTAATAATTTGATATATATATATATATACACACACACATATATATACATGCATACATACATACACACACACATATATATATGAGAATAATGGAGGAAAGAGGCCATAGGAGGGAATTCCCTCCTATGGCGTCGAAAAAGTACCCCCTCCTTAATTTTTTTCGACGATCGGCACCCATCATCTTCATCGTCATTATCTAAGATGTGGGTACACCAAATTTCATGTGATTCTACAACTTTTTCACCGTTGATTTAGTGGGTTCAAAATTAACGGTTTACCGACAATAGAACTTTTTACATTGCTAAATCAACGGTGAAAAAGTTGTAGAATCACATGAAATTTGGTGTACCAACATCTTAGATGATGACGATGAAGATGGTGGGTGCCGATCGTCGAAAAAAACTAAGGAAGGGGTATTTTTTCGACGCCATAGGAGGGAATTCCCTCCTATGGCCTCTTTCCTCCATTATTCTATATATATATATATATATATTAACTAATATTAAGCTCACTTAAGATTTTCTTCTTTATATATATATATATATATATATATATATATATATATGTATATATGTATGTATGTATGTATATATATATATATATATGTATGTATGTATGTATGTATGTATGTGTGTATGTATGTGTGTGTGTGTGTGTGTGTATTTATATTGTATCATGTGTGATGATACAAGAAACTAAGATGTGTGAGAATCACATTGAGAAAGGATAATGATAAACATTTGTGAATTAAAAGAAATGAAGAATGAGTCATGGCTTGAGATGCTTTGAGAAGCCATGACTCATCTTCTATTCTTGGATTATTCATAGATATTTTTTGTTATTCTATTCGCATATGATCTTATCTCTTGAGCTCATGGTTCAAACACATCCAAGTTCATCTCATTCTTTATCTCCTCACTAGATTTTTCTAGGGTTGAGAAAAAGAAAAGAAAAGAAATAATTTTGTGAGCAAAATTCCTACTTCGTCAACCTACACTACTCTAGCCCATTAGTATAGATTGTTAACTTCATTAATACCTTGATTCGTGAAGTGTGAGCTTGAGTGAAAGTTGCCTCAAGATGGGTCATCTTCGACGACGAAGACTATAAGCAAGCTCGATCCATTCTTCAAGTGGAGTCAAAGAAGAGTTCTAGGGACAACTACTTGGAGTTTTAAAAGTGAAGGACTAGAATGCAAAGGTTGTAGACTCTCTTCACTTAGATTAGAACCTTGTTTGCTAACTATAAAACCCCAATTCTCTAGTTCGATTCTTGTTTAGTATACTTAGACCTCCAATTTTTTAAAATTGCATACTTGATGCTCATTGAAACATAGTAGAAGTGCTAAGACAGAATTTCATGGTATCAGAGCCAAACTAGAGACTTAGGCGAAGTCTAGACGACGTTAAAGTGTTCGATTGACGTTTTGAAAACTAGTTTTGGGTAGTTTCTGTCAATTTTTCCAAACGTTGAGATTTTTTATATTAAAAATGCTCAGAAAATTATGCAGGTAAAACTATGGAGGCACAAGAAAAACGAGGGTATAATTCCTCTAAGTGACCACGGAACCGCCCCTAAACCATATCTTGGCCGCGATTCCGCCGCCGACTTGAGGAATTAGAGCCTCTTTTTTCTTCTGCTGCTTCATGTTCACATTTTTGGTTTTCTGGATATTTTTAATAAGGCTCAAGTTGTTGAGTTCTCTATGAATTGTTGTTGTTTGAAATATCGATCTAAATGTTTAGCATCATCTATATTGCTTTAAATATATGATACAATTTTTGGAATCCACGTTGATTTGTTTTGTGAAAACTAATTAATGATTTATAAATCTCGCATTTTAGTCTCAAATGATGGATTACCATGGAATTTGGATTTGGATTGAAACTCCGTCATAATCTCGTTTCGTATCGTATGCGAATATTCGCCGGGAGACACTAGTAGACAGCCACGCCCTATTTCCCAGACCAAGTGACTATAGGAGAACCTCATGGCCAAAAGTATCAACTCGGGTGCTCGCAGCCACGGTGTTCCGCCTAAATTCACTTCGTTGACAGCCACGGGGGTGCGGCTATCTTCTCCGACGAATATTCGATCTTTTAATCGAGAATCTTGTTGAATTACCCGACTTAATTTTTGAAAAGTGTTTTCAATTCGAGACTTAAATGCAAGGTTTATAGGGTTAGGCATGAAATTCGGAATATGTGATAATCCGGGTTTATGATGTCAAAAAATGATGTGGATTCTAATTATTGTAGTTTTCATTTCTTTTCTACGACCGTAAGTGTAATATATGGCAGTATCCCCGATCTCGGTGCTATACGACAATGACATTAGGGATACTCATATTTACTTACGTTGACGACATGTGATGTTATTGTGTTGCTATCGATATATTATATTGGATCGTCGTGACTGAATAGCCGAGGGTTTTATGTGAGATGAGAGTTTTTCAATTTTCATTCATGCAAATAATTGTATGTAATATTTTTTTATTGGGACACTTTCGGGTTGAGGTTGTTGTCTCCATTCGATGTATATTATTTACTTTTCCGCATTAGGATAGACCCTGTTAGGAATATGTATTCCCTAGAGGCCATTATTGTATATTATAGTGGATGCTTGGACATATATATAGAGGAATTTCTTACTCGACATGATAGTATGCTATCTGGTTACTCTTTATCTTAACATGTACATTTGTTTTAGTTTACTATCTCATAAATACATATTAATAAAGCTGTTAGGATGTTGGCTTGATTACCAGGACTATGATGCAGATCATACTAGTCTGGCTTATGTAGTCCGCAAGCACATCCTTTAACAGTTGCTAGTCGAGAGAGTATCGAAACCGGGCATCGATATTCCAGAGTAGACTAGTGCGTACGTTTCTTGACCCTGTATGGGGCAATGGTTGATCCCATAACCATTGGTGTTTGAATTCAAAGATTGTACACGGGTGCTCATTACAGCTCTCTCTTCTTTGTATTTATTTTTCTTCTTTATATAAAATTTAAGTAGGGTCCTTCACCCTACTTTTATCGTCAAAAAAAAACTTACATGGTAAGAGCGGTTAATTTTTTTTCCAAATAATTCATAATAATTACTATAGTTTTTTAAGATCAATAGAGATGATTGTTCAGTCGAAAATATCGCACTTTTGATATGACATTTTCCTTACTTTTCTTAAATATCTAAAGGTGTTTATTATAAATATGACAATATGAGGGTTTATCTATAAAAATACTATTTTCATATATTTATATATTATAATTAACATTATGAAGGAAAATATATGCATATAATATTTTGATAATTTAAATATATATATCATATCAAATATCCTTAATCAATATTCTTAAAATATAATATCATATCAACTTGGTTAAGATAAAACCTCAAAAATACCAAATATTACTAACATTATTCTTTGAGATATGGTGCAAGCTTTGGATCAGGTAAGGAGATCAAGATGTTGAGATGTCGAAAATCAAAAATCTGCCGATATATTAAAGAAAATCGAAGAATCAATACTGGGAGAGACTCAGGAAATATTTTCAAACTCCAGACATCAACTAAATCTCTCTGTGTCACAAGAATAAAGCCCCAGAAATTTGCACCCAAGATCTCACCAACAAACCGCGGATCCGCGACCAAACCATGCAATATGCGGCGGATCCACGGTCGATTCACCGAATCAGGAGTTAGGATTTTCAGGTTGGATTTGCTACAACTAACCCTAATTCTGGGGATCTTTGGTTTCTGGTTTTGGGGCTATATAAAAGACCGAGGGCTGAACTTATAAATCATCAATCATTTACACAAGCTAATCCTCGTCAAAGAACAAGTGATCCAAGATAGGTCAAAGATTCGGCGTGATAAAGCGACGTGAGATTCGATGGAACATCTACATCCAACAAGACAGAGATTGAGAGCAATTTCTTCTTCCTCTTGTAATCTAAACTTGAAGTTTATACTTGTGAACTTGATTAATAAAGGTAGATATTTAGTTTAATTAGTTTAATTATTTAGTTAAATTATGAATTTCATCTCTATCCGTTCTTTTATCTCCATCATGCACGAGTAATTCTCCGCTTGATAGGGTTCGTAGGATTAGGATAGATCAATGGATGAGAAAATATTTTAACTTCTTTTACGTCTTATGAAGTTTATAAACTTTAGCAAAAGAATCGTTAACATCCTTATCGGGCGCGCTACCAATTTATTCCTAGTCTCGACCGCGATTTGAGATCAGATTAACAATTGTTTTGTTAAGGGCTAGACATGAATAGAGATCAATGAAAGGACAAGGGTCAATAGTGTGGAAACCCTAGTTTCTTCCAAGAACCCTAATTCTCATTCATTACTATCAATCAAGTTTTAAATCTATCAAAAGATAAAAGGAGTCGTCTTTATTAGTCATCCAGGATTACTAAATCCTAACGAACCCTACAGGCTCTCTTCTGATATAAAATCTACATCCGTCAATAAACTAGATCTATATTCTACATCTGTATTTAACGTAGATCTAGATTCTATAACTATTCATCACTATTATCTATTCTTCTTCCTCTTCATAATCAACACGTCTAAAGAAAGATTAAAAGATTCCACATATCCCTGAGGACGACCCGTACTCATCTCGGTCTAACTGCACGCGACACCGTTATTGATTGCGGTTACTACACACACTTCTTTAAATACAGATCAATCAAATGGTGTCGTTGCTGGGGATACATGCATAAATTTTTATTCTTACTATTCGTGTTGAATTCTTATTCGATCTATATCATAATACAAAACAAACCGCATCTTGCATATTTAACGATTAGTGTGCGATTTTTGCAAGGAAATCTGGAGTCACTATAGCGAGGAGATAAGGATTCAGAGACATTCATCAAGACCCAGAGAAGCAGGGGAGGCCACCGTAGCAAAAAGTTTTCAAAGAACTCTCAACTCCGCGGCGGAACCGCGGCAAGAAGTGCGTTTTGGCGGCGGAACCGCGGCGGTGTTGGTGAGTTAGGGCTTCAATTTTCTCTGGTATCTTTTCTATCTCTTTCTCTCTCCTCTGAAAAATCCAATATATTTTCTGCAGGATTCTTTGAAAAATATCGCCGCTCAAAAATCTTTTTGCGGGTTTTGTTTTGCGGTTTGTTTTTGCATATTTTAATACGGACATTAAGGGGCAAAGACCAAATTCAGATTAGGTGGGGATTTTATCACCCTTCTTAAGCCCCACAAATCACAAAATAAGCATCCGCATCACTCTACATTAATTAAAAAATATCTAGATGAAGACTTTAAGGACCGTCGCGCTCAATAAAGACAGAGGACGGTCGTGGATAATCTATCGCTTATCCGCATTACTTTTGTGGTGTCTAGGCAAGTGTGTCTAAGCCAAGTGGTTACTTAATTAGGCCCGCTATTCTTGGTAATTCGTATAGCGGATATCTCCCACTTACCTGGCCACAAGAGTGATAAAGAGGAGGTAGAGGATTGATCCTACGGCTTGTCCTTTGGAAGTCTAGGAGCGGTCTATAGGCTTGACCTACGTAACCTTAGTTCTAGGCTTGTGTGTGCATTTTTTTTTGTAGTTTGTCTCACGTCCGACAATTTTCAAAACAAACCAATTTTTAAGTTCTCACACGCTGCCACGTGCGCTAAACCTGCTTAATGCATGCTCGGCTGGTCACGGGATTCTAATGCCAGTCTTGTCCGCGTTTCTGCTATCGACTCCGAAGTCGGTACTTCATCATCTCCTTTTTCCCCTCCACCCACCACGTCGACCGAGATGGACGGTTCTCCATCAGATTTTACCACCACCATCCTGCCGCCACCCTTCGGTACGCAGAATCCACCGCGCATCTCTCTCCAAGAAAGATGTTACCCCATGCGCGGACCCCTTCCTACCTGTCTATCTATTCTACTAGCCAATGGGTATAATTTTGAAATTAAACCCCACTTCATCAAACTGTTGCCCAAATTTCACGGGCTTGAATCCGAAGACGCATACGTTTTTATAAACAAATTTGAAAACGTATGTGCAATGATGGGTACGTCACAACTGTCTGTGGATGCTATGCGCTTACGTGTTCTCCCTTTTACTTTGTGCGATCTAGCAGAAAAATGGCTTTATAACACTGCCTCACATTCTATTGCCAAATGGGATGAATTCGTTGTAGCATTCCTTAAGAAATTTTATCCCAATCATAAGACCGCCCGCGTTCGAAGAGAGATTAACCAGTTTAGCCAACTTCCCAATGAACCATTTTGGAAATGCTTTGAACGGTATAAGGATCTTCTTTTACAATGCCCTCATCACGGAATCAATAGATGGGACCTTTGTCGCATTATATATGAGGGTGTTGATCTAACAACAAAACAGATGCTTGAAACCATGTGTCAATATCATTTCCTGTCTAAAGATGATGGTGAAGTTTGGCAATTTCTGGAAAATCTCGCTAAACAAACCCTACAGTGAGAAAGCGTTAGACCTGCATCGTCTAGGGAAGGTATCCATCAGCTCGATATTCCCATCGTAGTGAAAGCCGAAATGGCCGCGATACAAAAGAAACTCGATGCTATAGAAAACAAAGTCTCTTCAGCCCCCCTAAACCAATTTACGCTCCCCAAAACCGTGTGTGGTTGCTGTTCCAACCCATCACATCTAACGGAAGAATGTCCTCTGAATCCACCGTTTCAAGGTCAAGAACAAATTAAAGCTACTTTTCAACAACGACCTCGAAACGATCCTTATTCTTCCACATATAATCAGGGATGTAGGAATCATCCTAATTTTGCTTGGAACCAAAACCAAAATCAAAACCAGTTCCAAAGCAATTATCAAAGACCTCTTCCACAGCAACAGCAACCACACCCACAGAGTCAGCACCCCTTTCATTCGCAACCTTTTCAAAATCCGGCCAACAATTCTACACCTTATAATAATTCTTTCCAAACGGCCGACAATGAAAACTCATCTGCACTCGAACGAAGCGTGGATATGTTTATTAAACATTCCATGCAATCGATGGATGAAATAAAGTCTTCTACCCAATCATTAACACAGACCACCACCTCCCATGGTGAAAGTATAAAATCGATAGAGGCACAACTTGCACAAATAAATGCTGCGATGAGTGCGAGAGAAAAAGTGAAACTTCCATCTCAACCTATCCCTAATCCTGGCCACTCACAAAATTATAATGTGAGTGCTGTTACCACGTTGAGATCAGGAAGAGTGCAGTATAACCAAGTGGGTGAACACGTTGATGACGTTGATGATATTAATGATACCCCGGCTTCTACTTCTTCTCCTATTTCTTCTAGTCCACCACCTTCTTTCGAGCCTATTCTCCGTATTCCCCAAGGCTCGAACACTCAGCCCACTTCCTCAAGTCAACCTAAAACAATCCCAACTCCAATTCTGGGATCCATTCCATCCCCACAATCCTCTCCAATGTTGGACCCAACTCTTATTGATAAAGCACCTTATCCAAACAGGTTAAGGGGCAACAGACCAAGTCCATAAATGGAGAAGATTGTGGATTTTAAGTATGTTAACATAAACATTCCTCTCCTAGATGTTATTCAATAAGTTCCGTCTTATGCAAAAATTCTAAAGGACTTGTGCACCAGGAAGAGAAAAACTCAAGTGCCTAAAAAAAATTTCTTAGCGAGTAATGTAAGCACTGCTTTTACCTAACAACTACCCAAGAAACGAAAGGACCCCGGAAGTCCTACCATATCTATTTCTATTGGGGGTAAAGATATCAATCATGCTCTACTCGATTTAGGCGCTAGTGTTAACTTGCTTCCGTATTCTGTGTATAAGCAATTAGAGATCGGAGAGTTAAAACCGGCGCACTGCACTCTTAAGATAGCCGATCAATCTATCACCCAATCTAGGGGTGAGCTAGAGGATGTGTTAATCAAAGTTGGGGAATTTATATTCCCTGTGGACTTTATCATTATAGATACACAGCCTGTAGCGAACCTACGAAACCAAATTCTGGTGATTTTAGGTCGACCTTTTCTTGCGACTTCCAACGCAATAATCAATTGTCAAAATGGCTTTATGACCTTATCCTTCGGGAAGATGTCAATCGAGCTTAGCATTTACTAGTTGGGAAGTGAACCCTCCGAACCCTATGCTCAAGTATTATCTGTCGAAGCGATAAATTTCGACAGCAGCGGATTTGAACAGCTTCACGATGTTGATCTTGACTCTGTAGGGTATTTTTTCGTCACCCCATTGAGATGGGAATACGCGCGCGCTTGTCAGGCGCATTACAGATTCCCCCTACCTAAGGTAGGCTGGGGTTTATTGATTGTGGGGATCCGAATCTCCGGCAACCGCGGACTAAGCTGTCGTTAATTACCCCTCGTCTTTGGAGCGAGAGAACCTCCGATTGACGGGTCAAACAGATCATGCGAACTCAATGTGCAGTGTTGTATTTTGAAGGGGTTTTGGATATATCGGGATGCCCCACAGAGTTTTACAGGGGTCCCACTACCCGGATAGCGGACTGGGGGTCAAAGGGGCTAGCAACCCCCTTGCAAAGTGTGGGGCAGCGCCCCGTTAGAAAAATTTCCTAACGGGGAAGGTATTTTTAGTGTGGAGTGTGTGTAAAATGAAGGGGAAATGGCGTCCAAAGGACGCGTGGGTGCCAGCGCCTCACGTGCCTAGCACGCAGGCGGTGGGCGCCGGGCGCTGAGCGCAAGCGCTGGGCGGTGGGCGCCGGGCGCTATGCGCTGAGCGCCAGCGCCACGTGCTTGGACATGGGCGTTGTGCGCCAGAGCGCCCGCGCCCCACGTGCTTGGCACGCGGGCGCTAGGCGTCAGCAGCAAAAGGGACTTGGTCCCTGCACTGGGAGCTGTGCTCCTGAAAGGAAATATTTATTATTTTGTATACATATATATATATATATATATATATATATATATTGAGGAGTTGAACTCCTAAGATATTTTGGAGCTGATGAAAGGGGCTTCTCCCTTGAGTCCTGGATCATCCCTAAAGTGGGGTTCTTGGAAGTGGGATTCTTTCTTCCTCCTCTGTTGGCCGGATCTTAAAGAACAAGAAGTATGAGATTTTAAAGATCTCTTCTTTTTGAAATCTGATGGGAGATCTGAGTTCCCCTTTATGGGTTTTGTGGTGAAAAACTATTTATTTTTTAGAAAGGAAGAGTTAAACTCTTGATTTAATTCAAAAAAGTAGAAGGTTTAGAACCTGGAGGAAGGAGAAGGAGGCATAAAAACCCTAACCTTTTTTAGAGGATTGAAAAGTGTATGCTTTATTCATCATCATGTTGCCTTATATAGGCTTACACAGTTACATATAGCCCCTTGGGCTTTACAAAATGGCATTTTGCCCATCTCATGCCTCATGTGCTCTTTCTTTTTGCACAAAAGCCATGGGCTTTACAGAAATTTGGCTTTATGCCCATTTTTCTTACATTCATACACAAAAAAAAATTACATCAAAATTATTTGTTACATGATTTTTATGTTGGCATGGGGAGGCCGGCCATGGAGCTCGACTTAGGCATGAGCCCACTTGATCTGGCTTGGGCCCACCTGGCTTAGGGTTGACCTTGACTTTGACCTGGTCAACCAGGGTGCAATTTTCGACCCCAACAAAGTGCCCCCCATCAATAAATGCATACTACATATGTGGGTCATGTGCATGAAATTGATAGATCTTCCTTCGCGTGGAGGCGGCTTGCTTTGGTTCCCACTTTTTGGGATGCACTGCCCTTTTTACGACATGGACGGTCGACACTTGACGTGTCTCCGAGACGGAGTGTCCATAGTAGAAGTTTCCCCGGCACGGAGTGATTTGGTTTCCACTTTATAGGAAGCCTGCACTGCCCTTTTTACGACATGGACGGTCGATGCTTGACGCGTCTCCGAGACGGAGTGTCCATGGTAGACGTTTCCCTGGCCCGGAGTGATCTGGTTCCCGCTTTGTAGGAATCCTGCATTGATCTTTTTACAACATGGACGGTCGACGCTTGACGCGTCTCCGAGACGGAGTGTCCGTGGTAGATGTTTCCCTGGCCCGGAGTGATCTGGTTCCCTCTTTGTAGGAAGCATGCACTGCCCTTTTTACGACATGGACGGTCGACGCTTGACGCGTCTCCGAGACGGAGTGTGCATGGTAGACGTTTTCCTGGCCCGGAGTGATCTGGTTCCCGCTTTGTAAGAAGCATGCACTGCCCTTTTAACGACATGGACGGTCGACACTTGACGCGTCTCCAAGACGGGGTGCCCATGTTCGACTTTTTCCAGGCACGGAGTGTCGCTGATCGACTTGTCCTCGGCACGGAGTGTCGGTGGCTATTCGACTTGTCCCCGGCACGGAGGGTCGCTGTTCGACTTGTCCCCGGTACGGAGTGTTGCTGATCGATTTGTCCCCTGCATGGAGTGTCACTGGCTGTTCGACTTGTACCCGGCACGGAGTGTCGCTGATCAACTTGTCCCCGGCACGGAGTGTCGCTGGCTGTTCGAATTATCCCCGGCACGGAGTGTCGCTGATCGACTTGTCCCCGGCATGGAGTGTCGCTGGTTGACCTGATTCCGAGGCGGAGCATGATTCCGACAGGGAGTTCGCTGGTCGACTTGTCCCTGGCGCGGAGTGTCGCTGGCTGTTCGACTTATCCCCGGCACGGAGTGTCGCTGTTCGACTTGTCCCCGGCAAGGGGTGTCGCTGGCTGTTCGACTTGTCCCCGGCACGGAGTGTCGATGTTCGACTTGTCTCCGACACGGAGTGTCGTTGATCGACTTGTCCCCGGCACGGAGTGTCGTTGTTCGACTTTTCCCCGGCACGGAGTGTCGCTGATCGACTTGTCCCCGACACGGAGTGTCGCTGTTCGACTTGTCCCCGGCACGGAGTGTCGCTGTTCGACTTGTCCCCGGAATGGAGTTTCGCTGATCGACTTGTCCCGAGCACGGAGTGGCGCTGTTCGACTTGTCCCCGGCACAGAGTGTCGCTGGTTGACTTGATCCCGAGGCAGAGCATAATTCCGGCAGGGATGGTAGATATCCCGAGGCGAAGCATGATTTCGACACGGGGTAAATTCTATGACGAAGCATGATTCTGCCGCAGAGGTTGTTGGTTTGATTTGATTTGGGTTGACATCAGCATCGCTACACTGGAATATGGTACCAGGAGCGAATCATCATCTGTCATGTGAGGATTTGGGGATTTGGTTTTGGTTTGGCATCTGCATTGCTGCACTGGAATAATGCCAGGATTAACTCATCAATTGCCCCGGGAGGATTTGGGAATTAGTTTTTGTTTGGCATTTGCATTGCTGCACTGGAATAATGCCAGGAGCAACTCATCATTTGCCCCGGGAGGATTTGGGAATTGGTTTTTGTTTGGCATCAGTACCGCTTACACTGGAATATGGTACCAGGAGCAAATCATCATTTGCCATTGCCCGTTGGGGAGCGATGGCTTAGGAGACGGGTTTAGGTCCCTATCACCTAAGACTTTTCAATTTTATGAGCCGTAAGGGTCCCATAAACACATTTTCCCTACGAGTCGAAAGGATCTCATAGGTGTAATTTCTCCTTAGGAGTCATGGGGGCTCCTAAGTGTGTTTTTCCTTTGTGAGTTGTAAGGATCTCACGCGGGAATTTTCTCCTCACAAAGTCGAGAGGACTTTGCGAGTGCATTTCATATCTTTTTCATGAGTTTGCGCCCTTTCGAGTTTTCACAAACTCACGGGCAGTCCTGCTGTTTTTACCCACAAAGACCTTTCGGGTTTTCATTCGTGCCCATTTTGCTTGTGGACATACCTTTTTTTCATCGCTAGTGGGACTTTGAATGTGGTCTCGCCGGTAGGACTTGGAAGAGATAGGGGTCGTTTATGCCTGTGGATCGTATACGGTTTTGCAGGATGTACAATCCAGACCGTAGGCCCGGATGAATTTCGGGACTTTGTTGGCGTCTGCATCGCTGCACTGGAATATGGTACCAGGAGCAACTCATCATTCGCCGTGAGGGGATCTCCCTCGTTTCCAGTTTAACGACTTAGGGGTCATCTGTTCCCAGTTTAAAGACTCAGGGGTCTATTGTGCCCAGTTTAACGACTTAGAGGTCATCTGTTCCCAGTTTAACGACTTACAGGTCATCTGTTCTCAGTTTAAAGACTTAGGGGTCTATTGGATTGGAGTTTGGAATTTTGGGGTTAGGGTAGGAATCAGCGTTGCTAACACTGAAGCACATGTGCCAGGAGCAATTCATCATTTGCCTTTTCCTGTTGGGGAGCGATGGCTTAGGAGACAGGGGGATCCCCATCACCTAAAGCTTTTCAATTTTATGAGCCGTAAGGGTCCCATAAAAGTATTCTCCCTACGAGTCGAAAGGATCTCGTAGGTGTACTTTCTCCTTAGGAGTCGTGGAGACTCCCAAGTGTGTTTTTCTTTTATGAGTCGTAAGGATCCCACGAAAGTGTTTTCTTACGAGTCGAGAGGATCTCGTAAGTTTGTTCTCCTCATGTATCGTAAGGACACATGAGTAGGTCTTCCTAAATGGAGCATAATTCCAAGGGCGGAGACCAGCCGCTGGACTGGTGACTGCGGTAGGGCATGGGTGTGAGGAGAATTATTTGAGCCCGTGGATTGTATACTGTGGTCAATTTGGGGACCACCCGTAGGGCTGGGAGAATTTTTGGAAATTGGATTTTGGTTGACGTCTGCATCGCTGCACTGGAATATGGTACCAGGAGCAACTCATCATTCGCCGTTGGGACATCCAGGGATTTGAAAATTTGAACTTGGTTGGCATCTACATCACTGCACTGGAATATGGTGCTAGGAGCGACTCATCATTCGTTATTGGGAAGTTAGGGATTTGGGATTTGGTTGGCATCTGCATCGCTGCACTGGAATATGGTACCAGGAGCGACTCATCATTCGCCGTTGGGAATTTGGAATTTAGAATGTTGGACGGCGTCTGCATCGCTACACTGGAATATGATACCAGGAGCGACTCATCATTCGCCGTTGGGAATTTGGAATTTAGAATGTTGGACGGCGTCTGCATCGCTACACTGGAATATGGTACCAGGAGCGACTCATCATTCGCCATTGGGAATTTGAGTTTTGAATGGCATCTGCATCGCTGCACTGGAATATGGTACCAGGAGCGACTCATCATTCGCCATTTGGAGGAGTTTTTTTTATTATTTTTTTTACCGCGATTGCTTTATCATTTCAGCTTTTCTTATCGCGAAGGTCGTGATTGCTCTATCATTTCGTCTATTTATCCGCGGTTGCCCCATCATTTCAGCTGTTTATTTTCATTTTTATTTTACTCGCTGATTTTTTTAGCTTTTATATATATATATATATATATATATATATATATATATATATATATATATACCTTTTTCACACCTTTTTTTTACATTCCCAGTTTAACGACTTAGGGGTCGTTTATTCCCAGTTTAATGACATGGTGGCCAGTAGTTCCCAGTTTAAAGACTTAGAGGTCTACTGTTTCCAGTTTAACGACTTAGAGGTCATCTGTTTCCAGTTTAACGACTTAGAGGTCATCTGTTTCCAGTTTAACGATGTGGTGGTCACCTACTTCCAGTTTAATGACTTAGAGGTTATCTGTTTCCCGTTTAACGACTTGGTGGTCATCTTTTTCCAGTTTAACGACTTAGAGGTCATCTGTTTCCAGGTTAACGACTCGGTGGTCATCTGTTTCCAGTTTAACGACTTAGAGGTCATCTGTTTCCAATTTAACGACCTGGTGGTCATCTGTTTCCAGTTTAACGACTTATAGGTCATCTATTTCCAATATAACAACGTGGTAGTCATTTGTTTCCAGTTTAACGACTTAGAGGTCATCTGACGGGGAGCTTAGAGAAGATACCCGATTGAGCAGTTGTCAGGGGCATCGATGGAGCTTGCCCGATATGCCTTATTACTTTGTTGGTGTTGATAGCCTTGCCCCCAGCTGGAGCCAAGAAAAGTCGTTCAAATACCGACTTGCGTTCGAAGATGGCAATTGGAGATTGTTAACCCTGCAAATAGAAACATGATTTCAGTATAGGCAATCGATATGTATATTGATTGAGTTCGCATGAACGTTTAACCCGAAATATGGGAGGAAAGATCGGTCCCACCGGACGTGCCAGAATCTGTAGGGTGTTTTTCGTCACCCCATTGAGATGGGAATACGCGCGCGTTTGTCAGACGCATTACAGATTCCCCCTGCCTAGGGTAGGCTCGGGTTTATTGATTGTGGGGATCCAAATCTCCGGCAGCCGCGAACTAAGCTGCCATTAATTACTCCTCGCCTTTGGAGCGAGAGAACCTCCGATTGATGGGTCAAACAGGTCATGCGAACTCAATGTTCAGTGTTGTGTTTTGAAGGGGTTTTGGATATATCGGTGGCCCCACAGAGTTTTTACGGGGGTCCCGCTATCCGGATAGCAGGCTGGGGGTCAAAGGGGCTAGCAGCCCCCTTACGGGGTGCGGGGCAGCGCCCCGTTAGAAAAAATTTCTAACGATGGAGGTATTTTTAGTGTGGAGTGTGTGTAAAATGAGGGGGAAATGGCGTCCAAAAGACGCGTGGGTGCCAGCGCCTCGCGTGCCTAGCACGCAGTCACTGGGCGCTGGCGCATCACGTGCTTCGTACGTAGGCGCCGGGCGCTGTGCGCTGAGCGACAGCGCCCCACTTGCTCGGCATGCGGGCGCTGTGCGCCGGAGCGCCAGCACCCCACGTGCTTGGCACGCGGGCGCTAGGCATCAGCAGTAAAAGGGACTTGGTCCCTGCACTGGGAGCTGTGCTCTTGAAAGGAAATATTTATTATTTTGTGTGTGTGTGTGTGTGTGTGTGTGTGTGTTTGAGGAGTTGAACTCCTAAGATATTTTGGAGCTGATGAAAGGGGCTTCTCCCTTAAGCCCTGAATCTTCTCCAAAGTGGGGTTCTTGGAAGTGGGTCTCATTCTTCCTCCTCTGTTGGCCGGATCTTGAAGAACAAGAAGTATGAGATTTTAAAAATCTCTCCTTTTTGAGATCTGATGGGATATCTGAGTTCCCCTTTATGGGTTTTGTGGTGAAAAACTATTTATTTTTTAGAAATGAAAAGTTAAACTCTTTATTTAATTCAAAAAAGAAGAAGGTTTAGAACCTTGAGGAAGTAAAAGGGGGCACAAAAACCCTAACCTTTTTTAGAGGAATGAAAAGTATATGCTTTATTTATCATCATGTTGCCTTATATAGGCTTACACATTTACATATAGCCGCTTGGGCTTTACAAAATGGCATTTTGCACATCCCATGCCTCATGTGCTCTTTCTTTTTGCACAAAAGCCATGGGCTTTACAGAAATTTGGCTTTATGCCCATTTAGCTTATATTCATGAACAAAAAAAATTACATCAAAATTATTTGTTACATGATTTTTATTTTGGCATGGTGAGGCCGGCCATGGGGCTCGACTCGAGCATGAGCCCACTTGATCTGGGCTTGGGCCCACCTGGTTTAGGGTTGACCTTGACTTTGACTTGGTCAACCGGGGTGCAATTTTCGACCCCAACAGACTCCGCTAGTACGTTGTTGTTTGACCCTGCTATTTGTTATACACATACGGACACTTCTATCGAGCTGTCCGGGTCAACATCTAATGCTGAATATGAACCTTTTATGCAGTCCGAGTATCATCCCGTTATTTCCGATGAGTTTATTATTCAGGATATCGATGAAAGCTTTGAAGAAATTTTCGCTGAAGAACTTGCATTCTTAAAAAACATGGGTGTTGTGATGAATCAACCTCAACACAAAGAAGTTGAACCACCATCCCTTCTTCTTATCAATAACAAGAATGCGGGTAATCCACCATCATTGTTTCGTCTCTATAAACCGAGACGTAAACACGTTCTATTCCACCACTTATCCCCATCCCATTTCTTCACGTCGATAGGTGACATGTTATTCTACCAACCAGTGCGTTACATCGATAAAATATTTGAATGGTTGGTGTTGACTTTTGGTCTTTGTAAAACTTTGCATAAACCAATAATTTTAACCCCCTTCATAATTTTAAATGCTTAATACGATTTTACTCAAGTTTGGGGGGGATATATTTTGGCTCTTGAAAGAAAAAATTTACAAAATTGTGAGCCAAAAATAAGTTTGGGAGAGGATTTCACTTTCATTATTTCTTGTCCCCGTTACTTTTCCAACCAAGTCTACAGTTTTTTTTAAGCTTGACAGATAATATCAGTGAGGACACTGCTGCAAACAGGTTTGGGGGAGGTTTGTGCTTATTCACGCATTATTTTGCACCATACTATATATAAGAAAAAAAAATTGATAATGAAAGTTTGAAAGTGAAATTTTACATATGAAAGATAGGAATACTTTGAGAAAAGTAAGAAAGTTAGATATTTTCTTAAACGAAACTAGTAATAAGTAGTTATGAGCCGTTGTCCTAAGTATTAGTAAGATGAAGGAAATTACTAATCTGAGGATGAAAATATATCTGAAAAATAGTCCATATTATTAAGTCCAAACATTTGAACGTTGATATCCTATTATACGCACTTACACACATCTTGAAATTTAGGATAGTAGAGAATACCTTGAAATGCTCTTGTCTAAAAGCCTTAGTATGAAGGAAAATAAAATAAAATATAAGTGGTGAAGAAAAAAATGAACACTGGTTTTGTAATTGTTTAAGGCAGCATAAAAAAATATAGCGATGGTGCTTTATCACCTAGTGCCTTAGACCAACTGGTTTGGGAGCCACTGCTAAGCCTTAGGTGTTACAAGACGAGCAATTACACCTTAATACGTGAGCACATTTTGTAATCGGTTGTTTAGTACCTCAAGAAGTATTAACGGTCGCATGAAGAATGTGTGAGCAATTCCATCTAAAATATTCACCAACTAAAAAGTACTAAGGAAGATGGACAAGAGTATGATAGCTTGAATTGAATTCTCTAAGTGTAGGGATATCTTTTACACACACGTAGGGGTATATGATCAATGTTTGGAGGAAAGATAGGGAGAAAAACTAAAGACGATGTTTTATTGAAGGATGATGTGATTTCTAACATCTTTTCACGACCATTAAGATAAGGCTCATGACAACCGAAAAACTGGTGTAGTTGGAAACTCTTATTTTCAAGTTCTTTCTTTTATAGTTCTTATCTTTATATTTCATTTTCATTATCTTTCTTTTATTATAGGATTTTGTGGGTGTAATCCGCTGAAAACCATCACGAGACAACACTCCTCCTACTTGGGACACCTAGAGGTTTAACGGCTTGTTGCACGTGCTCAGTGCAATCGTGTTGCCTACGAAAGTGTGCAACTTAAGTTTTATTTTTCTTTCTCCCTCTCTTGAATAAATAAGTTTGCTCGGGACGATCAAAGTTAAGTTGAGGGTATTTGTTCAGTCGAAAATATCGCACTTTTGATATGACATTTTCCTTACTTTTCTTAAATGTCTAAAGGTGTTTATTATAAATATGACACACATGAGGGTTTATCTATAAAAATATTATTTTCATATGTTTATATATTATAATTAAGATTATGAAGGAAAAATATATGCATATAATATTTTGATAATTTAAATATGCATATCATATCAAATATCCTAAATCAATATTCTTAAAATATAATATAATATCAAATTAGTCAGGATAATATCTTAAAATTACCAAATATTACTAACATTATTCTTTGAGATATGGTGCAAGTTTTGGCTCAGGTCATGAGATCGAGATGTTGAGATGTCGGAAATCAAAAATCTGCCGAAATATTAAAGAAAATCGAAGAATCAATACTGGCAGATAGTCAGGAAATATTTTCAAGCTCCAGACATCAACTAAATCTCCATGTGTCATAAGAATAAAGCCCCAGAAATTTTCACCCAAGATCTCACCAACAATTCGTGGATCCGTGGCTAAACCATGCAATATGCGGCGGATCCGCGGCCGATTCACCGAATCAGGAGTTAGGATTTTCAGGTTGGATTTACTACAACTAACCCTAATTCTAGGGATCTTTGGTTTCTGGTTTTGAAGTTATATAAATGCCCGAGGGCTAAATTTAGAAATCATCAATCTTTTACACAAGCTAATCACCGTCAAAGAACAAGTGGTCCAAGACAGGTCCAAGATTCGACGTGATAAAACGACGTGAGATTCGACGGAACATCTACATCCAACAAGGCAGAGATCGAGAGTAACTTCTTCTTCCTCTTGTAATCTAAACTTGAAGTTTGTACTTGTGAAGTTGGTTAATAAAGGTAGATCTTTAGTTTAATTAGTTTAATTATTTAGTTACAATATGAATTTCATCTCTATCCGTTCTTCTATCTCCATCATGCGCGAGTAATTCTCTGCTTGATAGGGTTCGTAGGATTAGGATAGATCAATAGATGAGAAAATATTTTAACTTCTTTTACGTCTTATGAAGTTTATAAATTTTAGCAAAAAAATCGTTAACATCCTTATCGGGCGCGCTACCAATTTATTGCTGGTCTCGACCGCGATTTGAGATCAGATTAATAATTGTTTTGTTAAGAGTTAGACATGAATAGAGATCAATGAAAAGACAAGGGTCAATAGTGTGAAAACCCTAGTTTCTTCCAAGAACCCTAATTCTCATTCATCACTATCAATCTAGTTTTAAATCTATCAAAATATAAAAGGAGTCATCTTTATTAGTCATCCAGAATTACTAAATCCTAACGAACCCTACAAGCCCTCTTCTGATATAAAATCTACATCCGTTTTTAAAGTAGATCTATATTCTATATACGTGTTTAATATAGATCTAGATTCTATAACTATTCATCACTATTATATATTCTCCTTCATCTTCCTAATCAACACGTCTAAAGAAAAATTAAAAGATTCCACATATCCCTGAATACGACCCGTACCCATCTCGATCTAGCTACACGCGACACCGTTATTGATTGTGGTTACTACACACATTTCTTTAAATACAGATCAATCAATGATTGTATAGTTATAACTGATTTAGTTGATGATTATATTTATTTTTTAAATTTATATTTTTTTAGTGCTGATGTGACGCTATTTAAGGCTACATTAGACCATCAAATTGAATCAATTTGGAGACCCTATTTAAGCCTATGTTGGATCATCAAATTGAATCAATTTAGGGACCCTCAAGTTTTGTGGTTACAATAGTGGAGACAGAGATTATTTATTTTTTTAAGTAAATGATTTTTTTGTTAGTAAATGTTGTAGATTTGTTGGATAATATGGATAGCATTTTTAGAAGGGTGCGCTTGGTAGGAGATAATTTAGATGGTAATTCTAGATTAGCATGAAATATTGCAACGATTGTTTAGGTGTAAAAGATATTTCCGGGAATATAGGATTACCATGTTAATCAAATAACTCATTTCAAGGTAATCTTATTCCTCCCAAAACATATGTCTATCCTAAATTACCACGCAACGTTCTCATCTAATATGAAATGAGCCATGACCATCTGCCACCAGCCTCCCTTGCCAACCGCCGTCCTGCCCCACCACTCATCGTTGGTCGCCGCCGGCCTGCATGCCGCCGATCGGCCGTTCGCCACCGGCCGGCCGGCGGTCATCGCCGACCGTTCCCCGACCGGTCCGCCACCGATCGGCCATAGTTTGTCACCGGTCGTATACCGGCCGGCCCTGCCACCATCCACCGGCCTTACCACCGGTCAACGGTTGCGTATACATATACTACCGGAAATGATTAAATTATACCAAATAAGTTAATGCAAGATTGCTTGAAATTAGATGTCTAATTATCCTATTCTCAGGAATGCGAGAATTCCTCATAATCTTCCATTTCATATATGAAGCGCAACCGATTTAGAATATTGGTGAAGTTAGAGACTTAATATTACGTGAGGATTCTGTACGCATTGGTTTTATTACTAAATACTGCAGATTAAGATAATTGTTGATGTGGAAATTTGTATGATTTTTCTTTTATTTGGTGAAACCAAGCGGATTAATTAGGCTCTAGAATTTTTATGCGACAACCCACTCCACTTTGCATTAATAGAAGAGATTCGTAAAGCAATTGATTTAGGGTGTTTCCTGAAAACAAGATGATAAAGCTCGAAAATTATCACCTAAATAATTAGGACCTGCATGTAAATCGACAAAAAAAAATGGTTGCGAAGTAGCTTCGAACTTGCATTACTAGATTGCAAGCCCAAACCCTTACAACTGATCACCCTCCTAGGCAGGTCATGGATGTTATATATTTTAGGGTAAATTTTACTAAATTACTTTCACCTTTTGGGGTTTTTGAGATAACCCTATTGAACTTAATAATTGTATAACAACTTGCTAAACTATCAATCTCGTTTGAAATCATTAGTTTGATTTAACTCACCAAACCGTAATTGCACTGAATAACCCCAAAATGTAACGTGGATAGATTGAATAGACTCAAATTGAACGGAATACAGCATTTTTCGACAAAAATACGATTCACTTTTTTTTACGAAAATGCCCTTCAAAGGAGATTTAAAACAATTTTAAAGTGCTTTGGTGTTATCGCAAGAACTCCGAAATGTCAACAGTGTTTAGTAAATCTTACCATATATTTTATCCTAAATAATTTCCCCCATGTATAATACCATACCTCTCGGTCCAGATGGGTCGTACGCCTAGCCTCAACCCATAAGATTTGAAAGAAGATAAATATATGATTGGTGTTTCAAACAATTTTTACTATTCATAATGAATGTCATAACAGAAAATATATATTACCGATGTATGAGTATTGTTTTCTGAATCAGAGAATATTTTTCATATGGCCCCTGCCTAAGGCTTTTCTGGGTCCCACTAGCACTTATAATAATTGTAACAACAACAACAACCACAACAACAATAATGGTACCTATAATAATAATAGTACTAATAATTGTAAGAATAATAGAACCAATAATAATAGCAATAATCTCTTCTATATTAATGCCGAAGAAGGGTTGTACGGAACACGTGCAAAAAAATCCCCTCTAATTTGCCACAGCCTAAACCGCAATGACATATCAACTTATTATGGAACACGTGCAATGCACATAATTAAATTAATAAGATATAGGAAGAAAAGAATTTATTAGTTTATTAGCATAAATCACTTTAATATTTTGTTTGAGAAATATCTTAAATATTTTTAGTTAAGATAATAATGACTTTTAAAAATTATTTAAGATAGCCCACTTATTAAATTTTAAAAAAATAAAAATCCTGCGAAAATCTTTAAAATCTATATTATTTGAACTACTTCTTTTAAAAAATCTTAAATTTTTGTCCATTCAAAATATACAAACGTACATCGCGCGTGCTAAATACTAGTGTGTAGGGCAGGCTAATTTTACTCAGAAGGCATAACCAACTTAGTTATGTCCTGTGAATAATTATTTTATTCGTCTTTCATGTTTGATAAAGAAAAGATACTTTTGTCATTTATTAGGAAGAGAGAGAGTGTAAAGAATCATTGGAATTAATAAAGAATTGATTAATATAAGAGCTGCTTTCTCTCATAGTCACATAATTCGCGAATTATTCGGCGAATTTGCATATAATTCACGAATTATGTGACTGCTGATTAAATATGCGAATTATTCGCCATCACCGAACGCGCCGAATTATTGCCGAATCATTCGCGAATAATTCCCGAATTATTCGCGAATTATCAAAAAAAAGCGAATTATTCAAAAAACAGCAAATAATTAACGAAATCAAAATCTAGCGTCTCATATATTAATTTTATATTATTTTTTTGCTCGAAATCCATCCCAAACATTTCCCGAACACTTACCGAATATTTCCCGAATACCTACCGATTTTTTCTGAATAGTTCTCCGAATCCGAATTTTCGGCCTCGCCGAATTATTGCCGAATTAGGAATCTGTGACCATGCTTTCTCTCTCCTTATAATAATAATCCTAATAATAATGGTCATAATGATAATACTAATGATGTCCAGCGGTGGATCCAGAGCATCATGTCAGCTAAGACAAATTTATTAACTAAATTGCAAGAAACTCCCTTAACATTTGCCCAATTGGCTAATCAGGCAAAAATGAGTGGTATTGTGAAATATTGCTATTTTTAATTATACTACAATTTCTAAAAGCAAAAACTTAAATCTAAGATAACTTTCACTTTTGATAGAAATTAACTTCCATTTCGATGTCAATTTAGACCCCAAACCACTCTCTACAAGCTCAACTTTTTCCGGTAAATGTTAAACTAAATTTTGTAAGAAGTTTATCAAATTATTTGATTCAATACATAAAAACTAAAATTTTGGTTTGTATGGAAGTACAAGGACTCTAAATTTGCAAGCAAATAAATAAGTGGATTTATTTATTCCAAATAAGATTAAAAACTATTTAAAATAATTTTCTATAGACTGTTTGTACGTGAAAAGTCGCTATTTAAGTTAAAATTTAGTTTTCCAATTGTAGTAGAGCAACAAATTAAATATATATGAATCGGTGAATTTTTAGGTAAAGTAAATTTGATTAGCACTTATTTTGGTATTCTGCTTACATTTTTTGGAATTCAAATTGTTGAACTGTATTGTGCATGGCACGTGCTATAAAGTTAGTGAGAATTAATTCATACTCTACAAAAACAAGAGTGTTTATTCTTTATATATTTATAAATGAAGATTCTCTAGCTAGTTAGGGCAAGAATGTTATGTATTTTTGGTTAAATTTTACTAAACACCATTCATCTTTTGGAGTTTTTGATATGACGCTATTGAACTTTAATAAATGTATAAAATCTATGTAAGCTATCAATGTTGTCTGAAATAGTTAGTTTGATTAACTCGCGCAAGACAAAATTGGACTGATCATAATCAAACCTAATGTTCTTATGTCCTGTTTTTAAAGTGGTTTGGCAAAACATTGCTAATTATGTCAGCATTTCTCAAGTTCCTCTCTCTCTCTCTCTCTCTCAAAAATATATATATATACACACACACATTTTTGAAAATTGGATATCTATTGTCCATAAAACTAAGCTTAAGGCACGGAGAGTTCTCAACTATGCTGCATGCTAGAATTTATGGATTGAAAGAAGTGCAAGACCTTTTAAAGATACTTGCAAAGAAAAAGATAATATTATTTTTTTCTGTTAAGCACCTTTCTCATGACTGGACAAAAATACTAAAAGAAAAGAAAAAGAATGGATCGACAATGAGATTGCTTCATCGATTTTCTATGTTTCAACAATAAAGGAGAAGCAAACATGCTGGGGCCAGGTTACTATCACAACTTTGTGTAATGCAAGGAATATCGACATCGCCGATGCTGATGCCTCTGGTTTTTTTGTTTTTTTTTCAATTAATTAACCTTGTTGTATTTTGAATATGGATCCTACTTCGGATTCTTCGAGGTTTTGATTGCAAGGTGTAGGTCTCACTCTGTTTATTGTATTTTGAATATGGATCTTGCTTTGGATTCTTCTGAGGTTTTGATTGCAAGGTGTAGGTCTCATATCCTATAGTGGTGTTTGTATGAATGATCAAGAATAATGGTGCGCTCCTCCTCCATGAGTATTTAAAATATTTCTCAAACCGAAAGTTGAAATGATCTCAACCTAACAACAAACAAATCTTTTTATTTTTAAAATCATTTTAATTTAGTTATATGCATCACACGTGCCATAATAAGTTGACATGTTATCTTTAAAGGATTGTTTTTTCACGTGCTTCCTACATCTCTCTTTTGAGATTACAATAATAGATAGTTGAGATTACATACTTTCTAAATGGTTTGCGAGTCTTTCAAATCCATGATGTCATATAATATATTATTACCATTTCAGGTTATATAGTCTCATCAATGGAAACCTCACGATTCAAATAAATCAATCAGGAAGGTAAAATACGTATCATTAAATTTTGAGAATAAACTTATATATGAATGATGATCAAGTAGGAAAACGGCTGCTTTATTAACGAAAAAACAGAACATTCTATTTACAAAAATAGGCACATTCAACAGAACATAAATATATTAATTAACTGAAGTGTGAATATAATATATAAAGATCCCCTGCTATATAAAGTAGCAAATCAAAAAGGAAAAGGAAAAAAGAAAACAAGCCTCAAGATGGCATCGAACTCAACTCCAATCCCTTCCATTGATCTCACCAAAGATCCCAAAACCTTGGAACAAGGCACCAAACAATGGAATGCAGCAGCCCAAATCATCAAAAAGGCCTTTGAAACCAATGGGTGCATCCTAGTGAAGTATGACAAAGTCTCTGAAAATGATAGAAGAAATTTGTTTGAAGCCATGAGAAGCCTTATGGATCTCCCGATCGAGACGAAGATGAAAAACATCGACAGGGCATCGCTAACGACGTATCCGGGGTCGGTTCCGTTCGCGCCTTTGTATGAAGCTCAAGGAGTGATGAATGCAGTGGATCTTGAGAAAGCTGAGGCTTTCACAAAGCTCATGTGGCCTCAAGGGAATGAGAAATTTTGGTGAGTGGTTTTTTTGGGTCCTTGTCAATTTTTGTTTAATTTCGTTGATTATGTTTAATTATAATGGTGAGCTATTTTAGCATTTTAGATGAATTTTTCTGCCGCTGGAAATGTTAATTTTTTCCAGTTTAATTTTATTTTTGGTCTTTTACGGAAACCCCCCAAAAGTTAGCTATTTACAATAAAGCCCTAAATTTTAGCGAATTACAAAAAGCCACCCTGAATGTTTTAAATTCCACAAAATACCCCTTTGATAGTTTACATCCATCGGTTTTTTCTCTGCTTTTAAATCGTTTTAAAAAAAAGGTTAATCGCTAATAATATAATTAACTAAATCTTATATTTAATTAACAAATTTTAAGCCCTGCCAAATCCTAAACCTAATGTCCTTCCCCTCTCTCTACTCAATTTCGCCGTAGCCGCCGCCTCCACCACTCCGACATCCTCCCTCCGCCTTCCCTTCCTCCATCCTCCTTACCCTCTCATCGCCTTCTTGATCATTATTTTCATCATCACCCACCCCCTCCTCTCTTCCTTGATCATCATCTTCATCATCACCACCAATAGCATCTTCTTCTTCATCCTCACCCCTCCCCCGATCAACACCACCGCCTTCAGCATCATCATTTACTTCTTCTTCCCCCTGACCTTCATTCGACCTCTCCCTCCGTCATCGACCTTCCCGTTCTTCCCCGACCTCTGCTCGACCATCTCCCTCCTTTCCCGACATCCCTTTGTGCTCCTCCTCCCATATCCTAACCTTTACCTCTAAATTTAACCTAAACCTAATCCTAGCCTCCATGTCATAAATCCCACCTCACAAACACCGTTATCTCCCCCTCGCTGTCTCCTCCGCCATCTCCCTCGACCTTGCGGCTGCCGCTCTCCACAACCTCATCCTTTGCCTCCTCTTTTCTCTCCTCTTTCTCCCCTTCTTCCCTCCTCCGCCATCCCCTCCCTTTCCTCTTTCTTACCGCCGCCTCGGCCTTCCCTGTCAACCCTCGCCACTCCTCCATGATCCTCTATCTCCTCCTCTACCGCCGCTCCCCCTTCTCCCCCTTCCGCTTCCTCGTCTCCCCTAAATCTTCCCCACCTCTTTCGTGACGACCTCTTCAACGCCCTCATCTGTGCCCTCTCACCATTGTCGGTAGACCCCATTCTCGACTCCCACGAGCAGCCCGATCTCACCCGTCTCATCGCCGGCAACTCTCATCCTCAATATTTTATTTTTTATTGATTTTAAATACTTTAATTATAAATTAAACTATTTTGAAATAAAAAATAAACAAAAACCGTTAAAAGTTAACAAAGTTAACAGAATATTCGGAGAATATTCTCTTTCTGGATGGCTGGTTTTTTTTTTTGAACATACAAGAATGGTTTTTTTTGTAATTCACTAAACTTGGGTTTTTTTGTAAATAGCTAATTTAGGGGGCCGTTTCTGAAACACCCATTTATTTTTTTGTAGTGCACTTATTTTAAGGACATTCCATAAAAATACCGACAAAGAGCAATAAATATTCTGGAATATTGTTTTGGTTTGAAAATAAGTACAAAAAAGAAAATAAAATAAAAAGAATTTGGTGAAAAAACATTGAACCTTTTTATTTTGTTATTTTTATATCACTTTCTTTCGAACCCGCAGAAGTCATATATATTTTCAAACCTGTCGATCTATATCGGTATAGATCATATAATCACAAACAATTGCGAAATCATTTGACATACCCGAGGATCGAATACGGCTTTGCTCCAATCACCTTTTGTCCAATGGAATCCTTCTCGAATCTTCAATGTCCAACGGTGGAGGCAACTTCGAAAGCAAGCCCCACATACCCACTGTGCAACTAGTTCCAAGGATGATAGGAAGAACACACCTAAGATGAGAGAACCTTTTGTTGGGAGAGAACAAAGATCAATATTCTTTACAGATCAATTTGCAAAAGGGATGGATGGATACATATATGTAGAAACTACCCACATGCCCATAAACCTACTAAGGATGTAACTATTTTAGTGGGTGGTTCCAGTAACCACTCACAACGCCTATAACTCCAACATATTCTCACTCGCCCGCCATGAGTGCCATAAATTCATAAACCTCGTGGTGTCAACCCATCCTATATATATCGTCCGTACCATTTAGTGCACAGTATGACTGTTGAGAAACCTACATAACAGGAGCTGTATCCTAGAAACTCTAAAAGCACCAGCATAGAGACATCAACCTAAAAAACAAACTACGGAATCTCATATGCCCAGATCCAATCTAGCCACGTCAGTCTAAGCACCATTAACTCTTCAAAGAGCATACTTGATTGTCTGGGTATTTACGGTAAATCCACACTTTCTCTACACATGATAGTACGACGTAAGTTGCATGCATTGCTACGCATACCATCGAACGTGTTGATCTATCTTCCTTCTATCCTAATACCACTTGACTTAACAATGACCTGGTTTTCTTCGTTCCACGCCATCGTGCTTTATAATGTATGACTTCTAGGATAGCGTGTCAAAGTAGAGATCACCAAAATCAAGTCTCATAAGATAATCAGATGCCGCTAAGGGTATAGATAGCTATGTCGGGGATCGACGGAGGGAGATCAAAACACAGAACAATGCTCGCCACAACACCTAAATCATGCAAAAACAATTACGCAATTAAACGACGAAAGAACAATATAAATATGTGTGAATAAAAATAGGAAATCAAACACAGAGAGGCACGAGATTTGTTAACGGGGTTCACCTACCGTATTGCTAGTCCCCAGCAGAGAAGAATCTGCAAAGTCTCTACTATAATTTTCGAATCAATTACACGAGTAAACCTTCAGAATTTTCGCTCAAAATTCTTTAGCTTTAACCGTCACCCTCTCATATAATGATCTCTCACAAATTAGCTGCAAATAATATATATGAGGGGTTCCTTTATATAGCAAACCCTAATCCCAACAATACTAGGAAATAAACAAACTTTCCAAAGTTAGTTATCATCGGAATTCGCCAAGGGCAGACGTCTGCAGCTCAGTTTGGCAAATGTCTGGCTCTGTCTTGGATTGGATTTCATGGCTCTTGCAAATGTATGCCTTGATGAACTGCAGAAGTTTGCCTCCGCTCTGTTATTTCTAGTATAGACACCAGACGTCTGAACTTGATTTGGCCTGACGTCTGGAGTGAAGATGCTTACACCTTCAGACGTCTTCCGTTCTTTCTGCATAAGACGTCTAACATGAAGGATGATCCGCAACGAATACCCTTCTATGAGAAAAACCCTTCAAACTCCTGTGTGCAATATTCTTTTCTTTTATCGGACTTAAGGCATTTAACGTTCAGCCCCGTTTGGTTCTCTACCTGTTCAATCCAATGTTTGAAGATATCAAACACATCGGGCTTCTTCTTCATCGCATACACCCATATCTTCGAGCTTTCATCGTCGATGAACATCATGAAATACCGATTACCTCCATAAGACTCCACCGAGACTGGACCCCATACGTCCGTATGCACCATCTCCAGCTTCTTAGCCTTTTTTGGTAAGTCTCCAATATTAAATTTGAGCGTGTTTTGCTTCTTGCAAACACAACTCTCGTACAGCCTAACTCCACCCTTTTTAACCACGAAAGAAGCCCTTTTCCTTGAAAATTTTTCATGTTTTTCTCGCTAAGCTGCTACAATCGCCTATGCCACAACGAAGTCTCCGAATTTAACTCCAAAGCTGTTGCCAATGCAACCGAATCCCTCCTACTCCTATTAAAGGAATATAATGAACCACTCAACTTGCCTCTAGTAACCACCAACGAGCCTTTGGTAATCTTCTACTGTGAATTTCCAAACATCGTAATAAAACTTTCGTTATCAAGCTGACTAGTAGAAATCAGCTCTTCTTTAAATATGGAATATGACGAGCATTCTTCAATTTTAGTTACCACCTCCTGATGGTTGCAAGATGGTCGTCCTCTTTCTGACGATCTTACACGCCTGAACATTTCCTATCGTCACATGCCCAAGATCCCTCTAAACATACTCGTTGAAGTAATTTCACCTCGAAGTACAAAGGAAGGATGCCCCCGAATTAAGGAGCTAAGTATCCATCTTTGTGTTCGCACTCGCCGATAAACAAAGACCTTGTTCCCTATGTTCTTATGTAGACACCACATTAGTTTCCTTTCTATCTGTCTTCTCATTCGAGTTTTTCTTTAGAGCTTTACAGACATTTCTTCCGTGACACTTCATCCCATAATTTCAACACGTGTCTTGGATTTTTTTCTTATGATTTTCTTCAGATTTTAGACTTACCTTTCTTCACTTCCCTCCTTTCCATCGTTCTACTGCGATTCTCCACAGAAAGCGTGGAAGTTTCTGAACTCCCACTCCCGACCTTTCTCTGCATCTCATTGTTTAATATGCAACTCACTGCATCATTAAACGTGAGAGTTCTCCCAAGTTGCTAACCGATATCACTAAGTTCTCCGAATTCTCTGGTAACGAACAGAAGAATAGAAATGCTCGAATCTCGTATTCAAAAACGATTTCCATTGATTCAAGGTGGATCGTCACACTGTTGAACTCATTTAGGTGCTCCTTCACCAAGCCGTTTTCAGTCATCTTTATGTTGAAAAACTTCTTCATCAGAAAGATTTTGATTGATATAGAAGTCTTCTCATACTATTTCGCTAACGTCGTCATTAGCGCTTTGATTGTTTTCTCCTTCAAGATGTTAAAGGCAACCTGTAGAGTCAATGTCAACCGGATTGTTGTCAGGGCTTTCCTATCTAAAAGGTTTCACATCTTATCGGCCATCTTCTCGGATTTCTCTCCAAGCAACGGAAGAAACATGTCCTTTTGATACAGATAGTCCTCCATCTGTATATGCCACCAACCAAAATTTTAATCATTGAACTTTTCAATCCTCACTTTATCCTCCGTCATATTTTGTCTCTATCGCAGCATACTTAATTTCTCTCTTGAATTAAACCAAAGCTTTTAAAACGACGATCTAAAAAAATGGGAAAGAAGATGTAGCTGTCGTTACCTACCATTGACCTAAATCGTAGATTTGAAGAACCCTGAGTTCCTTAACGAAACTCAGATACCAGTTGTTGGGGATTGACGGGAAGAGATCAAAATGCGAAACAATGCTCGCGACAACACTCAAATCACGCAAACACAATTATGCAATTAAACGACGAAAGACCAATATAAATATACGAGAATAAAAATAGGAAATGAAACACAGAGAGGCACGAGATTTGTTAACGGTGTTCACATACCGTATGGCTAGTCCCCGGCAGAGCGGAATCTGTAAAATCTCCACTATAATTTTTGAATCAATTACATGAGCAAACCCTAGGAATTTTCTCACAAATTCTCTAGCCCTAGCCGTCATCCGCTCATACAACGATCTCTCATAAATTGTCTGTAAATAATACATATGAGGGGTTTCTTTATTTAGGTAAATCCTAATCCCAACAATATTAGGAAATAAACAAATTTTCCAAAGTTAGTTATTACCAGAATTCGCCGAGGCCAGACGTCTGTAGTTCATTTTGGTATACGTCTGCCTCCGTTTTGGATTGGGTTTCGTGACTCCTGCAAATGTTTGTCCCGATGAATTGCAGACGGCTGCCTCCGTTATGTTATTTTTCGTATAAATACCATACGTCTGAACTTGATTTGGCATGACGTCTGAAAGGAAGACGCTTACACTTTTATACGTCTTCCGTTCTTTCTGCTTCAGACGTCTGACCTCCATGATGTTCCACAATTTCTAACAAGTCATTCTTCATGGCAAAGGCAATCAACATGACCTTTCGGACTCATACGAAGATAAAGTAGGGACCCATCCATCCACCTCCATAAGTCGGTCTTCAAACATGCGTAGTATGAATACACACTATGGTAGATTGGCTCTCCCTACGAGTATATGTCATTACTCAAATGTACACCATACGGATCTTGATCTAATCACCCACCATTGACGCTTGACCTGAGCTCCCACTTGCTTGCCCATATATAGGAGCTAAAGTAGGGATCTTGCATCCGTTTATCATAACAGGATTTTAGAATAGTGGGACCAACTCATTCGATCAAGAACCTAGCTCGATCTCTTCTTGACCCAGTCAAGGCGACGGCGTAACCATGTAACAATCTTCTTTGTCACCAATAATGAAGACGTTGTTCACAACATCTCATTCTTTCTTGCTATTCCAGTGTCAAGAGCGGTTGCTCGTGTGAGTGAGCTAACCTCAAACCTGCTGACATATTTTATTACCGATTATGTGCAAGACTAATCTCACAATATTATATGCCAATAATTAACAGTATCATAAATGTATGAATAATACATGACATATATGAGGCGCAATCCTATACAATGTCACAAACTGAAAAAAGGAAAATAACAGTAATCTAAATAAAACTATCATCATATGTTGTAATGTACATCACCATCGTCGTAATCATAAAGCCCTAACATGAGCTAGGAATAGCTCCGATGGTATAGGTTTGGTCAGAGGATCCACAAACATGCGACCGGTAGGAATGTACTTTAAAGCAACTTCCTTCTTCAGCTTGTCGACGAAGTGGTGCCGAATCTCTATATGCTTTGTTTTCCCATGCACTTAGGATCTTTGGTATATGCAATTGCATACATGCTATCGCTGTAAATCCTCTTCTCTAATTGGCAAATTTTGAATTAAGATACCAAACTAAAACCCATATTATTATCCTTCTATAACTATATCTTCTGCTCAAAATTTTCTCATCCTTAAATGATCATTATGTATCAACTTTTTTTCATGAGTCAAGATTTATTTTTGTTAGAATTATGATTGCAAAATCCTAGAGATTAGTTTAAATTTAAATATTGGTTGTTCGGTTATGGGTTTAGTTATTTTTAGAGATAAAATTAAGTTTAGTTATTTAATTTAAATTGGATATTTGATTAAATCCAAGTTTAAATCTTGTAATTATCTTTAAGGATAAATTGTGGCTATAAATATAAAGCCAATAGCCTAGGGTTTGAATCACCTGTAATAATTTTAGCTTTGTTGTAATCTCCAGCGAAACTATACACTCGATGAGCAACAAGATGCATGAAATACTTGAGATAATCTTGAGCATGGTTGTCGATAGTTATGACGTAAGCAGAGACAACACATGCATCGGAGGTACCGAAGCTCTATTCCACATGATCAAATACACGGCTCCAGAGAAGGAAGAGCCTACTATAGGGCTTGTGCCGCACACTGATATAACCTATTTCACGTTATTGTGTCAGAATGAAGTTGAAGGGTTCTCCATCAAGACCCGGGGTGGGGACTGGGTACCTGTGAACCAAGGCACCACTAATTTTGTGGTCTTTGCTGGCCAATCTCTTAAGGTTTGTATTTTCTTGGCCCATCAGCCGCATGAACCTTTTCATATTTTCATCTGATTAGCAGAAAACGATTATCATTTCTCGAAACATGTGCTAAACTTTTACTTACAAAATTGTCATTGTTTCCCTATGAGTTTGTAGTTTATATTTCTATTGATGGGGAATTGAGAATAAGCATCCATTTTGGGTAAGGATCATGTAGAATTCACATTTGGCAATTTTAGAGTAGGAGTAAAGAGCAGCTTTCTAGAGCAGAGGCTGATTTTCTTTTAATTGAGCAAAGTAAAGGGGTTTTCTTGAAATTTTCTTTTACATAAAATTGTGGCACCACCATGTTCCATTAACATTAATGTGAAGGTTTCTCTTGCATATTGAGCCTATTCTCTCCTATATAAGTATGTCTTGATAATTTTATTTTGCAATGTATAAGTTTATAGTACTTGCTTGCATTTTATAAAACTAATGGTATTTGATACTTGTATCATTTCCTATTTTCCCCAATCTCCTAACTGCACATTGGACGTTCTACATTATAATATGTATATTCCTTTAGACTTCATTAACCTTGTTGTCGGACGTTCTACATTAAAATAATGTTTTGCATACCGGTTAGATGGGTCTACTGAGGAGAAAATATGATCAACTGCCCTTCAAAATTATCGATCATGTCTTCTGAAGAAGATATTATAGGTTGGGTACCTTTGATAGGTCCCTCATCGGGTCATTGTTCATGAATGTATGAAAATGTGTCCGTGGTTAATGGTGTACATGCTTCTTCTTGACCATTTGTTATTCCAAAATTTACATCGTGTTTTTTTAGGTTTTTTTTTTGTTTCTGCATTCTTCCTTTCAAAGTCGATGATGAAATTCGATCTATTCGATGCAGGCTTGGAGCAACGGAAGGCTGCATAGTCCATTGCATAAGGTGGTTTTCAGCGGGCTCAAGGACCGGCTCTCATGCGGGTTGTTTCTGAAACCGAAACCTGATCAGATCGTGGATGCAGTCCCTCAGCTTGTCAATGGTGAGAACCCTCGGAAATACAAGCCATATGTCTTTGGAGAGTTTCATGAGTACTCCAGAGTGACTCATGATGACTATGAGCATATTCTTGAGAATTATGCCAGCATCTGATTTGAAGTTTGGGATTGAATAAAATCGAATGGAGCAAGCTTCTTATATTAACTTGTGTGTTTGGATTTATGTTGACTACTTTATAAAACGTTTAAGTTATTTTGTGCTTTAATCTCTATTTTCTATTCCCTTTTAATTTCTTGCATATGGTCATTATGAGATCCGGATCCTCTGCTATTTCACATGCTATCAATTTGGACAGTAGAAAAAGAAGAGGGAGGGAGGGAGGGAGGGAGGGAGCATCTAATTGCAATTGTGGTGGAAACTTTTTAAGGGCTGCTTAGTTGGGTACACTCGGAAGATTACTGTTCCCAATTCACTACAACAGATCCCCTTGTGGTAACGGTCTTATCCGTTACCATAACCAATTTGGATAACGGGTATGTCCGTTACAGACCCGTTACCCAAAACCCTGTAACCATAGATCCGGTAACGAATTAGACTGTTACCATAAATAAATATGGTAACGGTTTAAAACGTTACCATAGAAGAGGCGTTACCAATTTTGGTTTACAATATTGAACCAATCCTGAATGGGGCCCACATCTATGGTAACGGTCATAACAGTTACTATTTGAAAAGATAACTGTTCAAACCGTTACAATTAGAAAGATATGGTAACGGTTGTCACGGTTACCATATCTCATAAGCTAACTGATACTTGATATCTTATCAGTTAGCTGATGCCCCTATGGTAACGGTTATGCCCGTGACTACAAGGATGCGGTCATGTTTATAATCGTTACAACTGAAGAACTATTTTTTTTAAAACAAAAAATTTCTTGCCCTACGCGTGATGCTTTCAATAAAAAACAACATATAATAATATTTAGAATATCAAATCTCACGCGGTTATAATAAGAAAAAAGTAATGTTAATCGAATCACAAGCAATAACAAAAAAAATATATATATACACAATCCATAGAATCAAAAAATAAATCGACAATCAAATATTTGTATCAACAAAAAAATAAGTCTATGATCCACGGGATGACCCACCTCCATTGTCCCGTGGCCCGAAGAAACTCGTTAACTCCTCTTGTATGGTTTGGCGGATGGACTTATCGTGCGACCGCCTAAGATCTAGGACCTCCGCAGTAAGATTCTATAGCTGCTCCCGTGTGTGCTGATGCTGCGCCCCTATTTGCGGAGCTGACGTATGTCCTCCTGCGATGCAGCTGCCGCATCCTCCTGTGTCAGGATCACGGCATACTCGTGGATGGACGCACACCTAACAAAGTGTCGGTGGGCTCCCTCCGAATAGCGAATCCAAGACAGGGACAATAACGGTAATCGAGTCGTCGAGGCCAAGTCCTAAGGCGTCCATCCTCTCCTGAAACTAGGTCTATAAAGAATACACACACGTGTTAACTTAAAATATAGGATTGACTTAATTATATGAAACTTATCATGCACTTGTCCGTGCTCCCGTGTAATGTGGACCATCCCTTAGTAGCATTGTAGTTGGCGGGGTATTTTCATTTCTGCGATAAAATTAGGATTTATTTTAATAAGTAATTTGTGACAAAGAAAACATATATTCTTAAACGTCGAAATACTCACGAGCCGGTGCTGAGCGCTAGCCTGCGAACTCTTTTCTTGGATCGGGACAACATGGTTTCTGACGTTGTTGTTCTGGTTCTCCTTTTTGCGAACCAATGCCGTCTTGCAAATATAAAGAAGATTATATCATATAATTCAAAATATGATTTCATGTTGTATTATTATAATCTTAAAAATTAATTTTATACCTTAACATCCTTGCGCTCATAATACATAACCAGTCGCGGCCAATCCTCTCTCGGGACATCCAGCGCTACGGAATCCATCATCACGCTCAGCTCCTTTTCATTTTCCGCGATCCGGGGAATGTAATGACGCGTCTTTACGTCACTTCTGCGTCTCTTCTTGAGAACCTGACACTCGGATATGACCTAGGTAATAGCGCGATGTGGATCGAACGGCACGTGCATGCCATCTTCGCCGGTGACGCCGATGAATCTGTAATGTCCCTCGTCTTGAAATTACAAAATTTTAAGTAAATAAATAAATATATGTTACGACGATTGAAATTTCAATGTATAAAAGGGTGTGATAACGTGGCGTTCGTAAAAAACTGCCGAACTAATTCGGTCTCATGCAGGGTCTACCTCTGATGCAGTGGGTACTTATAGTAAGTATGAATCTCTACTCTTATGTAGTTCGCCCACTTGGTCGAGTAATCACCAACAGGCACACCTTGGATTTTCCACTCCGGCATCCATGGACCAACGCCTGTGGTTGGTCTGGAGCAGGCGGTTGTAGTACAACCCTCTTCCTAACACTGGTGGATCCTGCAAAAAGATAGATATACAAACACAATATTATAATATTCAGAATATGTATATAGCATTTGACAAATTTAAATTACAATTATTATTTAAAAGCTTTAGACAATAACGATAATACATGTCGTCCATGACGTGGTGCGAGAATTGGCGACAGACGCCAGCCCGCTAGTATTATGCGGACATGCAAACAATAAATTGTTAGATGATTCGATAGAATTATTTTAATAGATAACTAAAAAATCAATATATAACTTTATACCAAGTGTTGGAGGATTGACCAAGGTAGGTACATCTGCTGCCCCGCTAATAGGGGTAGGCAACGGGTCCTATGGGGTTTGAGGGTGCTGGAGGTCCTGTGGCACCGGTAGGAGGGGGGCTGGTCAGGCCTGCTGCAGCTGTTGTGGCTGTTGGGGCGCTAGTACAGGGGGGCGGGTAGAGATAGGTGATGCTACTGCTGATATTGAGCTCCCACTAATCTGGTCTAGGTGTTTTTTCTAATGACGTTTGGAGCTTGAGCTACAGCCTCCTATCAGACCTAACATATTTATCCAAATATTAAAAATTTACTTATAATCATTATACAATTTAAAACATTTAGTTCAATTTCATTACCTACCACGTTTGTTCCGTGCATTAGCTGAAGATTCGTTAGGTGGATTATCGAAATCTTGATCTGTGCCGATCAATTGGCCGATATCACATCTTACTAACGTATTGGATGACGCATAATAGTTTGGATCGTTGGTATGTTCAATAGAAGAACCGAGACGTGTTATCACCTTTTCCTCTTCACTCCCATCTTCAGAGTCAGTCAACGTCGGCATATTATAATAATCTCTTGGATTCTAGTGACAAACAACACTGCAGTCAACCTTCTTCAAGTCCCGAGAATAATACATTTTTGTTTCCATTGAGGGAACGATAAAATTATCGTATTCATAGGTTGTTTGTTTGGTATTTACCAAAGTGAGTTTGTATTCATCGACTTTCATACCCTGTTCACACTTGGTATCATATCATTTGCATTGGAATATAAGAAAAAGGACAACCTTATGCATATATGAGACTGCTATAACCTGCTCAAGAATACAGTAGTAGGGATTTCTTATGTCGTTGGAGGTTGCGACGCCACTATTTTGCATAGTTCTAATATGTTCCGTCCTTTCGATCTCAAATTTGTAGCCGGAAACTCCGTACATGTTGTAAAACGTAGCTGCAATCAATGATCCGATTAAAAGGTCCCGAACCTCTCTATCAATCTGCTCTCCACGATTCATTTTTCCTTCGACTTCTTCTCTACACCAAGCGACGAAAGTGCGCCACTTTTCTTCTTCGATTCTATCATCCGACCACTTCCTAGGATTCGATCTCTTGAGTATAGTTTTATACGCTCTGTTTGTTAATTTACAGTTATATCAGTTAGATTATATTTAATTTTAAACATTTTAAATGGATGAAATTAGAAAAATTTACTCCGCGTATTTAGCAAAACATTCACTGTTTAGCAAGATGAACGCATGTAAACTGCCAATGAGATCGTAAGAAATTTTTTTTAGCCTTCCTGCTCCAATTGGACATTCAGAAACACGCGACGGTTTGTTCAGTTTCATCCTGAAATCGTCGTTCAGGAAACGAGCACAGAAAGATATGACTTCTTTCAAGAGATAACCTTCCGTAATTGAACCTTCAGGACGATACTTGTTGCTGATATAGTTTATTAAAGTTAATAGATATATGTTGAAAATAATAGATATTAAAAATTCACGATAATGTTTTAAAATTTAAATGATTAATAATAAACATTTTTATACTTTTCGATGGGATACATCCAACAGTAATCCACTGGACCTCTAATATTGACATCGGTTGCCAAATGGACGGACACGTGAACAATAATGTCGAAAAAAGAAAGTGGAAAGATAGTTTTGAGCTTACAGAGGATCAATAGAATATTTTTTTTGAACTCTACTATCTTAATGACGTCTACGTTTTTAGAACACAATTGGCGAAAATACGTCCAAAAGTCGTTAAGAACGAGACCAAATTCGGATTTTACTGATGCTGTGAGGCATAAAGGAAGAAGATGTTGCATCAATATGTGGTAGTCGTAGCTCTTGAGTCTTGCGGATTTTCTGTTTTTTATTCGTACCTTTTTAGAAATGTTTAATGAGAAACCATCGGGGACTTTCAATTCTTTAAACATCCGCAGGAACCGCCGCTTTTCCTCTTTGTCCAGGTTGTAGATTGCTGGTGGGGTCTTGTAACAAGCCGGTTTACCAGCCACAGACTAAGGATGAAATTCTTCTTTAATGAACAAACCATCCAAATCTGTTAAATCATGACAGGCATTGAGACCGTCCTTCGTTTTTCCATCCTTACATAGCAGAAGATTGATGACGTGTTCAGAGACATCCTTCTCGATATGCAAAACATCTAAATTTTGGTGTAGCGGTAGATCGAACCAGTACGGAAGTTGAAATAAACCATTTAGCTTCTTCCAACCGGTTGGGCATGTTATTGCATCTTTGTTTTGTTTCTTTCCGAATGTGATATTCTGATAACCACTCCATAGTTGCAATATGTCATTAACGGAAAATAGTTTAAGAGGCTTACCGGTCTCCATCTTACTGTTGAACAATTCTTTAATTCTTTGTTCTTTCTAAATCTGTGAGTTATAGGCAAGAAACGTCGATGAAATATAAGCGATTCTTTCCCGCTAAACTTCAAGCGTACGACACTCGTATGAATATGACAATAGGGAAACACAAGATTACCTTGAGTTGTGCACCCCAACAGCATGCCGTAGGCAGGAAAATCATTAATAGTCCACAACAAAGCAGCCTGCATCTGAAAATATTGTTTATTATCTGCTGTAAGGCTGGGCACGCTCCGCGCGTCCGTGCAGCAGAAGCAGGATTGGACGGAAAACAAAAATTCTGTAGGAGCGCGATCGACCGTATGCCAAAAAAGTCAAAGCACTAGTTTCTAGCTAAATGTAAAGAACAAAAAGAAGAGTGAAGAGGTGTTACAGCCTTTGTAGCATGTCTGGCTGATTCCAGAATACCCTGTCTAAATTTCGCGAGCTCTTGAACACGTCTGAACGCCGACTGCCTCGCCGTAGATGATCCGTATTGAAAGCGGGCTTCTCGAACTTCAACTCCGTCACCGGTCGGAGAAACTTCCTCCAAAGGCTTGCTAGGCATGGAGGAAGGCGATGCGAAATCTGAATACTCTATACTTTTTACACTATCTCACCATGGCTACTAGTGCCATGAACCTAGAGAGCTTGAGCTTTCTTTTGTGAGGAGGAAGAAGATAATCATTTTTTTTCTTGATGGCTTTGAAAAATAGAATTAGCTTAATTCTCTTACCATGTCTTATTTAATTATGACACATGCCCCTCTTTCCCAATCTCTCTCATGTGTATGTCAACACATAAGAGAGAGGGTGGGCCGCACCATTAATTAAGTATATCAATATATATATATATATATATGAGATTAATCGAGGAAATGTGCCATAGGAAGGAATTTCCTCCTATGGCATCAGAAAAATGCACCTTCCATAATTTTTTTCAACATTCGGCATACATCACCTCCATCTTTATCATCTAAGATGTGGATATAACCAATTTCATATGATTATACCATTTTTTCATCGTTGATTTAGCTGGTGCAAAATTAATGGTTTACCGACAAGAGAACTTTTTACATTGCTAATTCAAAGATGAAAAAGTGGTGGAATCACATGAAATTTGGTGTATGCACATCTTAGATGATAACGATGATGATGATGGAAGCCGATCGTCGAAAAAATGGTGGAGGCTGTATTTTTTCGACGCCATAGGAGGAAATCCCTTCCTATGCCCTCTTTCCTCCATTATTCTCTCTCTATATATATATTAAATAAGTGTTAGTACATGTATCCTATACACGTACACTTCAAGTATCACATACACGAAATGGTATCATTATTTTCTCAGTATCATATACTGTAGAGAGTGTGTGTATCATATACATTATACTAGAAAACATATCATAAATATGGTTATCAAGTCAACACTTGACTTGATATTCCGGTTTTGAAACTGGCTAGTATAACAGTCGTCCGATTAAACACGTATATCTAATATACATATTTTATCGAACTCATCTACGTATCCCTATACGTACGTCACATCGCGTTTCTCCCGGGCTTGCACTTTCGTTGCGGGACTCTAATGACCTGTTAATACGCTGGCAGTAGGTTACATGATTGTATCCGATTGAATCTGAAACACTTTCAGATTCAACTCCATTTTGGGTTAACCTATAAGCTCGTCAGTAGTGCTAGCTGTACGTAACGGCTACCTAGGTATGAGCAAGATAAAGGCAGGTCGACAAACGAACTCATCCGGACCCAACATATTCTATATGACAGTCACCGTACAGTCCGGTTTCTTCGTTAAGGAGTATCACATACAGGGTCTGTGGAGTGGAATCTGTCAGATCCCTAATAACTCGATAAGTAGTGCAGACAGAGGACTCATAACCCAAGAGATACAACTGGTAACACTTACCAGTTTATCTCTAATGCCGTGGCCACGGACTTCAGGTTATAGTCTTGTCCTGCACAGTGCGATATCGACTCCCAATACCGGGAGTGATGAATTCCCTCTACCGCTCACTGCCTCCATGTGCTTCGTACTTAACTAAAATATGTTTGCACAACTTAGTAGAGCCGTGGTAGGGTAGCAATCTAAGTACAGTAGGAACACACACGAGACACTGTGGCTATTTCAGGTCTAGGGACTACCCTGTACTCATGTCATCAGAGAACTGCTATCTGACATTGGTATAATATCATCTGGGAGTTCTTGGCGAGTCCGTCCATTGTGACTCATCAAATGAGCATCTGTATACAATCATCAGTGTCAAACACCAGTGGTTATGGGATCAGCCAACGCCCTATATAAGGTCATGAAATGTATACATTAGTCTAAACTGGAGTACCGATGCCCAGTCTCGATACTCCTATGACTAGGGACATTTATGGATATACTTATAAGCTACCAGGCTCCACTAGTATGATCTGTATCATAATCCTGGTAGTCAAGCAAAGATCCTACGGGCTTTATCTCATGTATCCGCGATATGTGATAACTAGTATCATGCATTCACATGACAGATAAAGACAAAACAGATAGCACACTATCATCTCGAGTAAGACTGTTCTTGGTATAGGCCCTCCTCAAATTCAGTAATTGCATTCCCGCAACTACAATAATTCCCTTGAGGGCACCTATATCCAACAATCTCCCACTTGCACTCATGGCCAATTATTGCGGTATCGTATACACACATCTCATGTGCTACTGCATACCTAACTTCTGTACTAACAGTTTCGCAAACTGTGTTTGAGAAATAGACTCTATAAGTAGATATGCTAATATGTTTCTAACTTTATCTCCCTGAATCTCAACTTCGTGGAGATCAAGTATCTCCCGAAATGAGCGATACTTATCTCAGAATATTGTTTGAATAGCAGATGGGACCATGTCCATGAATGAACATATTTATCCAAACAAATATTTAGGATGTATTCTTTGTTGATTCACAATCAGCATTCAGTGCCTTGACACCCTAGTATTCTGCTTAGAACTCTTCCAAAATACTGCAACTCATAAGAGGGTAAACTAATGACTCATAACAGATACTCTGTCATCCTTGTCACTACGGAAGATAGAATTGGTAATCGCCTATCTAAGGAGGCTGTCATTACCATACACCAAGAACATCTCTTATGTTTTTCACCTCTTCCTATGTCTCTCCAAGATTGGACTAATATCGGCTCACTACACCTAGTATAAAGTATCATCTTGTCTGGTATATAACATTGCATGATTGACCTCGCTGCTGTAGCATGTCGAATGTTATTCATACGAGTCTCTCTCTTCATCATTCCTGAAAGACATCATTTTAGAGAGAGTGACCTCATTACCTGCGGGTACATTACCTCACTAGGAGTCCTCCATTCTAAATCATTTTAGAATGGAGTTATTATACCTGAATTAGGATAATCCCAAAACTCTTACCAGGTCTAACTCTGTAGACCAAGTCACTAGAATCATTGATATATGTATAATCCAGAAAAGAGAAACAAAAGTGACTACTAATGTTTGACCGAATCATAGTGTAAGAATATTATTTCTTGTCAAGAGTATGTCATCCACATTAATATGAGGAACCTGACACTACTCCTTACAGCCTTCTTACAAATAACAGGTTTATCTCTAATTTTGATGAAGTCAAAAAATTTGACCGCAATATCAAAACAGATGATCCATCTCCGCTATGCCTGCATTGGTCTCAAATAGATTTTAAGCAATTTTCACACTATCCGCTGCTCCCACTGACTAAAACAACCCTCTGGTAGAGTCATATATACGTACACTTCTAAATCCAATTTAGAAAAACGTTATAATCATACTTATACTAGATATCATATTCATGAAAATAACAGTCGCAAATTTTTATCCGTATGGACTTCAGTACAGACTTTGAAGAAACAGTATCATCACAATCTACATCGAGTATTTGATGAATACTGTATACAACAAGTCTATCCTTTATTAGGTTAATACCTTTCTATTTGCACTGATCTCGAAAGATCTATTTGCTCCTTATGGGTTTTACCTATTTTAGGAGCACACAACAAAGTTTATAATTTGTTATAATGCATGGAGTTCAATTTGGATAACCTGGCATCTAACCATCAGTTGGAAGTCACCACTTCCTATGGTATGATGATAACTAGTAGGGTCATCATCACATGATGCAAGCTTCCTAATCACTGTCTATGAGAAAACCGAAATATCTCTTGGGTGGCTGAGATCACCTACTAGATCTGTGGAGTAGCTATGCTCTGTCAAGGTCAATTTTATCATCAGGTTCTACTAAACTTTCGGTAACCGTTTGTGGTTCTGGAATCATTTCAGTTCTACCATAATCCCACTATTTTCTTTTGTTAGAAATTCTATTACCAAGGACGTGGAGAGTCAAGAACAACATACTTTTGAACATGAAAATGGTAGAAGCTATCCTTTGCGAAATTTTGGGATAGCCCACAAACTGCTATTACCAGAACGTGCCTTGAGTTTATCCGGATTATTATTTTAGGCACAAACCAGATAACCCAACATCTAACAACTTTAAGATGAACACCATTCTATATCTTATATAGAAATAGAGGCACTTGTTTAAGTGGAACCATCATCTATTGATATGCATCTATATCTAATGCATCCCAAGAAAGCAACTCAACATTAATCATCTTGGAGCGCACCCGCGGATGAGCAATCTGAGAGAGAATCACATTCTCAATATGGAATACCTAGTACGACCTCCTGTCTGTATGGACATTAGACAACATACATCAATATGTATAAATCCCTAGAGTTCACTAACTCATTTTCTGTGTGTTGTTAATTGAAAAACATTCTTTTGGTTAAAAGAAACCAAAAATTTGTTGTTTAGGCAAAACCTGAGGATTTTCCTCAATAGCAACAATTGCTCCGAAAACCAAGATTGAGGAAAAATCATCCATTCTTAATTCTCTGCTCCTTCTCAGCATATGTAATGCCCTACGGATGTGGGATTCTAATCCGGTATCTATATACCCAGAAGTTAGAGTTTATTGAGAAATAGTTTCTCAAAACACAGACGCACGGGAAATCTGAAAAATCAAAAATGTTTCAGTGGGGTTAGTCGGGTATTCTTAGCATTGCCTTTTTCATTGTCCAGGTTTATGACAGTAGTCGTAATTTCCTTTTCTTATTTCAACCCTTTTTGATGTCTTTCTATCTTACCTTCTTGTATACCGAATTTATGCGAGTTGGTTTTTCTCCTTTCCATTTCTTCAGCACCAGTTTCGGGATTGGAAGAAGACTATCCAATAAGCGTAACTAGTATACACTCCTTATATGTAAGGAGCTCTTAAGCTTGAGATAAGGTAGGAGGGGTAGTCAAACGAATAATTCATCTAATCCAGAACAAGTAGCTATCCTCAAACTGAAACAGTTTCATCAAGTTCGTATCTAACTATACGATGACCTTCCAAATAATATGGATCTCTGTACCGAATATAGAGGGGTCTAGAGCTAGCAGAAGGGGATTATGATATGTGAGGACATATGTTACTATGTCGTAGATTAGGACAATCCAGACATTCCAAAGCTGTCGATAGTAAAATGACCGGTCAGTATGGTTAATGAGTCTTAGTTTAAGGTGAGTCCAGGATCACTGCCAGAGAGAAAGAGAGAAAAGAAACACTCCACGTGCACTCTAAGCTAGATTAAATTGTTATATTTATCTAATCAGGATGACTCCCACTGTTTTGTCAAATTTTCTTTCAAACTCTAAAAAGAGAACTAGCCAGGATTTCATATAGAAAATTTCTCAGGAGTAACTATTACTCACAGTAGGAATCGGGACCCAAACTATCATGGCGTGGTAATTTTGATTGATGCCAGCAAGTTACCCCACTCCATAGAAGGTATGCAATCTCAATGCAAGTTTCAACTCTTGAAACTCTCGATATCGGATTTTACCCCTAACAACCCATGACCTTGACGGATGCCTACAAATCATAGGCCGCTAGTCAAGTTCAACTCATCATTTCATGATTAACTCGAACTCATCCGCATAAGCCCTTGATGGAAGCCAACAAGGTTGTGCGACTGTCCCGGCTAACCACATCAAATGCTAGCAGGAAGACATCACTTAGCTACCGTACACTACGCTATAAGAGATGCCAACAAACGTAGCATGAATACTAAGTACTCTACTACCGGAAATGACAGAGGGCTACGACTGATTTTGAATAAAACCATCAACGTAGTGAACTTGATCTCATTGTAGGAATCGAGTGGTTTTGAAAGTTTATTATCGCGTAGACCTTTGCTTAAGAGTGAACTCCTCGTGAAGGGATCTAGACTCTTTTCCTCATCGAATGAAGTGCGGGATATTCCTAATCGAATATCACTATGCAAAGAAAAAGAATATGGCTACAAAAATAATTTTAGTGACACAAACTTTTACCCAAGAGCGAACTCCCAGTGACGAGATCAAGGCTCTTTCCTCATCGAATGAGGTGCAGGACATTCCTAACCGAATGCCACAATGCAAAACAAAAGAATCAACTAATAGTCACGTAGACTTTTGATTAAGAGTGAACTCCCCGTAAAGGGATCTAGACTCTTTTCCTCATCGAATGAGGTGCGGGATATTCCTAATCGAATATCACGATGCAAAGCAAAAGAATACGGCAAAAATTTCCCTTTTATAAAAAAATGGTTCTTACAACGTATAGGTTTATTTTATTTTGTATTAATGCAATTAATACAATCCCATCATTTAGATAATCTTATTATCTAGCATTATCCTTCTCATACAAATATAGCAGAAAAGTATGAAAAAGAAAAATATAATGCACATATACGCTATCCGCATTCGCCGCGAGGCCCCGTCATGCACCGTTAGGTTGCTTAACTAATGGCAGAGCGGGGGCAGGGCTAGCACGGATGCAAAACGTATATAGCATTAATACACACACACACACGATATATATATATATATATATATATATATATATATATATATATATATATATATATATCACATATATAAATATACCATCACACACAAATAATCACATTACAACATGAGGAAAAACAACATCACAGAGTTGGAATGATTGGATCAGCTAGAAATCCCGCATTTCGTTCGAGCCATAAACGAAGTACGAAATACCCCGATCGCGTGAATAGCCCGTGCGTAGCCAAAAGCAGACCCCTACGAGTGTGGCAAGTCATCCGCTAACCCGAGAAATGAGACAACTCGACATCATCACCATGATGGGGCCACCCAACACTTTCTTGAATCCGATGACAAGAGCACTCCTCCGTGGGTCTACCCTAAACCCTATAAGCGCGGCAAGCAGCCCACCAATCTTAAAATCGAGTGGTGATCTGTCGAAAATATTGCATTTTTAACACATCAATTTCCCTATTCTTTGTAATCATCTAAAGGTGTTTAGTATAAATATAGAACATATTAGCAATTTGTCTGCAAAATACGAAATAACATGTGTTATACATTATAACCAACATTATGAGGGAAATTTTGTGTTTATTATTGCATACATGATCTTTGTATATCAAACACTAGTCTCGAGATTGTGTGCGGGAAATTCTTCAGGTAAAAGAGCCGAAACTGCTAAAAGTGCTGATAAAACGCATCAAGTCAAAGACTTGAAATCTGGCAGTAAACAAGAAAGTATAAAAATATTTCAGACATCAAGAAACAGCCATAAAGCCAACATGAAACAACACTGGAAATTTCATGCATTGACTCCACCAAACGGCCGCGGATCGGCGGCCGAGTCAGGCCAATCCGCCGCGGATCCGCAGCCTAGTTGACTTGTCGGCGGTTGGTCATTTTTGTAGAGGTCTCCTTTTAATGGCCAAGCTTCTCCAAGATGCCTCGAATTGTGTAGATTTCTCCAGAAACTTCCCTTCTAACAGCTAAGCTTCTTATGCAAGCTTAATACCTACCAAGCTTCTCATGCAAGCTTCATAACAACCTAGCTTCTAGTAGAAGATAAGCCAAGCTTCTAGGGGAAGCTAAAGGAAAATCTATAAAAAGGAACCTAGTGCTTCATTACAAAGGTTGTTGAATATTGAGCCAAAATTCCGCAACTTGAGTGACACAACTTGCAACTCAAAACCCTAGACCGAATCCAATTCCAAAGCAAAATCAAGATTCATCGAGTACCAAATCAAGCAAGCATTCAACGAGCCTTTGAAGCAACGCCGATCTTCATCCGAGCAAGAGATCTATGACGATCCGCGACTCACGAAGATCGAGCCATGCAAAGATCGACGCCAAATTCCTTCTCAATTGAGTGAGCTAGAGCTAGTCTTGTAAACTTGAGTAGGAGTTGTAATTTGAAGAAGATCTAAATAAAGGTGAAAATCTCTATTCTTGCTTTCTATTCATTCTCGCATTATGATATTTTTAGTTCTTGATTGCTTTATAATGATGCATGAGTAAATTCTCCGCTTGTAGCGGAATCGAGAAAATAGGTAGATGATGATGATTAAATTCTTGAACGATTCTTAAATCTTTTGAGTTTTGTAAACTTTAGGAAATTGAATCATCGAAAAACTAATTTGAGCGAGATCGCTTTCTTGAATGTTTTCGCTCCAAATTAGAGATCAATGATCGGTGGTTTAATTTGCTAGAGCCTAGAATTTGAATGATAATCAATGAAAGGACAAGAGATGATGATGAAGAAACCATAGTTTCTTCAATAGATCCCTAAATCTCGTTGATCGTCATTGATCTTGCAACAAATCTTCAATAGATAAGAATTTGTAATCATTAGTATTCATCATTACTATCAATTGGATCGATTCCGACAAGCCTCTTTACAAATCTTGATAATTCAAATGATTTGGACAATTTCTTGATCTCTATCATTTCTTAATTTTAGATCTATTTCTTGATGATTCTTGAAACTAAAATCTCATGAATATTAAATCATTTTCTTTTAACTTTTAATTTTCAACTCAACTAAAACGACAACGAACAAATCACACGTTCTCAGTGGACGATCCGTGTTCATTAATGTTCTACATCGACACCGTTAATTGATTGCGGTATAAATTTCTTTGGTTGTGAAATATTTCTAAACAAGACACGGAATCAATCAATCAAATGGCGCCATTGCCGGGGATAGTGTGCTAATTTGTTCGATTTTGTAATTTGAGTTGAAAAATTATTATTCGATCAGAATTTTTTGATCAAAATTCGCAACAGCGCTTAACGATTCGTTGTGATTCGTTGCAAGGAGATTCGGAATCTCTGGAGCGAGAGGAAAATTTTTCAGGACATCTCAAAAAGTCCAGAGAGGCAATTGGAGCAGTTGCTGAAATTTTTGTGCAGGAATTACACTATACAACCGCGCATCCGCGGCCATAGAAGGCTTATTGTGGCGGTTCAGCGGCGAGCTGAGGGCTTCACTGTTTCAAATTTTCTAGGTGAATTTATGTCTTTCTTATGTCCTCCCTGCTCTGTCCAATAATCAATTTCTGCAGGATTCTTTGCAAAAATCCACATCGCCGCTAAAAAGAAAAATTGTTGCGTGTTTGATCTTGGTGTTAGTTATATGTATGCCCTATAGGCCATTACTGTACATACGATGTATATTGTAATGGATGCTTGGACATATATAGGGAGCACTTTCTTGCTCGACATGATAGTATGCTATCTGGTTGTACTTTATCTTAACATGTACTCTGATTGTCTCTATGTTACATGTTGATAAAGACCTTAGGATATGTAGTCAACTACTGGGACTATGATGGAATCATACTAGTGGGGCTACGGTAGTCGACGAGTATATCCTATATCTGTTCCTAGTCGAGGGTGTATCGAGACAGGGCATCGATACACCAGAGTAGACTAGCGTATACACATCTTGACCCATATGATGGGCGATGGATGATCCCATATCCATCGGTGTTTGACATCAAGGATGGTGTATGGGTGCTCAGTAGAGACTGGGTACACTGGACGGACTCGACGAGAACTCCCAGATGGTATTATACCTCACGTCAGATGGCAGTTCTCCGGTGACACTGGTACAGAGTAGACTGTTGACCCGAGATCGTCATAGAGTCTTGTGTGATTCCCACTGTGCTTTGATTTCCAGCATACCATGTCCAAGAGGGCGTGCAAAAAGGTGGCTTTTGGGTACAGTCCCAAATCACATGGAGGCAATGAGCGATAGGAGGGGATTTGTCTCTCCCGGTATAGGGAGTTGATGTTGTGCTGTGTTCGATTGGCTATAACCGGAAATCCTTGGCCAGGGTTGCTGAGATCTACTGGTAAGTGTTATCAGTAGTTTCTCGAACTGTTATAGACCTTATATCAAAATGACTTATCAAGCTACCGGGGTCTGACGTATACCACCCCTAGGCGACATATGCGACATATGCGACATATCTGACGACGAGACCGGACTGTACGGGAGTGTTACTGTTTGGATTCACAGGAGAATGTATAGGCTTGCTTGTTGATCTTTTGAGCGCTCAATACCTGGGTGGCTGTTACGTTTAGCTGACCGCTTGCAGCTTGTGGGTGTTTGATATGATCATCACCTACTGCCGGCGTATTGACGATTCTTTAGAGTTCTACACAGAGGTTTCTTGACTCAGGCTAAACGGAGCAGGAGCACATATATGATATGTGCGGGACCGAGGATAATGCGATATGCGATACCGTATTGGATTCTCGCGATATGAGATATCGGCCGGGTATATGTGATATTGCCCGGTCATCGTATTAGTCGGTAATATGCGATATATGCGATATAGCCGGATTGTCGGATCAAGTGTTGATTCGATAATTTAATGTATAATAATATATATGATATATTAAATTACAATAACTAACATTAGCTCACTAAAAGATTCTTTTTCTCACTCGGGTAATACATTGATATATATGCGATATATGTTAATTGTATTATTTTATTTAGTTACAATAAATATTATATATGTGATATATAATATTGTAATATGATATGATAACTAATGCAACATGTTTAGTAGAGATTAAACAAGTTTATGGTTTGATTTGGGTTAATACTTTCTAGATGATTCTAGAAGCTTTAGTTTTGTTTTGTGAAAGATATTTTGTGGTGACTCATTCTTAACCTAACCAAACCTTAGCCTTGGTTAATTCTCTACAATGGTTTATGCAACCATGGTTGCATTATTCATCATATTTATCTTTCATTATTCATCACAAAAGGTTTCTAATGATATTATTCATCATCTTCTTCTTTCTTCTTCCTTTGAGCAAAAGCTTTCTAGCTTTTTTCTTTGTGATGAAAATGAGTGAGAATATGAAAACAAATGAGAGAAAAAATCCTACTTCATCATCCTCATCTATCCTTGACATTTAGATGAGGGTGTTCACTTCATATTATGAGTGTTAGCTTGTGTTAACGAAACTTCAAGGTAGATCATCGAAGATCGGAACCAAGACTGCATCTTTCTCCTCGTGGAACCTCTCGAGAGTCCGGAACACGATGATCGCAGTGAAGGGACTTCAACACGGAGCTTAAGAAGTGAAGGACCGGATCTACAAAGGTTGTAATCCCTCTCACTTAATGTTAAAGTGTTTAACATACTAGTTTTCTCCTAAACTTTAGTTTAAAGATCCGGATTTGGGTTGTTCGGCACGGCTAAATTTTTATTTGGGCATGGTTGACGCCTTGTAGACCCTTGTGGCAGTGTTTAGCAATCCTACAGTGGTATCAGAGCCAAACTAGACTTTTTGGCGAACTCTGAGCGAAGTTTAAAGTCCGATCGAACCCGGAAACCCCGACGAATACCCTTCTCTGGATATTTTTCAAAATATGATTTTTTATGAATTAAAAATGCTCAGAAAAACAAGCAGGAGAAACTAAGAATTACTGTGAAGTACGGTCCACTAGGTCGCTCATGTGGCCGCTGAACCGCGGCCAAACCAAGGGTTTGGCGGCGGTTCCGCGGCCAAAATTTGGACTTAGTCCCTCATATTTCATATATTTATTCTTAGGTCCTTTCTTGTCATTTTTTTCTGGGAATTTTTTAATTCCACTCATGTGTTGAGTTTTATAGGGTTGTATTGGGGACTCGTTGATTCGATCGGATAATTTAACTTTGTTTAGTTTGTTCCGGATATTTTTAGAAATTGTTAAAAAGTTCGTACGGATATCAATAACTCACTTTTTCCATGTCGGAAAATTTTCAAAAGTTGGATTTTTTCTCGTGTTTAAAACTTTCGTAAAGTCATGCAAGTAACGCGGTGGACCCTCTAGAAGGAAAAAAACCTTAACTCAATTATGTGACCGTCTTGAACTGCCTATAAACCTTAGGGTTTGGGGCAGTACCGCGTGCCACATGTGAGGCGTTGGCTTGACCCTTCTATGGCTGGACCATCGGTACTGTGGCATGAGATGGATGTTTTTAAACTGATTTCATGTGTTGAGATATATTGGGGAAATCTTGGGTGTTTGATTATACGATCGGAAAGTTTAACATTGTCTATTTATCTGGAATGTGATACAATATTTGGAATCCATAAGTAGTTATGAGATAACTAATTTTAATATTATAAACATAGCAGTTTAGTCTCAGATGATCGGTTGCCACGATTTTGATGCGATCAAAAGTCCGTTGCAATCACGTAGTGTACGCGGATACTCGCCGGGTAAACTTAATAGACAGCCACGCCCCATATCCTCGACCAAGTGACTGTAGGAGAACCCCGTCGCCAAAAGCATCCGTTCGGGTGCTCGCGGAAGCGGTGTTCCGCCTTAGTGCACTTCGTCGACGGCATCCGGGGGTGCGGCCGTCTACTAAAGTTTGCGACGAGCATTCGATTAGGATGCCGGGAATCTTGTTGAATTACCCGACTTGATATTGAAAAGAGTTTTCGATAATGAGACTAAAATGCGGGGTTTATAATTGTTAGGCATGCGATGTCTAAGGAATTCATTTGGTTTGGCATGTGATGTCTAAGGTGGTTGCGGATTCCAACTGTTGTAGTTTTACACTTTCTTTTCTGTGACCGTAAGCGTAGTATGTGGTGTATCGCCGGCTTCGTTACTATACATCAACAACAATTGAGATACGCATACTTGCTTACGTTAATGATACGAGATATTATGTGTTGCTGTGATATGTTATATTGGATCGTTGCGTTTTGAATAGCCGGAGGTTTTATGTGAGATGGGAGTTTTTCTTTTTCATTCATGTAAAATTCATTTGTATGTAATATTCTTTTATTGGGGAACTTCCGGACTGAGGATGATGTCACCGTTGTATATTATTTACTTTTCCACACTAGGTAGACCTAAGGCGGGGAGCACAAGTAACCGAGTTCTGGGGTCCAGTGGGTGACCATCTCGAGGAGTCGAGACCGGGTCTCCTAACCCTAGAATTGGCAGTGTTGTTTGCCGCTCTCGTAGGGGTCTAGGGATGTGGGTTTGGCTATTCATCATGACCGTGGAATCCGTGTTTTATACAGGCTCGTATTGAAAACACGGACATCCTAGTATATCCAATATTTCATATATGTTCTTCTGCTGCAATGTTCTGTGATGAGATCATATTACTGCCTGAGACGAATGTTTATATTATATATATGAGATATATGTTATATTGCAGATTTCGTTTCAAATGAGATGCTTGTGAAGCATAATAAAATGGGACTTCATTAATGAAATTAATGAAACTAAAATAAATCTAAAGATGTTATAGAAACTTGTTTAAAAACTGGTAGCTCTAGTTCTTGCTTTGCATAGTGGTGTTCCTTGTAGAACATCCAGCACCTTATTCGATAAGGAAAGAGCCGAGATCCCTTCATCGGGAGTGACCTCTTTAGTGAAACTAGAAGATGCTACAAACTCGGTCTGTCTTTTGATTGCTTCTATAGTTCTTGCTTTGCATAGTGGTATTTGCGAAATATCCTGCACCTTATTCGATGAGGAAAGGGCCGACGATCCCTTCACCGGGAGTGACCCCTTTAGCAAAACTAGAAAAGCCTAAAAAACACTCCATTTAAAATCACTCGATTCTACAATGATATCAAGTTCATTACGCAAAATGTTTTCTTAAAAACCTGTCATAGCCCTTCGTCATTTCAGATAAGTACTAATTAGTATTCGTGCTACGTTTGTTGACTATGTTAAGGCGTAGTGTGCGGTAGCTGATTAGTGCCTATCTGTATAAGCATATGATGCGATTGGATTAGGGTAGTCGTGTGACTTTATTGACTATGTTAAGGGTCGTGCGGGTGGGTTTAATTCAATCGGGAAATGACGGGTTGAACTTGAATGGCACTTATGATTTGTTGACTATGTTAAGGTCATATAGCTGCTTCTATGAGATAGTTGGATCCCAATACCCGCTGTGAGTAAGAGTTACTCCTCGGAGAGTTTTACACATTACAATTAGCCGATCAAGTAGGTGTATAGAAAGGTGTTCACGGGGTTACGCCCCTAGGAAAACGAGGTTTACTTTAATTAGGTTCATGCGAAAGCACGCGGGACCTCCCTCAAAGTACCGACATTGGCCTGGCTGAAAGATTGGCGAACTTGTAGCGTGTAATTAATTCCGGCTAGTCTTTCCTTTTAGGGTTTGAAGGAAGATTTGACTAAAACAGTGGGAGACATCCTGATTAGATATATTAGATAACCAATCTAATCTTGCAAGAGCATACGCTGAGTGTTTTCTTCTCTCTCTCTCTCTCCAGGTAGCGACCATATCATGCCTTATCAAGATAAAATGGATATATTGACCGAACCCGCTTGTTATACTGAGCTGGGGAACGTTGGTCCCGCTCCAACTTATAATTGTTATAAGACAGAGCATGATATTGGGGAATACCAGATTTCCCGTGCCGCCCAAAAGAAGAAAGTGCATGCTGATGCATCATCTTCGGGTGTGTTCATTACAGAGAACTGTTTCTCAGTAACCTTTACGTCCTGGGTATGTGATACTGGATCAGGATCCCACATATGTAATTTGTTACATGGGCTACAGATAGGTAGAGAACAGAGAACGGGTGATAAGTTTCATGAGATAGAAAACGGTGCAAGTGTTGCAGCCAAGTCTGTTGGTCACTATCACCCTGTATTACCAGAATACATTGATTCTGTATGAATGTTATTAGATACTGAACCTGATATACAACATCATATCAGTCTCTTTATTAGTAAAGAAAGGATATAATTTTGTATTGTTGGATAATGTTTTGAACATTTCCTATATCAAGAGTTGATCGGTTCAGGTACGTTATCTAAAAGCATAGACGTTCTAAATCAAACTACAATTCTTAGTATAAAGAACACACACAAGAGGAAGAGTTCAGAAATGAACGAATCCTTCTTGAGGCATTGTAGACTAGGTCATATCAATGTGACCCGAGTAGCTGAAGTTACAGTAAGATGCATATTTAAATTTATTTGAATTTACATCTTTTGAAACTTGCCGGTCATATCACAAAGATAAGATGACCATAGCTCTGTTTATTGGAAACAGAGAAAGAGTTAGCGAACTCTTGGGATTGATACATGCTGATGTATGAAGGTCCCTTGTCTACACATGCCAGGACCGGTTCTTTGTACTTCATTGCATTCACTGATGATCTCTCAAGATTCAGACATATGTTCCTGTTGAAACACAAGTCCGAAACTTTTGAGATAATCACAAAATATAAGTTAGAAGTAGAGAACCAAAAATGGGTATAAGTATTATGTCATTTGATGAGATAAAGGAGGAGAATACTTGAGCACGGAATTTCTGGACTATTCTAAAGGAGAATGAGATTCTCTCTCAACATTACTCCTTCGTATACATTATAGCACGATGGTGTATCGGGGCGGAGCAATCACACCCTATGAGATATGGTGTGCTCTATGATGAGTACTACCGAGTTGCCTATTTCCTTTTAGGAGTTATGCACTTGAGAAGCTGCATACCTATTGAATAGGGTTCAAATCAAATCAGTTGCCAACCACTTCATATGTGATATGGAAAGGGAAGCGCCCATATCTTAAGTTTGTTAAGATTTGGGGTTGTCCGGCCTATGTCTAAAAAGCAAAATCCGGACAAGCTCGAGGCAAGGTCAGTTCTGTGGAAGTTTGTTGGATATCCCAAGCATATGCAAGGGAATATTTTCTACCTAACCGAGGAATAAAAATATTTTGTTTCTCAACATGCCACCTTTGTGAAAGGGAATTTCTTGTGAAGAAATTAGTGGTCATGAGGTAGAACTGGAAAGAGTTCCAACTATACAAACTGCAGCTGATGATTTGGTAGAACCAAAGAATTCAATAGAAACCAATGAACCTCAGCCTCTCCGCCGATCTAGTAGGGTTACTCACCCACCTGAGAGATACTTCGGTTTCTCTATGACAGTGGGAGCAAGGATTGCATCATGAGATGATGACCTAACTAGTTTCGAGCAGGCCATCAGGAGTGGGACTCTGTAAGAATGGCTGGATGCTTAGTGATCTGAGATGGAATCCTTATACACCAACAAAGTATGGACTTTGGTTGCTTTATCTGAAGGGTTAAATCCCCATCAGGAGCAAGTATATCTTGAGAAGATTACTTGGTGTACATGGAAAAGTTGAGTCTTTCAAAGCTATGCTTAAGTCCATCCAGATCCTACTTGCCACGGCTACGATATCTGGCGGTTGGGTATCATGACAGCTTTTCTAAATGATGATTTGGAAGAGAGCGTCTATAAGTACACAGCCAGAGGGCTTCGTAGACAGTAGGAGCAGCGGAAACGTGTGCAAGATGCTTTATATGATAAAGCAGGCATCGCGGAGTTGGAACATCTGTTTTGATGTGGTAGTCAAAGAGTTTGACTTCATCAAAATGGTAGATGAACCTTGTATATAAAAAAAGGTAGTAGGGAGTATGGTGATGATCCTCATAGAGTACATGGATGACATACTCTTGATAGGGAAGGAGTTTCCTATGCTACGCTCAGTCAATCTCCGCTTATCACAAGGATTCTCCATATAGGATCAAAGTGATACCTCCTAAATCCTGAGTTTTGAATCTATGAGATAGATCTAATGGGATGTTAGGATTCTCACTAGTTGTAGTGAGATGGTATCAATCGATCCTGGGGAGAATCACTGGAAAGGTTCCAGGGTGATAAGGACGACTGAATGTCAGTCGCAGGCATTGTCTTTACTCTCAGTGGAGGGACGGTATGTTGGAAGATTTCCAAGCTAGATACCGTGACTTACTAGACGATTAAAGGCAAGATACATCGTTACCAAAGATGCTATCAAAGAGGCAGTCTGGATACATATAAGTTCATGAGATGAACTTCATTCCTACCATTGTATGGCAATGGAGTTGTGGCTTTAGCCAAGGAACTACCGTCGCATTAGAAATCCAGATATAATTCTTAGGCAGTATCACCTGATCATGGAGATGGTTGATCACCAGCGAGATCAAGGTTAGGAGAGTAGACACAGAGGACAACAGCGCGGATCCACTCACAAAGGCCTTTTCCCTAGTAGAGACTTTTATGGGATGGTTGAGTATGAGATACTTCAACCAGAGCTAATTGTTGGGTATGTGATACCACAACAGATGGCCCTAGTGCAAGTGGGAGATTGTTAGTTATATGTATGCCCTAGAGGCCATTACTGTACATACGATATATATTGTAATGGATGCTTGGACATATATAGGGAGGACTTTCTTGCTCGACATGATAGTATGCTATCTGGTTGTACTTTATCTTAACATGTACTCTGATTGTCTCTATGTTACATGTTGATAAAGACCTTAGGATATGTACTCGACTACTGGGACTATGATGAGATCATACTAGTGGGGCCACGGTAGTCGACGAGTACATCCTATAACTGTTCCTAGTCGAGGGTGTATCGAGACAGGGCATCGATACACCAGAGTAGACTAGCGTATACGCATCTTGACCCATATGATGGGCGATGGATGATCCCATATCCATCGGTGTTTGACATCAAGGATGGTTTACGGGTGCTCAGTAGAGACTGGGTACACTGGACGGACTCGTCGAGAATTCCCAGATGGTATTATACCTCACGTCAGATGGCAGTTCTCCGGTGACACTGGTACAGAGTAGTTTGTTGACCCGAGATCGTCATAGAGTCTTTTGTGATTCCCACTGTGCTTTGATTTCCATCATACCATGTCCAAGAAGGCGTGCAAAAAGGTGTCTTTTGGGTACAGTCCCGAATCACATGGAGGCAATGAGCGATAGGAGGGGCTTTGTCTCTCCCGGTATAGGGAGTTGATGTTGTGCTGTGTTCGATTGGCTATAACCGAAAATCCCTGGCCAGGGTTGCTGAGATCTACTGGTAAGTGTTATCAGTAGTTTCTCGAACTGTTATAGACCTTATATCGACACGACTTATCAAGCTACCGGGGTCTGACGTTTACCATCCCTCGGCGAGATATGCGACATATCAGACGACGAGACCGGACTGTACGGGAGTGTTACTGTTTGGATTCACAGGAGAATGTATAGGCTTGCTTGTTGATCTTCTGAGCGCTCAATACCTGGGTGGCTGTTACGTTTAGCTGACCGCTTGCAGCTTGTGGGTGTTTGATATGATCATCATCTACTGCCGGCGTATTGACGATTCTTTAGAGTTCTACACAGAGGTTTCTTGACTCAAGCAAAACGGAGCAGGAGCACATATGTGATATGTGCGGGACCGAGGATAATGCGATATGTGATACCGTATTGGATTCTCACGATATGAGATATCAGCCGGGTATATGTGATATTGCCCGGTCATCGTATTAGTCGGTTATATGCGATATAGCCGGATTGTCGGATCAAGTGTTGATTCGATAATTTAATTTATAATAATATATATGATATATTAAATTACATTAACTAACATTAGCTCACTAAAAGATTCTTTTTCTCACTCGGGTAATACATTGATATATATGCGATATATGTTAATTGTATTATTTTATTTGGTTACAATAAATATTATATATGTGATATATAATATTGTAACATGATATGATAACTAATGCAATATGTTTAGTACAGATTAAACAAGATTAGGGTTTGATTTGGGTTAATACTTTCTAGATGATTCTAGAAGGTTTAGTTTTGTTTTGTGAAAGATATTTTGTGGTGACTCATTCTTAACCTAACCCAAACCCTAGCCTTGGTTAATTCTCTACAACGGTTTATTCAACCATGGTTGCATTATTCATCATATTTATCTTTCATTATTCATCACAAAAGGTTTCTAATGATATTATTCATCATCTTCTTCCTTCTTCTTCCTTTGAGCAAAAGCTTTCTAGCTTTTTGCTTTGTGATGAAAATGAGTGAGAATATGAAAAAAAATGAGAGCAAAAATCCTACTTCATCATCCTCATCTATCCTTACCGTTTAGATGAGGGTGTTCACTTCATATTATGAGTGTTAGCTTGTGTTAACGAAACTTCATGGTAGATCATCTTTGTATCGAAGATCGGAACCAAGACTGCATCTTTCTTTTCATGGAATCTCTCGAGAGTCCGGAACACGATGATCGCAGCGAAGGGACTTCAACACGGAGCTTAAGAAGTGAAGGACCGGATCTACAAAGGTTGTAATCCCTCTCACTTAATGTTAAAGTGTTTAACATACTAGTTTTCGCCTAAACTTTAGTTTAAAGATCTCGTATCGGGTTGTTCGGCACGGCTAATTTTTAAATCGGGCATGGTAGATGCCTCGTAGACCCTTGTGCATGTGCCCAGCAACCCTGGGCAACCCTACACTTGGTTGTTTGTATTTTTTAACACGAAAATTAAGGGAAAGACCAAATTCAGTTTAGGTGGGGATTTCATTACCCTTCCTAAGCCCCAAAAATCACAAACTTGCATCCGCGTCACCCTCATTAACTAAAAAATATCTAGACAAGACTCTAAGGACCATCGCGCTTACTTAGAACAGAAGGAGGCCATGGGTAATCTATTGCTTATCCGTGTTTCTTTGTGGTGTCTAAGGCAAGTGTGTCTAAGACAAGTGGTTACTTAATTAGGCCCACTACTTACGCAATGGAGAACCTCCCACTTACCTGGTCACAGAAGGGGCAAAGAGGTAGTAGAGGATCTATCTTGCGACTTGTCTTCTGGAAGTCTAGGAGCGGTCTAGAGCCTTGACCTAGGTGACCACTAGATTTAGGGTTGCTTGTGCATTGTTAGTGTGAATTTTTAAAAAATCCGTCTTTTTCAAAACAAACACCAAACTCATCTTTTCCTTAATTATCACTTTACATTGCCACTTGTGCTAAACCATTTAGTGCATGCTCGGCTGGACACGGGATTCTAGAGCTCGTCTTGTCCGCGTTCCTCCTATCGACTCCGAAGTCGGTAATTCTACGTCTACTTTTTCTTCACCCACCACCACACCCACTTCGATGGACGGTTCTCCATCGAACTTCTTTAACACTACTCTGCCACCGACCGCAGGTGCGCAGAATCCGCCCCGCATCTCTCTCCAAGAGGGATGTTACCCTATGCGAGGTCCTCTTTCGACCTGTCTCACCATTCCACTAGCCAATGGGGACAACTTTGAAATAAAACCACAATACATCAATCTTCTACCAAAATATCATGGTCTCGAGTCTGAAGACGCATACGTCTTTATTACCAAATTTGAAAATGTATGCGCTATGATGGGTACTTCACAGTTTTCTGTGGATGCGATGAGATTACGTCTTCTCCCATTTACTTTGCGCGATATAGCCGAGAAGTGGCTTTATAACACAGCCGCACATTCTATTTCGGACTGGGGAGAATTCGTAATAGCTTTCCTAAAGAAATTCTACCAAAATCATAAGACAGCTCGAGTCCGTAGCGAAATAAATCAATTTACCCAGCTTCCAAATGAACCATTCTCGAAGTGTTTTGAACACTTCAAGGATCTGTTAGTTCAATGTCCTCATCACGGAATTTCTAGATAGGATCTATGCAGAATCATATATGAGGGGATTAATCCTACAACAAAACAGACCCTTGAATCCATGTGTTAAGGCACCTTCATGAATAAAGATGATGGTGAAGCCTGGAGATTTTTAGAAGATTTCGCTGAAAGAACTTTACAGTGGGAGAGTGTAAACCAGTCATCATCTAGGGGTGACATTCATCAACTTGATGTTTCCATAGAAGTTAGAGCTGAAATGGCAGCAATGCAAAAGAAACTCAAAGCTATGGAACATAAATTTTTAGCAGCTTCCCTAAATCAGATGTCACTCTTCAAAAATGTTTGTGGATGCTGTTCTGATCCATCTCATCTTACGGAAGAATGTCCATTGAATTCTTTATTTCAAGGTCAAGAGCATACTAATGCTGCTTTCCAACAAAGACCTAGAAACGATCCGTATTCTTCCACTTATAATCAGGGTTGGAGGAATCACCCTAACTTTGCTTGGAACCAATCATAAACTCAAAACACGGTTCCAAATCAAAACAATTTCCAAAGGGTTCCTCCACCACAACAGCAACCACTACAACTGACTCAGCACCCCTATCAATCACAAAACTTTCAAAATCCGGTTAACACACCTGCACTGTATAATCCTTTGCAGTTGACTGGTACTGATGAGTCCTCTTCACCCGCACAAACCATGAATTTGATTCTCAAAAATTTCATGCAAGTTTCGGCTGAAATAAAGACTTGTTTCGATAAAATACAGAAAAACTCTGACTCCCATGATGAGAGTATAAAATTGATGGAAGCATAAATTGCATAATTAAAATCCGAAATGAGTGCTAGAGAAAAAAGGAAGCTTCCGTCTCAACCCCTACTGAATCCTGGGCATTCGCAACACTACAATGTGAATGCCATTACAACGTTGAGATATGGAATAGTGCTGAATAATCAAGTTGGGGAAGAGATTGATAATCATGAAGAATTAATCAATAAAACCCCGGCTGACACTTTTCCTTCCACATCTACTTCTACTTCTGACCCTTGTTCGTCAACCCCACTGTTCATACCATAATTTTGCATTATTATATTCCCTATTTTTATTCATTTTACAGATAAACAGGTGCTTTTGATCCATGTCTGCTACATAGTTGCAGGTTACAGGTTCTTGGAACAAAAACAGTGAAAATGATGAAAAGACGATACAAAAGTGAGACTACGACCGACAAATGGAAGAATCTTGATCATGCCTACAGTTTGAGGGACAATAAAGATCAATGAACAAGTTCACAAAGTACAAAGGCAGTGCAAGGTTCAAGACTTCGACACGAAGCAAAAGGTAAAGTCCACGACATTATTCACTGTGGAAATCTGGAAGAAATCTAGAAGACAATCTGAGAAATCAAGTGAAGAAACGAGAAGCAAAATGCAACCAGAATCAGCCCTAAAAAGTGCAGTCCATGAAGCCACTATATGGCCGCGGATCCGCGGCCAAACATGGGTTTTGGCCGCGGTTCCGCAGCCATAAGGAGACCGTGTCGGTGCAAACTCTGTGACGGTGTGGTGGTGCGTTGACTAGTCTTCTTAGGGTATATTTGTAAATGCAGATATGAATCGATTGTAACCCTAGGCTTTCTATGCTCTATAAATAGAAATCCTAAACCTCACTTTGAGGTATGCCTCTTTTTATTTCATCTATTCAGAATTTTAATTCGGTGTAAATGTTTGAAGAGAGCCATCAAATAAAGTAAGATTTTTATTATTTGGCCTAGTTCTTAATTTTATTTCTGCCTTAATATAATTTTTATTATCTGCCCTAATTAATTAGTTTAGAACATGTTTATCAATTCCCTAATGAGTGAGTAGTTCCTCACTTGTTAGGGTTAGAAACAGGGGAGGTTTGAGAGATGAAAATCTCTTACCCTTTTCTTGCCCATCACATAATAATTCATAGGACTCTATGCATACATACACACACCGCTCCCTACGGTACCCTACCTTACGAGGTAGCGGTGATACCGTAGTTTAAAAGACCGGTTGTATATCTTTTCTATGGAGGTTAGAGTAATAATTGAGAAAGGAAGGATAAGAACCTAGAGGAAGAAATATCGTTTCTCCCCGATGGTACTAATCCCTTTATTAATTATTACCATAACACCTAAATAGATCTAAATTAGGGCATTGAAAGCAGTGAGAAATCTTAAATTTCCAAACTTAACCTAAACCTAACCCTAACAAGATTCTAATCATAGTCTAAATCAACTTAGTTTTTAGTGATAATCAACCAACACCGTTTGGAATTAACTCGTTAGAACAAATTGAGAATACACAAAATCCCTGTGGACCGACCCGTACTCACCAGATAGCTACCAAGCGACGCCGTTCTTGATTGCGGTAATTAATTCTTTGATCACAAAATCTCACATTCAATCACCCACCACCTTCTTGCCAGCCTATTCTTCATTTTCCCCAAGGTTCAACACCTCAGCATATCTCTTCTAGTCCACCAAAGACGATCCCCACTCCTATTCTGGGATCAGTTCCATACACACCACCTTCTTCAATGTTGGACCCAGCTCTTATTCCTAAAGCTCCTTATCCGAATCGGTTAAGGGGAAACAAATCGAGTCCACATATGGAGAAAATTATATAAATGTTCAAACAGGTTAACATCAACATCTCTCTCCTAGATGCTATTCAACAAGTTTCCGCTTATGCGAAAATTCTTAAAGACTTGTGCACTAGAAAGAGGAAGACTCAAGTGCCCAAAAAGGTCTTCATGACTAATAATATTAGCACTGCTTTTACCCCACAGTTACCAAAGAAACGTAAGGACCCAGGATGCCCTACAATCTCGATTTCTATTTGGGGTAAAAACATTAACCGTTCTTTACTTGACCTTGGCGCAAGTGTTAACCTGCTTCCATATTCGGTCTACGAGCAGTTAAGGATTGGAGAGTTGAAACCAGCTCATTGCACTCTCCAAATGGCAGACCGTTCAATCACCAAACCTAGGGGTAAACTGGAGGATGTGTTGATAAAAGTCGAGGAATTTATATTCCCTGTGGACTTTATTGTTCTCGATACACAACCTGTAGCAAACCCACATAACCAAATTCCGGTGATTTTGGGTCGACCATTCCTTGCCACTTCCAATGCTGTCATTAATTGTCGAAACGGTTCAATGAACCGATCTTTTGGAAAAATGACGATTGCACCGAACATCTATAAAATTGGAAGTCAGCCGTCTGAACCCTCTGCTCACATGCTTGATGTCTGTTCTGTCCACGAGATTGCTACCGAAAGATGCGAAGTTGATGAACTTTGCTTTGAAAATCTCGATGAAACTAGCATATCAATGTTTGATCTTGCACATCTTAGTGAGAACACTCTTTCCACTCCTGAGTCTGACACTCTTGACTCATCACTTTCTGAGTCTGTATCCTATGCATGCTACGAGTTTCTTTGTTACTCTGAATATCATTCGATGACCCCACCTTCTATAGTTTCTCCACCAGCATTAGATCTCAAACTTTTACCTTCTCATCTTAAATATGTATATTTAGGTGAGAATGAGTCTTTACCCGTGATCATACCCGCTTCTCTAGCCTCAGAGCAAGAGAATGCGCTTTTGACGGTATTGAGATCTAATAGGCAAGCGTTTGGTTGGACTATGGCTGACATCAAAGGGATTAGTCCCTTGATTGTAGAACATCATATACATCTGATGGATGAAGCGAAGCTAACCCGAGAACCACAGAGACGGTTAAACCCCGTCATGAAGGATGCAGTGAAGAAAGAAATCGTCAAATGCCTTGACAGTGGTATCATTTACCCAATTTCCGATAGCCAATGGGTTAGTCCAATTCATGTAGTCCATAACAAATCTGGCATCACGGTCATAACAAATGAGGCTAATGAGTTAATCCAGACACGCGCTCAAACTGGGTGGCGTGTATGTATTGATTATAGAAAACTCAATGCCGTAACGAGGAAAGACCACTTTCCTCTACCTTTCATTGACCAGATGTTAGAACGCTTAGATGGACGTGAATATTACTGCTTCATGGACGGATACTCTGGCTATAATCAGGTCCCTATTGCTAAAAAGGATCAAGACAAAACCACATTTACTTGTCTTTTTTGGTACTTTTGCTTATAGATGCATGACCTTTGGGTTCTGCAATACTCCCGCTACATTTCAGCGGTGTCTGATGGGGATATTCTCGGATATGGTCGAGAATTTTCTGGAGATTTTCATGGACGATTTCTCGATATTCGGAGATTCTTTTGCTGACTGCCTATCTCATCTTGACGCAGTTCTTACTCGTTGTAAAGAGAAGAACTTAACCTTGAATTGGGAAAAATACCATTTCATGGTCTAAGAGGGAATTGTGCTTGGACATGTGATTTCACGGAAAGGCATTGAGGTTGACAAAGCTAAAATAGATGTCATTCAAAACCTTCCCCATCCTAAATGCGTCAAGGATATACGATCCTTTCTTGGCCATGCATGCTTTTATCGGAGATTCATTAAGGATTTTAGCAAAATTGCAAGACCCTTAACTCTTTTCTTGGCTAAGGAAACAACATTTCACTTTGACTCGGGTTATGAGGCAGCATTTAACTCACTTAAACACTCTCTCACTACAGCCCCCGTTCTATCATCTCCAGATTGGAACCACCCTTTTGAGCTTATGTGTGATGCATCAGATTTTGCAGTTGGTGCAGTTTTAGGACAGCACATTGAAAAGATGCCACATATGTTTTATTATGCATGTAAGACCTTGAATGACGCTCAAATTAACTATACAACTACCGAAAAAGAACTTTTGGCAGTTGTATTCGCATTAGAAAAATTCAGGCCTTACTTGATTGGCTCACCAATTGTTCTGTACACTGACCATTCCGCCTTGAAACATCTTTTGGCGAAGAAGGATGCTAAAAGTAGGCTAATACGTTGGATCCTTCTGTTACAAGAATTTGTTCTTGTTATTCGAGATAAGAAAGGACGTGAAAACGTGGTAGCCGACCATCTGTCACGCATCTCTTCTTCACCTGTGACCCTGCCAATCAATGATTCTTTTCTAGACGAACAACTCTCGAATGTATCCGACGAACCTTGGTTCAGGGATATTGTGAATTATCTTGCTACGGGACTTATTCCCCGTGAATGGTCGAAACAGGACAAACATCGATTTCTATCCCAAGTAAAACATTTTTACTGGGATGAACCATATCTGTTTAAGTATTGTCCTGACCAGATCATTCGCAGATGTGTCCCTAATGATGAATTCAAGAGTATTCTATCTTTTTGTCATGATCAGGCATGTGAGGGCCACTTTGGTCCTCGAAAGACGGCGGAGAAGGTTTTGCAATGCGGTTTTTATTGGCCGACTTTGTTCAAAGACTCATTTAATCATTGCAAAACCTGTGCACAGTGTCAACATACGGGTATGATTTCCCAGAGAAGTGAAATGACACTTCAACCCATCTTGGTGGTTGAAATTTTTGACGTTTGGGGCATTGATTTTATGGGTCCTTTTCCCAACTCCTTTGGGAATTTGTACATATTGCTTGCGGTTGATTACGTCTCGAAATGGGTGGAAGCTATTCCTTGTCGTACTAATGACAAAAAGGTTGTCATTAGGTTCCTGAAAGAAAATATCTTTTCGTGATTTGGACACCCATGCACTATCATTAGCGATAACGGGACGCATTTCTGCAATCGGTCTTTCGAGACTCTGATGAGGAAATATGCAATCAACCACAAACTTTCCACACCCTATCATCCCCAAACAAGCGAGTAAGCTGAGGTTTCAAACAGACAAATCAAACAAATTTTGGAGAAAACAGTTTCTAAAAATCGAAAAGATTGGTCAACCAAATTGACGGATGCTCTTTGGGCGTTCCGAACTGCATATAAAACCGATCTAGGCATCTCCTTACAGACTAATGTTTGGAAAGGCTTGTCACCTTCCGGTCGAGATTGAGCACAAAGCAATGTGGGCCATTAGAGAACTTAACTTTGACTTAAATCAAGATTGCAGCTTTCGTAAGCTGCAATTAAACGAGCTAAGCGAACTCCGCGATGAAACTTACGATAATGCAGTGATTGTAAAGAATCGGACTAAGGTATTTCACGATAAAAACATTTTGAAAAAAACTTTTACACCTGGTCAACAAGTCCTTCTTTATGATTCACGACTCCATTTTCATGCGGGTAAGCTACGATCTCGGTGGAAAGGACTTTTTGTTTTGCGGTATGTATACCCGCACGGGGCAGTTGAGGTTGAAAATATTGAAAACGGTACAATTTTCAAACTAAATGGATATAGACTAAAACCGTATTTTTCCACTGACCCTTCGGAGGAGCTCCTGTTATCACAGGAGCCGCTTTATAATGACTGATTTTCCTCCACCTCACCTCCATAACTTGGTAATTTTGTCACATCTTTAGAATGGAGGTGAGTCAACTTGTACATGCATTTTATTAAACAAAAAAACAAAAAAATATATAATAAAAAAATCTTTTGTACATAAATAAAAGAATAAGTTTGGGGGAGATTTTCACGATCATATTTCATGTTCTGAGCTTTAACAGATTTTTTCTCCCAAGTTTACAGGTTCTGAGCTTTAACAGATAGCAACAGTGAGGACACTGTTGAAAACAAGTTTTGGGGAGGTTTGTGCTTATTTTCGCATCATTTTGCATCATACTTTGCATAAACACAAAACTTTTAAAACATATAAAAATTTTAAAAGAAAATATTTTTTTAAAAAAAATATTTAATATTTAATATTATAATAAAATATTAGATAGTGAAAAATTATATCTAAAATATTGGAAAAATTTAAGACAACCTAGAAAATTAGAAGTTTTCTTAAACGAACTAGTAATAAGTAGTTAGGAGCCGTTGTCCCGGGGTTAGTAAGATGAAAGAAATCACTAATCTGAGGATAAAAATAAGTCGGAAAAATAGTTCCTATTCTGGAAGCCAAACATTTGAATGTTGATACCTTACTATACACACTTACACACGTCTTGAAACTCAGAATAGTAGAGGATACCTTGAAATGCTCTTGTCTAAAAGCCAAAGTATGAAGGAAATAATAAATGAATAAAAGATAAAATAGTGAAGAAAAATGAACACTTGTTTTGTTATCACCAAGGCAGCAATAAAAAAATATAGCGAGGGTGCTTCATAACCTAGTGCCTTAGACCAACTGGTTTGGGAGTCACTGCTAAGTCTTAGGTGTTGCAAGACGAGAAAAATACTAATACACCTAATCAGTAAGCACATGAGTAATCGGTCAGTTAGTACCTTAAGAAGTATTAACGGTCGCATGAAAAATGTGTGAGCAAATTTATCTAAATATTCACCAATTAAAAAGTACTGAGGTAGATGGACAAGAGTATGATAGCTTGAATTGAATTCTCTGAGTGTAGGGATATTCTTTACACACACGTAGGGGTATATGATCAATGCTTGGATAAAAGGTAGGAATGAAGAATAAAGACGATGGTTTATTGAGGGATGATGTGATTTCTAACATCTTTTCATGACTATTAAGATAGGGCTCATAACAACCGAAAAGCTAGTATAGTTGGAAACTCTAATTTTCAAAGTTTTTCTTTTAAAATTCTTATCTTTATATGTAACTTTCATGGTCATCCTTTTATTATTGGATTTTATGGGTGCAATCCGCTGAAAACCCTCAGGAGACAACACTCCTCCTACCAGGGACACTTAGAGGTTTAAAGGCTTGTTGCACGTGCTCAGTGCAATCGTGTTGCCTACGAAAGTGTGCTAGTTAGTTTTTCTTTTTCTTTATTTTCTCTTTCTCTTAAATAAAACAAGTTTGCTCAAGACGACCAAAATTAAGTTTGGGGGAATTTGATCAGTCGAAAATATTGCATTTTTAACACATCAATTTCCCTACTCTTTATAATCATATAAAGGTGTTTGGTATAAATATAGCACATATTAGCAATTTATCTGCAAAATACCAAATAACATCTGTTATACATTATAACCAGCATTATGAGGGAAATTGTTTGTTTATTATTGCATACACGATCTTTGTATATCATGTTGGATATATGTATGCCCTAGAGGCCATTATGTGATATTGTATATATTGATGTGTATATGTGTGTGTATGTGTGTGTGTGTGTGTGTGTGTGTGTGTGTGTGTGTATTTATTCAGAGGACAGTCTTGCTCGACATGATAGTATGCTATCTGGTTTCTCTTTGTCATATGTTCACTTGATCATGTTTTTACTCATTTGGTACATGTTGATAAAGCCCTAAGGATATTGGCTTGATTACTGGGATTATAATGTGGATCATACTAATGGGACACCTGTAGTTTATAAACATATCCTTGAAATGTTCCTAGTCGTAGGTATATCGAGACAGGGCATCGATATTCCAGTGTAGACTAGCGTATACCATTCTTGTTCTATATGATGGGCGATGGATGATCCCATATCCATCTGGTATGCTGACACCAAAGATTGTATACGGGTGCTCAGTAAGACTGGGTACACTGAACGGACTCACTGAGAACTCCTATGTGGTATTATATCATATGTCGGATAGCAGTTCTCAGGTGACACCGGTGTAGGTTAGTCTGTAGACCCGAGATTGCCATAGAGTCTTGTGTGTCCTCCCACTGTATCTTGATCTCCACCCTACTACGGCTCTACTGAGTCGTACAAACAGGTGGATTTTGGGTACAGTCCTGAGGTACATGGAGGCAATGAGCGATAGGAGGGGTTTCGTCTCTTCCGGTATTGGGGGTTGATGTTGCGCAGTGCACGATTGGCTATAACAGGAAGTTCCTGGCCAGGGCTGCTGAGATATTACCGATAAGTGTTATCAGTAGTTTCTCGATCTGTTATAGACCATATATCGGCATGACTTATTGAGTTATTGGGGTCGAAGATTCCATCCCTAGACTCAATATGCAGCATATCTGATGAAGAGACCGGACTGTACGGTAAGTGTTGCCAGTTGGATTGACGGGTGTTTTGACAGGTTCGCTTGTTCTTCTTCTGATCGCTCAATACCCGGGTGGCCGTTACGTTTAGCTGACCACTTGCGGCTTGCAGGTGTTTAATATGATCATCACCTACTGCTGGCGTATTGACGAGTATTAGAGTCCCACACAGAAGTTTCCTGGCTCAGGCAAAACGATGTGGTGTGCATATAAGATATGTGCGGGAGCTCGATTAAACACGTGTATATGATACCGTATTTTAATCGGGTGTTTTATATTGGTCGGTTCGTATGAGATATGACCGGTTTATTAAATCAAGTGTTGATTTAATATGGACTTTTATCTCATTTATTTAAACCCTTTTCTTATGATGGATGCATGCATGTATATGTACATGTTGATGTGCATACACACATACATACATGCATTTATATCATGGTTGATGATACAACAAAGATGGCAGTGCAAGACTCAAATGGTTCATATTTATATATATACATATTTTTGTTTTAAGTTAAAGATAAAGGAAATTAACTTAATGACTCATTTCTTAACAAATGACTCATTGTTTCTACACACTTCCTTAGTTGACCATTGACTTAACCTTGGTTAATTTGCTTTGCTCTTTAACTCATCACAAAATATGTAGATATTTATATTAACCATGATTTGTGTTATGATATATATTTCTCTCTCTCTCTCACTCATTATCCTAAGGAATTATTATTCATCTAAAAGAAAAGATTTACCATCTTCATCTTCCTCTCTCTAGCTCTCTCTTGAGTTCTAAAATTGAGTGAGGTTAAAAGAAAGAAAGGGTTTTAAGTGAGAACATAAACCGCTTCATCATCCTACACATCTCTAGCTACTTTGTGTAGGGTGTTTGCTTCAAGAATTTCATAGATCAAGTGAAGCAACAAGCTTTGAGCAAAGGACTTCGGGTGGATCGTCGTGGACTTGGAAGCGTTCAAGCGAGCAGTTCCAAACCTTAGAAGATCCAAGGAGTCACCCTAAGAGTTCTACAAAGGTTGTAGTCTCTCCACTTAGTGATAGATAATCTTTTATATGTGTTACTAAGAATTGTTACTCAATATTTCTAGTTGATTCCTATTTAAGTTTAATTAGCACCTCATAAAATCAAAGTTGTGGTATGTGTGATGCATCCAAACCCTATACGAGGTGATAAGGAAACCCTACAGTGGTATCAGAGCCAAGCTAGAGCTTTAGAGTAACCTAGACGACGTTAAAAACCTCGAACGAATGAAATACGACGCCTGGGGGTGCTCTCTGGACATTTTTCAAAAACGTGGATTTTTCACATTAAAAATACTCAAAAATTTCAGCAGGGTATTTTATGGGCCCACTGTTAGTGTATATGCCCTAGAGGCCATTACTGTATCATACTAGTATGTATATTACTTGATGGAAGCTTGGGATATTCACAGTTGTACAGACAATCTTGCTCAATATAGTAGTATGCTACTTGGTTTGTCTCTGCTTTAATGTGTACATGTGTGTTTCTTTATTATATCACCTATACGCATTGGCAGAGCCCTTAGGATGTTTGCTTGATTACCGGCGTTGTGATGGCGATCACACACGTAGGGGCTGGGTAATCCACAAGCACATCCATATACACGTCTCTAGTCGTGGGATTATCGAGACAGGGCATCAATACTCCGGAGTAGACTAGCGTATGCGCTTCTCATCCCAGTATGGGAGACGGTCTGTCCCACAGCCGTCAGTATGTCGTACTGGAGATAGTATGCAGGTGCTCGTTAGGTTATGAGTACACTGGACATGACTCGTCGGGAACTGATGGTTGGTATTATACCTATCCTCAGTTATCAGTTCCCAGGTGACATGAGTACAGCTTAGTCCGCTGACTTGACACTGTCACTTCACCGCGAGTGTGTTCCCACTGTTCTTTGATTACTACCCTACCATGGCTCTATTGAGTCGTGCAAACAGGTAGTAGTTGGGTGCAGTCCCGAAGCACTTGGAGGCAGTGACGGTTAGACAGGATTCGTCTCTCCCGGTATTGGGGGTTGACATCGCGCTGTGTCTAGGAGAGCCATTACACGAGTAGTCCCTGGCCACGGCAAGCGAGATATACTGGTAGGTTTCCAGTGTTATCTCAGGGTGTTCTGGGCTTCACTCCGACACGACTTGTACCGCTATTAGGGGACTGACGTTTACCGCCCCCTTAGGCCCGCCATGCGATGTATCATACGAACAGACCGGACTGTACGGAAATTGTCACATACAGGCTCAGTAGGAGTTCGGATGGGTTTACCTCATCGGCCTTCTTATCGACATCTACCTGGGGACCGTTACGTACAGCTAGTGCCGCTTGCGGTCTGTAGTTAAACCCACTGCCAGCGTAGTGTCGAGTCTTTAGAGTCCCACACACAGAGTTTCCCTGCACTGAGCGAAACGTGTAGAGGCCGTATGGTTTTACGGCAGGGTTGCGATCACTTACGTACACTTGTGTGCGTGTGGTGTTCGGGCAAGCAATACTAGTGGGCTTTGGTTTAAGCCGGATCCAAGTATTGCACGGATGGATTTGTTTTGTCTTCTGTGCATCCGCATTCTACGGAATGCGGATGCAGGTGTGTATGCACAGTTTTCCGGAGCGATGAAGGAGGAGGTGCCTCATCATGGTTTTGGCAGTTGGTTCGGCCAAAACCGTTATGTGGCAGGCTCATTAGGGTTTTGACAGTTGATTCGGTCAAAACCATTTTGAGGCGGACTCATTAGGGTTTTGGCAATTCGTTTGGTCAAAACCATTATGAGCCGCGGGCATCATTTACTAATCCTTTTAGTGATAATTTTATGATGGCTAATTGCATTGACCATTTGACCACCATGACCTCTCTTGACTTTGTTGACCGGTTGACCGTGTTGACCATTGACCTTCAAGAGAGGTCTACACTCTTCTTTTCATTTTCTTTTTCTTTTGGATTATGATAATGGTCATTTCAATGGTGCCATCAAACTTTATCTTGATAGGATTGGTAATGATGGTTTAGTGAATTATTGAACCATGGTTCATTTTCTTTAGCCCACAATTTCTTTCCCATTCTCTCTTTTGCCTTTTTCTAGTGAGAAGAAAAGAAATGCACCATGGTTGCTAGCTCCTCCTTCTTCCTCCTCTTGATTCATCTTTTGATCTCATGTGTTGAGAGATAAAGATCCCACAAAGACAAAACCATCCCTCTACCACTTCTACACAACCTAGGGCTTCTAGACTAGCATTCTCTTTGCCCTAGTTACCTTGGCTCGAGGTGGAGCTCGGTGTACATCTCTCGGGTGGATCGTCTTCGACTCAAGGAGGCCACGGAGGTGACCAAAGTCCGGATGAACCCTCGGAGCAAGCAAGGAGAAGAACAACAAGAAGAGAAAGAGTTCAAGTTGAGGTATAACCTATAACCGAGTAGATAAATCTCTTGTTAGGATGCTAGTGTGTTGTTTAGCAAAGATCCGGCTTTTACGGTCTATGTTACCATGTTTAGAAAATTTTTTGTTTTACCGTTTCCGCAACCCCGAAAGTACCGGGAGATGTAACGTGGACCTAACAGTGGTATCAGAGCCTAACTAAACACACCCTAGCAAGTTAACAAAGTATCTAGAATTTCGACCGGACAAAAAAACCGCAAAATACCCCGGAAATTTCATGTTTCTTCCGATTCTAGATCTGCTCCAAAATTAATAAATCATACACTAAAAATCGGCTCAGGCTTTTGTTAGAAAACTGGAGAAATTTGATCCTCCAATTCGGCTAAAGCGGCCGCGGATCCGCGGCCGAGTTAGCTCAGTTGTGGAATCTGTTTCCTGCAGTTTTCTTGTATGGGTATTTTGGGATTTTTACAATATGACTTTTCTACCCAGATTTTCCAGAAAGCAAAATTTGTTTTTGGGGCTCAAAAATCCGTATTTTTTGGTCGATGTTCTGTAGACTTTGGCTAATGGTTATATCTGTAATGTTATATGTGTATTGAACATCTACTAATCGCTATACGTCGATTAGTGGGGGTTATACATATCTGTGATCTGTAATGCTGATGGTATGTGTATATGAACTCGTTGGATTGTCGCGGATGGATAGCCGGGGTGGATGTGAGATGAGAGTTTCTTTTTCTTTCATTCATGTAATAAATTTGTAAATTGATGTAATATTATTTGTATGGCCGCACAACCGGGTCGGGGTTGTAGCCGTCATTGTATAATTCTTTTTACTGTTTTTGCTCCTAGGATAGACCCATGGAGGGGGTGCATAAACTACCGGGTATCTCGAAGTGCTGAGTGGCCTACTCACGGCGTTGAGGGAGGTTGCTTCGCTTCGGGTACTTGGCGGGTAGTTTGCCGCACCCGTAGGGGTCTTGGGTGGGGTTTTGGCTATTCATCGCGACCGTGTAATCCGCTTTTCGTTGCAGGCTCGAACGAATCGCGGGTTCCTAGTATATCCAAAGTGTTCATCTGTGATCTAGATTGGCTATCATTGCTATATATCTATATATAATAACTATTTAGGCGTTGCTTATGTTTTACAGCCGTGCTAGCCTAGCCCCCACTCTGTCGTTAGTTAAGTAACCTAACGGGTGATGACGGGGCCCCGTGGCGAATGCGAATGGCATAAGCGTACGTCATATTTTGGTTATTTTCTGCAATGGTAGGATTTAAATGATGGGATGCATTAAAAGAACTAATGCAACAAAATAAACCTAAAAGACGTTGTTGGAACAATTTTTCAAAAAGCTGTTATTACAAGGACGTTCATTTTTGTTTTGCATCGAGATATTCGGTTATGAATGCCCAGCACCTCATTCGACGAGGCAAGGGCCGAGACCCCCTCATCGGGAGTGACCCCTTGGACAAAAAGTTTGCGTCAGGGTAATAACTTCACCATAGTCGATTATTCTTGCTTTGCATCGAGGTATTCATCTTACGAATACCCATCACCTCACTCGACGAGGAAAGAGCCGAGATCTCTTCACAGGGAGTGACCTCTTTAGCAAAAGTTTTCGTCACTATGTTTTCAAAAAGTCTATCATGTTCCTTCAACTACATTAAGTTCATTACGTTAACGGGTTTTTCGCCAAAAACCCAGCCGTAGCCCTCCGTCGTTTCAGATAATTAATACTTAGTATTCGTGCTGCGTTTGTTGATTATTCGTCAAGACACAGTGAACGGTAGCTGAGTAATAATTCTCCGTTGCACTGATAGATGCGATTGGTTAGGACGGTCGCATGATTTTGTTGATTATTCGTCAAGGATCATGCGGGCGGGTCTAATGCAATCCTGGATAACGACGGGTTGAACTTGACTAGGACCTTTTGATTTGTTGATTATTCGTCAAGGTCACTTGGGTCCTAGGGGCAAAAACCACATCGGGAGTTTCTAAAGAAACTGAAACTTGCAGATTTAGCATACCTTCTGGAGTATGGTGACTAGAGTGGATTCCATCTAGGTCATCACACAATGATAGTTGGATCCCGATCCCACTGATGAGTTGGATTACTCTTTGGAAATTACTTCACTTAACAATCAATGCTATAAACCTAGTAGGTGTCTAGAAAGGTGTTAGCGGGGCTACGCCCCCAGGGAAAAGAGGTTCTTAAATTAAGGAATTTCGCGAAAGCGTTGGAAAACCTCCCTCGAAGTACCGACACTAGCCTGGCTGAAAGGTTAAGCAAGTATTGTGACGTGAATTAAATCCCGACTAGTTATTCTTTTAAAAGGTTTTAAGAAGAATTTGAGGAAACAGTGGGAGACATCCTGGTTAGATAAACTAATAAACCAATCTAATCTTGCAAGAGCGCACGCTGCGTGTTTCTTTTCTCTCTCTCCAGGTAGCAACCATTTCACGCCCTAATCAAGATAATAAAATGTATCGCTTGACCGATCAGAATTCTTATTCGGGGTTGGGGAACGTTGGTTCAGTTCTAACTTGTGACAACAGTCATAAGTATGAGCAAGGGAAAGGGGATTGTATGGATTCCCAGGATACCTAGTTGAAGAAGAAGCATGGTTTTGCATCTACTTCAGGTGTTCTTGTAATTGAGAACTGTTTTACGGTCAGCCCTACCTCCTGGGTACTTGATACCGGATCAGGATCTCATATCTGTAATTTATTGCAGGGACTGGGAAAAAGTAGGAAAGTTGCACCGGGTGATATGTCGCTCAGAGTAGCGAACGGAGCATAAGTTAATACGGAAGCCGTCAGTGAATATCACCTAGTATTGTCAAATGGCAAGACTATGATTTTGAACGATTGCTACTATGTACCTTCCATGGTTTGCAACATCATATCAGTTTCTTTACTCGATAAAGATGGATATAACTTTGTTCTTGATAGAAATATCATGAACATTTACCTTCATAAGGTACTGGTTGCAGAAGGTACACTGTGTAATGGTATCTACATTCTAAATTAGAATACAGTTCTCAATATGCAAAACACACGCAAGAGGAAGAATTCAGATACGAATGAATCCTACTTATGGCATTATAGACTTGGTCATATCGGAGAGAAAAGACTAAGTAAGTTGCATAAAGATGGACTCTTAAATGAGTTCGAGTTTTCATCTTATGAAACTTATCAGTCCTGTCTCAAAAGGAAGATGACCAAATCTCCGTTCACCGAACATGGAGAAAGAGCAGCAGAGCTCTTGGGACTCATACACAGTGATGTATGTGGTCCGATGTCTGCACATGCAAGGGGTGGGTTCTCCTAATTCATCACATTCACTGACGATCTCTCTAGATTCGGATATATGTATCTGATGAAACAAAAATCTGAAGCTTTTGAGAAATTCAAGGAATTCAGAAATGAAGTAGAGAACCAGACTGGCAAAAGTATCAAGATCCTCCGGTCTGATAGAGGAGGGGAGTACTTAAGCTCGGAATTCCTAGATTACTTAAAAGAGAATGGTATTCTCTCTCATCTTACCCCTCCTTATACACCACAGTACAACGGTGTATCGGAGCGGAGGAATCGTACCCTATTGGATATGGTTCACTCCATGATGAGTAGTGCTGAGTTACCTCTTTCATTCTGGGGACTGTTCATCACAGAATACTGCATTTCATACCGCCCATTCTTACGCTCGTGTGTTTATAGGTAGGTGCTTTTGATCCGTGTTTGTTACATATTTGCAGGATACAGGTTCTCGGTTCTAAAACGGTGAAATTCACGGAAAACACGACAAAATCCGGGTTCCTGCCAACCACAGATAAAACACGGTCTCCGCTCTTCATCCGTATGCTGCCAGATACCAGTTTAGGGAGACAAAATGTCAAATCAATGTCATCCTCATGCACAAGGCTCAATGGTAGCACAAAATCCAAGAGATCTACGCGGAGCTCGAGGTAATCATTCCAAATCTTGACAAAAAGTCCACCTTTCCCTCAACAGAAATTCTGGAAGAAATGTGGAGGTATTTTCAGAATACACATATGCCATACTGAAGTACACTGAAGACCAGGGAAGTACTGAAAAACACATGCCCTAAATCCATCATAAGGCCGCGGATCCGCGGCCAAATTAGGGTCCAGGCCGCGGATCCGCGGCCATACTGGCGCCGTAGGGGGTCGTCTTTCAGGGGCAGTTTTGTCTTTGTACCTTTGATCTGGTGGTTGCCCTAGATCTTCAACTCCCTGCCTATAAATACAGCAGACTTGAGCTTAACCAAGGGAGCTTTCTTTGTTCTTCTTTTTTGTGTAGTTTTGTTCTTCTTCTTCCTCTTCTTCATTCTTTCTCCATTAAAATTGTAGTGAGAGCTTTTTGAGTGGAAGATTAATGAAGATGAGGGTTTTTTTATCTTTCTTGTTAGCTTGCTCCCCCTTGAGATTCTTGCTTTCTCTTGCTCATTCAACCTCTTCATTGAGCTTGAATGGGTAAGGGTTAGTTATTGATCTCAAGGGTCGTATTTTCTCACGGGACTAGTTCTTCACTTCACATGCGTTCTCTACCCTTCCCTTGATCTTGCAACCTCTTCATTGAGCTTGCAAGTTTAAGGGTTGGTGATCAGTCGAAAATATTGCATATTTTAACCGGCAATTTCCTTATCATCTGCATACATATAGAAGTGTACGGTATTCATAATTCACATATTAGCTAATCGGTCGCAAAATATCAAATTACATGTATTCGACCTTAAAACCGGCATTTCTAGGGAAATTGACTGCATTGCATTACATAGCATATTTTCCATATCTTGCAACCCGTGTTGAGATATCTGTGCAGGAAAAGGAAAGCTTACTCGACCATTACAATTGCTCGTAAACTCACTGAACTCAAATCTGGTATCAATATAGAAGGGAAACTGCAATTCTAAACATCAGAGAAAAGCCCAAACTACAGTTCAAAGCTTCACCAGAAAGCCCAAGGTCCAAGACCACAAACTGAGCGCGGAAGCGCGGCCTAGAGGCACTTATTGCGGCGGATCCGCTGTGGGCCCAGGGACTCAGCTCCTCAAATTGCACCAAAACTCCTGTTTCAATGGCTACAGCTCAATAATGCACACAAACTTCCAGAAGATTCCAGATACTTCCACCAGATCAGCAAACACCCAAACTAGCCTAATCTTTCTAGAACTTTCCTAAACCCTTGCTTAAACCCTAAGCTAGTTCCTAACAAACTTTGGCAACAAACTTTGGGAGGGAAAGTCCAATTTAAACCTAAACCTAGGGTTTGAAAGTTCTATAAATAAGACCCTAGACTCACTCATTATTCATCTTGGAAAATCTAGGGCTATCTCTTGAAAACAATTCACATCTTAGATTTTAGCCATTCTCTTTCTTCATCTCCCTCTTCCTCAAGTTTAGTTAGAGAGCTTGTAGGAAACCCTAACCCTAAATCCAACCACAATTCAAGATCTTGAGTGCAAGCCAAGCAAGATTCCTTCAACCCTTTTATGAGCCGAGCCGATCTTCAATCGGGCAAGAGATCAAAGTAGATCCACGATCCACGGAGACGAGCGAAGCCGAGTCAACGATCGATTTCTTCTTCTTGTAGATCTTGAAAGAATGTATTGAAATTGTTGATTAAATAAAAGGTGACATTTTCTTCTATCTTGTTTTCTTTAAATTCCGCATCATGTTATCTTTACTATTCTTGAATATTGTCTATGTGGTGATGTGTGAATAAAACTCCGCTCGTTAAGGAGTCGAAACGATCTTTAGTATGATGATGTAGCAAATTTGTAATCGATTCTTGAATCCCACGAGTTTGTAAACCCTAGCAAGTTCAAGAATCGACGACCCAATTCGTTGCGATGCTTTCTTGATCGACATCGCTCGAGATTGGGGAGACCCGATCGCTTCTTGAAATTGCTAGAGGCTAGAATATAAATGGTATCCTCGAAAGAACAAGGGTTAAGAGATGAAACCCTAATTTCATCAAGAAAGCCCTAACTTTCGTCGATCACCATTGATCTAGTATCAATTCTTTGAAGGACAAGAATATGAAATCTTGTAGACTACATCACATCTAAAGATCCGATCGATTCCTACGAGCCTCTCTCTTATTCTTGACTGTTGTTTGGAAAATACCATTGAAACCCGATTCTTGATTGTTTATAGTTTCTTGATTCTTTAATAGAGAATAGTGACACACGAATACAAATCATTCTTGAATCATGTTTTCTTTATTGTTGCTTAACATTTCATTTCAAACACATTAAAATACAAACGAATCTCGAGATCCCTGTGGACGATCCGCACTCATTCATTAACTACAGCTGACACCGTAGTTTGATTGCGGTCAATTTAAATTTTTGATTCAATACTTTTACATCCAATCACAAGAATTATTTCAATCAGTTGGCTATTGAGCACATGCTTGGCTTGGGTTCTACTTCCGTGTTCTTTTTATTTGCTTATTTATTACTTGCATTTTTCATTCTTGCTTTTATTACTTGCAATTTTATTCATGCACTTTAAATACTTGTATCTTTTCTTTTCTTTGTTCTTTTCTTTTTGTTCTCTCTTTTTGGTTCTCTTTTGTGAATGTTGTATTTATTGTTGTTGTTAAGAATCCATATGATATTGTAAGTTAACATTTCTTTACCAATTCCTTTTCCCGTTATTTTCCATTTGAACTTCGCCCAAACCATACGCAAGCGCTCCGTTAGGCACCCTACCCTGACAAGGTAACGGTGATTCCTAACCGCGACCGGTTGCGTTCGGTTTGGCCGGAGGCGAAAGCAAGAGACAAGAACGGAAGGACAAGGGTAAATAAGCCGGATTCCACGAATACCGCGCTTAAACCCCCTAATCCACGTTGTTGCCGATTGCTCTAGCTTCAATTGGTCAAGACTCGGCTCAAAGGTTTTGAGTACGGATTTCTTTAGCTTACAATCTCGTATTTTTCTTAACAACTTTATACTTGCAAATAAACACATAGGTTAGATCAAACAAACATACAGATTCTTTATTGACTCGTCTAAGACAAGAAGGTAAGATAACACCATCTCCCTGTGGACCGACCCATGCTCACCGGCTAGCTGCATAGCGACACCGTCCTGATCGCGGTTACACTTTAATTCTTTGAACATCCGACACGCCAAAAGCGTGCGATCAAATGGCGCCGTTGCCGGGGAGACGGTAGCGTATTTTCTTTCTTGTTATTCGGGTTAATATTCTTTTTGTATATATTTATAAAAAAAAAAAATTCTTTTTTTGTTTTTTATCATTTTTATGGGCAAGTGTGCAGATTTTTGCGTATTTGCAAACTGCGATTGTGGGGAGCAAAGTGTACATTCAAGGCTAAGGTGTTTGCAAAGTACAGTGCCAAAGATCCGGGTAGTTTGACCCGCGTAAGCGAACATTTCAAGCTTACCGGATTTGATTCAACGGTGGTTTCCTAACCCAAAACTTAACGGTACGTATTTTACTAACACCTTCTTCTCAAATCCGACGCATCCAATATACTATTCTTTGCAGGATTCTTTGCAAGTTCGCTAGCAAACGCTAAAAATTGACTAACCCGTATTTGTTGCAGTGCCGCGCTTAAACTAAAAAACGATTGTTTTATTCTTTATAGAATTTTTATTGAATTGCGCATTGCATACATTAATACGGACTTAAGGGCAAGCGAACCCCACAACATACGGTAAAGGATTTCATCACCTTTTCCGTTGCCCACAAATCACGAACTTGAGCATAACGTTTACCCACACAAATTTTAAAAGAAACTAGACTTTAAGCCTTAAGGACTTCGCGCTCACTAGGAGAAGTTAACTGTGTTTAGAACCTTACTTAACGGTATATTGTTTACGGGGTGTCTAGGAAAGTGTTAACGGCGAAACCGCCAAAAGAGAAAGGGTTATTTAATTAAGGAACTTCGCGAAAGCGTTGGAAAACATCCCCTTATCTCTGCACTTACCTGGCCTCGTGATCAGTGTATCTTGAGCCTGTTTCTCGACACAGTTTTACTTCGACAATCAAGTTCTGGAGCAGGTCTAGTTGACCTAGGTTAACCCTAGAACGAATAGGTGTGTGGTATTCTTTGTGTCGTGATTGTTTTTTTTTTCCATATTCTTTTTTTTGTGTATACTTCATTCTTTTGTTAATATATATAAAAAAAAACCACATTCTTTTTCCCCTCCTTTTCTCTACCCTTCTCTCTCTCTCTTCATATCATGGGTACCCCACCTCGCAAAACTCTTGCCGAACTTTGGTACCCACAACCAGACATTACTTCATATGGTTCTTGTTTTGGTCGAACTTCAAACGACCCCTCCATGCCAAAAATTTCATTGAGAGATCGGATAGACGCGTCTAGGACAAACAATTTGACTCCGCAATTCACTTCGTATCAACCATTTCAAACAGTCGCCCCTTCTTACGTTGATACCCCTTCTTCGAGTCATGTTGCAATTCCAAGACCTATGTCTATTGCAGAACGTATTGAACAATCTCGTAGCCGATCTTTCACTCCTTTCACCACTTCAAATTCTTGGGATCAACAATGCCATTCACCTTCATATCCAAATGTTGATCCTGCTCCTGTCCAGCCATTCAACTCCTACCAATCCTACCCTACTTTTGCACCTTCCCTAGACATTGCATCAGAACAGCCATTTGGGAGTTTTCAGTATCCATGCAACTTTGAATCTTTTACTGAAACCCCTTCACAACCAATGTCTAGTCTAGAACAGTCCTTGGAAGACTTTAGGGTAGCGTCAAGCCAACAGATGATGGAATTGAATGCGTCCATGGCCGCTCTCATACAACCAACTGACCCGGTAGCTAGTTTCCAGCTAGCTCCAAATTTTCCAATGTATGATGAGGCGGTAGGACAGGCTGTGAATTTGAGTGGAGAGAGTGAGATGTACCCCCTTCCAAGTCAAACCTACTCATCCCAAATTGAATCCCACAACTCCTGTTTTGAATGTCTATCTAGTGTTCCAAACGATTCACCAGTTGAAGATAGAATGATTAATGAGTTGTGCGACTTGGTAGTGTTTGATTTGCCCGATTGTGAAGGGGCCCTTCCAAGTGAAACCATACCTAATCCTTTTGACCTCTACACCTATATCTTAGAACCAGAATCGATTAATATCCATGCTTTTGATGAGGTGTCAGAGAATTTTGATTTTCACTTGATTGAGGATATTGACGCTGGGAATATTTTGGATGATGAACCCATAGATTTAGCTGAGTTTTTCTCTTCAAATCATCATCCCGAGTCATTAAATGTTTTTCCCGAACCCCATATGCGTCTGGATTTTGAAGAAAAGAGCATGGATGTGCTAAATTTTGAGGAGAATATTGAGGATAGTTTTGAGGATGAACCAGTTTTGCTTGATGAGTCGGATTTTCCAATTCATCCTATTCCTTCCACTGACTGTGTACACCCTCCTGAACCTTTAACCGATGCCCCTCCTCGATCACTTCCCTCCATCCTTTCCATCGTTCCGACCTTGCAAGAACCCGTCTCACTTACATTTCATATGTCTGGTTTACCAAGTTCGGCGTACCCATGGTTTCTTACGAATCTTGCGGGATTCGACCCAATTTCTCGACGAGTAAATATATTAGCACAATCACTTTTCACACATCGCTCATCACAAATTGTGCTAATCTATTTACTTCATTTGCACCCTCAAGTTCGTATTCCACTTCTTTTTCCCTTCCGCCATTCTTCTTCCTCTCATATACCGAGACCATATCCCGCTTCTCTCCGCATATGGTCTCGCGTATTCTCCATCTCTTTTCTCTACGCCTTCTTCCACCAACCGGTACATTATAGTGATAAAATCTTTGAATGGTCGGTGTTAACTTTTGGCCTGTGTAAGGCCTTGTATAGATGGATACTGTTCTCTTTCCCCCCTAATCCTGAATTTCAACGCTTAACAGTGGAAACACTGTTTTACTTAAGTTTGGGGGGGACACCTTTTTTGTATATATTTTTTGTTTTCTTTGTTGTATATAATTTGTTTCTAGGGAGCGCCGGCAATTTTGACCCTCTTGGTATAGCCTGACAGTGAGGGCACTGTCAAGTTTAAGTTTGGGGGTGTGCTCGGTAAGCTTTCTTCCTTCGCATTCATTTGTATATTTTGCATTTGCATACCTTATTAAAAATCCATAAAAATCAGAAAAACTTCTAAAAACATAAAAACTTTTCTGTCAAGTTAGCTAGTGGGAGGACTCTAATTCAACATTTCGACGGTTTTGTTTGATAAAATAAGAATAACTAAATCTTATGTTTAGATTTTGAAAACCTGAAAGATAACTCTCCTTTGAAATTAACTATAGCTGATATACGTCTTTACATCACACTACACGTGTCGTGAGTTTTTGAAATTAGATGACAAGTCCTTTATGTTTAAAAACTTTTAAACAGATAAATAATTTTCTGAGGATCAAATAGGTTTGTTCTGAAATAAGTAATGTCAAGAATAGTTTATGAAGTGAGTGAATATGAAGGAATGTTATTGATGCCTTAATTGGAACTAAGTCTGAAAAATAACCCATCTGAAACTTGATTGGAATGATTACACACCAAACCCACTAAACACATCTTTTATCCAAAAAAATATTTGAACTGCCGGTTATATCTCCGTTCTTATTGAATCATCCGATTTTCACGACAAACTGTCTTTTGTTTTTGGACCTAGGTAACTTGAGTAATTAAGTCCGCTGGGGTGTTTCTACACCTAATGCCCTAAAACCAACTGGTTTGGGTGCATTGGCCCAAAGCTCGCTAAGAAGCCTAGAAAGTCCAGATAAAAACAAAGTCAAGCAAGTGTTCTCTCCGAGTTAAAATTCCTAACGGTTCTTTGTGTGAGAATAATCTTGATAAAAGACAAGCTTTTATAAAAATTTTTAACGGAGATATGAAGGTTTTATTCTATGATAAAGACTACTGCACGTTCACAGAGGTGTGTATGAAATGAAAACAAGAAAAAGGTGGAGTGAAAAATACGACTTAGTTTCCTGTTAAGGAAGATAGAAATTCTGAAGTTGAAACCTTACTGGAAAACGAAACTTGAAAAATGCTTAACTCTTTATAAAACTTATGTGATCCTTTTAAAATTGTTATCTGGGCTTTATTGTGCGACATGATGACTTTAATCGATCCTTCTGGAACTTAACGACACTAATTGCACTGCACGTAAAGACATATAAAAACTGTAGTTAAATAAGAAGCGAGGTGTGAAAAATAAAGGTTCGATAGTCTAGACTTAGGATTATAGAATTATTATTTTCTGAAATAAAAACTTTAGGGTTTGAATCGTAGTTATTGTACTAAACCAACTTGAACGGATTTTGTGGGTGTAATCCGCTGAAAACCCTCAGGAGACAACACTCCTCCTACTAGGGACACCTAGAGGTTTAACGGCTTGTTGCACGTGCTCAGTGCAATCGCGTTCCATGCGAAAGTGCGGTTATCATTTTATTTTTGTGAATAATTGGTTTTGCTCGGGACGAGCAAAAGTTAAGTTTGGGGGTATTTGTTCATCACAGAATACTGCATTTCATACCGCCCATTCTTACGCTCGTGTGTTTATAGGTAGGTGCTTTTGATCCGTGTTTGTTACATATTTGCAGGATACAGGTTCTCGGTTCTAAAACGGTGAAATTCACGGAAAACACGACAAAATCCGGGTTCCTGCCAACCACAGATAAAACACGGTCTCCGCTCTTCATCCGTATGCTGCCAGATACCAGTTTAGGGAGACAAAATGTCAAATCAATGTCATCCTCATGCACAAGGCTCAATGGTAGCACAAAATCCAAGAGATCTACGCGGAGCTCGAGGCAATCATTCCAAATCTTGACAAAAAGTCCACCTTTCCCTCAACAGAAATTCTGGAAGAAATGTGGAGGTATTTTCAGAATACACATATGCCATACTGAAGTACACTGAAGACCAGGGAAGTACTGAAAAACACATGCCCCAAATCCATCATAAGGCCGCGGATCCGCGGCCAAAGTAGGGTCCAGGCCGCGGATCCGCGGCCGTACTGGCGCCGTAGGTGGTCGTCTTTCAGGGGCAGTTTTGTCTTTGTACCTTTGATCTGGTGGTTGCCCTAGATCTTCAACTCCCTGCCTATAAATACAGCAGACTTGAGCTTAACCAAGGGAGCTTTCTTTGTTCTTCTTTTTTGTGTAGTTTTGTTCTTCTTCTTCCTCTTCTTCATTCTTTCTCCATTAAAATTGTAGTGAGAGCTTTTTGAGTGGAAGATTAATGAAGATGAGGGTTTTTTATCTTTCTTGTTAGCTTGCTCCCCCTTGAGATTCTTGCTTTCTCTTGCTCATTCAACCTCTTCATTAAGCTTGAATGGGTAAGGGTTAGTTATTGATCTCAAGGGTCGTATTTTCTCACGGGACTAGTTCTTCACTTCACATGCGTTCTCTACCCTTCCTTTGATCTTGCAACCTCTTCATTGAGCTTGCAAGTTTAAGGGTTGGCTATTGAGCACATGCTTGGCTTGGGTTCTACTTCCGTGTTCTTTTTATTTGCTTATTTATTACTTGCATTTTTCATTCTTGATTTTATTACTTGCAATTTTATTCATGCACTTTAAATACTTGTATCTTTTCTTTTCTTTGTTCTTTTCTTTTTGTTCTCTCTTTTTGGTTCTCTTTTGTGAATGTTGTATTTATTGTTGTTGTTAAGAATCCATATGATATTGTAAGTTAACATTTCTTTACCAATTCCTTTTCTCGTTATTTTCCATTTGAACTTCGCCCAAACCATACGCAAGCGCTCCGTTAGGCACCCTACCCTGACAAGGTAACGGTGATTCCTAACCGCGACCGGTTGCGTTCGGTTTGGCCGGAGGCGAAAGCAAGAGACAAGAACGGAAGGACAAGGGTAAATAAGCCGGATTCCACGAATACCGTGCTTAAACCCCCTAATCCACGTTGTTGCCGATTGCTCTAGCTTCAATTGGTCAAGACTCGGCTCAAAGGTTTTGAGTACGGATTTCTTTAGCTTACAATCTCGTATTTTTCTTAACAACTTTATACTTGCAAATAAACACATAGGTTAGATCAAATAAACATACAGATTCTTTATTGACTCGTCTAAGACAAGAAGGTAAGATAACACCATTTCCCTGTGGACCGACCCGTGCTCACCGGCTAGCTGCATAGCGACACCGTCCTGATCGCGGTTACACTTTAATTCTTTGAAAATCCGACACGCAAAAGCGTGCGATCAGGGACATGCGCTTCTGACAGCGGCATACCTTTTGAATCAAGTTCCGTCCAAATCTGTGCCTAAAACTCCGTATGAAATATGGAGCAGTAAGAAACCATGTCTTAAATTTATTAAGATATGGGGTTGTCCGGCCTATGTGAAAACACAGAAACCGGACAAGCTAGAGGCACGGTTAGTTCTGTGTAAATTTGTGGGATATCCTAAAGACTCACTAGGATATCTGTTCTACCACACTGAGGAACAGAAGGTGTTTGTATCTCGCCATGCTACCTTCTTAGAAAAGGAGTTTCTTGCAAAAGAAACAAGTGGGAGTTCGGTAGAACTGGAAGAAATTCAGCGACCACAAAATATAACTGAAAATTTGGAGGAACCACTAGATTCAATAACCCCAGACGAACCTCAGCCACTCCGCAGATCTGGTAGGATTTCTCATCCGCCCGAGAGATACTACGGTTTTCTCATTGACGGGGATCGAAAGTATTGCATCTTGGAAGGAGATGACCCTACCAGTTTCAGGCAGGCCATTATCAGTAGGGACTCTGATAAGTGGCAGGAAGCAATGCAATCCGAAATGGAGTCTATGTACACCAATAATGTGTGGAACTTGGATATTGCTCCACCTGGGGTAAAACCCGTTGGATGCAAATGGATCTACAAAAGGAAACTTGGTGTAGATGGGCAGGTGGAAACCTATAAGGCTAGACTCGTTGCAAAAGGTTTTCGTTAAAGACCTGGTTTGGACTATGACGAAACTTTTTCTCCGGTGGCTATGCTCAAATCCATTCGGATCCTACTTCCCATTGCTGCCTTCCATGACTATGAAATCTGGCAGATGGATGTTAAAACGGCTTTCCTAAACGGTTGTTTGGAAGAGTGCGTTTACATGGATCAACCAGAAGGTTTTGTAGACAGTGGGAGCAGAGGGAAGGTGTGCAAGTTGCTTAAATCCATTTATGGATTAAAGCAGGCATCGCGGAGCTGGAACATCTGTTTTGATGAGGCAATCAAGGAATTTGATTTCATCAAGAACGAAGATGAACCTTGTGTCTATAAGAAGATTGTAGGACGAGCTGTCGTATTCCTAGTATTGTACGCAGACGACATTCTTTTGATAGGAAACATTCTTATGCTATAATCGGTCAAGCTATTTTTGTCACAAAGGTTCTCCATGAAGGACCTTGGTGATGCCTCGTACATTCTGGGGATCAAGATCTATAGAGATAGATCCAAGAGACTACTGGGACTTTCGCAGTCCAGGTACATAGAGACCGTACTAAATAAATTTAGTATGGAGGATTCCAAGCGCGGTAACATACCCGCATTGCACGGAATTACCCTCTCCAAGAAGATGTCTCCAAAGACTGACGAAGAGAGGGTTCGCATGAGCACTATACCCTACGCTTCGGCGGTACGATCTATAATGTATGTGATGCTATGTACAAGACCAGATGTAGCTTACGCGCTGAGCGCGGTAAGCCAGTATCAGTCAGACCCAGGTGAGGACCACTGGACAGCAGTGAAGAACATTCTCAAGTACTTAAGAAGGACTAAGGAGATGTTCCTGGTTTACGGTAATGGAGACCTCAGGATCGAGTCCTTTACCGATTCAAGCTTCCAGAGTGACAAAGATGACAACAAGTCTGTCTCGGGTTTTGTGTTTACCCTCAACGGAGGGGCGATATGTTGGAGGAGTTCCAAACAGGATACCGTCGCAGACTCGACGATGGAGGCTGAATACATTGCTGCAAGCGATGCCGCAAAAGAGGCGGTCTGGATGAAGAAGTTCATTAGTGAACTTCAGGTGGTTCCGTCCATTGTTGACCCAATACCTCTGTATTGCGATAACAATGGGGCTATAGTTTTAGCGAAGGAACCAAGGTCCCATCAGAAATCCAGGCACATCTTAAGGCGGTATCACCTGATCAGGGAGATCATTGATCGCCAGGAGATCGAGGTGCGGAGAGTGGACACAAAGGTCAACACAGCGGACCCATTCACGAAGGCATTTCCCCAGACTCAGTTAGAGCGGCTGATCGAGATGATAGGTCTTCAATACGCCAGTACATGGCCTTAGTGCAAGTGGGAGATTGTTAGTGTATATGCCCTAGAGGCCATTACTGTATCATACTAGTATGTATATTACTTGATGGAAGCTTAGGATATTGACAGTTGTACATACAATCTTTCTCAATATAGTAGTATGCTACTTGGTTTGTCTCTGCTTTAATGTGTACATGTGTGTTTCTTTATTATATCACCTATACGCATTAGTAGAGCCCGTAGGATGTTTGCTTGATTACCAGCGTTGTGATGGCGATCACACTCGTGGGGGCTGGGTAATCCACAAGCACATCCTTATACACGTCCCTAGTCGTGGGATTATCAAGATAGGGCATCAATACTCCGGAGTAGACTAGCGTATGCGCTTCTCATCCCAGTACTGGAGACGGTCTGTCCTACAGCCGTCAGTACGTCATACTTGAGATAGTATGTGGGTGCTCGTTAGGTTACGAGTACATTGGACATGACTCGTCGGGAACTGATGGTTGGTATTATACCTATCGTCAGTTATCAGTTCCCAGGTGACATGAGTACAGCTTAGTCCACTGACTTGACACTGTCACTTCGCCTCGAGTGTGTTCCCACTGTTCTTTGATTACTACCCTACCACGGCTCTACTGAGTCGTGCAAACAGGTAGTAGTTGGGTGCAGTCCCGAAGCACTTAGAGGCAGTGACGGTTAGACAGGATTCGTCACTCTCGGTATTGGGGGTTGACATCGCGCTGTGTCTAGGAGAGCCATTACACGAGTAGTCCCTGGCCAGGGCAAGCGAGATATACTGGTAGGTTTCCAGTGTTATCTCAGGGTGTTCTGGGCTTCACTCCGACACGACTTGTACCGCTATTAGGGGACTGACGTTTACCGCCCCTAGGCCTGCCATGCGATGTATCAGACGAACAGACCGGACTGTACGAAGATTGTCACATACAGGCTCAGTAGGAGTTCGGATGGGTTTACCTCATCGGCCTTCTTATCGACATCTACCTGGGGACCGTTACGTACAGCTAGTGCCGCTTGCGGTCTGTGGTTAAACCCACTGCCAGCGTAGTGTCGAGTCTTTAGAGTCCCATACAAAGAGTTTCCCTGCACTGAGCGAAACGTGTAGAGGCTGTATGGTTTTACGGAAGGGCTGCGATCACTTACGTACATTTGTGTGCGTGTGGTGTTCGGGCAAGCAATACTAGTGGGCTTTGGTTTAAGCCGGATCCTAATATTGCACGGATGGATTTGTTTTGTCTTCTGTGCATCCGCATTCTACGGAATGCGGATGCAGGTGTGTATGCACAGTTTTCCGGAGCGATGAAGGAGGAGGTGCCTCATCAGGGTTTTGGCAGTTGGTTCGGCCAAAACCGTTATGTGGCAGGCTCATTAGGGTTTTGACAGTTGATTCAGTCAAAACCATTTTGAGGCGGACTCATTAGGGTTTTGGCAATTCGTTTGGTCAAAACCATTATGAGCCGCGGGCATCATTTACTAATCCTTTTAGTGATAATTTTATGATGGCTAATTGCATTGACCATTTGACCACCATGACCTCTCTTGACTTTGTTGACCGGTTGACCGTGTTGACCATTGACCTTCAAGAGAGGTCTACACTCTTCTTTTCATTTTCTTTTTCTTTTGGATTATGATAATGGTCATTTCAATGGTGCCATCAAACTTTATCTTGATAGGATTGGTAATGATGGTTTAGTGAATTATTGAACCATGGTTCATTTTCTTTAGCTCACAATTTCTTTCCTATTCTCTCTCTTGCCTTTTTCTAGTGAGAAGAAAGAAATGCACCATGGTTGCTAGCTCCTCCTTCTTCCTCATCTTGATTCATATTTTGATCTCATGTGTTGAGAGATAAAGATCCCACAAAGACAAAACCATCCCTCTACCACTTCTACACAACCTAGGGCTTCTAGACTAGCAATTTCTTTGCCCTAGTTACCTCGACTCGAGGTGGAGCTCGGTGTACATCTCTCGAGTGGATCGTCTTCGACTCAAGGAGGCCGCGGAGGTGACCAAAGTCCGGATGAACCCTCGGAGCAAGCAAGGAGAAGAACAACAAGAAGAGAAGGAGTTCAAGTTGAGGTATAACCTATAACCGAGTAGATAAATCTCTTGTTAGGATGCTAGTGTGTTGTTTAGCAAAGATCCGGCTTTTACGGTCCATGTTACCATGTTTAGAAAAATTTTTGTTTTACCGTTTCCGCAACCCCGAAAGTACCAGGAGAGGTAACGTGGACCTAGCACCCACAAGAAGTACGATGCCCTAACTCCACTATACGACCGTGGAACCGCGGCCAGAATGGTCTTTCTGCGGCGGTTCCGCGGCGCCGTAGGTGAAGTTTGGACCGTGTCTTCTTGCAGTGGCCCGTATGTACTTGTTGCAGTTTTTGGTAAATTTTAAATCTGCTCAAGTGTTGGGTTTTCTGAGAAGTCTTTGGGTGTTCAATCGTTCGATCGAATGTTTTAACTGCGCCTAGTTTATTAGTATGTGATACAATAATTGGAATCTACAAATTTGTTTGTTGCGTGTAAATCTAGCAGTTTGGTCTCGGGAATAATCGGAAATCTTGTTGAATTATTCGTCTTATTTTGAAAAGGTTTTTTCATGGATGAGACCTAAATGCGAGCTTTACATTGTTAGGCATGAAATCTTGTATATGTGGTATTCCGGGTTTGTGTTGTGTAAAGGCAGTTATGATTCCAATTGTTGTAGTTTTTCATTTTAATTCTCTGTGACCGTAAGTGTAGTATGTTGTGTATCGCCGGTTTCGTTGCTATACATCAACGACAATCGGGGTACGCATACTTACTTACATTGATGATATATGATATTATGTGTTGCTGAGATATGATGTGCAGGATTGTCGTGATTGAATAGCCGTGAGTTTTATGTGAGATGAGAGTTTTCTTTTCATTCATGTAAAATTAAATTGTATGTAATATTCTTTTATTTGGGGCACTTCCGGGTTGAGGTTGATGTCACCAGTGTTGTATATTATTTACTTTTCCGCATTAGGATAGACCCAAGAAGGGGGGCACAAGTGACCGGGTTCTAGGGTTCAGTGGGAGGCCATCTCGAGGTGTCGAGACCGGGTCTCCTAAACTCCAGAATTGGTAGGGTCACTTACCGCTCTCGTAGGGGTCTACGGGTGTGGGCTTGGCTATTCATCGCGACCGTGGAATCCGTATTTTCTATTGCTGGTTAAATACAAAATACGGACCTCCTAGATATCCTATATTAAATGTGCTTATGCTGCTTTTATTATTTGATGTGATCATTTAATATATATCTGAGATGGATGGAATATTATATATATGATATATAATAGACATTGCTTATGTTTTGCACCCGCGCTAGCCCTGTCCCGGTATGCCGTTAGTTAAGTAACCTAACGGTGCATAACGGGACACTGTGACGAATGCGAGTGGCATAAGCGTACGTTATATTTTCGTTTCTTTCTATGATGGCTTTAGGAATTAAATGATGGGACTACATTAATGAGATTAATGTAAAGATAAATGAACCTAAAAAGATGTTGTAGAATCGGATTTGAAACACACTCGGCCTTTTTATGAAAAAGCCAGTTTCAAAATGCGGAGCTTAAGCCACTCCCTTTAAACCCATTGGATTCTACAACGATATCAAGTTCAAAGCGTTAAAAGTTTTCTTAAAAACTATCCGCAGCCCTCCGTCATTTTAGGAAGTAGAGTACTTAGTATTCGTGCTGCGTATTTTGACTTTAGTTAAGGCGCAGTGTACGGTAGCTAAGTGATGTCTTCCTACACTGCATATGATGCAGATTAGTTAGGACATTCATATGATTATGTTGACTTTAGTTAAGGGTCATGTGGGTGGGTCTAGTTAATCACGAAATGACGGGAAGAACTTGACTAAGTACTTATGATATGTTGACCATAGTTAAGGTCATGAGTACTAGGGGTAAAAATAATATTGGGAATTTCAAGAGTTGAAATTTGCAATGGGATTGAATACCTTCTATATGATAGTAGGATCCTGATCCCACTGTGAGCAAAAGTTGCTCCTGGGAGAGTTTTGCACTTTACAATTAGCTAACTCATTAGGTGTCAAGAAAGGTGTCAAATGGGGCTACGCCTCTGGGAAGACGAGGTTTATTTTAATTAGGTCCGTACGAAAGCACGGGGAACCTCCCTCAAGTACCGGCACCGGCCTGGCTGAACGGTTAGCGAAGTTGTAGAATGTAATTAATCCCGGCTAGTTTTCTTTTTAAAGGTTTTAAAGAAAATTGGATAAAAACAGTGGGAGACATCGATTAGACAAGATAATAACCAATCTAATCTTTGTAAGAGCTTTCGCTGAGTGTATTCTTTTCTCTCTCGTAACAGCAGATACAAATGTCAGGATTAAAGTTTCTATTAGATAAAAATATGCTGAATGGGACCAATTATAAAGATTGGCTGAGAAATCTCAACATTGCCTTGACTTATGATAAGGTATCACATGTCCTCACCGCTCTAACCCCGTCCAGCCCAGGTCCTAAATCTTCAGTTGCGGATAAGGAAATCCGCAAGACATGGGACGCTGACTGTTCCACGGCCAAATGCCTCGCTCTTACATCGATGGATAACACACATCAGAAGCAGCATGGGAATATGGATGTACAATCCATATTCCTCCATACAAAAGAGTTGTATGGAGAGCAATATCACGCATTACGATACGAAGCATCCAGAAAACTGTTTCAGATGCGAATGGCCACTGGCACAACAGTAGGAGACCACATTCTGAAGATGATAGCTCTCATAGAAGAGCTTGAGGACCTTGGGTGGACAATGTACAATGAGCAATATACGAATATTATTCTGCAGTCTCTCCCCTCTACCTTTGCTCAATTTATAGTTAACTTCAACATGCACAACATGGAGAAGGAACTACCTTAACTCCTTAATATATTAAGGAGTGCAGAGAGCACGCTGAAGTCAGTGAAGAATCCCGTTTTGAGTGTTGCGCCATATTCCTCCTCTCGCCCGAAGGCTAAGGCCAAGGGAAAGATGAAGAATAAACCCACCAAACCTAAGGGTGGAGTCAAAAAGGTTAAGGGGAAAGACAAGTCTAAGGTTGGGGAATCGGGGAAAGGAGAATGTTTCCACTGCAAGAAGACGGAACACTGGAAGCGGAACTGTACTGAGTACCTTGAACTCAAGAAGAAGCATGGTGATGCTTCAGCTTCAGGTGTATTCGTGATTGAAAACTATTTTTCTATTAACTCTGCTTCCTGGGTATTAGATATCGGTTCGGGTTCTCATATTTGCAATTCTGTGTAGGCGTTGAGAAATAGCAGAGTTTTTAAGAAAGGTGATCATACTCTCCAGGTTAGAAATGGTTCCAATGTAAATGCAGTTTCAGTGGGAGAGTATCACCTAGGGTTGCCGTCCGGTTGTATATTGGTTTTGAACCCATGTTATTTTGTGCCAAGTATGCTTTGTAATATTATATCCGTTTCTTTGTTAGACAATGATGGATATCATTTTGCTGTGCAAGACAATATTATGAACATTATACTTAATCAAGAGTTGATTGGTTGTGGTACACTAAATAACGGGATATACGTCCTTAATCAACACACAGTTTTCAACATTCAACACACAAATAAAAGAAAATTTTCAGATATAAATGAAGCTTTTCTTTGGCATTGTAGACTTGGTCATATTAATGAAACAAGACTAAACAAGCTTCATAAAGATGGATATTTAAATTCTTTTGAGTATAAATCTTATGCAACTTGCCAGTCTTGTATCAAAGGTAAAATGACCAAAACTCCATTTACTGGACACGGAGAAAGAGCTACTAAGCTCCTAGGCCTGATACATAGTGATGTATGTGTGCCAATGTCTACACATGCAAGAGGCGGTTTTTCCCACTTCATAACTTTTACTGATGATTTCTCAAGATTTGGTCATGTGTTTTTGATAAAACATAAATCTGAAGCTTTCGAGAAATTCAAGGAGTATAAACTTGAAGTAGAAAACCAAACTGGAGTGAGAATCAAGTTACTTCGATCAGATCGAGGTGGAGAGTACTTAAGTACTGAATTCTTGGAATTCCTAAAAGAGAATGGGATTCTCTCTCAGCTCGCTCCCCTTATACACCACAGCACAACGGTGTGTCAGAGCGACGGAATCTTATCCTATTAGATATGGTACGATCCATGATGAGTGATTCTGAGTTACCCCTCTCCTTTTAGGGGCATGCATTGGAAACTGCAGATTTTCTGTTAAACAAAGTTCCAACTAAGACCGTGTCTACCACTCCATATGAGATATGGCATGGGAAGAGACCATCTCTTAAACGAGTTACGATTTCGGGTTTTCCGGTTTTTGTCAAAAAGCAGAATCCGGACAAACTAGAGATACGATCGGTCAAATGTATATTTGTGGGATATCCAAAACATTCGTTTGGATATCTTTTCTACTACAAGGAGGAACAAAAGGTGTTTCTTTCTCAGTATTCCACATTTTTAGAAAATGAGATTTTTCCAAATGATGCTTATGGCAATGTGGTAGATCTAGAAGAGGTTCTAGAAACACAAGTTACAAATGTTGACTTGGCTGAAACTAATATTGTAACAGAATATAATGAATCTCATCCACTCCGTAGATCTGGTAGGACTTCTCGTCCACCGGAGAGATACTACGGTTTTCTCATTGATGGTGATAGAGAAGATTGCATCATGGATAATGATGATCCTGCCAGTTTTCATCAAGCTACCACGAGTGGTGACTCTGTGAAATGGCTGGATGCCATGAGAACTGAAATGGAGTCCATGTACACCAATAAAGTATAGACTTTGGAGGGTGTACCTTCCGAGATAAAACCTGTAGGCTGCAAATGGATCTTTAAAAGAAAGATCGGAGTAGATGGACAGGTGGAGACCTATAAGGAAAGGTTAGTAGCGAAAGGTTTTCGTCAAAGACCAGGTTTGGACTATGACGAGACTTTCTCTCCGGTAGCCATGCTTAAAACCATTCGGATCCTACTTGCTATTGCTTCTCACTATGACTATGAAATCTGGCAGATGGACGTTAAAACTGCATATCTAAATGGTGATTTAGATGAATGCGTTTATATGGATCAGCCAGAGGGCTTCATTGACAGTGGGAGCAGCAGAAAAGCATGTAAGTTGCTTAAATCCATTTATGGACTGAAGCAGGCATCACGGAGTTGGAACATCTATTTTGATGATGTTATCAACGAGTTTGATTTCATCAAAAATCCAGATGAACTTTGTGTTTATAAAAAGACTGTAGGGAGATCTGTCGCATTCCTCGTATTGTACGTGGATGACATACTTCTGATAGAAAATGATATTCCTATGCTACAGTCGGTCAAATCATTCTTATCACAAAGGTTCTCCATGAAGGACCGGGTGATGCCACGTACATATTGGGCATAAGGATCTATAGGGATAGATCCAAACGGTTATTGGGATTATCCCAAACCAAGTACATCAACACCATCCTAAAGAGGTTTAGTATGGAAGACTCCAAGCGGGGTTCCTTACCCGCTTGCCACGGAGTCACTCTCCAAGGACGATTGCCCAAAGTCTGATAAAGAGAGAGCTCGCATGAGCATTATTCCCTATGCTTCGCCCGTAGGATCGATAATGTATGCGATGTTATGTACACTCCCTAATGTAGCTTACGCATTCAGTGTAGTAAGCAGGTATCAGTCAAACCCAGGGGAGAATCACTGGACTGCTGTGTAGAACATTCTTAAGTACTTGCGAAGGACTAAAGAATTTTTCTTGGTATATGGTAATGGGGATCTCCAAATGGAGGCCTTTACCGATTCGAGCTTCCAGAGTGATAAGGATGACATCAAATCTATCTCAGGGTTTGCATTTACCCTAAATAGAAGGACGGTAAGTTGGAAGAGTTCCAAACATGATACCGTTGCAGATTCAACGATGGAAGCTGAGTACATTGCTGCAAATGATGCTGCCAAGGAAGCCGTCTGGATGAGGAAGTTCATCTCGGATCTAGGAGTAGTTCCAACCATTATTGATCCAATACCTTTGTATTGTGACAATAATGGGGCTATGGCGTTGGCCAAAGAGCCCAGGTCCCATCAGAAGTCCAGACATATCCTGAGGCGATATCATCTGATCCAGGAGATAGTTGATCGCTACGAGATCGAGATCAAGAGAGTAGATACAAATGATAACACTGCGGATCCATTCACCAAGGCCCTTTCTTAGCCGCAGCATGAGCGACTTTTTGAGATGTTGGGTATGAGATACGCCAATAATTGGCCTTAGTGCAAGTGGGAGATTGTTGGATATATGTATGCCCTAGAGGGTATTATGTGATATTGTATATACTGATGTGTATGTATATATATATTCAGAGGACAGTCTTGTTCGACATGATAGTATGCTATCTGGTTTCTCTTTGTCATATGTTCACTTGATCATGTTTTTACTCATTGTAAGTCCACGTTGCCCACCCCGGTGCTTACGGGGAGGCGGAATAGGTAAAAAAAAAAACGATTTTATCTTAAGGAAACATGGACTAGAAACTAGAGGATCTTTGCTAAACAAAACCTAGCAAACTAACTAGAGGTTCTATAAACTATGCTCAAGAGATTATACCTCACGAACCAATTCCTTCGGGTCTTCTTTCTACTTTTCTCCTTAACTATGCAAGCTCCAAGGATTGATTCGGATCTTGGTCACCTCCGCGGCCTCCTAGAGTCGAAGACGATCTATCTGAGAATTTGTGTTCCGAGCTCCACCTCAAGCCGAGGTAACTAGGGCAACAAGGTTGCTATGCTTGATGTCCTAGGTGGTAAAGAAGAAGAAGATGGATTTATTTGTCAATTTAGATCCTTATTTTCTCAACACATGAGAGCAAAGGAAAAATCTATAGGAGGAAGAAGGAGGAGGAACCATGGGAGCTTCTCACTTGAAAAGAGAGAATGAGAAGAGAATAATGAATCAATAAACAAAATAATTACTAATCTTTATCATGATAAAGTTGATGGCTACATTGATATGGCCATTATCATCACAAATCAAATCCAAAGCCAAAAAGCAAAAGAATACTCTAGATCTCATATGAAAGATCCTAGTTGGTCAAATTGTCAACAAGGTCAAGTACGGTCAAATGGTCAAAGAAATTAGCCATAACATAATTATCATTAAAAAGATTAGTAAATAATTTCCCCGCCTCATAATGGTTTTGACCGAACCAACTATTAAAACCCTAATGAGGCACCTCCTTCTTCTTCGCTCCTCACAACTATGCATACACACCCGCATCCGCATGTTAGATGTCGATAAGAAGGCCGATGAGGTAAACCCATCCGAACTCCTACTGAGCCTGAATATGACAATCTCCGTACAGTCCGGTCTGTTCGTCTGAGAGTATCGCATGGCGGACCTAGGGGGCGGTAAACGTCAGACCCCTAATAGCAGTACAAGTCGTGCCGGAGTGTAGCTCAGAACACCCTGAGAAACTAATGGAAACACTACCAGTAATTCTCGCTTGCCCTGGCCAGGGACGACTATGTGTAATGGCTCTCCTAGACATAGCGCGATATCAACCCCCAATACCGGGAGAGACGAATCCTATCTAACCGCTACTGCCTCCAAGTGCTTCAGGACTGCACCCAACTACTACCTATTTGCATGACTCCTTTGAGCCGTGGTAGGGTAGTAATCAAAGTACAGTGGGAACACACTCGAGGCGAAGTGTCAAGTCAACGGACTAAGCTGTACTCCTTTCACCTGGGAACTGTTATCTGACGATAGGTATAGTACCAACCAACAGTTCCCGACGAGTCCTGTCTAGTGTGCTCGTAACCTAACGAGCACCCGCATACTATCTCCAGTATGACGTATTGATGGCTGTGGGACAGACCATCTTCCCTGCTGGGATGAGAAGTGCATACGCTAGTCTATTCCGGAGTATCGATGCCCTATCTCGATAATCCTACGACTGGGGACCTGTATAAGGATGTGCTTGTAGATTACCCAGCCCCCACTGGTGTGACTGCCATCACAACGCTGTTAATCAAGCAAAGATCCTAAGGGCTCCAATAATGTGTATAGGCGATATGCTAAAAGAAACACATGCACACATTAAAGTAGAAACAAACCAAGTAGCATACTACCATTTTGAGCAAGATTGTCTATACAACTGTGAATATCCCAATCTTCCATTAAGTAATATGCAAACTACTATGATATAATAATGGCCTCTAGGGCATATACACTAACAATCTCCCACTTGCACTAGGGCCATGTACTGGCGTATCGAAGACCTATCATCTCGATCAGCCGCTCGAACTAAGTCTGGGGTATGTCCTTTGTGAGTGGATCTGCAGCATTATTCTCCGAATCTACTCTCTTCACCTCGATCTCCCAGCGATCCACGATCTCCCTGATCAGGTGGTACCGCCTCAAAATGTGCCTGGACTTCTGATGTGACCTGGATTCCTTCGCTAAAGCTATAGCGCCATTGTTGTCACAATACAGCGGTATTGGATCAACAATGGTAGGAACCACCTGAAGCTCGGTGAGGAACTTCTTCATCCAGACAGCTTTCTTTGCGGCATCGCAAGTAGCTATGTACTCCGCTTCCATAGTTGAGTCAGCAACGGTTTCCTGCTTGGAGCTCTTCCAGTAAACCGCCCCTCCATTGAGGGTAAAGACATAACCCGACATGGACTTAGAGTCATCCTTGTTACTCTGGAAGCTGGAGTCAGCAAAGGCCTCGATCTGGAGGTCTTTTCCGCCATACACCAAGAACATCTCCTTAGTCCTTCTCAGATACTTAAGAATGTTCTTTACTGCTATCCAGTGTTTCTCCCATGGGTCCGACTGATACCGGCTTACAACGCTTAATGCGTTTGCTACATCTGGTCTGGTACACAACATCGCATACATTATAGAGCCTACCGCAGATGCGTAGGGTATAGATGACATGTGATCCCTTTCCAAATCAGTCTTGGGAGACATCTCTTAGGAGAGGGTGATTCCGTGACAAGCCGGTAGGTTACCGCACTTTGAATCTTCCATACTGAATCGTTTCAGTATGGTGTCGATGCACCTGGACTGCGAAAGTCCCAACATCCTTTTAAATCTATCACGATAGATCTGGATCCCCAGAATGTAGTTGGCATCGCCCAGGTCCTTCATGGAGAACCTCTGTGATAAGAATCCTTTGACTGATTGTAGTATAGGAATATCATTTCCTATTAGAAGAATGTCATCCACGTACAAGACGAGGAATACCACAGTTCATCCTATAATCTTACTGTAAATGCATGGTTCATCTGGGTTTTTGATAAAGTCGAATCTTTTGACAGTATCATCAAAGCAGATGTTCCAACTCCGCAATGCCTGATTCAGTCTATAGATGAACTTAAGCAACTTACACACTTTACCGCTGCCCCCACTCTGAATGAATCCTTCCGGCTGATCCATATAGATGCACTCTTCCAAATTTCCATTTAGGAAAGCCGTCTTTACGTCCATCTGCCAGATCTCATAATCGTGGAAGGCAGCAATAGCAAGAAGGATCCGAATGGATTTGAGCATAGCCACTGGAGAAAAGGTCTCGTCATAGTCCAAACCAGGTCTTTGACAAAAACCTTTTGCAACAAGTCTAGCTTTATAGGTTTCAACCTACCCATCTACACCAATCTTCTTTCTGAAGATCCATTTGCAGCTTACGGGTTTTACCCCTTCTAGAGCAAAGTCCAAAGTCCAAACTTTGTTGGTGTACATGGACTCCATCTCGGTCCGCATTGCATCTAGCCATTTTACTGAGTCACCGCTCTGAATGGCTTGCTGGAAGCTAGTAGGCTCATTATATTCAATGACACAATCCTCTCGATCCCCGTCTATGAGAAAACCGTAGTATCTCTCGGGCGGATGAGACAGCCTACTACTTCTGCGGAGTGGCGCTGGGATGTCTGGTTCTCCTGAAACTTCTGGTTCTTCCAAGCTTTCAGTAATAGCTTGTGGTTGTGGAATTTCTTCCAGTTCTATTGCGCTCCCACTTGTTCCTTCTTCTAAAAACTGATGTTCCAGAAAGTGGGCAAGACGAGAAACAAAAACCTTTTGTTCCTCTGCGTAATAGAAAAGATACCCTCTGGAGTTCTTTGGGTATCCCACAAACTTACACAGTACTGAGCGTGCCTCGAGTTTGTCCGTATGCTGCTTTTTAACAAAAGATGGACATCCCCATATCTTCAGATATTGAAGATAGGGTTTCTTCCCATACCACATCTGATATGGTGTGGTAGGCACAGTCTTGGAGGGAACCTTTTTCAAAAGATATGCTGCTGATTCTAGTGCATAATGTTGGAGATAGTGCCCTTAGAGTCAATTATTGGATCACAGGCACGTGATTGGAATGATTGAGTGAGGACCTATACCGTTAGGACAGTCTTACTCAAGATGATAGTATACTATCTGGTTTATCTTTATCATCTTGTACTGTTTTAGGTGACCTTACAGGTCGCTATTATACGTTGATAGAGCCCCTAGGATTCTTGCTTGACTGCCAGCAGTATGAGGGCGATCATATACGTAGGAGCTGGGGTCTAAAAGCACATCCTTAAAAGGTCCCTAGTCGTGGGAGTTTCGAGACAGGGCATCGATACTCCAGAGTAGACTAGTGTATACAGTCAAGACCTCGACGAGGGGCGGTGGCCGGTCTCACAAGCCACTAGTGTCAGTTGGTTCACCTAAGATGCATATAGGTGCTCATTGGGTTATGAGTACACCGGACAGGACTCGCCGGGAACATGCTAGTTGGTCTTATACCTGACGTCAGATAGCAGTTCCCTGGTGACATGTGTACAGGTTAGTTCATCGACCTAAGATCGTCATTTGTCTCGTGTGAGTTCCTACTATGCTTTTATTATTACCCTACCACGCTCAAAAGAGTTGTGCAAACAGGTTTTAGTTGGGTACAGTCCCGAGCCACATGGAGGCAGTGAGCGGATCTGCATGGGTTGGTCTCTCCCGGTATTGGGGGTGAGGTCGCGATGTGTCTAGGAGAGCCATTACATGAAGTCCTTGGCCAAGACAGGAGATTTACTGGTAGGTATTCCAGTAGTATCTCAAGGTGTTCTGGGCTACTCTCCGACACGACTTGTACCGCTTTTGGGGGTCTGACTTTTACCAACCCCTAGGCCCGCCATGCGATGCTCATAGACGAACGGATCGGACTGTACGGATATTGTCACTAACAGGGTGTCAGGATGAGTTCGCTCATCGATATCTCTTTTGGTCAATACCTGGTAGCCCGTTACGTATAGGCTAATACCTCTGACGTGCTAGTGGTTTAATCCACAACCAAAGTATTGACGAGTCTTTAGAGTCCCCCACAGACCGTTTTCTTAAGTTTCGGGCTAAACGCTGTAGAGGCCGTATGGAGATATGGCAGGGTTCGATCATATACGTGCGGTATTGCACGGATCATGATCAGACTGATAATACTAGCGGGCTTTGGTTTAAGCCGGATCCTAGTATTGTACAGTGTGGATTTTGTCTCATTGTATTTGTATTCAGTGGGAATACAAATGCGGGTATGTATATACAGTCACGGGGTTTTCCTGTAATTTATTACGGGATCGGTTTTCTGAAGTTGCCAGTTTGTATTCCATTTCGGCCAGTTTTTTTTGTTCTTTCGCGACCGGATTTTTCCGATGGAGGGGCTAATTTGTAGTTGTGCAAATTAGCAATTGTGGAGAGGGTTTATTTGTATATGTGGATTATGATGGTTTAAGCATCTTTGCTTTTCTTATGATCATTTCATTTGCATTTATGGTGATGGATTTTGATGTGAGGCTTGATTTGGCTTATGGTCACCATTCCTTTTCCTACACTCACCTCCTTTCATGGATTTTTCCCACTCCCCATTTTCTTAGAGGGCCGGCCACTACTTGGTGAGGAGAGTGAATTCATTTTGATGGTGGGAAATCATTCATCTCATTTTTGCTTGCTTGCAAAATTTCTTACACCTCTCCAAAGTTCATTTTTCCTTCTCCATCAAAGAGGCAACTTCACAACCCCAATTGAGACAATGGATTCTACACTCATCTACAGCATTTCTGAGGCATGTCGGCTCGCCAATTTCATGCCCGAGTTGCCTTGGTCCAGAGGTGGGAGCCCGTAAAATAACCCGGCGATGTGGTGCCCGTTCCGACGATGAGATGAAGACCGGAGATTCTGCGAGGAGATCGGAGTGGAGGCCGAAGACCGAAGGACACGGATCACTCGGTATAGCATTTTACCCTTTCTCGTATTTGCTAGCATTAGGTTAATGGCCCGATCCGGGTTTTTTAGTGCGCGGTGGTGCCGGTTTCTAGTTTTTAGAAAAGTATCGTTTCCGCATTCCGGCGGCGGATTGACGACCGGGACGCCACCGTGCACTTACACATAACCCCAGAAAGATTGCGGTAACTCAGCCTTACTCATCATGGAACGAACCATATCCAATAGGGTTCGATTCCGCCTTTCAGATACACTGTTGTGTTGTGGTGTGTATGGAGGAGTAAGCTGAGAGAGAATTCCATTCTCTTTTAAGTAGTCCAGAAATTCGGCACTCAAGTATTCACCACCTTGATCAGATCTCAGTGTCTTTATACTCTTTCCTGTTTGTTTTTCAACTTCATTCTTGTATTCTCAAAATTTCTCAAAGGCCTCGGATTTATGCTTCATCAGGAAGACATGTCCATACCTAGAGAAATCATCCTTAAAAGTAATGAAGTATGAATAACCACTTCGCGCTTGTGTAGAAATTGGACCACACATGTCACTGTGTATGAGTCCTAAGAGCTCGCTCGCTCTTACTCCGTGTCCAGTGAACGTAGTCTTTGTCATCTTTCCCATGAGACATGATTCACAAGTATCATAAGACTGATACTCGAATGGATTCAAGTATCCCTCTTTATGTAAATTTGTTAACCGTGTCTCATTGATGTGACCCAGTCTACAATGCCATAAGAAAGCCTGATTTAATTCCGGAGACTTTCTTTTAAGTGTGTTCTGGACAGTGAAAACCTGAGCTTGATTCAGTACGTATATTCCGTTTTCTAATGTACCTTACCCAATCAGAACTTGATTTAGGTGGATGTGGACCACATCGCTTACAAAAGTAAAATCATATCCTTCCTTAGAAAGTAAGGATACATATATGATATTACATGTCGCACTAGGTACATACAAACAGTCAAGCAGAATCAATATCTGCCCAGTTGTCAATCCAAGATGATATTCCCCTATGGATTCAACGTCCATGCTCATTCCGTTGGCAACCCTGAGAGTCATATCACCTATCCTGATAACTCTACATTTTCTCAGAGCCTGTAATGAATTACAGATGTGATATCCTGATCCGGTATCCAATACCCAGGAAGTCGGGTTAATTGACATACAGTTTTCTACTACAAACACACCCAAAACCGAAGCAACAACATGCTTCGAATCCTGGCTACTGGCTTTGCTAGCCTTGCAATCCTTCTGCCAATGTTCATTCCCGTAACAATAGGAACGTCCCTCCTTTACTACATCCAGTCCCGAAACTTTTTCTCTTCCCTTTCCTTCTACTTCCCTGGTTTCCTTCAGGGTATAAGTAGAGGGCAGAGACTGTAGAATCAAGTTAGTACTTGACCCGTTCTTCAACGTGGTCTTCAGGTCCGTGAGCTCATCAAAATAGCTCGTCTCTGTAAGGACATTGTCCCCTACAGATGACCCGAAAGCCAACCTCACTTGAAGCAATTCGTTCGAGGTCTCATATCTTGCGATACGAGATTGCTCTTTATATAAATATTTGTTATGGAGGAAGATAGAAACTAAGTCCACCTTCTCGTGCTGCCTCTGGTACGCACCATCAACTGAGGCCAACACGAGGCACTTAACATTCGCACAGTCTTTTTTCGATGTCTTACGGATATCAATATCCGCGACAGTGGAAACTGGTCCTGAGATGGCAGGGGTTTGATTAGTTAAGAGGTTTCCCAGCTTGTCATGGGTAATGGACATCTGGACAGACCTTTTCCAGTCATAACAGTCAGATTCAGTCATTTATTATCTAGATGTAACCTATGTGTGGTCATTGGGTTGCTGCAATTAAGAGAGAGAGAAGAAAACACTCAGCATGATACTCTTGCAAGTTTAGATTGGTTTTTAATTTATCTAAACAGGATGGCTCCCACTGTTTCTAGAATCCTTCCTCAAACCATAAAAGAAGAATTAGTCCGGATCAATCTCACCGTACAATACTTGCTTAACCGTTCAGCCAGGCCAGTGTCGGTACTTCGAGGGAGGTTTTACGACGCTTTCGCGAAGTTCCTTAATTAAATAACCTCTTTTCCCTATGGGCGTAGCCCCGCTAACACCTTTCTAGACACCTACTTGGTTTATAGCATTGATCGTTAAGTGAAAAGTTTCCCGAGGAGTAGCATATACTCACAGTAGGATCGAGATCCAAATATCATCGTGAGATAATGCTGAAGGAATCCTACCAACATTATCAAACTCCAAATGGTATGTAGCGCTAGCAAGTTTCAGTTTCTTTAGAAACTCCCGATGTGGATTTTTGCCCCATGCTCTTATGACCTTGACGAAGGCCAACATATCATAAGTCACATGTCAAGTTCTACCTGTCATTATCCAAGTTAATTTGAACCCACCCGTACATACCCTTGACGAAGGTCAAAATAGTAGTACGATTGTCCCAAACCAACACATCTATCTATGCTACAGATAAATATTCAGCAGCTACCAATCACTATGCCTTGGCGAAGGTCAAAATACATAGCTTGAATACTACTGAATATTTAACTGAAATGATGGAGGACTACGAATGGTTTTGGCGAAACCGTGAACGTAGTGAACTTGATATAATCGAAGGAACCTTGATAGCTTTTAAAAGGAGTGGTTTAAGCTTCGCGTTTTTAAAAGTTTTCTGTTTTGAAAAGAAACCGAGTGGTTTTGAAATTGTTCCAACGATTTAACTTTGGTTTATTTTCTTACATTAATTTAATGCGTCCTATCATTTAATCCAACCATTGCAGAAAACAACGAAAATATGACGTACGCTTATGCCATCCGCATTCGCCACGGGGCCTCGTCATCACCCGTTAGGTTACTTAACTATCGACAGAGCGGGGGCTGGACTAGCGTGGATGCAAAACATAAGCAACGCCTACTAGATATCATTTATAGATATATACATTCGTCAGATGCAATGATAGCCATTCCATATCACATATGAACACATTGGATATGCTAGGAATCCGTGTTTCGTTCAAGCCTGCAATGAAAGACGGATTACACGGTCGTGATGAATAGCCAAACCCCACCCTAGACCCCTACGGGTGCGGCAAACTACCCGCCAAGTACACGAAGTGAAGCAACCTCCCTCAGCAACGTGAGTAGGACACTCGGCACTTTGAGGTACCCGGTAGTTTGTGCACCCCACATTGGGTTTATCCTAGGAGCAAAAACAGTAAAAGAAATAATATACAACGGCGGCTACAACCTCATCCCGGATGTGCGGCCATAAAATAATATTACATCAATTTACATATTACATCAAATGAAAGATAAAGAAAAATCTCATCTCACAACCCCCGGCTATTCATCCGCGACAATCCAACAAGTTCATATACACGATCTAACAACATTACAGATCACAGATATGCACACCCCCCAATAATCGACGTATAGCGATTAGTTGACGTTCAGTGCATATATCACATTATAGATATAACCATTTAGCAAAAGTTTATAGAACTTCGATCAATAATACGGATTTGTAACTACCCCAAACAAAACTTTGTTCTCTGGAAATTCTGGGTAGAAATAAAATACTTTAAAAATCCCAAAACAGAACACTGAAGAAACTGCAGCAAACCCGAGTCGCGGCCGAGTCAACTCGGCCGCGGATCCGCGGCGAAACGCTTGGTTTCGCCGCAGTTCCGCGGTGAGTTAACCGAGTCGTTGGCTCGGTTTTGCTGTATGTTTCTAAAAACCCTGCACTGATTTTTAAGATATGTGGAATTATTTTTAGAGCAGTTTTAAAAATCGGCAGAAAGTGTGGGTTTTTGAAATGTTTCGCGATTTTTTTCCGGATCGAAGTTCTAATAACTTTGCTAACATGCTAGTTGTTGTTTAGCTAGGCTCTAATACCACTGTAAGTCCACGTTGCCCACCCCGGTGCTTACGTGGAGGCGGAATAGGTAAAAAAAATGATTTTATCTTAAGGCAACATGGACTAGAAACTAGAGGATCTTTGCTAAACAAAACCTAGCAAACTAACTAGAGGTTCTATCTACTATGCTCAAGAGATTATACCTCACGAACCAAGTCCTTCAGGTCTTCTTTCCGCTTTTCTCCTTGTCCATGCAAGCTCCAAGGATCGATCCGGATCTTGGTCACCTCCGCGGCCTCCTAGAGTCGAAGACGATCCACCCGAGAGTTTGTGTTCCGAGCTCCACCTCAAGCCAAGGTAACTAGGGTAACAAGGTTGCTATGCTTGATGTCCTAGGTGGTATATAAGAAGAAGATGGATTTATTTGTCAATTTAGATCCTTATTTTCTCAACACGTGAGAGCAAAGGAAAAATCTAGAGGAGGAAGAAGGAGGAGGATCCATGGGAGCTTCTCACATTAAGAGAGAGAATGAGAAGAGAATAATGAATCCATATACAAAATAATTACTAATCTTTATCATGATAAAGTTGATGGCTATATTGATATGACCATTATCATCACAAATCAAATCCAAAGCCAAAAAGCAAAAGAATACTCTAGATCTCACATGAAAGATCCTAGTCAACCATGGTCAAATTATCAACAAGGTCAAGTAGGGTCAAATGGTCAAAGCAATTAGCCATAACATAATTATCATTAAAAAGATTAGTAAATAATGTCCCCGCCTCATAATGGTTTTGACTGAACCAACTGTCAAAACCCTAATGAGGCACCTCCTTCTTCTTCGCTCCTCACAACTGTGCATACACACCCGCATCCGCATTCCGTAGAATGCGAATGCACAGAAGACAAAACTAATCCATCGATACAATACTAGGATCCGTCTTAAACAAAAGCCCACTAGCATTGCCTGCCCGAACAGCATATGCGCATAAGTGTACGTAAGTGATCGTAGCCTTGCCGTAAAACCATACGGCCTCTACACGTCTTGCCCAGTGCAAGGAAACTCTCTGTGTGGGACTCTAAAGACTCGATACTACGCTGGCAGTGGGTTTAACCACAGACCGCAAGCGACACTAGCTGTACGTAACGGTCCCCAGGTAGATGTCGATAAGAAGGCCGATGAGGTAAACCCATCCGAACTCCTACTGAGCCTGAATGTGACAATCTCCATACAGTTCGGTCTGTTCGTCTGAGAGTATCGCATGGCGGGCCTAGGGGCGGTAAACGTCAGACCCCTAATAGCGGTACAAGTCGTGCCGGAGTGTAGCCCAGAACACCCTGAGAAACTACTGGAAACACTACCAGTAATTCTCGCTTGCCCTGGCCAGGGACGACTATGTGTAATGGCTCTCCTAGACACAACGCGATATCAACCCTCAATACCGGGAGAGACGAATCCTATCTAACTGCTACTGCCTCCAAGTGCTTCGAGACTGCACCCAACTACTACCAGTTTACATGACTCCTTTCAGCCGTGGTAGGGTAGTAATCAAAGTACAGTGGGAACACACTCGAGGCGAAGTAGCAGTGTCAAGTCGACGGACTAGGCTGTACTCCTGTCACCTGGGAACTGTTATCTGACGATAGGTATAGTACCAACCAATAGTTCCTGACGAGTCCTATCCAGTGTACTCATAACCTAACGAGCACCCGCATACTATCTCCAGTACGACGTACTGATGGCTGTGGGACAGACCATCTCCCCTGCTGGGAAAGAAGCGCATACGCTAGTCTACTCCGGAGTATCGATGCCCCGTCTCGATAATCCTACGACTAGGGACCTTTATAAGGATGTGCTTGTAGATTACCCAGCCCCCAGTAGTGTGACTGCCATCACAACGCTGGTAATCAAGCAAAGATCCTAAGGGTTCCACTAATGTGTATAGGCGATATGCTAAAAGAAATACATGCACACATTAAAGTAGAAACAAACCAAGTAGCATACTAAGATTTTGAGCAAGATTGTCTATACAACTGTGAATATCCCAAGCTTCTATTAAGTAATATACAAACTAGTATGATACAGTAATGACCTCTAGGGAATATACACTAACACTCATTTGGTACATGTTGATAAAGCTTTAAGGATATTGGCTTGACTACTTGGATTATGATGTTGATCATACTAGTAGGACACCTGTCGTTTATAATCATAGCCTTGAAATGTTCCTAGTCGTAGGTATATCGAGACAGGGCATCGATATTCCAGTGTGGACTAGCGTATACCATTCTTAATCCATATGATGGGCGATGGATGATCCCATGTCCATCTGGTGTGCTGACACCAAAGATTGTATACGGGTGCTCATTGAGACTGGATACACTGAACGGACTCACCGAGAACCCCTATGTAGTATTATATCATACGTCGGATAGCCGTTCTCAGGTGACACTGGTACAGGTTAGTCTGTAGACCCGAGATCGCCATAGAGTCTTGTGTGTCCTCCCACTGTATCTTTATCTCCACTTTACTACGGCTCTAATAAGTCGTACAAATAGGTGGATTTTGGGTACAGTCCCGAGGCACATAGAGGCAATGAGCGATAGGAAGGGTTTCATCTCTTCCGGTATTGGGGGTTGATGTTGCGCAGTGTACGATTGGCTATAACAGGAAGTCCCTAGCCAGGGCTGCTGAGATATTACTGATAAGTGTTATCAGTAGTTTCTCGATCTGTTATAGACCATATACCGGCATGACTTATTGAGTTATTGGGGTCGACGATTCCATCCATAGACTTAATATGCAGCATATCTGACGAAGAGACCAGACTGTACGGTAAGTGTTTCCAGTTGGATTGACGGGAGTTTTGACAGGTTCGCTTGTTTTTCTTCTGATCGCTCAATACCCGGGAGGCCGTTACGTTTAGCTGACCGCTTGTGGCTTGTAGGTGTTTGATATGATCATCACCTACTGCTGGCGTATTGACGAGTCTTAGAGTCCCACATAGAAGTTTCCTGGCTCAGGCGAAACGATATGGTGTGCATATGAGATATGTGCGGGAGCTCGATTAAACACGTGTATATGATACCGTATTTTAATCAGCCGTTTTATATTGGTCGGGTCATATGAGATATGACCGGTTTATTAAATCAAGTGTTGATTTAATATTGACTTTTATCTCATTTATTTAAACACTTTTCTTATGATGGATGCATGCATGTATATGTACATGTTGATGTGCATACACACATACATACATACATACATGCATTTGTATCATGGTTGATGATACAACAAAGATGGCAGTGTAAGACTCACATGGTTCATATTTATATATATACATATTTTTGTTTTAAGTTAAAGATAAATGAAATTAACTTAATGACTCATTTCTTTACAAATGACTCATTGTTTCTACACACTTCCTTAGTTGACCATTGACTTAACCTTGGTTAATTTTCTTTGCTCTTTAACTTATCACAAAATGTCTAGATATTTATATTAATCATGGTTTGTGTTATGATATATATCTCCCTCCCTCTCGTATTATCCTAAGGAATTATTATTCATCCAAAAGAAAAGAATTGCCATCTTCATCTTCCTCTCTCTAGCTCTCTCTTGATTTCTAAAATTGAGTGAGGTTAAAAAAAAGAAAGGGTTTTATGTGAGAATATAAACCACTTCATCATCCTACACATCTCTAGCTACTTTGTGTAGGGTGTTTGCTTCAAAGATTTCATAGATCAAGTGAAGCAACAAGCTTTGAGCAAAGGACTTCGGGTGGATCGTCGTGGCCTTGGAAGCGTTCAAGCGAGCTATTCCAAACCTTAGGAGATCCAAGGAGTCGCCTAGGAGGTCTAAAAAGGTTGTAGTCTCTCCACTTAGTGACAGATAATCTTTTATATGTGTTACTAAGAATTGTTACTCAATATTTCTAGTTTGATTCCTAGTTAAGTTTACTTAGCACATTATAAAATCAAAGTTGTGGCATGTGTGATGCTTCCAAACCCTATACGAGGTGGTAAGGAAACCCTACATATCTAACACTTGTCTCGAGATTGTGTGCTGGAAATTCTCCAGGTAAAAGAGCCGGAACCGCTTAAAGTGCTGATAAAACGCATCAAGTCAAAGACTTGAAATCTGGCAGTAAACAAGAAAGTATAAAAATATTCCAGACATCAAGAAACAACCATAAAACCAACATGATACAACACTAGAAATTTCATGCATTGATTCCACCAAACGGCCGTGGATCCGCAGTCGAGTCAGGCCGATCCGCCGCGGATCCACGACCGAGTTGACTCGTCGGCGGTTGGTCATTTTTGCAGAGGTCTCCTTTTAACGGCCAAGCTTCTCCAAGACGCCTCGAATTGTGTAGATTTCTCCATAAGCTTCCCTTCTAACAGCCAAGCTTCTTGTGCAAGCTTAATACCTACCAAGCTTCTCATGCAAGCTTCATAACAACTTAGCTTCTAGTAGAAGATAAGCCAAGCTTCTAGGGGAAGCTAAAGGAAAATCTATAAAAAAGGACCTAGTGCTTCATTACAAAGGTTGTTGAATATTGAGCTAAAATTCCGCAAGTTGAGTGACACAACTTGCAACTTAAAACCCTAGACCGAATCCAATTCCAAAGCCAAATCAAGATTCATCGAGTACCAAATCAAGCAAGCATTCAACGAGCCTTTGAAGCAACGCCGATCTTCATCCGAGCAAGAGATCTATGATGATCCACAACTCACGACGGTCGAGCCACGCAAAGATCGACGCCAAATTCCTTTTCAATTGAGTAAGCTAGAGCTAGTCTTGTAAACTTGAGTGAGAGTTGTAATTTGAAAAAGATCTAAATAAAGGTGAAAATCTCTATTCTTGCTTTCTATTGATTCTCGCATTATGATATTCTTAGTTCTTGATTGCTTTATAATGATGTGTGAGTAAATTCTCCGCTTGTAGCGGAATCGAGAAAATAGGTAGATGATGATGATTAAATTCTTGAACGATTCTTAAATCTTATGAGTTTTGTAAACTTTAGTAAATTGAATCATCAAAAACCTAATTTGAGCAAGATCGCTTTCTTGAATGTTTTCGCTCCAAATTAGAGATCAACAATCGGTGATTTAATTTGCTAGGCTAGAATTTGAATGATAATCATTAAAATGACAAGGGATGATGATGAAGAAACCCTACTTTCTTCAATAGATCCCTAAACCTCATTGATCGTCATCGATCTAGCAAAAAATCTTCAATAGATAAGAATTTGTAATCCTTAGTATTCATCATCACTATCAATTAGATCGATTCCGACAAGCCTCTTTATAAATCTTGATAATTCAAACGATTTGGACATTTTCTTGATCTCTATCATTTCTTAATTTTAGATATATTTCTTGATGATTCTTGAAAATAAAATCTCATGAATATTAAATAATTTTCTTTTATCATTTAATTTTCAACTCAACTAAAACGATAATGAACAAATCACACTTTCTCAGTGGACGATCCGTATTCATTAACGCGCTACATCGACACTGTTAATTGATTGCGGTGCAAATTTCTTTGGTTGTGAAATATTTCTAAACACGACACGGAAACGATCAATCAAGTGGCCCGGTCTCAGCTCCTTGAGATGGACACTCACTTCATTCTAGAATCCGGCTGCCCGTGCACTTATTTGTGGGGTAATCCTAATACCTGTATTAATACAACGGTGACATCGATCGCAAGCTGATCGAGCCCCGACAAATAATAATATATGAAAATGGAAACGATGGCCACATGTCGACCGCTCGCCCTAAATAAAAGAATATACATTTGGATATACATGAATGAAACGAAACAGATAATATCACAACATCCAATTACGCACAGGGCTATTCATTTCGCGAAGATCCAATTCGAACCAAATAAACTTAACATAGAACATCACAGACTCATAAATACATATCATCAAGTATGTATCATCGTATTCACTGAGTTAAACATTTTATCATCATCAATATGGAAACGCTATGATGTTACAGTTTTTGATCGATAACTTTCCAAAATAATACGAGATCAAATCTCAATACTGGGAAAAACAAACAATACCAAAAATCCTATTTCCACAAGTTTAAGCCCCCAGAGAAAATTGGGGGCATTTTGAAAAAAATTGGACGCCTTTTTCCCGCTACCACCTATCCAATTTGCACAAAACCCTCCCAGTTTTCTCCCATTTCATTTTCACATTCAAAATGACATTCTGCAACACATTAAATTTTTTTTAAAAGACTTTAAAATTTCGAACAGAGAAGGGGTTTGAACTAGGAAATCGGAATCAGAAAATTGTCGATCGAAACTAAAACATCGCCTAAGCTACTCTTAGTGCTTAGTTGGTGATTGTACTCATCTGGAAATGTGTTTTTGTAAAGTAATCGCAATCAAAACGGTGTCGCTAGTAGCTAACCGAAATGAGTACGGGTCGTCCGCAGAGAAACTGATCATCTTAGAAAACTGCATTTTAATACCGCTCATTCATTATCTATTTTGTTATATATTGGTACTTTTAACCAGTGTCTACTCAGTAAATACAAATTACAGGTATTCGTGATAAAATACTGGAAACACACTAAAAATCATGGATATAATGCTTGGGAGCCGACACTGCAATCAGAACAGGAAACCGACCGATATCCAAAGAGTTCTTTTGCAAATAAACGTGTGCACACAATTTTGGTCCAACACAATGCAAGTGTGCACATAACTCTTTGGCACTTGGACCATGTGGGGGCTGCCTTTGTGCAAGTTGAGCAAATGGGCAAATGTGGGATTGTGATGTGTTATAAATGCTAATAGTTGATATGATATCAAACATCAAATTTCCCTCCAATTCCACTGAGTACAAACCAGGGTTATTTAGAGAAATCAAACAATACCAGTGGGCAAGTGGAGAGCACACATGACCACCACACCAAGACGAGCCTCAATGCTCAAATTTGGATCAACGAGCCCCCAATAAACTCGATGTCACCGGTCCCCTTTGCTCCAAATGTCCCCATTTTTCTTCTGGTCATTTCTTAGGGTCACATCAGTCCATCTATATTGTTTGTTTATTCTGGAGTTGAGCCTATAAATACCAGAATAGATATTGAGCAAGGACTATATGTATATACACATTTCTAGTTTATTTTTGGTTTAAGCTTGAGAGTTGTGTGAGATTTAACTTTGTCTCTTCTTCTTCTTCCATCTTGAAACTTTCTCTTGAGAGCTTCATTTTGGAGGTTGAATAAGTTACCAATATCTTGTACCTCAACTTCAAGTGTTAATAATATTGCCTTTGTTATTGCTTTGTTTATTTGCTTCTTTTTTATTTGCTTGCTTTTCTTTTCTTTTCATTATGATGTTTAACTAATATCTTTGGTTGTGGTAATGGTGAGAAAATGAGATGAAAGGCTTTGCCTCCTCCTCCTCTTGTTAATGTTTAATGTGCTTTAATCTGAATCTAAATATAGTATTGCAACTTGGATAGGTTGATATGGTATGTTGATTCCATGGTTACTTTGTAACCTCATCACATACCATATTCTCCCCACAAACCCCATCTTGCAAGCCTAAGTTTAGAATCAATTTAGTGTTAAGGTTGCTAGGTTTAGATATGGTATTTTGTGATCAAGTGCTTGGCAATCTCTTGGTTTCATATACTATATACTATCACAAACACTAAGCAAACTCAACACTAAAATCATTTGCTCTCATTCACTAATTTGTGTTTTTGATGTTGTGGTATGCTTGCTAACCCTTGTGCTTAGTGTTGATACCCCAAGCTTGGACATTCAAACGGTAAGTGAACAAAACGGACTCGTTTCTTGTTTTGCGGGGAATATCGGAATTTGATAATTTGTGCTTCGCAACTTCCTTGACAAGTCATGCTTCACGCTGGGATCTACGTAAGGACGGACAACTCATGAGCAGGGGAGCGTCGAAGGAATCATTGCGATTCGACCTTCCGAGCCAAAGCCATAACCACTTCGTCTTTAGCTTGTTTTCTTTCTTTTCGTGTATTATATTTTTAGTGACAAACCAAACCATTCGTTATTTGTTAAACTTTAAGCAACAATACCTAATACATAATTCCCTGCGGATCGACCCGTACTTGCCGGCTCGCTACAATGCGCCGTGCACTTGCGGTTTATAAATTTTAAAATGAGGCCGAGCTTGCGTGCACATCCATTTCTTAAAAACGATTCCTATTTCAAAACAAGCGCGTTTGTGCGCGCAGGTGAAGCCCCAACAGAAATGTGGAATCTTTTCTTGCTTTATACGAGTTGAATGAAAAGAAGGATGGTTTTTGTAGATCTAGGATGCACAGATGTAGAATTTGTAAGAAAAAGGCTTGTAGGGTTCATAAAATTTGGTAGTAATGGATGACTAATTAAAAATGACTCCTTTTATCTTTTGATAGATTTAAAACTAGATCGATAGTGGTGAATGAGGATTAGGGTTGAGGAAACTAGGGTTTCCCCACTATTAACCCTTATCCTTTCATTGATCTCTATTCATGTCTAGCCTTTGACAAAATAATTGTTAATCTAATATCAAATCGTGGTCGTGACTATCAATAAATTGATATCACGCCCGATAAGGATGTTAACATTTATTTTGCTAAAGTTTATAAACTCAAAAAGATGTAAAAGAAGTTAAAATATTTTCTCATCTATTGTTCTACCCTAATCCTACGAACCCTAGCAAGCTAGAATTACTCACGCATGGTTGAGATAGAAGAGAAGATGAGAAAACAGATCATAATGTAAATACATAAATTATATGCAGAAAGTAAATGCGAAATAATTAAACTAATGATCTATCTTTATTAATCAACTTATCATTTACAAATCCTTTTTGAGAGAAGAATATAAAGAAGCCTAGTTGCTCTCGATCGTATCTCGTATGGATGTAGATGTTGAGTTGATTGATCACATCGATTCGTAGATCATCTTGGATCTCTTGATCTTGTCTGTGGTCTATACGGTGATGGATTTTCAAATGAAATTCTCGATCCTTTATATAGTCACAGAGGCAGAAAACCCTAGATGCCAGATAATAATATTTGTTGTCACAATCACACCCAAAAAAATCCCAAAACCTACAACCCTAATCTTGCTGCGGATCCGCCGCATATCAAGCATTTTAGCCGCGGTTGGGCGGCTTCATAGTGGGATCTGGGTTTGCAAATTCTTCTTCTGTTTGGTGCTGACACGTGAAGATCACTTCGATGTTTGAATTCTTAAAATCTTTTTCTGATTCTCTGCCATTTATGATTTTACGATTTGATTCAACCTTATCGGTAGATTTTATTCCGACATCTCGGATATCGAGGATTCTAGCCATGAGCTCATAACTGCACAATATTTCAATTCATAGTGTTAGTAGTATTTGTTATTATTTTGGGATATTATCCTAACCATTTGTATGATATTAAATTTTAAGAATATTGATTAGAAATATTTGATATGATATGCATATTTTAATGACTAAGATTTCATATAAATATTATATGCAAATATTTTTCTTCATAATGTTAATTATAATATAGAAATATATGATAAAAAATATTTTACAGATAAATTCTCATATGTTCTATATTTACAATAAATATCTTTAAGCACTTAATAAAAGTAAGAAAAATGTTAAATCAAATGTGCAATATTTTCGACTAAAAAAATATCTCCAAACTTAACTTTGATCGTCCCGAGCAAACTAGTTATTAAAGAAAGAAGAAAAAATAAAAAGAAAAACCTAGCACACTTTCGTAGGCAACACGATTGCACTTAGCACGTGTAACAACCATTTAAACCTTTAGAAGGAGTGTTGTCTTCTGAGGGTTTCCAGTTGATTACACCCATAAAATTCCATAATAAAAGAAAGATGATGAATGTTACAAACAAAGATAAGGAAAATATAAAAGAAAGAACTTGAATAGAAGAGTTTCAAACTACACTAGATTTTTAGTTTCCATGAGCCCTATCTTAATGGCCATGAAAATATGTTAGAAATCACATCATCCCTCAATAAAACATCGCCTTTAGTCTTCCTCCCAACCTTTCTTTCAAATATCGATCATATACCCGTACGTGTGTGTAAAAGACATCCCTACATTTAGAGAATTCAATTCAAGCTATCATATTCTTGTCTATCTTCCTTAGTACTTTTTAGTCGGTGAATATTTTAAATGGAATTGCTCACACATTCTTCATGCGACCGTTAATACTTCTTGAGGTACTAACCAACCGATTACCAAATGTGCTCACTCATTAAGGCGTAATTAGCAATATTCTAGTCTTGCAACACCTAAGGATTAACAATGTCTCTCAAACCAGTTGGTCTAAGGCACTAGGTAATGAAGCACCCTCGCTATATTTTTTTTATGCTGCCTTAAATAATTATAAAACCAGTATTCATTTTTCTTCACCATTTATATTTTATGTTTCATTTATATTTTGTTGATATATTTTTTTCTTCATACTAAGGTTTTATAGACAAGAGTATTTTAAGGTATTCTCTACTATCCCAAGTTTCAAGAAGTATGCAAGTGCATATAGTAGGGTATCAACGTTTAGATATATGGTCTCAAAAATAGGGACTATTTTTCAGACTTATTTTTATCCTCAGATTAGTAATTTCCTTCATCTTACTAACTTTTGAGACAACAACTCATGACTACGTATTACTAGTTTCATTTATAAACATCTAATTTTCTTGCTTTTCTTAGATATTTTCATATCTTTCATATGTAATTTTTCACTTCTAATTTTCATTATTAAAATATTTTTGTGCTTTTATTTAGTATAATGCAACATAATGCGTAAATAAGCAAAAACCTCATCCAAACCTATTTGCAGCAATGTTCTCACTGATGTCATCTTTGAAGCTCAAAACCTATAGACTTGGGAGGAAAAGTTCTCAGTGATTAATTAAAAAAGGGAAAAAAGTCAATGACCGTGAAATCCTCCCCAAAACATATTTTTGGCTCACAATCATGTAAATTTTCTTTTCTTCAAAGAGCCAAAATATATTTATCCCCCCCAAACTTGAGTAAAACAATATTAAGTATTTAAAATTATATGAAGGGGGAAAGTATTATATACAACTTTACAAAGACCAAAAATCAACACCAACCATTCAAATATTTTGTCAATGTAATAACATGATTGGTAAAAGATCATAAACATGAAGAAGTTGTTCTCGTATGGGATAAAAAGAATAGGTGGCAGTTTTGCTTCTTTGGGCGGAGGTTGATTCATCACAACATCCATTTCTTTTAGGAATACGAGTTCTTCGGCAAAAATGTCTTCAAAACTTTCATCGATATTCTGAATGATATTCTCATCGGAAAAAAGTTATGATACTCGGACTCCATAAAAGGTACATAATGTTAGTGATATATGCCCTAGAGGCCATTATTGTATCATACTAGTTTGTATATTACTTAATGGGGGCTTGAGATATACACAGATGTAGTAACAGTCTTACTCAAAATGGTAGTATGTTACCCGGTTTGTTTCTACCTCAATATGTGCATGTGTTTCTTAGCCTATCGCTTATAAATATTGGTGGAGCCCTTAGGATCATCGCTTGATTAGCAGCGTTGTGATGGCAGTCACACTAGTGGGGGCTGGGTAGTCCATACGCACATCCTTATACAGGTCCCTAGTCGTAGGATTATCGAGACGGGGCATCGATACTCCAGAGTAGACTAGTGTATACGTTTCTCATCCCAGCACGTGAGATGGTCTGTCCCACAGCCATTTGTACATCGTACTAGAGATAGTATGTATGTGCTTATTAGGTTATGAGTACACCGGACAGGACTCGTCAAAAAATGCTGGTGGGTATTATACCTATCGTCGGGTAGCAGTTCCCAGGTGATATGAGTAAGTATAGTCTGTTGACTTGACACTGCTACTTCACCTCGAGTGTGTTCCCACTGTACTTTGATAACTACCCTACCATGGCTTAAAAGAGTCATGCAAATAGGTAGTAGTTAGGTGCAGTCCCGAAGCACTTGGAGGCAGTGGCGGTTAGAAAGGATTCGTCTCTCCCGGTATTGGGGATTGATATCGCGCTGTGTTAGGAAGGCTATTACAAAAAGTCCTTGGTCAAGGAAAGCGATATATAGTGGTAGGTACTCAAGTAGTTTCTCAGGGTGTTTTGGGCTACTCTCCGACACGACTTATTGTACTGCTAGGGGTCTGATTTTTACCACCCCCTAGGCCCGATATGCGATACTCTTAGATGAACAGACCGGACTGTACGGAGATTTTCACAGATAGGCTCAGTAGGAGTTCGGATGAGTTTGCTCATCGGCCTTCTTATCGACATATACCTGGGGGCCGTTACGTGCAGCTAGTACCGTTTGCGGCCTGTGGTTAAACCCACTGCCAGCGTAGTGTCGAGTCTTTAGAGTCCCACACAGAGGGTTTCCCTGCATTGAGCAAAAGATGTAGAGGTCGTATGGTTTTACGACAGGGTTCGATCATGTACGTGTACTTGTACACGGATGATGATTCGAACAGATAATACTAGTGGGCTTTGGTTTAAGCCAGATCCCAGTATTATACTGATGGATTGTTTTCGTCTCTTTTGTATTCGTATTTTTCGGAATACGGATACATATATGTATATACGGACGGGGGGAGTTTTTGTAATTTGTTCAAAGATACTTCTAGAAGAGACACCTCATAATTATATTTATCATTTTAGTTTAAATGATTATATATATTTTGGGGTGGAGGAAATGAGGTGTATTTTGCATGAAATTGAGCATGGCTTTTGGTGACACTTGTGGGGTTTTCATCCCATGACTCACTAGATTGAATTTGAACCTTATTTCATTTTCATATATGATTTATTCATATGAGAAAAATGTATGGTTTAGTTTAGACTCAAGAGAGCTCATTCTTTTTTCTTATGCAAAATTTCACTAGCATTCTCCTCAAGTATTCTTCTTCTACCTCAAGTCATTTTTGTCTCATGAGTTGAGAATCCTATGGCTATAAGAGACAAACCATTCTATCTTCATTCTATACATCATCTACGACATCTAGAGTAGCGAATTAGGTGCCCTAGTTATTTCTATTGAGGTGGGAGCTCGATGCAAAGACTCTCGAGTGGATCATCTTCGACATGAGAGGACCGACGAGGAAGCCCGACCCGAACGATCCAAGGAGCCTACGACGACGAGGAGGAAAGCGACAAGAAGATCCGAAGGACATGGTTTCATGAGGTAACACTTCTGTTCCATTAGTTTACCTCTTGCATGTTTGCTAGTTAGGATTTAGACACGATCCTGACGCTCGAGTCTGTGTCGCGACGCTTTTGAAAATCTTTTTTTGAACATTCCATCTCCCCGCGAACCCGTAGGGTGTGTGACATAGATTTACAGTGATATCCGAGCCTACTAAACCCATACTAGCTCGGTAGCAAGTGTTAGAACTTCGATCGTTGGAAAAACCGGAAAACAAAACACTAAAACCCTAACATTCTGTCGATTTTTAAAACTGCCAGAAATATTATTTCACTATGATTCAAATTAAGTGCAGGGTTTTCTAAGAATGCAAAAGAAAAATGAGTCACTGAATCGTCAAGAACACGGTGGAATCGCTGTGAAACGGTGTGTTTCGCCGCCGTTCCATGGCCGATTCTTGGCCGATTCGACTCGGAGTTCTTCTGTAATTCTTAGTTTTTAGTTTATTGTTTTCTGAAATATTTGGTTTCTACCCAGTTATTTTTTGTGTGTCAGTTTGCGCTTGGGGTAGATTCGGAAAATATATTTCGATCGAAATTCTAATGTTCTTGGCTAATCGGGTTTTATCTGTGTTGCAATATGTGTTTTTAAATTTCAGCTAATTGCTATATGTCGGTTAGTTTGAGGTTGCAAATATTTGTTGGTTTGCATATATGAACCGTTGGATCGTCGTGGATGAATAGCCGAGGATGTGAGATGAGTGTTTTTATCTTTCATTCGATATAAATTGTAATTTGATATAATATTATTTTGTTGGGCATATCCGGGTTGAGGTTGTAGCCGCCGTTGTGTTATTTCTTTTTATTGTTTTCTGCTCCTAGGATAGACCCAAGGTGGGGTGCACAAACTACCGGGTTCTTTGAAGTGCCGAGTGGCCTACTCACTTTGCTGAGGGAGCTTGCTTTACTTCTGGAATTTGGCAGGTAGTTTGCCGCACCCGTAGGTGTTGGGTTACGCCAGCGCCTCGGCCATCAAACCGTGGCCAAATGCGGAACAAAATTTTTCAAAACTTTGGCGCAAACAAAATCCGCATAAGATCGAACTAAAAACCTATACTAGCAAGCAATATAAAGAAGTTTGAATGGTTATACCGAATGAACCAAGTCCTTCGGGTCATCAACTATCATCCCAAGCTCCTAGTGGTTGCGGATCGAGTTTGGTTGCCGGTCTTCCTCCATCTACAATGATCCACCTGAGGGAAACGACGCAAGCTTCAGCCTCGCCAAGCGAGGCAACCGACGCTCCAAGGTTGCTAGCAATGGAGAGTGGAGGTGTAGGATTATCTCACTATAATTTTCTCTCATCACTAATGCTCAAAAGAGCAACCATAGAAGATGAAGGAGGTAAGGAAACATGTAGTATGAGCAAATAAAGAAAATGGCTAAGTGTTTCTCCAAGTGAGATTGAGAATGAAGCAAGTGAAGAAAATCAAAAGCATGGCATGTAGGAAATATGGTGGCTGCCTCTATCTAATCATGCACTCAAAAAATCTCCTCTCATATTACAATAAAATAAACAAGACCCATACTTCTCTACATGCTAAGCCCATGCTCATGCTAACTTACCCTCTACGTCATTTCTAAAAAGAAAATCTAATAATGAGGTGACCATCTTCTAGAAGCAATTCCGTATAAATACGGAATGCAACTCAGTACATGTATCGAAATACATATACACATATTCGTACAAAAATGCGAATAGCTAAGAGAGAAAATGAATAGTGACCAATAATACTAGAATACATATATATAAATACATATATATAATTATTAAATCAAAACCTGATTTAACAATCCGGCTTAATCCTAAGCCACTAGTATTATCAACCGTCCGATTAAAATCTGTGTAGCCTGTACACATATTTAATCGGACACCTGTATGTACCAACATACGTCATCTACACCATATCGCCTGAACCGTGAAAAACCCTATGTGTGGGACTCTAAAGACTCGTTAATACGCTGGCAGTGGGTTTAACCAAAAGCATGTCAGCGAGACTAGCTGTACGTAACGGCTACCCAGGTATTGAGTGAAAAGAAGGCCGACGAGCAAACTCATCCGTACCCCTACTGAGCCTGGCAGTGACAATCTCCGTACAGTCCGGTCCGTTCGTCTATGAGTATCACATATCGAGTCTAGGGGTTGGATAAAGTTAGACCCCTAATAATGCGATAATTCATGTCGGTATGAAACCTATCACCATATGAGAAACTACCGATCCTTGATCAGTAATTCTTGACTACCTTGGCCATGGATTTTCTGGTGATGGCCACCCGTGCACTGCGCTACATCAACCCCCAATACCAGGAGAGACGAATCCCCGACGATCCGCTCACGGCCTCCATGTGGCTCTGGACTGTACCCAACCAAAACCTGTTTGCACAAGTCCTTTGAGTCGTGGTAGGTTAGTAATCAAAGCACAGTGGGAACTCACATGAGACAAATGACGATCTCAGGTCGATAGACTAACCTGTACACATGTCACCAGGGAACTGCTATCTGACAATAGGTATAATACCAACTAGCATGTTCTCGGCGAGTCCGTCCGGTGTACTCATAACCCAATGAGCACCTGTATACATCTTAGGTGAACCAACTAACACCAATGGCTTGTGAGACCGGCCACCGCCCCTCGTCGGGGGTCTCGATCCGTTTACACTAGTCTACTCTTGGAGTATCGATGCCCAGTTTCAAAACTCCCACGACCAGGGACACTTTAAGGATGTGCTTATGGACCACCCAACTCCCACTTATATGATCGCCATCATACTGCTGGTAGTTAAGCATGAATCCTATGGGCTCTATCAACATGTAATAGTGATCTGTAATATCACCTAATGCATATACACGATGATAAAGACAAACCAGATAGCATACTATTATCTCGAGTAAGACTGTTTTACCGGTATAGGTCCTCCCTCAAACATTGCAGTCACGTGCCTGCGATCCAATAATTGACTTGAGGGCACTATCGCCAACAATCTCCCATTTGCACTTAAGGCTAATTATTGCAGTGTCGAATACTCAAAGCCCGTGTGATACCGAACACCCAACTTCTCTACTAATCAGTTTCAAAAAGCTCGTTTGTAAAACTATTGTGTTCGAGAATTAGCCTCAGTGAGTGGATCCGCTCCAATGTTTATTTCTATGTCTCCCTTTATCTCAAATTCGCGGAGAAAGCCATCTCCCGAAATGAGCAATATCTGTCTTAGAATAAGTATGGATATCTGATAGGACCTAGTTCATAAATGAACTCCAAATCCAGCAAACTTCTTAGACTATATCGTCCACTGAATTTAATCAGTATCCCGCGCCACGCCTCCCTCAGTATCCGCTTGGACCACCTGTCCAAACAACTGCCCCTCGTTAAGAGGGAAAACTTATAACTCCGACATCCACTCTGTCATCCAGGTTACCTTAGAAGCCTGGAATGATAACCGTCTCTCGAAGGAGGCTGCCGTTACCATATCCCTAGAACATCCACTTATGTACATAAATTTCTTCCGAACATTTCTCCAGGATTGGATTAATATATAAACTTATTGCAGCTAGTGCAAAAACAACATCTGGTGTGGTACTTGACATCTCCTGATTGACACAATTGCCTAAGTAAGTGATATGCCAATCATGCACATCTCTCTCCCTTTTAGTCTGTAAGACACCTTTAGAGAGGGTGACTCCATCACCTATAGGTACACTACCATGCCAGGAGTCGTCCATTCTAAAACATCTTTAGAATAGTGTCAAAGTATCCAGGTTAGGAAACTACCTAAATCTAGATCTAAAACCATAGATCTAGTAACCAGAATGCCTGATATAATATCCATATCCTTTGTGGAGAAACCACTGTGTGACAACCAAAGTATAACCGATCGTAGTATAAGAATTTCACTTTCTACAAAGTGTATGTCATCCAAATACCAGGACATCTTACCCTACTACCTTCTTACCAGATCCATCTCCTATTCTGATGAAGTAAAGTCCTATAACTGTCACATCAAAAATAGATGATCTATCTCCGCTATACTTATTTTAGTCTATAAATAGACATAAGCTACTTGTCCACTATGCTTCCGCTGCTCCCACTGACTATAACAACTCTCTGGCAGAGTCATATACACGTGCATTTCTAAAGCTAGTTTAGAACGACGCTATACTCATCCTCCTGTTGGGTCACATAGTCTAGAACAACAGTAATTGCAAGTCTGGGTAAACAAGAACCTCCCTGTCACCGTCTTTAAGGATACTGAAGTTTCTCTCGGATGCTTGAGGTTACCCACCATATCTGTGGAGTGGCTAATGAAATGTCAAACTCGATTGAATATTTAGGTTCTATTAAATTTTCAGTAATCGTTTGTGGTTCTAGAATCTCTTCCAGTTCTACCATACTCCCACTACTGTTATATGAAAAAGTCCATTTTACTAAAACTGTGGCGAGTCAAGAACAATATCAATATTGATCTTCCAGATGGTAGAAAGTTAACCCCCGTCATAGCCCGGGATAACCCATAAACTGCCATTACAGAAACGTGTCTTGAGTTATCTAGAGTCTGGTTTTAAGCATAAGCCGGACAACTCCATATACCTTAACATCGTTAAGATATGAACCATTCTATATACAATATAGAAATAGAGGCACCGATTTAATTGGAACCAGATTCAAATTATGCAGCTGCCTCCAGTACATGTCAACTAAATGGAAAGAGGCTGATCGGTATTACTCAATTAGGAGTGCATCCAAATATGAGTGACCTGAAAGAGAAGCAAGTTCTCAAAACCATTACTATCAACTAAATACCAAACAAAAGTATCTACATCTTCGATCACTTTGAAGAATCCTGATACTTGCAACATATGGTTCTCTACTTTATTCTTTTACCTATAACTTCTCAAAACTTGGAATTTGTATTTCTACGAAAAACTTGTCTAAAACTGGAGAAGTCATAAGTAGACAAAATATAATACGAGGATCAACCCCTTTGTCCTAATGGACACTGGACAACATACAATACTTTGTATAAGTCTCCTGAGTTGAATAACTCATACCCTGTGTGTCGTAGGTTGAAAACTGTACTATGGTAAAGAAGAATTACACCGCTGTTTAATGCTCTTTACCTAACCATCAATTGATATAAGTAAATGTCATGGACATAATTTCGAAAATTTATATCTCACTTTATAAAATAAACGTACAGATATATCAGTTTGAAATTGGTGCATAACAACGGATATTCAAAACCAAATATTTGCCGTCAGGAAAACCCCCAGGTGATTTCCTCAAATATCAAAAATTACAACGAATTCCGATATAAATAGGATATAATCACCTAATTCCCAATAATTTACTCCCACTCATCATCTGTAAAACCATACAGATGTGAGAATCAGTTTTAAATTGGGAAATCTGTAAAACCATACACCTGTTAAATACATACCCTGGAGCAAGGATCTAATTGGGAAATCAGTTTTAAATTAACAATACATAGTGAAACTGAAACATGAAAATGTTTCGAAGGGGTAGCCGGGTATTCTTAGTAATGCCTCTTCCATTATCCAGATTCATGACTGTAACCGTATATTTCCTTGCCATCTCTCCAAATCCCTTTATTAGTCTTTACTTAGTACCTTATGTACACCGCACTTAGGCTAAATGGTTTTCTTCCTTTCCTACCATTCGGCACCAGCCTATGCTTTGGAAAAAGATTATCCAATAAGCGTAATAGGTGTACTCTCCTAATCATAGGAGCCCTCGCAACATGAGAGAAGGTAAGGATAAAAGACAACTGAATAAACCTTATTCTTTTTCTCCTGAACTAGAATCCATTCTCGAACTGGAACAAGTTCCTTCGAGTTCGTATGTAACTATACGATGGATTATATCTAATAAATGTGGATCTTCGTAGTGATACGGGTTGTTCTGGAGAAATCCAAAGGTGAAGTAGGAGTGGCGATGATATACACGGTTTCGTTGTGAATGATAGCAGTCGCAATTTACTTTGCTCTCTTTCTAATCCATTTATTTGTCCTTACTTAATACCTTATGTACAGCACACTTAGGCTAATTGGTTTTCTTCCTTCCTTACCCTTCGGCACCAGCCTATGATTTGGAATAAGACTATCTAATAAGCGTAATAAGTGTACTCTCCTAAGTACCAGGGCCCTCGCAACCTGAGAGAAGGTAAAGAGAAAAGGCAACCGAATATTCCTATTCAATTTCTCCAGAACTAGAATCCATCCTCGAATCTGGAATAAGTTCCTTCGAGTTCGTATGTAACTATACGATGAATTATCCAATAAACGTGGATCTTCGTAGTGATACGGGGTGTTATGGAGAAACGCAAAGGTAATATAGAAGTGCGAAGACACCGTGACATTCCATGTGGCTTGGGACTGTACCCAATACCAGCAGAGACAAATCCTTGACGATCCGTTCGCTGCCTCCATGTGGCTCGGGACTGTACCCAACCAAAACCTGTTTGCACGACTCCTTTGAGCCGTAGTAGGGTAGTAATCAAAGCACAGTGGGAACTCACACGAGACAAATGATGATCTCAGGTCGATAGAGTAACCTGTACACTTGTCACCAGGGAACTGCTATTTGACAATAGGTATAATACCAACTAACATATTCCTGGCGAGTCCGTCCGGTGTACTCATAACCCAATGCGCACCTGTATACATCTTAGGTGAACCAACTAACACCAATGGCTTGTGAGACCGGCCATCACCCCTCGTCGGGGTCTCGATCCGTATACAATAGTCTATTCTTGGAGTATCGATGCCCAGTCTCGAAACTCCTACGACTAGGGACACTTTAAGGATATGCTTATAGACCACCCAGCACCCATGTATATGATCACCATCATACTACTGGTAGTCAAGCATGAATCCTATGGGCTCTATCAACATGTAGTAGTGATCTGTAATGTCACTTAAATCATGTACACGATGATAAAGACAAACCGGATAGCATACTATCATCTCGAGTAAGACTGTTCTACCGGTATAGGTCCTCCCTCAAACATTGCAATCACGTGCCTACGATCTAATAATTGACTTGAGGGCATTATAGCCAACAGTAGGGGTCTGGGGTGGGGTTTGGCTATTCATCATGACCGTGGAATCCATCTTTCGTTACAGGCTTAAACGAAACGCAGAATTCCTAGTATATCCAATATGTTCATCTGTGATATGGAATGCCTATTATTGCGTCAGTCGAATGTTTATTATTATATATGTTATATAATAGACGTTGGTTATGTTTTGCATCCGCGCTAGTCCAGCCCCTGCTCTGGCGTTAGTTAATTAACTAACGGTGTTAGACGGGGCCCAGCGGCGAATGCGGATGGCATAAGTGGATGTGGTATTTTCTTCTTTTTCTGTGATGATAGGTGTAAATGATGGGACTGCATTATATTAATGCGAAGCAAACAAACTAAAGCTGAATCGTTGGAACAATTTTAAAACCACTCGGTTTTTCGAAAACATCAGACTTTTTGCGGAGCTTAAACCACTCCTTTTAAAAGCTATCAGGTTCCTTCGATTAAATCAAGTTCACTACGTTCACGATTTCGCCAAAAGCAGCCATAGCCCTCCGTCATTTCATTTGAATATTCAATAGTATTCAAGCTATATTTGTTGGCCTTCGTCAAGGCATAGTGATTGGTAGCTGCTGGGTATTCATATGTAGCATAGATAGATGCGTTAGTTTGGGACAGTCGTACTACTACATTGGCCTTCATCAAGGGTATGTAGGGGTGGGTTAAAATTAACCTGGACAATGATGGGAAGAACTTGACATGTGACTTATGATATGTTAGCCTTCATCATGGTCATAAGAGCATGGGGCAAAAATCCACATCGGGAGTTTCTAAGGAAACTGAAACTTGCTAGTGCTGCATACCATTTGGAGTGTGATATTGTTGGTAGGATTTCTTCAGGATTATCACACAATGATATTTGGATCCCGATCCTACTGTGAGTATATGCTAGGGAGATTTTTCACTAACACAATCAATACTATAAACCAAGTAGGTGTCTAGAATGGTGTTAGCGGGGCTACGCCTCCAAGGAAAAGCGGTTTTGTAATTAAAGAACTCCGCGAAAGCGTTGGAAAACCTCCCTCGAAGTACCAATACCAGCCTGGCTAAAATGTTAAGCAAGTATTATAGGTTGAGATTTGAAAGGTTTTCCTAGCACCCTATGTAGAGTTTTGAAGCATCACATGTCCCAAAGTTTAAATTTTTATGGTGCTAAACAAGCATACAAAGGAATCGACCCTAGAAAATTAGGGTTTCGAATTTAAAGCCAACAAAAACTAGGGTTTCGAGACTACAACCTTTGTAGCTCCCTTTTGCTGGACTCTTTGGTCTCTTGGGTGTTGAAAGAAGGTCCTCTCGAAGTTCTCTCACGTCCACGACGATCCACCCGGAGTTCCTCGTCCAAGCTCGCAACTTCGATTATCAAGATGAGAATCGAAGAGAACACACTAAACAAGTTGGCTAAACTTGTGTAGAATGATGTTGTGGTTTAGATTCTCACTTCAAAAACCTTTCTTTATGTGTGTTTTACTCACTAGAAAAAACTATAGAGCAAATGGTGAAGGAGGAAGAAGATGGAGGCTTTCTTTTAACAAGAGTAAAAATGATAACCATGAAAAGAAATGAAATATATCTTTATATATTTTATTTCTTCTCACTACAAACCATGGTTAAATCTTTTGAGTTATTATTTAATTAGGGTTTAAAACATATAAGGAAAGTTTAATCCAAGGTTAATGGTAGGTGAGAATGGTTAGGTTAAAGAAGAGTGTAGAAACAACTCAAGAATTATTCTTTCCTTTTCTATTTTGTTTTAAACATAAAATTTAATAATAATCTATATATTTATCCCTGGTGTGAGTCTTATATTGCCACCATTTCCATGTGTAAACAACCATGATAGATGGGTGTATGTATGTATGTATGTATGTATGTATGTATGCACATCCATATGGGCATGAAACTAGAAAGAAAGAAAGAAACACATACATGCATGCATATATCCATCATATTCAAGAAAGGTTTTAAGTGAGAAAACTAATGGTTAAATGATAAATCAACACTTGATTTATCAATCTGACCATATCACATATGACCCCACCAAAAGCAAGCCGCCCGATCAATGTTCGGTATCCTATACACGAATTTTAATCGGGTCCATGCGAATATCGCATACGCGCACCACAACGTTTCGCCTGGACTAGGTAACTCCTGTGTGGGACTCTAAGACTCGTCAATACGCCGGCAGAGGTTGATGAACATATCAAGTACCCTCAAGCCGCAAGCGGTCAGCTAAACGTAACGGCTACCTGGGTATTGAGCGATCAGAAGAAAACAAGCGAACCTGCTACAACTCCCGTCGAGCCAACCGGCAACACTACCTTACAGTCCGGTCTCTTCATCAGATATGTTGCATATCGAGCCTAGGGATGGTCATGTCGACCCCAATAACTCAATAAGTCGTTCCGGTGAATGGTCTATAATAGATCGAGAAACTACTGATAACACTTATCAGTAAATCTCAGCAGCCTTGGCCAGAGACTTACTGATATAACCAGTCGGGCACAGCACAACATCAACTCCCAATACCGGGAGAGACGAAACCCCTCCTATCGCTCATTGCCTTCGTGTGTCTCGGGACTGTACCCAACGGCCACCTGTTTGCATGACTCAGTAGAGCCGTGGTAGGGTGGCAATCAAAGTACAGTGGGAGAACACATAAGACTCTATGACGATCTCGGGTCTACAGACTAACCTGTACCAGTGTCACCTGGGAACTGCTATCCGACGATAGATATATTCCATATAAGAGTTCTCGGTGAGTCCGTACAGTGTACCCAGTCACCACTGAGCACCCGTATATGATCTTGATGTCAAACATCGATGAATGTGGAAACATTCATCGCCCATCGTATGGGTCTAGTATCATATACGCTAGTCTACTCTGGTATATCAATGCCCCGTCTCGATATACCTACGACTAGGGACATTCCAGGATATGCTTATAGACTACAGATGTCCCACTAGTATGATCTCTATCATAATCAGAGCAGTCAAGCCGATATCCTCAGGGCTTTATCAGCACGTATTAATGAATAAGAGTATGATCAAATCAACATGTCAGATAAAGAAGAACCAGATAGCATACTATTATGTCGAGCAAGAATGCATACTGAATATATATATACATGTATAGATACATCCACTATCATATAATGGTCTCTAGGGCATTCATATATCCAACAATCTCCCACTTGCACTAAGGCCAGTTATTCGCGTATCTCATATCCAACATCTCAAAAAGTCGCTCATGCTGCGGCTGAGGGAGGACCTTGGTGAATGGATCCGCGGCGTTATTCTTTGTGTCTACCCTACTAATCTCGATATCGCGGCAATCTACAATCTTCCGGATCAAATGAAAACGCCTCAGGATGTGTCTGGACCGCTGATGGGATCTGGGCTCCTTGGCTAGCGCCATAGCCTCATTATTATCACAATACAAAGGTATTGGATCAATAATGGTTGGAACTACTCCTAGCTCCGAGACGAACTTCTTCATCCAGACGGCTTCCTTGGTGGTATCATTTACAGCAATATACTCAGCTTCCATCGTGGAGTCTGCAACGGTATCTTGTTTGGAACTCTTCCAACTCACCGCCCCTCCATTGAGGGTAAATACAAACCCAGAGATAGATTTGCTGTCGTCCTTATCGCTCTGGAAGCTCGAATCGGTAAAGGCCTCCATTTGGAGATCTTCATTACCATACACCAAGAACAATTCTTTAGTCCTTCGCAAGTACTTAAGAATGTTCTTCACAGCTGTCCAGTGATTCTCCCCTAGGTTGGATTGATACCTGCTTACAACACTAAGTGCATAAGCTACATCTGGGAGTGTACATAACATCGCATACATTATAGATCCTACTGCCGAAGCATAGGGTATAACACTCATGCGAGCTCTCTCTTCATCGGTCTTTGGACAAGAATCCTTGGAGAGAGTGACCCCATGGCAAGCGGGTAAGGCACCCCGCTTGGAGTCTTCCATACAATACCTTTTTAGGATGGTGTCAATGTACCTGGTTTGGGACAATCCCAATAACCTTTTGGATCTATCCCTATAGATCCATATGCCCAGAATGTATGTGGCATCACCCAGGTCCTTCATGGAGAACCTTAGTGATAAGAAAGATTTGACCGACTGTAGCATGGGAATATCATTTCCTATCAGAAGAATGTCGTCCACGTATAATACGAGGAATGTGACAGCTCTCCCTATAGCCTTCTTATAAACACAAGGTCCATCTGGATTTTTGATGACATCATCGAAACAGATGTTCCAACTCCGTGATGCCTGCTTTAACCCATATATGGATTTAAGCAATTTACATGCTTTCCCGCTGCTCCCACTGTCAATGAAGCCCCCTGGCTGATCCATATAAACGCATTCTTTTAAATTTCCATTTAGAAATGCGGTTTTAACGTCCATCTGCCAGATTTCATAGTCGTAGTGAGCAACAATAGCAAGTAGGATCCGAATGGATTTAAGAATAGCTACGGAAGAAAAAGTCTCGTCATAGTCCAAACATGGTCTTTGACGAAAACCCTTCGCCACAAGTCTTGCCTTATAGGTCTCCACCTGCCCATCTACACCAATCTTTCTTTTAAAGATCCATTTGCAGCCCACAGGTTTTACCCCAGGGGGTACAACGTCCAAAGTCCATACTTTGTTGGTGTACATAGACTCCATTTCGGATCTCATAGCATCCAGCCACTTCACAGAGTCTCTACTCGTGATAGCTTGCTGAAAACTGGTAGGATCACCATCATCCATGATGCAGTCTTCTCCGTCACCATCAATGAGGAAACCGTAGTACCTCTCCGGTGGGCGAGAAGTCCTACCAGACCTACGGAGTGGCCGAGGTTCTTCAGTTTCTGGTGCAACAGCCGGTTCAACCAAATCGTCATTTATAGTTTGTGTCTCTAGAACCTCTTCTAGATCTACCACCTTGCCATCATCTTTATCTGTGAAAAACTCTTTTTCCAAGAATGTGGCATGTTGAGAAACAAACACCTTTTGTTCCTCTTTGTGGTAGAATAGATATCCATAAGAATTCTTTGGATATCCCACAAAGTTACACATGACTGACCGCGTCTCGAGTTTGTCCGGATTCTGCTTTTTAACATCGGCCGGGCAACCCCAAATCTTAATTCTCTTAAGAGATGGTCTCTTCCCATGCCATATCTCATATGGCATGGTAGACACGGTTTTTTTTGGAACCCTGTTTAGCAGAAACACTGCAGTCTCTAATGCATGCCCCCAAAACGAGACGGGTAACTCAGCGTCACTCATCATGGACCAGACCATATCTAATAGGATCCTATTCCGTCGTTCTGACACACCGTTGTGCTGTGGTGTGTAAGGAGGAGTGAGCTGAGAGAGAATCCCATTCTCTTTTAGGAAGTTTGCAAATTCTGTACTGAGATACTCACCACCTCGATCTGATCGAAGCATCTTGATACTCAAGCCGGTTTGTTTTTCTACTTCTTGTTTATATTCAATGAATTTCTCGAAAGCTTCGGACTTGTGCTTTAATAAAAATACATGACCGAATCTTGAGAAATCGTCAGTGAATGTAATGAAGTATGAAAAACCGCCTCTAGCCTGTGTAGACATTGGCCCATATACATCACTATGTATGAGGCCTAGGAGCTGAGTAGCTCTTTCTCCGTGTCCGGTAAACGGAGTTTTGGTCATTTTACCCTTGATACAAGACTGGCAAGTCGCATAAGATTTATATTCAAAAGATTTTAAATATCCATCTTTGTGTAACTTGTTTAGTCTTGTTTCGTTAATATGACCAAGTCTACAGTTCCAAAGAAAAGCTTCATTTAATTCTGAAAGTTTTCTTTTATTAGCGTGTTGTATACTAAAAACTGTGTGTTGATTTAGGACATATATTCCATTATTAAGCATACCATACCCAACCAACATTTGATTCAGGTGAATGTTCATAACATTATTCTGCAATACAAAATTATATCCTTCATTGTCCAACAAAGAAACGGATATTATATTACATAGCATACTTCGTACAAAATAACATGGATTCAAAACCAAATACATCCAGATGGCAACCCCAAGTGATACTCTCCCACTGCGACTGTATGTACATTGGAACCATTTCCAATGCGGAGAGTATGGTCACCTGTCTTCAAAACCTTGCTATTTCTCAGCCCCTACATAGAATTGCTAATGTGAGAACCTGAACCGGTATCCAATACCCAGGAAGCAGAGTTAATTGAAAAACAGTTTTCTGTCACAAACGCACCTGAAGCAGAAGCATCACCTTGCTTCTTCTTGAGACTTAAGTACTCCGTGCAGTTGCGCTTCCAATATCCTGTCTTGTGGCAATGAAAACATTCGCCCTTCCCCGAGTCTCCAGCCTTGGACTTTTCCTTTCCTTTCACATTTTTAACTCCACCTTTAGGATTGGTGGGCTTCTTCTTTTTCTTTCCCTTGGCCTTAGCTTTCGGGCGAGAAGAAGAAGATTGTCCAACAGTCATAACGAGAGTGCTTGCTGACTTCATAGTGCTCTCTGCACTCCTTAACATGTTAAGAAGTTCAGGGAGTTCCTTCTCTATGACATGCATGTTGAAGTTCACTATGAACTGAGCAATGGTGGAGGGAAGGAACTGCAGAATAATATCTATATATTGTTCATTGTCCATCGTCCATCCAAGGTCCTCAAGCTCTTCTATAAGAGCTATCATCTTCAGAACATGGTCTCCTACTGGTGTGCCAGGGGTCATTCGCATCTGAAACAATTTCTTTGATGCTTCGTATCGTAATACGCGGGATTGCTCTCCATACAACTCCTTTGTATGGAGCAATATACCGTGAATGTCCATATCCTCGTGCTGCTTTTGATGTGTGTTATCCATCGATGCAAGCGCGAGGCATTTTTCCTTGGCACAGTCAGCGTCCCATGTCCTGCGGACTTCAATGTCCGCAACTGAGGATTTTAGACCTGGGACGGGCGGGGCTGAAGCCGTGAGGACATATGATACTTTATCATAAGTCAAGGCGATTTTCTGATTTCTCAGCCAGTCTTTATAGTTGGTCCCATTTAGTTTGTTTTTATCTAGTAAAATCTTGAGTCCAGTCATGGGTATCTGCCATTAAGAGAGAGAAAAGAATACACTCAGCGAAAGCTCTTGCATAGATCAGATTGGTTATTATCTTGTCTAATCGATGTTTCCCACTGCTTTTATTGAGTTTTTCTTACAAACCTTAAATAGAAAAACTAGCCAGGATTAATTACAGTCTACAACTTCGCTAACCGTTCGGCCAGGTCAGTGTCGGTACTTGAGGGAGGTTTCCCGTGCTTTCGCACGGACCTAATTAGAGTAAACCTTGTTTTCCCAGAGGCGGAGCCCCGTTAACACCTTTCTAGACACCTAATGAGTTAGCTAATTGTAAACTATAAAACTCTCCCAGGAGCAACTATTGCCCACAGTGGGATCCAGATCCAACCATCACATGGAAGGTATGCAATCTCATTGCAAATTTCAACTATTGAAATTCCCGATGTGGTTTTTACCCCTAATACTCGTGACCTTGGCTAAGGTCAACAAATCACGAGTACTAGTCAAGCTCAACCCGTCATTTCTTGATTAATTAGACCCGTTCACATGACCCTTGGCTAAGATCAACAAAGTCATATGCCCGTCCTAATTAATCTGCACCATATGCATTTGTAGGAAGACATCACTTAGCTACCGTACACTACGCCTTGGCTAAGGTCAACAAACGTAGCACGAATACTAAATACTCTACTTCCTAAAATGACGGAGGTTTGCGGATGATATTTAAGAAAATCTTTAACGCTTTGAGCTTGATATCGTTGTAGAATCAAATGGTTTTCAAAAGGAGTGGCTTAAGCTCCGCAGTTTTGAAATATAGCTTTTTCATAAATAGCCGAGCGGTTTTTCAAATCTGATTCTACAATATCCTTTTAGGTTCATTTTCTTTACATTAATCAAATTAATGTAATCCCATCATTTAAGTCCTTAAGCCAATCACAAAAAAGAAACGAAAATAACACGTACGCTTATGCTATCCGCATTCGCCGCAATGTTCCGTTATGCACCGTTAGGTTACTTAACTAACGGCATACCGGGACGGGACTAGCGCGGGTGTAAAACATAAGCAACGTCAATTATATATCATAAATATAATATGTCATTCGTCTCAGATATCACAGAACACAGGCAGCAGAAACATAGATATAAAGTGGGATATACTAGGACGTCCGTATTTAGTATTTATCCAGAATAGAAAATACGGATTCCATAGTCGCGATGAATAGCCAAGCCCACACCCTGGACCCCTACGAGAGCAGCAAGTGACCCTACCAATTCTGGAGTTTAGGAGACCCGGTCTCGACTCCTCGAGATGGCCTCCTACTGAACCCCAGAACCCGGTCTCCTGTGCTCCCCTCCATGGGTCCATCCTAATGCGGAAACGTAAATAATATACAACACTGGTGACACAACCTCAACCCGGAAGTTCCCCAAATAAAAGAATATTACATTACATTTGAATTTACATGAATGGAAATATAAAACTCCCATCTCACATAAAAAACCCCCGGCTATTCAATCGCGACAATCCTGCACATCATATCTCAGCAACACATAATATCTTATATCATCAACGTAAGTAAGTATGCATACCCTAATTGTCGTTGATGTATAAAAACGAAACCCGTGATATCGTGCATACTACACTTACGGTCACAGAAAAGAAAGTGTAAAACTACAGTATTTGGAATCCACATTCTCTTTAGACATCATAAATGTGAAATATCACATATTTCGTATTTCATGCCTAAACTATATGAATTCCACATATTGTATCACATTCCAGATAAACAGACAGTATTAAAGTTTTCGAACGAACGATCAAGTACCCAAGATTCACTAAAGCTCAACACTTGAGCAGGGTTCAAAAATCCGGAGTGTGATACAGTAGTAGCGGTCCAGCCGTAGAAGGGTCAAGCCAACGCCTCACATGTGGCACGCCGTACTGCCCCAAACCCTAAGGTTCAAAGGTCAGTTCAAGACGGTCACATAATCGAGTTAAGATTTGTTGTCTTCATGAGGGACCACCACAAAAAGACTTGCACGTATCTCCAAAGTATTAGTGAGCAAATGATACTCGTTCAAACACTTCAATACTTTCTAATTTATCCGGAAAAGCAACGAAATGAAAATTCCGATCGATTCTATGCGTCCAAAACCATCTCCAGAAAATACAGTGCTATTTTCAGATTAAACATACCTAAAACACTGTACAAGAAGATATAAGAATTACAGTCGAAAAATTATCCAATGATGCCTCTGTACGGCCGCGGAACCGCGGCCTAAGCCAGGAAATGCGGCTGTTCCACGGCGGTTTATGCTTTTCAGGTCATCGAATTTCACTGTTATTCTTATAATTTACTGCTGTATTTTTTAAGTATTTTTAATTATGAAAAATGTCAAATTTTAAAATTTGTCCAGAGAGGGTTTCAAAACGTCGTATTTTTGTCCGATCAGGAATTTTACTTAGTAAAAGTGTCGCCTAATGTTCTAGGTCGGCTCTGATACTAATGAAAGGTTTGCCAAGCACCCTATGTAGAGTTTTGAACCATCACATGTCCCAAAATTTAAATTTTTATGGTGCTAAACAAGCATACAAAGGAATCGATCCCAGAAAATTAGGGTTTCGAATTTAAAGCCAACAAAAACTAGGGTTTCGAGACTACAACCTTTGTAGCTCCCATTCGCTGGACTCTTTGGTCTCTTGGGTGTTGAAAGAAGGTCCTCTCGAAGTCCTCTCACGTCCACGACGATCCACCCGGAGTTCCTCGTCCAAGCTCGCAACTTCGATTGTCTAGATGAGAATCGAAGAGAACACTCTAAACAAGTTGGCTAAACTTGTGTAGAATGATGTTGTGGTTTAGATTCTCACTTCAAATACCTTTCTTTATGTGTGTTTTACTCACTAGAAAAAACTAGAGAGCAAATGGTGAAGGAGGAAGAAGATGGAGGCTTTCTTTTAACAAGAGTAAAAATGATAACCATGAAAAGAAATGAAATATATCTTTATATATTTTATTTCTTCTCACTACAAACCATGGTTAAATATTTTGAGTTATTATTTAATTAGGGCTTAAAACATATAAGGAAAGTTTAATCCAAGGTTAAGGGTAGGTGAGAATGGTTAGGTTAAAGAAGAGTGTAGAAACAACTCAAGAATAATCCTTTCCTTTTCTATTTTGTTTTAAATATAAAATTAAATAATAATCCATATATTTATCCATGGTATGAGTCTTATATTGCCACCATTTCCGTGTGTAAAAAACCATGATAAATGGGTGTATGTATGTATATATGTATGCACATCCATATGTGCATGAAACTAGAAAGAAAGAAAGAAACACATACATGCATGCATACATCCATCATATTCAAGAAAGGTTTTAAGTGAGAAAACTAATGGTTAAATGATAAATCAACACTTGATTTATCAATCCGGCCATATCACATATGACCCCACCAAAAGCAAGCCGCCCGATCAATGTTCGGTATCCTATACACGTATTTTAATCGGGTCCATGCGCATATCACATACGCGCACCACAACGTTTCGCCTGGACTAGGTAACTCCTGTATGGGACTCTAAGACTCGTCAATACGCCGGCAGAGGGTGATGATCATATCAAGTACTCTCAATTCGCAAGCGGTCAGCTAAACGTAACGGCCACACGGGTATTGAGCGATCAGAAGAAAACAAGCGAACCTGCTACAACTCCCGTCGAGCCAACCGGCAACACTACCGTACAGTCCGGTCTCTTCGTCAGATATGCTGCATATCGAGCATAGGGATGGTCATGTCGACCCTAATAACTCAATAAGTCATGCCGGTGAATGGTCTATAACAGATCGAGAAACTACTGATAACACTTATCAGCAAATCTCAGCAGCCCTGGCCAGGGGACTTACTGATATAACCAGTCGGGCACAGCACAGCATCAACTCCCAAAACCGGGAGAGACGAAACCCCTCCTATCGTTTATTGCCTTCGTGTGTCTCGGGACTGTACCCAATGGCAACCTGTTTGCACGACTCAGTAGAGCCGTGGTAGGGTGGCAATCAAAGTACAGTGGGAGAACACACAAGACTCTATGACGATCTCGGGTCTACAGACTAACCTGTAACAGTGTCACCTGAGAACGCTATCCGACGATAGATATAATTCCATATAGGAGTTCTCGGTGAGTCCGTCCAGTATACCCAGTCACCACTGAGCACCTGTATATGATCTTGATGTCAAACATCGATGAATGTTGGAACATTCATCGCCCATCGTATGGGTCTAGTATCATATACGCTAGTCTACTCTGGTATATCAATGCCCCGTCTCGATATACATATGACTAGGGACATTCCTGGATATGCTTATAGACTACAGATGTCCCACTAGTATGATCTCTATCATAATCAGAGCAGTCAAGCCGATATCCTCAAGGCTTTATCAGCACGTATGAATGAATAAGAGCATGATCAAATCAACATGTTAGATAAAGAAGAACCAGATAGCATACTATCATGTCGAGCAAGAATGCATACTGAATATATATATATACATGTATAGATACATCCACTATCATATAATGGCCTCTAGGGCATACATATATCCAACAATCTCCTACTTGCACTAAGGCCAGTTATTGGCGTATCTCATACCCAACATCTCAAAAATTCGCTCATGTTGCGGCTGAGGGAGGACCTTGGTGAATGGATCCGCGGCGTTATTCTTTGTGTCTACCCTCCTAATCTCGATCTCGCGGCAATCTACAATCTCCCGGATCAAATGAAAACGCCTCAGGATGTGTCTGGACCACTGATGGGATCTGGGCTCCTTGGCTAGCGCCATAGCCTCATTATTATCACAATACAAAGGTATTGGATCAATAATGGTTGGAACTACTCCTAGCTCCAAGACGAACTTCTTCATCCAGACGGCTTCCTTGGCGGCATCATTTGCAGCAATATACTCAGCTTCCATCGTGGAGTCTGCAACGGTATCTTTTTTGGAACTCTTCCAACTCACCGCCCCTCCATTGAGGGGAAATACAAACCCAGAAATAGATTTGCTGTCGTCCTTATCGCTCTGGAAGCTCGAATCGATAAAGGCCTCCATTTGGAGATCTTCATTACCGTACACCAAGAACAATTCTCTAGTCCTTCGCAAGTACTTAAGAATGTTCTTCACAGCTGTCCAGTGATTCTCCTCTGGATTGGATTGATACCTGCTTACAACACTATATCAATCCCCTGGGTTGGATTGGTACTGGTAAGAGTTATTAGTAGTTTCACGATTGTTATAGACCTCACGTCGGCATGACTTATCGAGCTATTGGGGTCTAACGTTTACCACCCCTAGGCGAGATATGCGACATATTAGACGAACAGACCGGACTGTACGGTAAGTGTTACTGGTTGGATTCACAGGAGTGTGAGCGGGCTTGCTTGTCGATCTTCTGATCACTCAATACCCGGGTGGCCGTTACGTTTAGCAGACTGCTTGCGGCTTGTAGGTATTTGATATGATCATCACCTACTGCCGGCGTATTTACGAGTCTTTAGAGTCCTACACAGAGATTTCCCGGCTCATGCGAAACGAAATAGGAGCGCATATGAGATATGTGCGGGACCGAGAATAATGCGTGTATGTGATACTTTATTCTATTCTCATGATGAATGTATCGATTGGTTGTATGCGATATAACCTAGTTATCGAATTGAGGACTGATTCGATAAGTCGATACATCTGATATTAGTCGGTCATATGCAGTATGACCGGATCATTAAATCAAGTGTTGATTTAATGATTTAATGCATAATTATATATTTGATATATTACTTTGCATTAACTAGTATTGGTTCACTTAAGATGGATTTTCTCACTTGATGTGCACATTGTATATATGATATAGTTTTGTGCACTAGTTTGTATCATGTTTGATGATACATGCAAACTTGGGTGTGTGTATGCTTTTAACTATGATTAGGTTAATGGTTAGGGTCTGATTTATTTACTTATTCATTTATTTATTTATTCATTTTTGGCAAAATGAAAATGGTGGCTAATTTTGTTTCTTTGCTTTAGCTTCATGAAGCTTCTTTAGATTATCTACCATTTTGTCCTTTGCCTAATCCTAACCATTCACCTAACCCTAGTTTATTCTCTACACTTAACCAAGGTTGCATTATGATAACTTCACTTGATTTATCATTTGATTTAATTATTCTCTCATGATATTTTTCTTCTTCTTCTTCTTCTTCAAGAAGAAGAAACCTTGCTAACATTAATGGTGTCTTGAGAAAAAGAGTGAGAAATCCAAATCCAAAGTGAAGCCACTTCCTATTTATTCATCCTCTACCACTTGCCAAGTAGTATAGGGTGTTTTCTTCACAAGTTTCATGACTTGGTGAGGTTGGAGCTTGATCTTGAGTTGCCTCGACGTAGATCATTTTCCGCATCGAAGTCGACGACCTAGCCCGATCTTTTCTTCGATGAAACCACCGCGAGAGTCTAAGATTCCGATGGGTACAGAGGAGGGACGTCATCATGGAGCCAAGAAAGTGGAGGACTGGATCTACAAAGGTTGTAATCACTTTCCTTTAGCAATAAAGTTGTTTACTTGCTTGCATCGCCTTACCTCTAGTAACGATCTAGTTTAGGGTTTCTCGGCACATAGAAAATTGTTGAATTGGCCATGTTTGATCACTTGTAGAACCTCATGGGTGTCCTTAGGAACCCTACAGTGGTATCAGAGCCAGGTTAGAGCCTTAGGCGATGTGTAGACGATGTTTTAAGTCCGATCGAAACACGAAACCCTAATCCGACCACTTCTCTGTACAATTTTTAAAACAATGAGATTTTCTATATTAAAATATGCAGAAAAATAAGCAGCGTTTTCTAAGAAATACTGTGCAAAACGATCCCCTGAATCGATTAAACCACCGCGGAACCGCGGCACGAGCATGGCTCGTGCGGCGGTTCCGCGGCCGTATAGTCACCTTCTGCATTAATTTTTGCACAGTAACTTCTTTCTTTCATTGCTGAGTTTTCTGGGAATTTTTAATGTTTACTCAAGAGTTGAGTTTTCTGGGTTGTATTGGCAGTTCGTAGATTCGATCGGATTATCAAACTTTGTCTATGTGTTTTTCCGGGTAATTTTAGAATATGTTAAAAAGTTCGACCAGATATAAATACCCACTTTTTCCCCTGCCGAGAAATTTCCAATTGTTGGATTTTTCCGTAGTTTAATGACGTTCTAAGTAGTGCAAGTAACGCGATGGTCCCTCTAGAAGACAACAAACCTTAACTCGATTATGTGACCGTCTTGAACTGCCTTTTGAACCTTAGGGTTTGGGGCAGTACGGCGTGCCACATGTGAGGCGTTGGCTTGACCCTTCTACGGCTGGACCGTTGGTACTGAGGCATGAAGTTAATGTTTTTGAACTTATTTCATGTGTTGAGCTGCTTCGGGAAAACTTGGGTGTTTGATTGTTCGATCGGAAAGTTTAACATTTTCTATCTTATCTGGAGTGTGATACAATATTTGGAATCCACATGTAGTTATGAGATAACTGATTTGGATGTTATAAACATAGAAGTTTAGTCTCACTTGATCGGTTGCCACAGAATTTTTATGTGATCAAAAGTACGTCGCAATCACGTAGCATACGCGGATACTCGCTGGGTAAACTTAATAGACAGCCTCTCCCCATAGCCCCGACCAAGTGACTGTAGGAGAATCCCATCGCCGAAAGCATCCGTTCGGGTGCTCACGGCAGCGGTGTTCCGCCTTGGTGCACTTCGTCGACGGCATCGGGGGTGCGGCCGCCTACTAAAGTTTGCGACGATCATTCGATCAGGATGTCGGGAATCTTGTTGAATTGCCCGACTTGGTATTGAAAAAGGTTTTCGATAATGAGACTAAAATGCGGGGTTTATAATTGTTAGGCATGCGATGTCTAAGGAATTCATTTGATTAGGCATGCGATGTCTAAAGAGGTTGCGGATTCCAACTGTTGTAGTTTTACACTTTCTTTTCTTTAACCGTAAGTGTAGTATGTAGTGGTATTGCCGATTGTCATTGCTATACGTCGACGACAATCGGTGTATGCATACTTACTTACGTAGATGACATGTGATGTTATGTGTTGCTGGATATGTTGTATTGGATCGTCGTGTTTGAATAGCCGGGTTTTTTTTATGTGAGATGAGTGTTTTTCATTTTAATTCATGTAAAAACTTCCAGGTTGCGGATGATGTCATCATTTGTATATTATTTACCTTTCCGCATTAGGTTAGACCCAAGGAGGGGAGCACAAATAACCGGGTTCTGGGGTCCAGTGGGATACCATCTCGAGGAGTCGAGTCCGGGTCTCCTAACCCTAGAATTGGTAGGGTTGCTTTCCGCTCTCGTAGGGGTCTAGGGGTGTGGGATTGGCTATTCATCACGACCGTGGAATCCGTGTTTTATACTGGCTCGTATTAAAAACACGGACGTCCTAATATATCCAATATTTCATATGATATTTTCTGCTGCGTTATCTGTGATGTGATCATGTGATATGCTCAGATAGATATTATATATAGTATATATGATATATTATATAGACGTTACTTATGTTTTACACCCGCGCTAGCCCTACTTCGCTCTGGCGTTAGTTACCTAACCTAACGGTGCAGACGGGACATCGAGGCGAATGCGGATGGCATAAGCGTACGTTATATTTATCTGTGATGTTTAGGTGGAATTAAATGATGGGATATTCATTAATAAGATTAATGAAAGAAAATAAACCTAAAAGATGTTGTGGAATCAAATTTCAAAATAAAACTGGTAGCTACAGTTTTTGCTTTGCATCGCGGTGTTCCTTGCAGAACATCCTGCACCATATTCGATGAGGAAAGGGCCGAGATCCCTTCACCGGGAGTGACCCCTTTAGCAATAACTGGCAGATGCTACACACTCGGTTTGTCTTTTGATTGCTTCTATAGTTTCTGCTTTGCACAGTGATATATATGATATATCTCGCACCTCATTCGACGAGGAAAGGGCCGACGATCCCTTCACCGGGAGTGGCCCTTTAGCAAAAGTAGAAAAGCCTCAAAAACATTCCATTTAAAAACCATTTGATTCCGCAACGAGATCAAGTTCAATGCGTTAAAGGTTTTCATAAAAACCATCCGCAACCCTCCGTCAATTTAGGAAGTAGAGTACTTAGTATTCGTGCTGTGTTTGTTGACCATAGTCAAGGCACAGTGTACGGTAGCTAAGTGATGTCTTCCTACACTACATATGATGTGATTAGTTAGGACAGTCGCGTGACTTTGTTGACCTTAATTAAGGGTCATGTGGGTGGGTATAATTAATAACGAAATGACAGGTAGAACTTGACTAGTACTTATGATTTGTTGACCATAGTTAAGGTCATAAGTGCTAGGGGTAAAAATCTTTATTGGGAGTTTCAAGTGTTGAAATTTGCAATGAGATTGCATACCTTCTATATGATAGTTGGATCCCGATACCCACTGCGATTAATTGTTGTAGGGTTCCTAGGCACACTAATGAGGTCTCTTAAGACATCAACCATGCCAATTTCAAATTTTACAAGTGCCGAGAAACCCTAATACGGATCGTTGACTAGAGTTTAGGCGAAACATGCAACTAGTTAACAACTTAACTATATGATAAACGGAAATACAACCTTTGTAGATCCGGTCCTCCACCTCCATAGCTCCATGATGATGTCTCCTCGCTGCGATCATCGGATCTCGGGCTCTAGCATCGGCTTCATCGGAGAATTGGGCGGGCTAGGTCGTCGACTTCGATGCCGAAGATGATCTACGTCGAGGCAACATAATATCAAGCTCTAACTTCACCAAGTCATGAAACTTGTGAAGAAAACACCCTATACTACTTGGCAAGAGGTAGAGGATGAAGAAATAGGAAATGGGTTCACTTTAGAATTGGATTTCTCACTCATTTGCTCAAGTTGCCATTAAAGGTTGCAAGATTTTCTTCTTGAAGATGAAGAAGAAGAAGATGAAAGAATATCATGATAAGTTATTTTCCAATAGAAAATAAAAATGAATACTTATCATTATCCAACCATGGTCATGTGTAGAGAATATACTATGGTTAAGTGGAATGGTTAGGGTTAAGCATGAGACAAAATGATCACTTAGTCAAAACTTCATGAAGCTTCAATAACAAACAAAGAAAGCCACCATTTTCCCTTTATCATTTTCTTTTGCCAAAATAAACAAAAAGAATAAATAAATGAATAAAAAGAAAACCCTAACCATTACACAACCATGGTTTAATCTTTACACAAACACAAGTGAGCATGTATCATCAAACATGATACAATCAAGTGCGCACACAAAAATATATCACATATACAATGTGCAATGCAAGTGAGAAAATCCATTTAAAATGAACCAATACTAGTTAATGCAAAATAATATATCAAATATATAATTATGCATTAAATCATCAAATCAACCCTTGTTTTAACGATCCGGTCATATCGCATATGACCGACTAATATCCAATGTATCGGCTTATCGAATCAATGCTTGAATCGATAACTAGGTTATATCGCATACAACCATTCGATACATTCATCGCGAGAATAGAATATGGTATCACATACACGCATTATTCTCGGTCCCGCACATATCTCATATGCGCTCCTATTTCTTTTCGCTTGAGCCAGGAAACCTCTGTGTAGGACTCTAAAGACTCGTCAATACGCCGGCAGCAGATGATGATCATAACAAGCACCCACAAGCCGCAAGCGGTCTGCTAAACGTAACGGCCACCCGGGTATTGAGCGATCAGAAGATCGACGAGCAAGCCCGCTCACACTCCTGTGAATCCAACCAGTAACACTTACCGTACAGTCCGGTCTCGTCGTCTGATATGTCGCATATCTTGCCTAGGGGTGGTAAACGTCAGACCCCAATAGCTCGATAAGTCGTGTCGATATGAGGTCTATAATAGTTCGAGAAACTACTGGTAACACTTACCAGTATATCTCAGCAACCCTGGCCAGGGATTTCCGGTTATAGCCAATCGAACACAGTGCAACGTCAATTCCCTATACCGGGAGAGATGAATCCCCTCCTATCGCTCATTGCCTCCATATGATTCGGGACTGTACCCAAAAGCCACCGTTTTTCACGCCCTCTTGGACGTGGTAAGGTGGAAATCAAAGCACAGTGGGAATCACACAAGACTCTATGACGATCTCGGGTCTACAGACTAACCTGTACCAGTGTCACCAGAGAACTGCCATCTGACGTATGGTATAATACCATCTGGGAGTTCTCGGCGAGTCCGTCCAGTGTACCCAGTCTGCACTGAGCACCCGTATATCATCTCTGATGGCAAACACCAATGGATATGGGATCATCCATCGACCATCTGAATGGGTCGAGAAGGTATACGCTAGTCTACTCTGGTATATCAATGCCCCGTCTCGATACACCCACGACTAGGGACCTTGAAGGATGTACTTATGGACTACCATGTCCCCACTAGTATGATCTGCATCATAGTCCAGGTAGTCAAGTACACATTCTAAGGGCTTTACCAACATGTAACAGAGAGACAATCAGTGTACACGTTATGGTAAAGAGTAACCAGATAGCATACTATCATGTCGAGCAAGAAAGTCCTCCCTATATATGTCCAAGCATCCACTACAATATACATCCTATGTACAGTAATGGCCTTTAGGGCATACATATAACTAACAATCTCCCACTTGCACTAGGGCCATCTGTAGCAGTGGTTGTAGTATCTCATACTCAACCATCCCATAAATGTCTCTCTCTGGGAATAGGCCTTCGTGAGTGGATCCACTGTGTTATCCTCTGAGTCTGCTCTCCTAACCTTGATCCCCTGGAGATCAACCATCTCCATGATCAGGTGATACTGCCTTAGAATATGTCTGGATCACTGATGGGACGGTCGTTCCTTGGCATAAGCCACTACTCCATTGTCACACAATGGGAGGAACTTAGTTCATCTCATGAACAAATATACACCCAGACAGCCTCTTTGGTAGCATCTTAAGTAGCGATGTATCCAGCCTTTATCGCCTAGTATGCCACGGTATCTACCTTGGAACTCTTCCAACATACCGTCCCTTTACTGAGGGTAAAGACAATGCCTGTGACTAACATTCAGTCATCCTTATCACCCTAGAACCCTTCCAGTGATTCTCCCCAGGACCAATTGATACCATCTCACTACAACTAGCGAGTATCCTAACATTTAATTAGATCTATCTCATAGATCCAAAATCCAGGATTTAGTAGGTATCACTTTGATCCTATATGGAGAATCCTAGTGATAAGCGGAGATTGATCGAGCGTAGCATAGGAAACTCCTTCCCTATCAGGAGTATGTCATCCACGTACTTTACGAGGATCACTACCATACTCCCTACTACCTTTTTGTATATACAAGGTTCATCTACCATTTTGATGATGTCAAACTGTTTGACTAAGACATCAAAACACACATTCCAACTTCGCGATGCTTGCTTTATCCTATAAAACATCTTGCACATGTTTCCGCTGCTCCCACTGTCTACGAAGCCCTCTGGCTGTGTACTTATAGACGCTCTCTTCCAAAATGTCATTTAGAAAAGCAGTCATGACACCCAACCACCAGATATTGTATTCATGGTATGTAGCCGTGGCAAGAATGATCTGGATGGACTTAAGCACAGGCACTGGAAAATGTTTCATCATTATCCACGCCTGGTCGATGACGAAAACCTTTAACAGGTCTAGCTTTGAAAGTCTCAACTTTTCCATGTACACCAAGTAATCTTCTCAAGATATACTTGCTCCTGATGGGAATTTAACCCTTCAGATATAGCAACCAAAGTCCATACTTTGTTGGTGTATAAGGATTCCATCTCAGATGACTAAGCATCCAGCCATTCTTACAGAGTCCCACTCTTGATGGCCAGCTCGAAACTAGTTAGGTCATCATCTCATGATGCAATCCTCGCTCCCACTGTCATCGAGAAACTGAAGCAACTCTCAGGTCGGTGAGGATCCTTACTAGATCGGCGGAGAGGCTGAGGTTCGTTGATAACTATTGAATCCTTTGGTTCTGTCAAATCATCAGCTGCAGTTTGTATAGATGGAACATTTCCAGTTCTACATAATAGACCTTGCCTCGAGCTTGTCCGGATTTTGCTTTTAGACATAGGCCGGACAACCCCAAATCTTAACTAACTTAAGATATGGTCTCTTCCCTTTCCATATCTAATATGGAGTGGTAGGCAACTGATTTGATTTGAACCCTATTCAATAGGTATGGAGCTTCTCAAGTGCATAACTCCCAAAAAGAAAAAGGTAACTCAGTAGTACTCATCATAGAGCACACCATATCAAATAGGGTGTATCTGCTCCGCCCCGATATACCATCGTGCTATGGTGTATACGGAGGAGTAATTCTGAGAGAGAATCTCATTCTCCTTTAGAAAAGTCCAGGAATTCCGTGCTCAAGTATTCTCCTCCTTGATCTCATCAAAGGACATAATACTTATACCCGTATTGGTTCTCTACTTCTAACTTATATTCTGTGAATATCTCAAAAGGTTCGGACTTGTGTTTCAACAGGAACATATGTCTGAATCTTGAGAGATCATCAGAGAATGCAATGAAGTACAAAGAACCGGTCTTGGCATGTGTAGACAGGGGACTTTCATACATCAACATGTATCATCCCAAGAGTTTTCTATCTCTTTCTCTGTTTCTAATAAACAGAGCTATGGTCATCTTATCTCTGTGACATGACTGGTAAGTTTTCACAAGATGTAAATTCAAACAGATTTAAATATGCATCTATATGCAACTTAGCTAGTCGGGTCTCATTGATATGACCTAGTCTACAATACCTCAAGAAGGATCCGTTCATTTCTGAACTCTTCCTCTTGTGTGTGTTCCAAATACTAAGAACTATGGTTTGATTTAGAACGACAATGCTTTTAGATAACGTGCCTGAACCGATCAACTTTTGATATAGGAAATGTTCAAAACATTATCCAACAATACAAAATTTTATCATTTCTTTACTCTTAAAGAGACTGATATGATTTTGTATATCAGGTTCGGTATCTAATAGCATTTGTTCAGAATCATTGTATTGGTAATACAGGGTGACAGTGACCAACAGACTTGGTTGCAACACTTGCCCCGTTTTCTGCCTCATGAAACTTATCACCCGTTCTCAGTTCTTTACCTATCTGTAGCCCATATAACAGATTACATATCTGGGATCTTGTTCTGGTATCACATACCTAGGACGTAAAGAATATTGAGAAACAGTTCTGTGTAACGAACACACCCGAAGATGATGCATCATATGCACTTTCCTCGTTTGGGCGGCACGGGAAATCTGGTATTCCCCAATTTCCTGCTCTGTCTTATAACAATTATAAGTTGGAGCGGGACCAACGTTCCCCAGCTCAGTATAACAAGCGGGTTCGGTCAATATCCGTATTATTATCTTGATTAAGGCGTGAAATGGTCGCTACCAGGAGAGAAAGAGAAGAAAACACTCAGCGTGCGCTCTTGCAAGATCAGATTGGTTATTATTTTATCTAATCAGGATGGCTCCCACTGTTTTAAACAAATCTTCCTTCAAACCCTAAAAGGAAAGACTAGCCGGGATTAATTACACACTACAAGTTCGCCAATCTTTCAGCCAGGCCAGTGTCGGTACATTGAGGGAGGTCCCTCGTGCTTTCGCACGAACCTAATTAATGTAAACCTCATTTTCCCAGAGGCGTAACCTCGTTAACACCTTTCTAGACACCTACTTGATCGGCTAATTGTAATGTGTAAAACTCTCCCAGGAGTAACTCTTACTCGCAGCGGGTATCGGAATCCAACTATCTCATAGAAGGTATGCAATCTCATTGCAAATTTCAACACTTGAAATTCCTGATAATTTTGCCCCTAGCAACTATATGACCTTAACATAGTCAACAAATCATAAGTGCTAGTCAAGTTCAACCCGTCATTTCCCGATTGAATTAAACCCACCCGCATGACCCTTAACATAGTCAACAAAGTCGCACGACTAACCTAATCCAATCGCATCATATGCTTATACAGATAAGCACTAATTAGCTACCGCACACTACGCCTTAACATAGTCAACAAACGTAGCACGAATACTAACTAGTACTTATCTGAAACGATGGAGGGCTACTACAGGTTTTTCTGAAAACCTATTGCGTAATGAACTTGATATCGTTGTAGAATCGAATGAATTTTGAAATGGAGTGTTTTTAAGACTTTTCTAGTTTTGCCAAAGGAATCACTCCCAGTGAAGGGATCGTCGGTCCTTTTCTCGTCGAATGAGGTGCGGGATATATCATATATATCACTGTGCAAAGCAGAAACTGTAGAAGCCATCAAAAGACAAACCGAGTGTGTAGCATCTGCCAGTTATTGCTAAAGGAGTCACTCCCGGTGAAGGGATCTCGGTCCTTTCCTTATCGAATAAGGTGCAGGATGTTCTACAAGGAACACCGCGATGCAAAGCAAGAACTGTAGCTACCTGTTTTTGAAAATTCGATTCCACAACATCTTTAGGTTTCTTTTTCTTTCATTAATCACATTAATGAAGTCCCATCATTTAAGTACCTAAACATCACAGATAAATACGACGTACACTTATGCCATCCGCATTCGCCTTGATGTCCCCTCGTGCACCGTTAGGTTAGGTAACTAACGACAGAGCGGGGAAGGACTAGCGCGGGTGTAAAACATAAGTAACGCCTATATAATATATCATATATACTATATACAGTATCTATCACAGAACATCACATGATCACATCACAGATATCGCAGCAGAAGAATTATATGAAACATTGGATATACTAGGACGTCCGTGTTTTCAATACGAGCCAGTATAAAACACGGATTCCACGGTCGCGATGAATAGCCAAACCCACACCCCTAGACCCCTATGAGAGAGGCAAGCAACCCTACCAATTCTGGAGTTAGGAGACCCGGACTCGACTCCTCGAGTTGGTCTCCCACTGGACTCCAGAACCCGGTTACTTGTGCTCCCCTCCTTGGGTCTATCCTAGTGCGGAAAAGTAAATAATATACAACAACGGTGACAACTTCCGCAACCTGGAAGTGCCCCAATAAAAGAATATTACATACAAGTTTTTACATGAATGAAAATGAAAAACACTCATCTCACATAAACCCCCCCCGGCTATTCGAACACGACGATCCAATATAACATATCCAGCAACACATAACATCACATGTCATCAACGTAAGTAAATATGCACATCCCAATTGTCGTTGACATATAGCAACGAAACCGGCGATATCACATATTACACTTACGGTCACAGAAAAGAAAGTGTAAAACTACAACAGTTGGAATCCGCAACCTCCATAGACATCACATGCCTAATCAAATGAAATACTTAGACATCGCATGCCTAACAATTATAAACCCCGCATTTTAGTCTCATTATCGAAAACTCTTTTCAATATCAAGTCAGGCAATTCAACAAGATTCCCGACATCCTGATCGAATGCTCGTCGCAAACTTCAGTAGACGGCCGCACCCCCGATGCCGTCGACGAAGTGCACCAAGGTGGAACACCGCTGCCGCGAGCACCCGAACGGATGCTTTCGGCGACGGGGTTCTCCTTCAGTCACTTGGTCGGGGCTTTGGGGTGTAGCTGTCTATTAAGTTTATCCGGTGAGTATCCGCGTACGCTACGTGATTGCGATGGACTTTTGATCGCATCAAAATTCCGTGGCAACCGATCAAGTGAGACTAAACTGCTATGTTTATAACATTCATTCAGTTATCACATAACTACTTGTGAATTCCAATTATTGTATCACATTCCAGATAAACAGAAAATGTTAAACTTTTCGATCGAACAGTCAAACACCCAAGTTTTCCCGAAACAGATCAACACATGAAACAAGTTTAAAAGCATTCATTTCGTGCCTCAGTACCAATGGTCCAGCCGTAGAAGGGTCAAGCCAACGCTTCACATGTGGCACGCCGTACTGCCCCAAACCCGAAGGTTCAAAGGGTAGTTCAAGACGGTCACATAATCGAGTTAAGGTTTGTTGTCTTCTAGAGGGACATCGTGTTACTTGCACTACTTAGAATGTCTTTAAACCACGGAAAAATCCAACACATGGAAATTTCCAGACAGGGGAAAAATTGGGTATTTATATCCGGTCGAACTTTTTAACATATTCAAAAATTATCCGGAAAACACAGACGAAGATAAAATATCCGATCGAAATATCGAGTCCCTAAAACAACCCTAGAAAACTCAACTGTATAGTAAATATTAAAATATCCCAGAAAATACAGCACTAGCAAGGAGGAATTACTGTGAAACTTTTATTGGATGAACCATCCGTACGGCCGCGGAACCGCCGCACAGGCAGGCTTATGCCGTGGTTCCGCGGCGGTTTAATCGATGTAGGTCCACGAAATTTACAGTAATTCCTATAAAACCCTGCTTAATTTTCTGCATATTTTTAATTCACAAAAATCCACAATTTTCAAAAATGTACAGAGAGCATGTTTTGAATTAGGGTTTCGGTTCGATCGAACTTCTAACTCCGTCTACACATCGCCTAAGGCTCTAACCACGCTCTGATACCACTGTAGGGTTCCTAGGCACACTAATGAGGTCTCTCAAGGCATCAACCATGCCAATTTCAAATTTTACAAGTGCCGAGAAACCCTAATACGGATCGTTGACTAGAGTTTAGGCGAAACATGCAACTAGTTAACAACTTAACTATATGGTAAACGGAATTACAACCTTTGTAGATCCGGTCCTCCACCTCCATAGCTCCATGATGATGTCTCCTCGCTGCGATCATCGGATCTCGGGCTCTACCGTCGGCTTCATCGGAGAAATGGGCGGGCTAGGTCGTCGACTTCGATGCCGAAGATGATCTACGTCGAGGCAACACAAGATCAAGCTCCAACTTCACCAAGTCATGAAACTTGTGAAGAAAACACCCTATACTACTTGGCAAGAGGTAGAGGATGAAGAAATAGGAAGTGGGTTCACTTTAGAATTGGATTTCTCACTCATTTGCTCAAGTTGCCATTAAAGGTTGCAAGCTTTTCTTCTTGAAGATGAAGAAGAAGAAGATGAAAGAATATCATGATAAGTTATTTTCCAATAAAAAATAAAAATGAATACTTATCATAATCCAACCATGGTCATGTGTAGAGAATAGACTATGGTTAAGTGGAATGGTTAGGGTTAAGCATGAGACAAAATGGTCACTTAGTCAAAGCTTCATGAAGCTTCAATAACAAACAAAGAAAGCCACCATTTTCCCTTTACCATTTTCTTTTGCCAAAATAAACAAAAAGAATAAATAAATGAATAAAAAGAAAACCCTAACCATTACACAACTATGGTTTAATCTTTACACAAACACAAGTGAGCATGTATCATCAAACATGATACAATAAAGTGCGCACACAAAAATATATCACATATACAATGTGCAATGCAAGTGAGAAAATCCATTTAAAATGAACCAATACTAGTTAATACAAAGTAATATATCAAATATATAATTATGCATTAAATCATCAAATCAACCCTTGTTTTAACGATCCGGTCATATTGCATATGACCGACTAATATCCAATGTATCGGCTTATCAAATCAATGCTTGAATCGATAACTAGGTTATATCGCATACAACCATTCGATACATTCATCGCGAGAATAGAATACGGTATCACATACACGCATTATTCTCGGTCCCGCACATATCTCATATGCGCTCCTATTTCTTCTCGCTTGAGCCAGGAAACCTCTGTATAGGACTCTAAAGACTCGTCAATACGCCGGCAGCAGATGATGATCATATCAAGCACCCACAAGCCGCAAGCGGTCTGCTAAACGTAACGGCCACCCGGATATTGAGCGATCAGAAGATCGACGAGCAAGCCCGCTCATACTCCTGTGAATCCAACCAGTAACACTTACCGTACAGTCCGGTCTTGTCGTCTGATATGTCGCATATCTTGCCTAGGGGTGTAAACGTCAGACCCCAATAGCTCGATAAGTCGTGTCGATATGAGGTCTATAACAGTTCGAGAAACTACTGGTAACATTTACCAGTATATCTCAGCAACCCTGGCCAGGGATTTCCGGTTATAGCCAATCGAACACAGTGCAACATCAACTCCCTATACCGGGAGAGACGAATCCCCTCCTATCGCTCATTGCCTCCATGTGATTCGGGACTGTACCCAAAAGCCAACGTTTTGCACGCCCTCTTGGACGTGGTAAGGTGGAAATCAAAGCACAGTGGGAATCACACAAGACTCTTTGACGATCTTGGGTCTACAGACTAACCTGTACCAGTGTCACCAGAGAACTGCCATCTGACGTAAGGTATAATACCATCTGGGAGTTCTCGGCGAGTCCGTCCAGTGTACCCAGTCTGCACTGAGCACCCGTATATCATCTCTGATGTCAAACACCAATGGATATGGGATCATCCATCGCCCATCTGAATGGGTCGAGAAGGTATACGCTAGTCTACTCTGGTATATCAATGCCCTGTCTCGATACACCCACGACTAGGGACCTTGAAGGATGTACTTATGGACTACCATGTCCCCACTAGTATGATATGCATCATAGTCCAGGTAGTCAAGTACACATCCTAAGGGCTTTACCAACATGTAACAGAGAGACAATCAGTGTACACGTTAAGGTAAAGAGTAACCAGATAGCATACTATCATGTCGAGCAAGAAAGTCCTCCCTATATATGTCCAAGCATCCACTACAATATACATCCTATGTACAGTAATGGCCTCTAGGGCATACATATAACTAACAATTGTTACTCCTGGGAGAGTTTTGCACTTTACAATTAGTCGATCAAGTAGGTGTCTAGAAAGGTGTTAACGGGGTTACGCCTCTGGAAAGCGAGGTTTACAGTAATTAGGTCCGTGCGAAAGCACGGGGAACCTCCCTCAAAGTACCGACGCTGGCCTGGCTGAAAGATTGGTGAACTTATAGAGTGTAATTAATCCCAGCTAGTCTTTCCTTTTAGGGTTTGAAGGAAGATTTGATAAAAACAGTGGGTGCCATCCTGATTAGATAAAATAAATAACCAATCTAATCTTGCAAGAACACACGCAGAGTGTTTTCTTCTCTCTCTCTCCAGGTAACGACCATATCACGCCTTAATCAAGATAATAATATGGATGTATTGACCGAACCCGCTTGTTATACTGAGCTGGGGAACGTTTGTCCCGCTCCAACTTATAATTGTTATAAGACAGAGCAGGAAATAGGGGAATACCAGAATTCCTATGCCGCCTAAACGAAGAAAGTGCATATGATGCATCTCCTTCGGGTGTGTTCATTACAAAGAACTGTTTCTCAGTATCCTCTGCATCCTGGGTATTTGATACCGGATCAGGATCCCAGATATGTGATCTGTTACATAGGGCTACAGTAAGGTAGAAAACTGAGAACGGGTGATAAGTTTCATGAGACAGAAAACGGGGCAAGTGTTGCAGGCAAGTCTGTTGGTCACTGTCACCCTGTAATACCGATACATTGATTCTGAATAAATGCTATTAGATACCGAACCTGATATTCAAAATCATATCAATCTCTTTATTTATTAAAGAAATGATAAAAATTTTTATTGTTGGATAATATTTTGAACATTTCCTATATCAAAAGTTGATCGGTTCAGGCACGTTATCTAAAAGCATTGACGTTCTAAATCAAACTACAATTCCTAGTATACAGAACACACACAAGAGGAAGAGTTCAGATATGAACGATTCCTTCTTGAGGTATTGTAGACTAGGTCATATCAATGTGACCCGACTAGTTTAAGTTACATTTTAGATGCATATTTAAATCAGTATGAATTTACATCTTGTGAAACTTGCCAGCCATGTCACAAAGATAAAATGACCATAGCTCTATTTATTGGAAACAGAGAAAGAGTTAGTGAACTCTTGGGACTGATACATGATGATGTATGTAAGGTCTCCTGTCTACACATGCCAGGACCGGTTCTTTATACTTCATTACGTTCTCTGATGATCTCTCAAGATTCAATCATGTGTTCCTGTTGAAACACAAGTCCGAACCTTCTGAGATATTCACAGAATATAAGCTAGAAGTAGGGAACCAATACGGGTATAAGTATTATGTCCTATGATGTGATCAGGGAGGAGAATACTTGTGGATAGAATTCCTGGATTATTCTAAAGGAGAATGAGATTCTCTCTCAGTATTACTCCTCTGAATACACCACAGCACAACCGTGTATCAGGGTGGAGCAATCGCACCGTATTAGATATGGTGTGCTCTATGATGAGTACTACTGAGTTACCTATTTCCTTTTGGGGTTGTGCACTTAAGAAGCTGCATACCTATTGAATTAGGTTCGAATCAGATCACTGCCTACCACTCCATATAAGATATGGTATGGGAAGAACCCATCTCTTAAGCAAGTTAAGATTTGGGATTGTCCGGTCTGTGTCAAAAGCAAAATCCGGACAAGATCGAGGCTAGGTCAGTTCTGTAGAACTGGAAAGGTTCCAGCTATACAAAACTGCAGCTGATGATTTGACAGAACCAAAAGATTCAATAGTTCCCGACGAACCTCAGCCTCTCCACCGATCTAGCAGGGTTCCTCACCTGCCTGAGAGATACTTCGGTTTCTCGATGACAGTGGGAGCGAGGAATGCATCATGAGATGATGACCCTACTATTTTCGAGCAGGCCATCGAGAGTGGGGACTCTGTAAGAATGGCTGGATGCTTAGCGATCTGAGATGGAATCCATGTACACCAACAAAGTATGGACTTTGGTTTCTATATCTGAAGGGTTAAATCCCCATCAGGAGAAAGTATATCTTGAGAAGATTACTTGGTGTAGATAGAAAAGTTGAGACTTTCAAAGCTGGACTTGTTAAAGGTTTTCGTCATCAAACAGGCATGGATAATGATGAAACCTTTTCCAGGGACTATGATTAAGTCCATCCAGATCCTACTTGCCATTGCTACATACCATGACTACGATATCTGGTGGTTGGGTGCCATGACTGCTTTTCTAAAATGATGATTTAGAAGAGAACGTAACAGAGCCAGAGAGCTTCGTAAACAGTGGGAGAAACGAAAACGTGTGCAAGTTGCTTGGTATAGTGAGATTGTATCAATCGATCCTGGGGAGAATTACTGAAAAAGTTCCAGACTGATAAGCACGACTGAGTATCAGTAGCAGGCATTGTCTTTACCCTCAGTGGAGGGACGGTATGTTGGAAGAGTTCCAAGCTAGATACCGTGGAAAACTAGACAATAAAGGCCGGTAACATCGCTATTAAAGATACTACCAAAGAGGCAGTTTGGGTGTATATTGGTTCATAAGATGAACTAGGTTCCTACCATTGTATGACAATGGAAGTGTGGCTTTGGCCCAGGAACCCTGGTCCTATCAGTGATCCAGACATATTCTGAGGCAGCATCACCTGATCATGGAGATAGATGGTCTCTAGGGTGATCGAGGTTAGGAGAGTAGACTCAGAGGACAACACGGCGGATCCACTCACAAAGGCTTTTTCCCAGAGAGAGACTTATATGGGATGGTTGAGTATTAGATATTGCAACCACTGCTATAGATGACCCTAGTGCAAGTGGGAGATTGTTAGTTATATGTATGCCCTAGAGGCCATTACTGTACATTGGATGTATATTGTAGTGGATGCTGGGACATATATAGGTAGGACTTTCTTCCTCGACATGAGAGTACGCTATCTGGTTGCTCTTTATCTTAACATGTATACTTTCAGTCTCTCTCTTACATGTTGATAAAGCCCTTAAGATGTGTACTCGACTTCCAGGACGATGATGCAGATCATACTAGTGGGGCTTGGGTAGTCCATGAGTACATCCTTCAAAGTTCCTAGCCGTGGGAATATCGAGACGGGGCATCGATATTCCATAGTAGACTAGCGCATATCTTCTCGACCCATGTGATGGGCGATGGATGATCCCATATCCATTGGTGTTTGACATCAGAGATGGTATGCGGGTGCTCAGTGGAGACTGGGTACACTGAACGGATTCCCCGAGAACTCCCAGATGGTATTATACCTCACGTCAGATGGCAGTTCTCTGGTGACTCTGGTACAGCTTAGTCTGTTGACCTAAGATCGTCATAGAGTCTTGTGTGTCTCCCACTGTGCTTTGATTTCCACCCTACCACGGCTCTACTGAGTCATGCAAACAGGTGGTTTTTGGGTACAGTCCCGATTCACATGGAGGCAATGAGCGATAGGAGGGGACTCGTCTCTCCCGGTATTGGGGGTTGATGTTGCGCTATGCTTAACTGGCCATAACAGGAAATACCTGGCCAGGGTTGCAGTGATATACTGGTAAGAGTTATCAGTAGTTTCACGATTGTTATAGACCTCACGTCGGCATGACTTATCGAGCTATTGGGGTCTGACGTTTACCACCCCTAAGCGAGATATGCGACATATCAGACGAACAGACCAGACTATACAGTAAGTGTTACTGGTTGAATTCTGTAACATTTTCGAAAAGATAAAATATTAATTTTGGGAATTTTTATAATTTAATATTATTTTATTGATTATTTTAATATTAAATCTATAATTAAATGCAAATAAATAGGAAAATTTTGAGAAAAATTATGGAAAATTCTAAAATAGGGTAAATTAGAGAATTTTGACATTTTTAAGTTTTTGTGATTAGTTTGACACTAATTTAGTGCTAATCGCGATTAAAAATCGCTAATCGGACTTTTTGGCTTTTGTGCAAAATTGTGCACATATCATTTTTTGGACTTATGTTACATTTTCTACCATGTTATTTTGGGATCACTATTCTTGTGAGAAGGGTTTTGGAATTAAAAGAAAGGGAAAAAAAAAAGAAAAAAAGAAATGATATGAGGGTAGGTGAGAGAGGGGTATGGGTTGCTTTGACCTTGAGACTTAGCCATTTTCTCCCATCATTTTTCCCTCCCTCTTCTTCCTCTAGCTGCTGCTGCCCCTTCCTCATCTTTTCCCCCCTCTTCAAAGCTCCAAAACATCTCTAAAACTACACCAAAACCCCAATCCCCTTTCATTAAAATTGTGCACAAGCTCGAGATCGACAAGATGGACCAAGAAAGCTTGGAGTTTGGCCACTAGGGGCAACTCAAGAAAATTCTTGAGTTGCCAATTGAGGTAATTTCTGGACCATTAGCTTAATTCTAGCATTTTCTTTAACCCCATGTTAAGATTATATCGATATTGTGTGATATTATGGACTTGATGGAAACCTAGTTAGGGTTGTGGTGAATTATGGGTTGTAATATGAAATTGAGGTCAGAAGAGGTTATACCAACACCCTAGTGTATGAATTGGAACCTAAAACCTGAAGCTTAAACCAGAATACGGATTTTAGAAACCGATATCGGGGAAATTATGGAATCTGTGAAGGTTAATTGGAATCTGCTATCATACGAGGTATCCTAACATAAAATTGAGTGGACAGTAACACATGCAGGCACCCAGGAAGCTAACCCTAAGACCCTAGCCCCCAACTCCCTTTCCCGGCCGCCAATTTTCCCCTTTTGGCCGCCAATTGCGGCCTGGACCCCACCAATTTGGCTCGTTTTGGTTTTGGTGTTTCCTTATCTGTAGATTAGGCCCCTGGTATATATAGATTTGTATAAATTGACCTAGGGTGAAATCTGGGACATATATCCTAAGTTGCTAGTTTGGTTTCGTGTTTCCGTATTCCGTATTTTTTGATTCTGAAATGGTGGATTGTGTTTTGCCTCGACTATTGTCGTTTATACGACGATATAGAGGATTTATTGATGGTTTTGAAGGCGTGCCATAGGTTCTCACCTATAGGCCCCCTTATCGTATCGTTTTGGATTTCATGCGCCGTTTTAGCTTGGATTTGGTTTTAATGCGCATATACGATATTTTGATGTGTAGGTACCCATGAAGACTTCGGGACGACAAGCAAATACGTGGTGACGTCCGCAAATGATGATGCAAGATGAGTAGATTATATCTACAGGGGGAAGTCGGGTGGATGGCGTATAGCACCCCTTCAGTCCGTAATTAGTATTATGTAGTATATTTATGTGTGTGATAGCTTTAGTGTGTTTTGGTTAGTTAGGGGTAGAAGTAACTAGCATAGCTCCTAGTTGCGAACCATAGGATAGATTTGCACCCACACGTATACACTTGTGTGTTTCTTGTACTTGCACTGTGGTTGATGATATGGGATGACTTTGGAGATGAGTCGATGATGTGGGCTTTGTGCCGCGAGATCGGTGATTTGATATGATTCGTTTTTGGGATACGAAATGTGATTCTTGCGGGCTTGGGATATGTGTTTACCCCCGCATGCATACTTCATTGATGGTATCGATTTGTACTAGACATAGAGTAGTACCCCCAGACTATATGATCTGATGATAGTGATACCTGTTATGTGACGAGATAATGAGATGTTGACCTATACCCAGCTATTAGGATGCCGTACGACGATTTACCGTACGAGCCTATATTGATGATAGATCCGCGCTCATGACTCGAGGATGTCAGATGATATACTGTATCGTACGCGATACTATTGAGGCGGGATCACCGACTTATATATATTTATATATATCGACTCAGATGTTAGGCGGTTTCCTTACCTGTAGTTCAGCTTGCTAGTTCAGCCGTATAGTTTAGTGTAGTTGTTAGAGTAGCTTAGACTTCTTACCTATTTCAAAAAAAACTGACGAATCGTGGGTATTTTTTTTTAAAGACAGCTCAAGGGAATCTACGGATATTTCAAAAACGACGTATCTTTTCATAAAAACACCGTAGCCCCTATTTTCAAAACCCCATGATTCGTGTTATTTCAAAAGGCACCATTCGTAGGACTTATATTAGATTAATGCAGATAAGTTTTGGTTACGTCTAGTTTCAGCTCCCACTCCCTTTTTTGTGGTTCGGTTTGCATCGCATTCTTATTTTATGCTTCATACTCCATTATTAATATCATGCTGATAGGACACCAGCACCATTACCGATGATGCGTATGTACCACGTACACTTACTTGCCGGCTCACACACATCTTCATCGGTAATTGCCATGCCACGTACACTTTAGAAATACTATTGCATTGATATAGGGTGTTAGCTAATAATTTAGACAGGTTGTAAGTGTACTCGCCTTATATGCTAGATTAGACATTGTAGTTATTACCTGCTACTTCCTGCACACTGTTATTCATTGTTATGCCACATTCATGGATTCTCATGCATATATTCACTATTTTACATGCTATTGAGGTTTGGATTTGGATTTCTATGAGATTTTCTGGATTTGGAGGAAAACCGCAAAGACACAAATAATCATATTTCTCTTTTAAAATAAGAAGTGCGGTTTTCCCATGATGTATGAGTCGTCCACCATGAGTTTGCTGATGGATTTGGAAACCCGATTCGAGGAGACGGATGAACCGTTTCGGGTACATGGTGGACCCGGTAAGGTACCCCGGGGCAAGAAGCGCGTGGTGAGCCTGGCAGGGGAGCACTACCTACCGGTGACTTTACCCGACGCGTCGGATATCCGGAGGATACCGTCGTGGTCTTGAGATGGATGGTAGGGGCCGGTCTGGACTGACGGCGCCCTAGATATTGTGGTTGAGACTTTGAGATATCAGGATATTGGGATTTCGTTTGTGCCGATGCTAGGCACAGTTTTATGCTGATTTCATGGTGGTACCTTATTTTTAAAATACAAGGGAAATCTCACTAAAGTATGAAAACAGTTGTTTCATATGAATGTATTCTGTTTTCACGCATTCATATCTCATTCATGCTATATTGTTATCTGAGGCACTGACACAGACACAGGAGATTGCACTCGGGTTAGATATTTACCCTAGCCTTGTTATAGGCTGCATGTTTTATATTGAGGATTTTTATATACTGATCGTATTGACCTAGGATTATGTCTTGCATTCGGTTTCTGCTTGTAGATGTTTCTATTCACGAGTTGGCAACTCACCCCCGTTGTGCCACAGTTCTTGCAGGTCCTGCCGTACAGGTTTCTTTGCGGCAGTTCTGGCCCACTACCTTATTGCGGGTGATTTACTTTGGTAGGTGGATTCTTTCGCATCAAGAACCACCATTGTATTTATTTTATTCATTGTATCTAGTATTTCCATCAACCAAAACTTGTATATTGTTTCAGACCTAGACTTTAGTGTTGTATATTTCGACCTTAGAGTCGCGCTTAGTAGTATTGCGGTTTCTTGTTGCTTTTGAGCTTTCTTTTGGATTTGATCCTCGCCACTTGGCGTTGTATATTATTGTTGCATGTGTGGTTGTGACCGTCGATTGACGAAGAGCTAGCTCCAGCTTGGGGATGCTTTTATCATTGCATATATATTGTTATCCTTGTTGTACCCCATTCGGGGCCAGTTTTACAAAAGAAACTCTGTCGAAATTTTTAGAAAAGAATGTACCGTTTTTAAAATGCACATTCGACTTAGTTATTTAAAAACCTTGATTTCAAACATGTTTTTCTTCACTTCTTTAAACCAGTTCTTTATTTATTCTTAAAATGGTTTTAGATTTCTGGGCTTTTGGCTTACTTGGATCAGATGGAGTCATATAGACTTCATATGGTTCAAGGGCCAGTCACGTGCTCTTTCGGGTCGTGACAAAGTTGGTATCAGAGCGCTTGGTTGACCTTGGTTCGAGTCTAAGTTTGACTATGTGGAGCCTAGGGCGTTTATATATATACGGAACTTAGGCTTGACCTTACGGAACTTAGACTTGGTCGAGGGGGTATTAGACCCGAACTTTCGTCGTATTAGTATGACCCTTGGTTGATGGAATAGGTGACTAAAGTAGAGTGACGTACCGTTGGTATGTTCCGCGGCATACTTACGACACGCCACTCCGCTTAAGGAACCTTAGGATGTACATATTTTCGAGATCAGTGATTCTCTTCATATCCATGATTATACATCCATTTGAGATCCCCGATTCTGTTAGTTTCATGATCATACCTTCATTGATGTTGTTCCTTCCTATGATCATGTATCCACTCTGAATCTGTTGTTTCCTTTCTTGCCATTGATGTGCTCTCTTCGATACTCGATTGAGGTTCCTGTCACCATGTTTGAGCGCAGTTTGGGCTGCTGCTAGGGTTACGGTCAGTGCGAGCTCGTCTGGTACGAGGGCTGACCATTGTGTTTTCTGGTGGCATGGGAACGTCTCGAGTTAGTTTTGGTGATTGTGGCCTCTAGTGGAGGCGAGTGCTTGGTTTTGCACCAGATGATCGGGCCATTGTTAGAGTTGCCAGTTGAGAGAGGACTGTTGATGTACAGCATACCTCAGAGATTGTGATGTCGCCTACCATGCAGACAGATGGACCAGCTGTTGCTGAGATTGACAGGGTGTCGCTTCCAAAGCTTACGAGCTGAGATTGCCGGAGCTTTCAGGCAGATATCAGATAGATGATAGCTAGTCTACCCGATTTGAGAGACGAAGGTGATTCGTCCGATTTTGCGCCATAGCGGGCCCAGTTGAGTTGAAGATTTCCAGTGTGGAGAGTCTTACTCAGATCTAGAGCAGACCGATTCAGAGATGACCGCCAATGCGTTGCCTTTCCTGGAGGATTGAGGCGTTGTTCGGCGTACAGGCGTATGAGCCAGTTGTTGCTGCAAATGATGAGTTATCGCCCAGATGATTGGAGCTACTGCAGCATGAGCATATACTTAGAGAGATAATAGCGAGTCGCTAGTCACCTGAGGATAAATGACTAGGAAATATGGTTCATTCGTTTACCAATGCGAGGTCATCAGATAGATTGTTTCCAGCCAGAGACGACTTCACGCAGGTTCGTTGAGAGTCGATAGAGACGATCGAATGTCAGGAGCCCATTTTCCAAGTTTAAAGTATACGGAAAGACATGCAGGTGATTCTATGGACCCTCTAGAAGAATGAAACCCTAACTCGACTTAATGACCGTGTGAAAGCCTTTGAACCTTAGGGTTTGCGGCAGTTCCACGGCGCCATTAGTGAGGCTTGGGTTTGCCCTTCTACGGCTGGACCACCGACGCTGTGGCATGTACTCGATGCTATTAAACTGTACCCATGATGTGATTTCTTGGGGGATTATGAGGTTCTGACGAGTCGATCGGATGATTCGACATCATTCGGACATTATGTGATGGAATGCTTTGCTTGGGAGACTCCAGATACGAGGATAGCCGTTGGAGCACAGTCCATGCAGCCATGATGAGACGAGTTCGAATCAGTCGACATGGAAGCCGAGTGAAGAAAAGAGTTCGCAAGATATTTCGACGAGATGACGTTCCACTCCGCTGATATCAGAGACGTGATACGCACCCAGAGGCATTGCATGTGGATATATCTTCCAGAAGGAGGCGCGATAACTATGCAGCCGTTCCGGAATAAGAATTAGCTCCAGCAATGGATGACGACTTCCGGGCAATTCGGCAGGAATGAGATTTGAGAGAGAACCTCGAAAGGACTTTTCTGGAGTACGATACGAGAAGACCTAGACCCAAGGGTGGTCATGTTACGCACACCAGCAGGCCAGAGTTCGGCATCGTCGACGAGGTAGTTGACCAGGTTCGGATAAAGGAACTTACCCAGATGCGTTGCGAATTGATCAAGGACGGACGAGTGACGAGTATTCCTCCGATGGTTGGGACGTGTTCCCGAGGACCAGTTCGGCCTGACATCTTCTACAGAAAGATGAAGCTACAGAATACGCGATTTCGAGTCCGTGCGAGAGACTTCAGATTGGCCGTAGCCGAGAACAGTGCAGTGCATGGTAGCTTGGCGTGACGTCATAGTGGACGACGTTAGAGACAGTGGAACAAGAGGTTCGTGTGAGACACTGACGAGCTGTCATTGCTTCCCGTCGAGACTAGAGACCTGACATGCTTACAGAGGCATTGGGCTACAACCAGATTCCGAGAAATATTGTGTTGAGGACACAGATGTCTCTCCAGTGTAAAGAGGTTATGTAAGAGGGCCAGCCTCTGTACAGATCGGCATAGGCATGATTGGAAGAGACCTTGAGTAGGATTCCTTCCTGGACATTGCTGCAATGATGTTTGCACCCAGGATCAGATGTGTGACGTGCTTTCAGAGAGCCAGAGGCCGACGCCAGTGATATGCTGCCTTACGAGTGGTCGTGAGGTTTGACCGAGAGGTGACCAAAGAAGTGCCAGAACGGAATCGTCCCCGTTAGCACACCTGACAGGGCCGATGAGCCGATTGACCGCGTGATAGGTAATCCACAGAGAAGATAAGGACCCAGAGTCAGAGGACGCCAGACCGTGAGCAAGAGGCACGTAGATGTCCGGCGCTGCTAGCAGTGGATGCACCGACTCCTTCTCGACCTCGAAGGAGGAACTACCGACGACGGTATTTATGATTTGTGATTTTGTGATTCGATTATCACGTATCCGTCATTTTGGATTTTGGTATTTTGGGCGTTCTGTTTGCATGATTTAGTTTTGATGACTGAGTTTCATGATATTGGTTTCATGCACCCACTGGATATTTATATATTTTGCGCAGAGTTTTTACATTTGGATATTGATTGAGATTTCATGCCTACCGTATGCAGTGATTTGATTTGCACTTCCAGCGTAGTTTTCATGCACCTTTAGTGTTTTGACATACGGTTTTGGTGCACGCCAGCTGCACCAAATCGGGATTCTTCGTGCATGTCACATGCACCTGATTTTTTTCTTCTGTCAGGCACACACGTTGCCTACGACAGATGTTTCGTGCACACCCGTTGCACCTAGATGTTGTTTTGTACACCTGTTTGACACATGTATGGATTTTGATTCCTTGCGCACCAGACGCATAGGATATTCTTATATATGCATTTTGGGGATTGATTTCTAGTAGAGCAGTACATTTTTATGATATTCTCTATGTGTTGATGTTTTCGGAGCCCCGACAAAATGGATTATTACTGAAATTGTTTTAGTATTGGGGGTTTAAATTTAAATTCGGGGACCGAATTTCTTTAAGGGTGGTAGATTGTAACATTTTCGAAAAGATAAAATATTAATTTTGGGAATTTTTATAATTTAATATTATTTTATTGATTATTTTAATATTAAATCTATAATTAAATGCAAATAAATAGGAAAAATTTGAGAAAAATTATGGAAAATTCTAAAATAGGGTAAATTAGAGAATTATGACATTTTTAAGTTTTTGTGATTAGTTTGACACTAATTTAGTGCTAATCGCGATTAAAAATCGCTAATCGGACTTTTTGGCTTTTGTGCAAAATTGTGCACATATCATTTTTTGGACTTATGTTACATTTTCTACCATGTTATTTTGGGATCACTATTCTTGTGAGAAGGGTTTTGGAATTAAAAGAAAGGGAAAAAAAAAGAAAAAAAGAAATGATATGAGGGTAGGTGAGAGAGGGGTATGGGTTGCTTTGACCTTGAGACTTAACCATTTTCTCCCATCATTTTTCCCTCCCTCTTCTTCCTCTAGCTGCTGCTGCCCCTTCCTCATCTTTTCCCCCCTCTTCAAAGCTCCAAAACATCTCTAAAACTACACCAAAACCCCAATCCCCTTTCATTAAAATTGTGCACAAGCTCGAGATCGACAAGATGGACCAAGAAAGCTTGGAGTTTGGCCACTAGGGGCAACTCAAGAAAATTCTTGAGTTGCCAATTGAGGTAATTTCTGGACCATTAGCTTAATTCTAGCATTTCCTTTAACCCCATGTTAAGATTATATCGATATTGTGTGATATTATGGACTTGATGGAAACCTAGTTAGGGTTGTGGTGAATTATGGGTTGTAATATGAAATTGAGGTCAGAAGAGGTTATACCAACACCCTAGTGTATGAATTGGAACCTAAAACCTGAAGCTTAAACCAGAATACGGATTTTAGAAATCGATATCGGGGAAATTATGGAATCTGTGAAGGTTAATTGGAATCTGCTATCATACGAGGTATCCTAAAATAAAATTGAGTGGACAGTAACACGTGCAGGCACCCAGGAAGCTAACCCTAAGACCCTAGCCCCCAACTCCCTTTCCCGGCCGCCAATTTTCCCCTTTTGGCCGCCAATTGCGGCCTGGACCCCACCAATTTGGCTCGTTTTGGTTTTGGTGTTTCCTTATCTGTAGATTAGGCCCCTGGTATATATAGATTTGTATAAATTGACCTAGGGTGAAATCTGGGACATATATCCTAAGTTGCTAGTTTGGTTTCGTGTTTCCGTATTCCGTATTTTTTGATTCTGAAATGGTGGATTGTGTTTTGCCTCGACTATTGTCGTTTATACGACGATATAGAGGATTTATTGATGGTTTTGAAGGCGTGCCATAGGTTCTCACCTATAGGCCCCCTTATCGTATCGTTTTGGATTTCATGCGCCGTTTTAGCTTGGATTTGGTTTTAATGCGCATATACGATATTTTGATGTGTAGGTACCCATGAAGACTTCGGGACGACAAGCAAATACGTGGTGACGTCCGCAAATGATGATGCAAGGTGAGTAGATTATATCTACAGGGGGAAGTCGGGTGGATGGCGTATAGCACCCCCGCAGTCCGTAATTAGTATTATGTAGTATATTTATGTGTGTGATAGCTTTAGTGTGTTTTGGTTAGTTAGGGGTAGAAGTAACTAGCATAGCTCCTAGTTGCGAACCATAGGATAGATTTGCACCCACACGTATACACTTGTGTGTTTCTTGTACTTGCACTGTGGTTGATGATATGGGATGACTTTGGAGATGAGTCGATGATGTGGGCTTTGTGCCGCGAGATCGGTGATTTGATATGATTCGTTTTTGGGATACGAAATGTGATTCTTGCGGGCTTGGGATATGTGTTTACCCCCGCATGCATACTTCATTGATGGTATCGATTTGTACTAGACATAGAGTAGTACCCCCAGACTATATGATCTGATGATAGTGATACCTGTTATGTGACGAGATAATGAGATGTTGACCCGTACCCAGCTATTGGGATGCCGTACGACGATTTACCGTACGAGCCTATATTGATGATAGATCCGCGCTCATGACTCGAGGATGTCAGATGATATACTGTATCGTACGCGATACTATTGAGGCGGGATCACCGACTTATATATATTTATATATATCGACTCAGATGTTAGGCGGTTTCCTTACCTGTAGTTCAGCTTGCTAGTTCAGCCGTATAGTTTAGTGTAGTTGTTAGAGTAGCTTAGACTTCTTACCTATTTCAAAAAAAACTGACGAATCGTGGGTATTTTTTTTTAAAGACAGCTCAAGGGAATCTACGGATATTTCAAAAATGACGTATCTTTTCATAAAAACACCGTAGCCCCTATTTTCAAAACCCCATGATTCGTGTTATTTCAAAAGGCACCATTCGTAGGACCTATATTAGATTAATGCAGATAAGTTTTGGTTACGTCTAGTTTCAGCTCCCACTCCCTTTTTTGTGGTTCGGTTTGCATCGCATTCTTATTTTATGCTTCATACTCCATTATTAATATCATGCTGATAGGACACCAGCACCATTACCGATGATGCGTATGTACCACGTACACTTACTTGCCGACTCACACACATCTTCATCGGTAATTGCCATGCCACGTACACTTTAGAAATACTATTGCATTGATATAGGGTGTTAGCTAATAATTTAGACAGGTTGTAAGTGTACTCGCCTTATATGCTAGATTAGACATTGTAGTTATTACCTGCTACTTCCTGCACACTGTTATTCATTGTTATGCCACATTCATGGATTCTCATGCATATATTCACTATTTTACATGCTATTGAGGTTTGGATTTGGATTTCTATGAGATTTTCTGGATTTGGAGGAAAACCACAAAGACACAAATAATCATATTTCTCTTTTAAAATAAGAAGTGCGGTTTTCCCATGATGTATGAGTCGTCCACCATGAGTTTGCTGATGGATTTGGAAACCCGATTCGAGGAGACGGATGAACCGTTTCGGGTACATGGTGGACCCGGTAAGGTACCCCGGGGCAAGAAGCGCGTGGTGATGACGATGTGAGCCTGGCAGGGGAGTACTACCTACCGGTGACTTTACCCGACGCGTCGGATATCCGGAGGATACCGTCGTGGTCTTGAGATGGATGGTAGGGGCCGGTCTGGACTGACGGCGCCCTAGATATTGTGGTTGAGACTTTGAGATATCAGGATATTGGGATTTCGTTTGTGCCGATGCTAGGCACAGTTTTATGCTGATTTCATGGTGGTACCTTATTTTTAAAATACAAGGGAAATCTCACTAAAGTATGAAAACAGTTGTTTCATATGAATGTATTCTGTTTTCACGCATTCATATCTCAGTCATGCTATATTGTTATCTGAGGCACTGACACAGACACAGGAGATTGCACTCGGGTTAGATATTTACCCTAGCCTTGTTATAGGCTGCATGTTTTATATTGAGGATTTTTATATACTGATCGTATTGACCTAGGATTATGTCTTGCATTCGGTTTCTGCTTGTAGATGTTTCTATTCACGAGTTGGCAACTCACCCCCGTTGTGCCACAGTTCTTACAGGTCCTGCCGTACAGGTTTCTTTGCGGCAGTTCTGGCACACTACCTTCTTGCGGGTGATTTGCTTTGGTAGGTGGATTCTTTCGCATCAAGAACCACCATTGTATTTATTTTATTCATTGTATCTAGTATTTCCATCAACCAAAACTTGTATATTGTTTCAGACCTAGACTTTAGTGTTGTATATTTCGACCTTAGAGTCGCGCTTAGTAGTATTGCGGTTTCTTGTTGCTTTTGAGCTTTCTTTTGGATTTGATCCTCGCCACTTGGCGTTGTATATTATTGTTGCATGTGTGGTTGTGACCGTCGATTGACGAAGAGCTAGCTCCCGCTTGGGGATGCCTTTATCATTGCATATATATTGTTATCCTTGTTGTACCCCATTCGGGGCCAGTTTTACAAAAGAAACTCTGTCGAAATTTTTAGAAAAGACTGTACCGTTTTTAAAATGCACATTCGACTTAGTTATTTAAAAACCTTGATTTCAAACATGTTTTTCTTCACTTCTTTAAACCAGTTCTTTATTTATTCTTAAAATGGTTTTAGATTTCTAGGCTTTTGGCTTACTTGGATCAGATGGAGTCCTATAGACTTCATATGGTTCAAGGGCCAGTCACGTGCTCTTTCGGGTCGTGACAGATTCACAGGAGTGTGAGCGGGCTTGCTTGTCGATCTTCTGATCGCTCAATACCCGGGTGGCCGTTACGTTTAGCAGACCGCTTGCGGCTTGTGGGTGTTTGATATGATCATCACCTACTGCCGGCGTATTGACGAGTCTTTAGAGTCCTACACATAGTTTTCCTGGCTCAAGCGAAACGAAATAGGAGCGCATATGAGATATGTGCGGGACCGAGAATAATGCGTGTATGTGATACCGTATTCTATTCTCGCGATGAATGTATCGATTAGTTGTATGCGATATAACATAGTTATCGAATCGAGGACCGATTCGATAAGTCGATACATCTGATATTAGTCGGTCATATGCAGTATGACCGGATCATTAAATCAAGTGTTGATTTAATTATTTAATGCATAATTATATATTTGATATATTACTTTGCATTAACTAGTATTGGTTCACTTAAGATGGATTTTCTCACTTGATGTGCACATTGTATATATGATATAGTTTTGTGCACTAGTTTGTATCATGTTTGATGATACATGCAAACTTGGGTGTGTGTATGCTTTTAACTATGATTAGGTTAATGGTTAGAGTTTTATTTATTTACTTATTCATATATTTATTTATTCATTTATTCATTTTTGGCAAAATGAAAATGGTGGCTAATTTTGTTTCTTTGCTTTAGCTTCATGAAGCTTCTTTAGATTATCTACCATTTTGTCTTTTGCCTAAACCTAACCATTCACCTAACCCTATTTTATTCTCTACACTTAACCAAGGTTGTATTATGATAACTTCACTTTATTTATCATTTGATATAATTATTCTCTCATGATTTTTTTCTTCTTCTTCTTCTTCTTCAAGAAGAAGAAAACTTGCTACCATTAATGGTGTCTTGAGAAAAAGAGTGAGAAATCCAAATCCAAAGTGAACCCAATTCCTATTTCTTCATCCTCTACCACTTGCCAAGTAGTATAGGGTGTTTTCTTCATAAGTTTCATGACTTGGTGAAGTTGGAATTTGATCTTGAGTTGCCTCGACGAAGATTATCTTCGGCATCGAAGTCGACGACCTAGCCCGATCTTTTCTCTGATGAAACCATCGCGAGAGTCTAAGATTCCGATCGGTACAGAGGAGGGACATCATCACGGAGCCAAGAAAGTAGAGGACCGGATCTACAAAGGTTGTAATCACTTTCCTTTAGCAATAAAGTTGTTTACTTGCTTGCATCGCCTTACCTCTAGTAACGATCTAGTTTAGGGTTTCTCGGCACATAGAAATTTTTTGAATTGGCCATGTTTGATCACTTGTAGAACCTCATGGGTGTGCCTAGGAACCCTACATGGTGAACATCCGGAAATCTTGGTGGAAGTGCCAACGATAGGAAACGATACTAACTTGCTCAAGGATCTAAAAAGGACCTACAATCTAGGACTAAGCTTTCCTTCTTCCCAAAACTCAACATGCTATTCATCGGAAAAATCCGTATGAATACATGATCTCCCACTGCGAACTCAAGTCTGCGACAACGACGGTTGGCATAAGATTTCTGTCTGCACTGGGCTGCTCTCATCCTTTCCTGAATCAACTAGATCATCTCCGAAGTTTCTTGAATAGCTGGGGTCCAAAAATCTTATTCTCGCGGAGTTGGTCTAACAGACTAGCGATCGACACAATCTACCATACAAAGCCCAAAAAGGGTTCCATCTGAATAGTCTCCTGATAACAGTTATTGTAGGACAACTCCATCAATGGCAAGTGACGATCCCAACCGCCAAAAAAAATAAGCACACACACACGAAGCATATCCTCCAGAGTCTGCATAGTCCACTCTGACTGACCATCGGTCTACGAATGGACAGCGGTGCTAAAGCTCAACCAGGTACCCAAGGCTTCTTGATGTTTCTGCAAAAGACGACTAGTGAACAGGGTGCCTCTATTGGATACAATGCATGAAGGACCTCCGTGCAAACGCACAAACTCATCGAAGTACAACTGAGCATACTGAGCATAACCGGACAACAATCACCCAAATTGAGTCATACCCTTGACTAGACATGGGTAGACTCACAACAAAATCCATGGAGATTTGCTCCCATTCCCACTCTGGAACGGTTAAAGGTTGCAACTCTTGTGCCGGTCCCAAGCTCAACCTTAGCTCGCTAACAATCCAGGCACCTCGAAACGAAATCCGAAACATCATTCTTCATCCCTGCCCACCCATAACTATCTCTCAAGTCACGTTACATCTTGGTGGAACTTGGGTGAACAAAGAAAACTGACTGATGTGCATGCTCTAGGATCTCGCGTCTCTACCCATCAGTATCAGGTACACACAAACGAATCCCACAATGTAGCACACCCTGGTCATCAATCAAGAACTCCGAATCTCTACCGTGCCGAACATGCTCAAGAATCTTAGACAATGGGCATCGGCGGCCTGTGCCTCACGAAAAAGATTAAGTAGAAGTGGACGGGCGCGGACATGAGCAAGCTGTCCCCCAGTGGAGGTGAACTTAAACTGTACACAGCTGTCGCACAAGAACTGTAAATATGCAGAAGACTATCTCTGAACTGCGCTCATCTAGGACAGGCTAACCCCGGGGCCTACAACTCAAAGCATCAGCTACCACAATCGCCAGGATCTCATAATTATAATTCTTCACAAGCTCCATCCAACGGTGCTATCTCAAGCTTAGATCCTGTTGTAGGAAGATTAAGGTCTGGCGGTCTGTGAAAATCTGACACGACTCTTCGTACAAGTAGTGCCTCCAAATCTTCAGCGCAAGACCACCGCGGCCATCTCAAGATCATTAGTGAGATAATCCTGCTCGTGCTTCTTCAACTGTCGGAAGCATAAGTGATAACTCTATCATGCTGCATCAATACACCATCAAGCCCCACTCACGAAACATCACAGTAAACGACAAAGTCTCCCGATCCAGAAGGCAAAGATAGAACTGGTGCAATCGTCAACCGAATCTTCAACTGATGAAAACTCAACTCGCATGTCTCAGTCTAAAGAAAAGGAATCCCCTTCCTGGTCAGTCCAGTCAACGGTGCAGCGATACATAAGAATCCTGCACGAAACGGCGGTAAAACCGGCTAAGCCCAAAAGCTGCGGACCTCTGTCACTGATACAGGTCTGGGATAAAATTGTACGGCCTCGATAATCCTCGGGTTTAAATGAATACCATCTCCCGTAACCACATGACCTAGGAAGTCAATACTATCAAGCCAGAAGGAACACTTTGAGAATTTACCAAACAGCTGGTGCTCTCTCCATGTCTGCAAAGAAATCTTCAAGTGTTGCTCATGTTCCTCTCGACTCTTGGAATAGACCAGAATGTCATCAATAACACAACAATAAACTGGTCGAGGAACGACCTGAAAAAAATATGGTTCATCACATCCATGAATGCTGCTAGGGCATTGGTGAGTCCAAACGACACCACCAAAAATTCATAATGCCCGAAGCGCGTACTAAAAGCAGCTTTCAGAATGTCATCATTCTAAATCCGCAGCTGATGATGACCTGATCTCAAATCAAACATAGAAAAAAAAATCCCGCACCCTGGAGCCGATCAAACAAATCGTCAATGCGAGGTAAAGGATACCTATTCCGCACCGAAACTCGGTTCAATTGACGATAAATCAATAAATAACCTCAAACTGCAGTCTTTCTTCTTGACGAACAGAACAGGAGCTCCCTAAGATGAAACACGTGGACGTACAAGTCCCCCATCAAGCAACTCTTGCAGCTGCTCCTTAAGCTCCTTAAGCTCCGCCGGCTCGTCTGAAACAACGTTGAAAAACTCTCGCACAATAAGAACCCGGTCCAACGAATCTACTGTGGCTTTGGTATCATGAATGAAAGCCAAGAATCCTCGACATCTTCTCCTCAAAACCCGACTAGCGTAAAAGGCTGAAATCAAGCTGTGAGCGGCGGCACCATGGTCCCCCTGCACAACAAGAACCGACTCGCCGGGAAAACAAAACCTGACTGTCTTCTCGCGGCTGTCCACAGACACATAGCACGTAGCTAACCAGTCCATGCCCAGGAGAATGTCAAAGTCCAACATCTCTAGAAGGATCAAATCGACGGACGAATATCTATCTCCTATCCGATTGGCACTCGACCGAAACTCGTGTCGCGCAATTAAAGAGTCGCTAACATGAGTAAACACGGCAAACGGTTGATCTAGCATACAAAACTCTCGGCCCAACCTCGGCACGAAGTGTGTAGAACAAACGAGTGCATAGATCCTGAATTAAACAAACATGCGCATCAAAAGAACATACGAAACAGAATACCTGAAATCACTACATTGGACGCCTGCGCGTACCGATGAGTAGAAGCAAACGCTCGTGCCTGCCCTCTACCTGCAACTGGCTGTCCTTCTCCTCTGCCATCCTGTTCTCTCTGAACAAACACTCTGCGACCACAACTTCTCTGCACATAAGTCTGACGTGGATCAACAACATACGCAAAAGGCGACTCTCCCTGAGGTGAAGGTGGTAAGGTAACATATGGTACGGCTGTCTTTCTCTGGAATACCACTGTACAATTCCTGACGAGGTGAGGAAAACTCCCAGACCGGAAACATCCATACGATGGCTGCTGACCCTCCTGGGGATAAGAGCTAAACAACTGACCTCGTCCCAATCCTCTGCTACTCCCGCGACCTGAACGATATCTGTCGCGGCATCTAAACTTCTGTCTTTGGGCTGATACACCTGTACGAGCTCTCCTTGGTTCCGGAACTTCCAAAGTCTCGGGAAGACGCTCCTCATCTAGTAAGGCCGCGTCCACTGCTGCTGTATACGTGACACAATGCTTTGGGCTGATAGCGAGGAATAACTGGGTAACAGAGGTGGCAACCTCCTGTCGCTGTGCTCGACTGGCCTCAACCAACGATCCCATCATCTGGCGCAAACCTGCATATCTGCCTCAAGCCTAGTGATACGATCTATCGAAGGAGGATCAATCTGCTCCTGTACAGTGAGCGTACCGTCCTGGTCAGTCCTCTTCTTAGACGAATCAACTCTGACCTCGGCTCTCGCTGCTTCTCTTTGTGCCCTCGTAGTCTTCGGCGGCATAATAGCTAGAAATAGAAATAGGATCCAATAAGATCACGGAAATTGAATCATAAGGATATATATAATCATGGAAGGAATTTCAAGCAATAAGTCCTAAGGTCACTTAGGCGGAGTACCGTGTCGTAAGTATGCCGTGGACATACACACGCCACGTCACTCTGCTTAAGCCACCTACTCCATCATACCAAGGTCATCCTATACTCCGAAAGGTAAAACCTAACGCTCTGATACCAATTTTGTCACAACCCAAAATTTGGCACGTGACGGCCCTTAAACCACGTAACGTCCACAGGAGTAAAGCAATTTAAGTAAGCCGAAAACCCAGAAATCTAAACCATCAAAAGTAGTAAGTGATAAGAACATTGTTAAAAGCTTTTGGGAATTTCAAGTAAAAATTCTTTAACTTAAGTTGTTTTCTTAAAAATTTTGGCAGCACCTCCTTTGTAAAACCTAGCCCCGAAATGGGTACAACATAGAATATAAATAAAGCATCCCCAAACGGGAGCAAATCCACGCCCAAAGGCGGAAACAACCACCACAAGCATATATACGACGCCGTAGCGAAGAAATATAAATGAAACCAGCATAAGGAGATTAAACTACATAGCAAAGGCCGGCTCCCACGAGCTCGGCACCCAAAGTCACAAAATAATACAACATCGATCCTCACAACCCGTCTCTAAGTCAAATACATGAAGGTGGTAGATGGAGAGTACTAGATAAAACAAAAGATATACAAGATACGTAAACGGATAACCGCGAACCAACCTATAATAATGGCTCAAGCCAACCGTAGCGGTGTCCGACGGAAAAGATACAATATGATGGAGCCCTTCCGCGACTACTCTGAGGGTCTACCTGCAAAATACTGTAGCACAACGGGGTGAGTTGCCAACTCGTGAATAGTAAATAACATCATGCAGGTAATCGCAGGTATCCACGTACTGCAATAATCAATCACATGCAAATTGATAGCAATAAATGGCAATATGTATAGGCAACAACCATGAAAGGTATTCTACCAGGTACTACAAATACATGAAGCAATGCATATCAAATAAATGCTAAGTATGGGATAAAACATGTCATCCTCACGGAATCCTCATCGTGGAGAGATTAGTGTCCATCAATGACACTCCAAATCCCAATACCAAAAGCACCGCATCCTCAGATCGGCCCTCATATCTTGTAAGTCTCATGGAACCTGAGTTTCCAATATCGATACCCGAAAACATCATGAAAACTAGTGTCCATCATCGACACGTAAATACTCATCTGTCAGGCGCCGTCACAAGGACTGGCCCTTATGTCCGTATCATACGTCTCACGGAACCTGAGTGTCCAGCTCCGACACTCGCAATCCACGTATCCATACGTGTCATAACTCCGTTCGGTATCCTCTAGATATCCGCTGTCCAAATACTGTCACCGGTAAGGTAGTACTCCCCTGCCTCGGGCTCACTGCCTAACAATACGAGTCTTTTTACCCCGGGGTACCTCCGGGCCCCACCATGTACCCGCACACGTCCTCATCCACTCCTCACATGCGGTATCTAACATAAGTCTCAAAACTGAGAAAACTCATGGTGGACGCATCGAAATATCATATCAAGATAAAACGAGTTTTTCAAACAATGCATAATTTCATGAAATACCACGGTCCTAAAATCCAGAAAATATCATATGAAATCCATATCTCAAATGCGTAAATCCATGAAATATAATGTATGCAACATAAAACAGTAATATGAGCATATTAAGGGAAAACCACACTTTTAAATGAATCCAGATTTAAAATATATCATGCGGTTCCCAATTCCTCCGAAATTAAGTGCAACATCATATGAGGTGTACATGTAACTATAGCAAGATCTGTGTATCTACATGTAAGCAGGTATATATGATGCATTTCATAAGCGCAATAGCACAATAATCAACGTCTCAATGTCAAATGACAATACAATTCCACTTAGGGGTATATGTAGCTATAGCAAGGTATGTGGGTATACATGTAAGTATGTATGCATGATATACATATAGTTGTAGCAAGGTATGCGGGTGTACATGTAAGTATGTATGCATGATGTACATATAGCTATAGCAATGTATGTGGGTGTACATTTAAGTATGTATGCATGATGTACATGTGGGCATATAGGTATACTACCTTTCATATGCGTAATGGAATAAGAATCAATGTCTCAATTGTTCCGAACCAATACAATATCACGTATGTATATGTGTTAGCTATATCTCATATGCACAATGGAATAAGAATCAAGTCTCAATGTCCCTAACCAATACAATATCACATATGTATAGGTGTAAGCATATATGCATAGCAAGGTATATGTGTATGCTATCTTTCTTATACACAATGGAAATAAGGATCATGTCGCAATATCCCTAACCAATACAATATCATATATGTATAGGTGTAGTGTATATCATGGCAATTACCGACGGTGTGTGTGTAGTATATAATTTGTGCCCGTGCAACATGAACCTTCAATAATAGTGTTGTGTCTCATTAATACTATGTTCATATACAATAGGCAATAGGATATGCAACAATGGTACACATGCACAATCAATATCTATATACTTGTAACTAATAGTCATGTCATATAATCTAGCCCAGATGCATATTGCCATGTGGGCGATTCCCTTGTAGATGTTAAATCTACTCACCGATGACCTCGAGCTAAGTAAATCCGACCACCTTCTTCCCTTTCTTCGCAGCGTCCGAAGTCCATGCTCGCGATCCTAAAATTTTACAAACACAACACATAAGACTAAATATCCTGTGCCGATACAAAAACAATGAAACTCAAGGATAACGTTCATAAGGTAAACACACTGTGCACTTAGTGCACAAAACATATACGATATCGGTACAACCCCAGCAAGGAACGCTGAACGACACAACCACCAAGCTTTGACCCTGATCGTACCGATCGCGCATTCATAACATAGTATATAACGTGGAAAATAATATATATAATATCTCAACTTCAATTGAAACCCACGCCTAATTTATCCGAAAACCTAGTAAGCACATTTTAAACATTTTAGCTCAAATGTAGTAGTTTAACCAAAACTAGCGATCATAATCATCACATAATAGCTTGATTAAACCACACAAAGCCTTACTAGAATTTTAATCTCACCCATATAAGATTTTCTAAAAGCTAGTTTGGATTTATTCTTAATTAGACAATTAGGAAAAATAACAATTAACAATCTCATAAATAGGTTAAGTTTTCCTTTTCTAAACAACTCACTTAACCATTACAAATAATCAAAATCTTAACTTGATATTCAAAAATCTTTTCTTGAATTTCAAAACATGGTAGTTAAAGCTTTATTAAAAATTCTAATAAGTAGATTAAGGTATTTAAACAACAACTAAAGGTTCGGGTTAGGATTTTATACCTCCACTTGATTCACAAACTTGCAACTAGATCATCAAAATAGCCTCCAAAATGCTAATTTTCATGAAGTTCCAAGCTAGAATTAGGCTAAAGAATGATGGGTATGGATTCTTTTAGAGTTTGTGGGATTATTTGATGATTTTTGCTGAATTTTTAAGTCTTGAAGAAGTAGAAATGGGGTGAGAAAAAGTTTAGGGTAGCAGGGGGGTTCAGCCACTTCAAGAAAGAATGTGAAGTGTGTGGAAATGTGTGGAAAAATCTAAGTTAAAAACACCGTTAAAACTTAATTACTTTATGCCACCTCAAATCCTTCTAATTTAATTTTCCATTAACCTTCAAAATATCTAGATATTTTCTAAGATATTTTCAAAGAAGATAAAGATACTTAATCTTGTGATTAAGTTAGCATGGATTCAAATTAGCATAATTAACCAAATCCAAATTATAATTACCACTAATTAAGTGCATAATTAAAAGATTATAATAATAATTTAATTAAGGAAAAATATTTAAGTGAACTAAAATTTACAGGTGACCAACTAAATACCGCAACTAGCAATTTCCTAGTTAAATGAGGTGTAGTGAATTCTATACAGATAAATGATCACTTCTAGGTTTTTACGTAAAACACAATTTATTTTACCTATTAACGTAAAATTCACCTAAACAATTTCTAAAACGTTACATGTCGGGTCTTTAGAGTCTCACACAGAGAGTTTTCCTGCATTGAGCAAAAGATGTAGAGGTTGTATGGTTTTACGACAGGGTTCGATCACGTACGTGTACTTGTACACGGATGATGATTCGGATAAATAATACTAGTAGGCTTTGGTTTAAGCCAGATCCTAGTATTATACTGATGAATTGTTTTCGTTTCTTTTGTATTCGTATTTTTCAGAATACGGATACATGTATGTATATACGGACGAGAGGTGTTTTTGTAATTTGTTCAAAGATGCTTCTAGACGAGACACCTTATAATTGTATTAATCATTTTAGTTTAAATGATTATTCATATTTTGAGGTCGAGGAAATGAGGTGTATTTTGTATGAAATTGAGCATGGCTTTTGGTGATACTTGTGGGGTTTTCATTCCATGACCCACTATATTGAATTTCAACCTTATTTCATTTTCATATCTTATTTATTCATATGAGAAAAATGTATGGTTCAGTTTAGACTCAAGAGAGCTCATTCTTTTTTCTTATGCAAAACTTCACTAGCATTCTCCTCAAGTATTCTTTTTCTATCTCAAGCCATTTTTGTCTCATGAGTTGAGAATCCTATGGCTATGAGAGACATGACCTTGTAAACTTTGGAGAGTAACTCAAGAAAAGGATCTCCTGATATTGAAGATCCTTTTCTTGAGTTACCAACAAAATTTTGTTGCAATGTTAGACAGTGGTGCAGATCAAAGCTGCATCAGAGATGGTCTAATACCAACAAAATTTTATAGTTTTACTAATGAAGTCCTTATAGCAGCCAACAACTCTCCTCTTCGAATCAATGTTTCTGATATCTACACTTGGCCCTTATAGTATCAGAGCCAAGTGTTCTAGTAAATCCACTCTTCGTTGAAAGCAACGAGTGACCTATTCATAGTGAGTATCCTGAGCGTTGGTAAGACGTTGGTAAGCTCGTGAATCCGTTGGTAAGCCCGATAGAGTGCGTGGTGTTCCCGGTGGAGTGTTCCCGTTGTTCCCGATCAAGGTATGATCTATGTCTAGTTCATAAAATTGCTATTGATGATGGCTGGTTTTATTAGAAAAATTTTCTCTGGTTCTGGAAGTGATTCAGGACACATAATACAAAGAAAAGAAGAGATGATTAATGAGGACTTTTCAAACTGGACTATTCCTAATGAAAATATTGAGAATATTTATAAAATTGGTACTTTTGATTTCAAAAGCGCTTTTAGCGTAAAAATTCATGAAGAGACTTTAAACATTCAAAATAAGTTTCAATCAATTTCTCTTTTATCTCATGTTTCTATACGAAAATATTTAGAAAAAGGATTTCGTTATATTCATTTTGGTATGATTCAAGTAGCAGTCAAACCACTTGCTCATATTGGCATAGACATTCCTGTTTACATGGCTTTACGTGATAAACGTTTGCGAAGATACAAATCATCAATTTTAAGTATGATTCAGACTAATATTTGTAATGGTCCTATTTATTTTAATTGTATTCCTAATTTTCCTGTATCATTAACTGATCCTTTAATTATGAATTCCTTAATTCTGGATGTTCATCTGCAAGGAGACGAATTTGAAAAACTTGCAGAACAATTTGTAATTATTTATCGCATTTACTTTAGATTAATGAGTTCTGCTATTAATCCCAAATGCAAATTAGTTAATAACTTTACCGATGAGACAATACTATTACAAATTGATGCTGACTATTCAAAGACCTTTGTTCCTAAACCCCTGAAATGGAATGAAATTACCATTCCAGAAGCCTTTCAAATAGATGTTCCTCAGAGACCAAGAAATCTCGAGAGAACAGAAATTCAAGAGATAGTTGAAGAACAAGATGGTACAGTCCTGGTTTGTTTCAACTCACTCAATGAAAATAGGAGATCCGTCACACCCTACTCTATTCCTAGAAATACATTTAGAGAATCTAGATCTTTCATAGTAGAAACTCCTTCTACTCAAGAAGATCCTTCAATAAGGATTCACAATCAAACACCTATTCCTGACATTTCAAATGAACTCAATTTTTCTCCTAATAATTCTCCTAATTCCAGTCAGATGCATGGAGAATTCCACGGTATTAATGTTATCACTAAACTTGGTGTTAAGATTGATATCGAAGAACTTGAAAAAGATTTCAAAGAAGAATCAGAATACTACACATGGTATTCTAAGCTAGATGCTTACTGTCAAGCTAAGATTCGACTTCAATGGATAAAAGATATTCAAAAATATCATGCTCCCTTTCATTTTGAAAACTGGTTAGAATTTTATTTTACAAAAAATGAAATTTCTGAACCATTCAAAAAATCTGCTATTAATGTACAAACAAGTTTGTACAAGAAATGGCAACTTCAAGATGGCACTATTATTACTGCTATCACTCCTCCCTTACAGACCTTGAAACTCCATTCCAAAGAAGGAGAAGTCATAGCTACACCTTTCAAAAAGGGTCGTGAAAGTATTGACCCTAGAGGAAATGATCAAGTTAATTTGGATGATATCAAAAAATTATATCACCAGAATAACTACTCCAATCAAGTTTTACACACAATTTCAACCTAAATAGATTCCTTATCTACTGATATTAAGGCTATTTCAAAACCAACAAGTTCAACATTCTCTCACAGTACTTCTTTACCACATTTTCAACCAAGAAGTATTTCTAGAGCCTTAGAAAATAAGCTCACGTTTGAAAACGAGTCATTATTATCTAAACTAAATCAAACACTTGATTCAATTAACAAGAATCTTCCTGGTCCTTCAAAAATCAACAATATTGACACTATAGAAGAAAATGAAGAATCAGATTCCTCATTAGAATCTAATTCCTCTGAAAACTCTGTAGTTCAATCTTCTGAAAACTCTGTAGTTCAACAAATCAATAAACTTGAAAACGATATCTTACAAATTAATTCTGATCAAGATATTAATAAAATTGAAAAAGGAAAGAAACCAAATTTCAATAGACCTCGTAGAAATTGGAACAGTAGTAGAACTAAGGACTACTATCCACGACCTACTCCTCCTGACATTATGTATGAAGAAAGAGCAAAATTCCATACGAAAGATTATGATGGAAATTCCATATATGAATGGAATATTGATGGAAAAAGTGAGTATGAAATACTCAACACATTACAAGAAATGGGTATGGCCAAATTGGCATACAAAATGAAAAGATGTTCTGAAAAAGATATTGCAAGTTTATTCATAACTGGTTTTACTGGACAGTTAAAGTATTGGTGGGACAATGCTTTGACCTTGCAAGACAAAACAGCAATTCTTGAGCATACTATAGACGTAGAAAATGCCCAAGGAGAAATTACTACCCAAAACGATTCAAGTGATTTCCTTATAGTTACCATAGCTATGCACTTTGTAGGAAATCCTCAGGAAGAATTAGCTTCTTCAAAGATATTCCTTACCAACATTAGGTGTCCAACACTTAGTGACTTCAGGTGGTACAAAGACATGTTTTTGACTCATGTTCTTAAACGAACAGATAGTACTGCACCATTCTGGAAAGAAAAATTCATTACTGGTTTACCAACTCTGTTTTCCCAAAGAATTATGGTTAATTTACAAAAGGAAATGGGAACAGAACAGATTGATTTCACTTCAATGACCTTTGGTCAACTCTTTGCTTTTGTCAAAAAAGAAGCCCTTGCAGCTTGTCAAGAGCTTAAATTTCAAGCTAAATATGGCAGTAAAAGAAAAGAAATGGGATCTTTCTGTCAAGCTTTTGGAATTACTGGAATCAGTGCTCCTTCCACTGAAAGAAAGAAAAAATTCCTTCAAAAATCTTTTTCACAAAAAAGATATTCCAAGAAAAGGGAATATAAAGATGATTCATTTTCCCCAAAGAAATTTAGGAAAGAAAAAAGCACATCGTTGAATTACCATATGAAAAGGAATTTTCAGAAAGAAATATTCCTACAAAGGCAAGACCCATTCAAATGAATCATGATCTATTAGAAGTTTGTAAAAAGGAAATTCAAACTCTTTTAGATAAAGAGCTGATACGGCCATCCAAATCATCTTGGAGCTGTGCAGCATTTTATGTCATGAATCAAGCAGAAAAGGAACGTGGTGTCCCTAGGCTTGTTATTAATTATAAACCTCTCAACAAGGTTCTTCAATGGATTCGTTACCCTATTCCAAATAAAAGAGATTTATTAAAACGTTTAAGCATTGCAAAAATCTTTTCAAAGTTCGACATGAAATCCGGCTTTTGGCAAATTCAAGTTGCTGAAAAAGACAGATACAAAACCGTCTTTACTGTACCCTTTGGCCATTACGAATGGAATGTAATGCCTTTTGGACTCAAAAACGCCCCTTCAGAATTCCAAAGAATAATGAATGACATTCTGAATCCATATTCAAAGTTTATGATTGTTTATATTGATGATGTATTAGTTTTCTCTGAAAACATTGATCAACATTTTAAACATTTAAAAACTTTCTTATATACTGCAAAGAAAAATGGCTTAGTTCTTTCAGCTACAAAAATGAAATTATTTCAAAACAATATTCGTTTTCTTGGACATTTCATAAATCAAGGTACTATTATTCCTATAAATCGAAGTATTGATTTTGCTGATAAATTATCCAGAAATCGTTGGGTTAACTTTGTGGATTATTCATGCAGGATCAATATTCAAGTTACCATTAAGCATGTAAAGGGAAAGATAATTCAAGAGCTGACGTTTATTACTTCTAACTCTGTTTATATGTTTAAATGTAACCACAAAGATAACAGCAACAAAAATATGAAGTTCGGAAGGATTACCCTCCCTTTACTTCAAGCAAATGACGACAAATCTTATAAAGCCGCAAAAGGATTATCAGTTAATGAGCAACAGCAGTGTATTCTTAACGCACTGTGGATAGCAAGAACACCACAAGAGAAATTAAAAGCTCTTAGTGCTCTTACATATTATTTTACAAAAATTATTACAAAGCCCACTTCAAAGAATTTTACTCATTATGTACTCTTCAACGGCCCAAAGCCCGGAGTCTACATCAATTATGGTTCCTTGATGAATACAGTCGGCAACAGAAAAGACTGTAGATGGAAAGGTTATTACAACCTTGAAGAAGCATTGAGGGATTTTTCGCTCTCAAACAATAATGTTCGTAACTTCTTTGTCGAAGAAGAACATAACAAAGAGCAATTAAAGCTCATAGAGATCTTGAAATCTTAAGTTGGTAGTTCATCACCAATTAAAATAAATGATGAACCTAGTCCTTTTCAAACGGTAAAAGGTAAAGACATCTCAAATCCGTTGATGGTTGATGATTTACCAAAAATCATAGTAGATCCGTTGGGATCCCCAATTCAAATAAGTGAGGATGAGAGTTCCACTAAAATGAGTGAGTATAAAAAAGAAAATGAGCGTTTCAATTTGCAGGTTAAAAGGCTGAGGAAAGAAAATCTTTATTTCAAGGAGATTGCCAGAAAAACTCAAGAAGCTTATTCTTCAGTTACTCACGATATTGAAGATTATGTCGAAGAAATTGCCAGATTGAATGACATAATTTATCATTTGGAGGCACAATTAAGAATGGAACCTATTCCCTTCCTACAATTCAAGAAAAGGATGACATTAAGTCATTCATTCCGACAAAATTTCTTGGAAAAACTTCCTTATGAAATCCAAGAAAAAATCAAAGATATGGCAGAAAAATCACATTACGATAAACTCATAGAACTCCAGAATATTCTAAAGAAAAATGCAGAGACAGACAGGTGGTACACTCATAACAATGTTGTTCAAGAAGTAATTCAGTTCTTCGATCTGCAGCCCTTACTTTTGAATATTACATTCAATGAAGGAGCGACGCCGTACTTATTAAAAAATCTTCAGGATTTTTATTGGGCAGGTATGATTAGGGAAATTGTTATTCTTGACAGAATCCCTGAATTCTTCGGAGAAAAAATTTATAACGCTATCAGAGAATTCGCCCCTGAAGGAAAATATTACTTAACAATATTTTCAACATTCCCACATCAAGAAGGCAGGATCTTCTATCCCGTAGAAAGAATTATAATAATGTCCTCTTTACATATACCCTTGGGAGGATTCAGAGCTATGTCCTCTTTACATATACCCTTGGGAGGATTCAGAGCTCAATATGATTTCAAGAACATCAATGATCAAACAAAATATTTCAAATTCCGAAGAAATCTGAAAGACGTCGATTTAACAAATTTGGAATTATTAGCTGAATCCAATACTACAAAACTATTCTCATATATCTATGGACAAGAAGACGGAGAAGAAGATCAATCTGAAGGACCAGCAAATCCAATGATAGATCTTCCACCTCAATAATTAAAAAGCAACCATTTTCAAAAGAAGCCAGCTCAAAAGAACACGAAAGATATCTACTCAAAAGATGCCAGCTCAAAAGTAAAGATTCCTACTCAAAGATGCCAGCTCAAAAGAAGACAAAAGATGTCCACTCAAAGATGACAGCTCAAAAGGAAAAAAGAAAAATGCTTTCTCAAATAATTGAAGACAGACTCAACTATTCAAAAAGGAATGACAAGACATCCACTCAAATTATTGAAGACAGACTCAACTATTCAAAAAGGAAGGACAAGACATCCACTCAAATTATTGAAGACAGACTCAACTATTCAGAAAAGAAAGACAAGACAACACTAAAAGATTCGTGCTGATCCAAAGAGCATTCAAGAGGAGCATTCAAGTCTATAAAAACAGAACTCATTCATGTAACAAGACAGAGTTTTTTGGAGAGGTTTTAGAGAGAGAGTTCAGACTTTGTAAACTTTACTCTTTACTTCTGTATCCAAATACTTTAAATTCAAATAATATCAAAGACAGTTCTCATTCCATATCCTTGTTTACTTCGTTTTATGATCCTGAACCCCCTTATGGCACAAAATTGGTACTTTTGATTTATGAAATGTCCAAGAAAACGAATATTGTTTTGAAATAATTTCATTTTTGTGGCCGAAAGAACAAAGCCATTTTTCTTTATAGTATATAAGAAAGTTTTTAAATGTTTAAAATGTTGATCAATGTTTTCAGAGAAAACTAATACATCATCAATATAAACAATCATAAACTTTGAATATGGATTCAGAATGTCATTCATTATTCTTTGGAATTCTGAAGGGGCGTTTTTGAGTCCAAAAGGCATTACATTCCATTCGTAATGGCCAAAGGGTACAGTAAAGGCGGTTTTGTATATGTCTTTTTCAGCAACTTGAATTTGCCAAAAACCAGATTTCATGTCAAACTTTGAAAAGATTTTTGCAATGCTTAAACGTTTTAATAAATCTCTTTTATTTGGAATAGGGTAACGAATCCATTGAAGAACCTTGTTGAGAGGTTTATAATTAATAACAAGCCTAGGGACACCACGTTCCTTTTCTGCTTGATTCATGACATAAAATGCTGCACAGCTCCAAGGTGATTTGGATGGCCGTATTAGCTCCTTATCTAAAAGTGTTTGAATTTCCTTTTTACAAACTTCTAATAGATCATGATTCATTTGAATGGGTCTTGCTTTTGTAGGAATATTTCTCTCTGAAAATTCCTTTTCATATGGTAATTCAACGATGTGCTTTTTTCTTTCCCAAAAAGCATTAGGAAGATCTGCACAGACTTCTCTTTTGAATAGATCTTCTAACTGTTGAATTTCTTGTTTTGTGCTGGGTAATTGTAAGTGTTCTTCAATTTGAGCATAAGACAAATCTTCTTTAAGAAAATTTATCTTATTCTGCTTCCTTTGAATAAGGTTGATATGTTGATAAATGGAGTTATTTTGCAAAGCATTTAACTCCTTTTGTCGAACAGGAATCAAGAATCTGAAATGTATAGTATTACCCATAATGTTAGTGCTGATACCTTTGTTATCAACAACAAAAGGGTAAATTTGAGTAAGGAATGGAGTGCCTAAAATAATATCAGTATTGAGATTTTCTACTACAATAAACTGATGTTTAAAGCAGTAATTTTGATTACATATTTCGGTCTTTGTCAACTTTCCTTTGATTCGAAGAGGAGAGTTGTTGGCTGCTATAAGGACTTCATTAGTAAAACTATAATATTTTGTTGGTATTATACCATCTCGGATGCAGCTTTGATCCGCACCATTGTCTAACATTGCAACAAAATTTTGTTTGAAGTTTCCTATAGAAATAGTTAGATGAACTAACCATTTTTGAAATTGGAATTTCTCAATCGTAGAAATGAATTGAGAAGTAGAAGGTTGAGTAGAAGTAATATTTATTTCCTGTGGAGGAATAAATGCTTCATCATTTTCTTCTTTTTCTAGATAAGTTTCTTTTCCTTTGGAAAGTCTGGATTGAATAATTGCAATATGAGCTTCTAAAGAGAGATTTTTCATCTCTATATTGTTAGTAGTTTGTCTTAAAGACTTGACTTCTTCCTTTAGAATATGAATCTCTGTTTGCAATTCTCTGGTAGAGATGGACTTAATACCAGAGGTTTGATTCATAGGATATTTTTCAAAAACTTTTGATATACTGAAAGGTTGAATGATATTAAACTTCTCATCTTCTTGCAGAATTAAAGATTTTAATCTTTCAAAAAGTTTCTTTTGTTTGATAGGATCAGGTAATTGTTGAATCATATCAAAGATGAATTCTTTTGTATCAGAATTTATCTTCTTATTATCAGTAGAAGATTTAATCATATTAATCTGTTTACAGTGACAGTCATCCTGACTTTCACTAGAGGAATCATAATTGCCATTATCATCGTCAGTAATATAATTGATCTCAGAATAGATTTGCAATCTGTCTTTTAACTTGTTTCTGATATTTTCTTCAATATCAGAAATGCCATCAATGATTTCATTTATCTTTCCTTTTCCTTTGCTTCGACATTTGCTTGCAATATGGCCTTTCTTGCCACATTTAAAGCACTTGAAATCACTTGAATTCTTTCTTCTATGAAATCTCCTGAATTTCTTTGGGGAAAAGGAATCATCTTTATATTCCTTTTTCTTAGAATATCTTTTTTGTGAAAAAGATTTTTGAAGGAATTTTTTCTTTCTTTCAGTGGAAGGAGCACTGATTCCAGTAATTCCAAAAGCTTGACAGAAAGATCCCATTTCTTTTCTCTTACTGCCATATTTAGCTTGGAATTTAAGCTCTTGACAAGCTGCAAGGGCTTCTTTTTTGACAAAAGCAAAGAGTTGACCAAAGGTCGTTGAAGTGAAATCAATCTGTTCTGTTCCCATTTCCTTTTGTAAATTAGTCATAATTCTTTGGGAAAACAGAGTTGGTAAACCAGTAATGAATTTTTCTTTCCAGAATGGTGCAGTACTGTCTGTTCGTTTAAGAACATGAGTCAAAAATATGTCTTTGTACCACCTGAAGTCACTAAGTGTTGGACACCTAATGTTAGTAAGGAATATCTTTGAAGAAGCTAATTCTTCCTAAGGATTTCCTACAAAGTGCATCGCTATGGTAACTATAAGGAAATCACTTGAATCGTTTTGGGTAGTAATTTCTCCTTGGGCATTTTCTACGTCTATAGTATGCTCAAGAATTGCTGTTTTGTCTTGCAAGGTCAAAACATTGTCCCACCAATAATTTAACTGTCCAGTAAAACCAGTTATGAATAAACTTGCAATATCTTGTTCAGAACATCTTTTCATTTTGTATGCCAATTTGGCCATACCCATTTCTTGTAATGTGTTGAGTATTTCATACTCACTTTTTCCATCAATATTCCATTCATAAATGGAATTTCCATCATAATCTTTCGTATGAAATTTCGCTCTTTCTTCATACATAATGTCAGGAGGAGTAGGTCGTGGATAGTAGTCTTTAGTTCTACTATTGTTCCAATTTCTACGAGGTCTATTTGGTTTCTTTCCTCTTTCAATTTTATTAATATCTTGATCAGAATTAATTTGTAAGATATCGTTTTCAACTTTATTGATTTGTTGAACTACAGAGTTTTCAGAGGATTGAACTACAGAGTTTTCAAAGGAATTAGATTCTAATGAGGAATCTGATTCTTCATTTTCTTCTATAGTGTCAATATTGTTGATTTTTGAAGGACCAGGAAGATTCTTGTTAATTGAATCAAGTGTTTGATTTAGTTTAGATAATAATGACTCGTTTTCAAACGTGAGCTTATTTTCTAAGGCTCTAGGAATACTTCTTGGTTGAAAATGTGGTAAAGAAGTACTGTGAGGGAATGTTGAACTTGTTGGTTTTGAAATAGCCTTAATATCAGTAGATAAGGAATCTATTTGGGTTGAAATTGTGTGTAAAACTTGATTGGAGTAGTTATTCTGGTGATATAATTTTTTGATATCATCCAAATTAACTTGATCATTTCCTCTAGGGTCAATACTTTCACGACCCTTTTTGAAAGGTGTAGCTATGACTTCTCCTTCTTTGGAATGGAGTTTCAAGGTCTGTAAGGGAGGAGTGATAGCAGTAATAATAGTGCCATCTTGAAGTTGCCATTTCTTGTACAAACTTGTTTGTACATTAATAGCAGATTTTTTGAATGGTTCAGAAATTTCATTTTTTGTAAAATAAAATTCTAACCAGTTTTCAAAATGAAAGGGAGCATGATATTTTTGAATATCTTTTATCCATTGTAGTCGAATCTTAGCTTGACAGTAAGCATCTAGCTTAGAATACCATGTGTAGTATTCTGATTCTTCTTTGAAATCTTTTTCAAGTTCTTCTATATCAATCTTAACACCAAGTTTAGTGATAACATTAATACCGTGGAATTCTCCATGCATCTGACTGGAATTAGGAGAAAAATTGAGTTCATTTGAAATGATTTCTAGGAATAGAGTAAGCTCTGATACCATAAGGGGATTCAGGATCATAAAACGAAGTAAACAAGGAGATGGAATGAGAACTAGCTTTGATATTATTTGAATTTGAAAGGGTTTGGATACAGAGGTTTAGAGAGAGAGTTCAGACTTGTAAACTTTACTCTTTACTTCTGTATCCAAACCCTTTCAAATTCAAATAATATCAAAGCTAGTTCTCATTCCATCTCCTTGTTTACTTCATTTTATGATCCTGAAGAAGGAGAAGTCATAGCTACACCTTTCAAAAAGGGTCGTGAAAGTATTGACCCTAGAGGAAATGATCAAGTTAATTTGGATGATATCAAAAAATTATATCACCAGAATAACTACTCCAATCAAGTTTTACACACAATTTCAACCCAAATAGATTCCTTATCTACTGATATTAAGGCTATTTCAAAACCAACAAGTTCAACATTCCCTCACAGTACTTCTTTACCACATTTTCAACCAAGAAGTATTCCTAGAGCTTTAGAAAATAAGCTCTCGTTTGAAAACAATTCATTATTATCTAAATTAAATCAAACACTTGATTCGATCAACAAGAACCTTCCTGGCCCTTCAAAAATCAATAATATTGATGCTAAAGAAGATAACGAAGAATCAGATTCTTCAAAATCCTCATTAAAATCTGATTCCTCTAAATTAATTCAAACACTTGATTCGATCAACAAGAACCTTCCTGGCCCTTCAAAAATCAACAATATTGACACTATAGAAGAAAATGAAGAATCAAGGTTGTAATAACCTTTCCATCTACAGTCTTTTCTGTTGCCGACTGTAATCATCAAGGAACCATAATTGATGTAGACTCCGGGCTTTGGGCCGTTGAAGAGTACATAATGAGTAAAATTCTTTGAAGTGGGCTTTGTAATAATTTTTGTAAAATAATATGTAAGAGCACTAAGAGCTTTTAATTTCTCTTGTGGTGTTCTTGCTATCCACAGTGCGTTAAGAATACACTGCTGTTGCTCATTAACTGATGATTCTTTTGCGACTTTATAAGATTTGTCGTCATTTGCTTGAAGTAAAGGGAGGGTAATCCTTCCGAACTTCATATTTTATAAGTTCAAAAGGACGAAAATATTGTTCTAGTAAATCCACTCTTTGTTGAGAGCAACGAGTGACCTATTCATAGTGAGTATGCATGTTAGTGGCATTCAAGTCTATATAAACGCAACTATGAGGAAATCACTTGGTATGATTCCGTTCTTAAATGAATATAACGAAATCTATTCTAAATACGAAAATATTTAGAAAAAGGATTTCGTTATATTCATTTTGGTATGATTCAAGTAGCAGTCAAACCACTTGCTCATATTGGCATAGACATTCCTGTTTACATGGCTTTACGTGATAAACGTTTGCGAAGATACAAATCATCAATTTTAAGTATGATTCAAACTAATATTTGTAATGGTCCTATTTATTTCAATTGTATTCCTAATTTTCCAGTTTCATTAACTGATCCTTTAATTATGAATTCCTTAATTCTCGATGTTCATCTGCAAGGAGAAGAATTTGAAAAACTTGCAAAACAGTTTGTTATTATTTATCGCATTTACTTTAGATTAATGAGTTCTGCTATTAATCCCAAATGCAAATTAATTAATAACTTCACTGATGAGACAATACTATTACAAATTGATGCTGACTATTCAAAGACCTTTGTTCCCAAACGCCTGAAATGGAATGAAATTACCATTCCAGAAGCCTTTCAAATAGATGTTCCTCAGAGACCAAGAAATCTCGAGCGAACAGAAATTCAAGAGATAGTTGAAAAACAAGATGGTACAGTCCTGGTTCGTTTCAACTCACTCAATGAAAATAGGAGATCCATCAGACCCTACTCTATTCCTAGAAATTCATTTAGAGAATCTAGATCTTTCATAATAGAAACTCCTTCTACTCAAGAAGATCCTTCAATAAGAATTCACAATAGAACACCTATTCCTGACATTTCAAATGAACTAAATTTTTCTCCTAATAATTCTCCTAATTCCAGTCAGATGCATGGAGAATTCCACGGTATTAATGTTATCACTAAACTTGGTGTTAAGATTGATATCGAAGAACTTGAAAAAGATTTCAAGGAAGAATCAGAACACTACATATGGTATTCTAAGCTTGATGCATACTGCCAAGCTAAGATTCGACTTCAATGGATAAAAGATATTCAAAAATATCATGCTCCCTTTCATTTTGAAAACTGGTTAGAATTTTATTTTACAAAAAATGAAATTTCTGAACCATTCAAAAAATCTGCTATTAATGTACAAACAAGTTTGTACAAGAAATGGCAACTTCAAGATGGCACTATTATTACTGCTATCACTCCTCCCTTACAGACCTTGAAACTCCATTCCAAAGAAGGAGAAGTCATAGCTACACCTTTCAAAAAGGGTCGTGAAAGTATTGACTCTAGAGGAAATGATCAAGTTAATTTGGATGATATCAAAAAATTATATCACCAGAATAACTACTCCAATCAAGTTTTACACACAATTTCAACCCAAATAGATTCCTTATCTACTGATATTAAGGCTATTTCAAAACCAACAAGTTCAACATTCCCTCACAGTACTTCTTTACCACATTTTCAACCAAGAAGTATTCCTAGAGCTTTAGAAAATAAGCTCTCGTTTGAAAACAATTCATTATTATCTAAATTAAATCAAACACTTGATTCGATCAACAAGAACCTTCCTGGCCCTTCAAAAATCAATAATATTGATGCTAAAGAAGATAACGAAGAATCAGATTCTTCAAAATCCTCATTAAAATCTGATTCCTCTAAATTAATTCAAACACTTGATTCGATCAACAAGAACCTTCCTGGCCCTTCAAAAATCAACAATATTGACACTATAGAAGAAAATGAAGAATCAAGGTTGTAATAACCTTTCCATCTACAGTCTTTTCTGTTGCCGACTGTAATCATCAAGGAACCATAATTGATGTAGACTCCGGGCTTTGGGCCGTTGAAGAGTACATAATGAGTAAAATTCTTTGAAGTGGGCTTTGTAATAATTTTTGTAAAATAATATGTAAGAGCACTAAGAGCTTTTAATTTCTCTTGTGGTGTTCTTGCTATCCACAGTGCGTTAAGAATACACTGCTGTTGCTCATTAACTGATGATTCTTTTGCGACTTTATAAGATTTGTCGTCATTTGCTTGAAGTAAAGGGAGGGTAATCCTTCCGAACTTCATATTTTATAAGTTCAAAAGGACGAAAATATTGTTCTAGTAAATCCACTCTTTGTTGAGAGCAACGAGTGACCTATTCATAGTGAGTATGCATGTTAGTGGCATTCAAGTCTATATAAACGCAACTATGAGGAAATCACTTGGTATGATTCCGTTCTTAAATGAATATAACGAAATCTATTCTAAATACGAAAATATTTAGAAAAAGGATTTCGTTATATTCATTTTGGTATGATTCAAGTAGCAGTCAAACCACTTGCTCATATTGGCATAGACATTCCTGTTTACATGGCTTTACGTGATAAACGTTTGCGAAGATACAAATCATCAATTTTAAGTATGATTCAAACTAATATTTGTAATGGTCCTATTTATTTCAATTGTATTCCTAATTTTCCAGTTTCATTTACTGATCCTTTAATTATGAATTCCTTAATTCTCGATGTTCATCTGCAAGGAGAAGAATTTGAAAAACTTGCAAAACAGTTTGTTATTATTTATCGCATTTACTTTAGATTAATGAGTTCTGCTATTAATCCCAAATGCAAATTAATTAATAACTTCACTGATGAGACAATACTATTACAAATTGATGCTGACTATTCAAAGACCTTTGTTCCCAAACGCCTGAAATGGAATGAAATTACCATTCCAGAAGCCTTTCAAATAGATGTTCCTCAGAGACCAAGAAATCTCGAGCGAACAGAAATTCAAGAGATAGTTGAAGAACAAGATGGTACAGTCCTGGTTCGTTTCAACTCACTCAATGAAAATAGGAGATCCATCAGACCCTACTCTATTCCTAGAAATTCATTTAGAGAATCTAGATCTTTCATAATAGAAACTCCTTCTACTCAAGAAGATCCTTCAATAAGAATTCACAATCAAACACCTATTCCTGACATTTCAAATGAACTAAATTTTTCTCCTAATAATTCTCCTAATTCCAGTCAGATGCATGGAGAATTCCACGGTATTAATGTTATCACTAAACTTGGTGTTAAGATTGATATCGAAGAACTTGAAAAAGATTTCAAGGAAGAATCAGAACACTACATATGGTATTCTAAGCTTGATGCATACTGCCAAGCTAAGATTCGACTTCAATGGATAAAAGATATTCAAAAATATCATGCTCCCTTTCATTTTGAAAACTGGTTAGAATTTTATTTTACAAAAAATGAAATTTCTGAACCATTCAAAAAATCTGCTATTAATGTACAAACAAGTTTGTACAAGAAATGACAACTTCAAGATGGCACTATTATTACTGCTATCACTCCTCCCTTACAGACCTTGAAACTCCATTCCAAAGAAGGAGAAGTCATAGCTACACCTTTCAAAAAGGGTCGTGAAAGTATTGACCCTAGAGGAAATGATCAAGTTAATTTGGATGATATCAAGAAATTATATCACCAGAATAACTACTCCAATCAAGTTTTACACACAATTTCAACACAAATAGATTCCTTATCTACTAACATTAAGGCTATTTCAAAACCAACAAGTTCAACATTCCCTTACAGTACTTCTTTACCACATTTTCAACCAAGAAGTATTCCTAGAGCCTTAGAAAATAAGCTCACGTTAGAAAACGATTCATTATTATCTAGGTTAAATCAAACACTTGATTCAATTAACAAGAACCTTCCCGGTCCCTCAAAAATCAATAATATTGATACTATAGAAGATAAGAAAGAATCAGATTCGGATTCCTCATTATCATCTGATTCATCTGACAACTCTGTAGTTCAACAAATCAATAATGTTGAAAATGATATCTTACAGAATAACTCTAATCAGGATATTAATAAAATTGAAAGAGGAAGGAAACCAAATTTCAATAGACCTCGTAAGAATTGGAACAGTAGTAGAACTAAAGACTACTATCCACGACCTACTCCTCCTGACATTATGTATGAAGAAAGAGCAAAATTCCATACAAAAGATTATGATGGAAATTTCATTTATGAATGGAATATTGATGGAAAAAGTGAGTATGAAATACTCAACACATTACAAGAAATGGGTATGGCCAAATTGGCATACAAAATGAAAAGATGTTCTGAACAAGATATTGCAAGTTTATTCATAACTGGTTTTACTGGACAGTTAAAGTATTGGTAGGACAATGCTTTGACCTTGCAAGACAAAACAGCAATTCTTGAGCATACTATAGACGTAGAAAATGCCCAAGGAGAAATTACTATCCAAAACGATTCAAGTGATTTCCTTATAGTTACCATAGCTATGCACTTTGTAGGAAATCCTCAGGAAGAATTAGCTTCTTCAAAGATATTCCTTACTAACATTAGGTGTCCAACACTTAGTGACTTCAGGTGGTACAAAGACATGTTTTTGACTCATGTTCTTAAACGAACAGACAGTACTGCACCATTCTGGAAAGAAAAATTCATTACTGGTTTACCAACTCTGTTTTCCCAAAGAATTATGATTAATTTACAAAAGGAAATGGGAACAGAACAGATTGATTTCACTTCAATGACCTTTGGTCAACTTTTTGCTTTTGTCAAAAAAGAAGCCCTTGCAGCTTGTCAAGAGCTTAAATTCCAAGCTAAGTATGGCAGTAAGAGAAAAGAAATGGGATCTTTCTGTCAAGCTTTTGGAATTACTGGAATCAGTGCTCCTTCCACTGAAAGAAAGAAAAAATTCCTTCAAAAATCTTTTTCACAAAAAAGATATTCTAAGAAAAAGGAATATAAAGATGATTCCTTTTCCCCAAAGAAATTTAGGAGATTTAATAGAAAAAAGAATTCAAGTGATTTCAAGTGCTTTAAATGTGGCAAGAAAGGTCATATTGCTAGCAAATGTCGAAGCAAAGGAAAGATAAATGAAATCATTGATGGCATTTCTGATATTGAAGAAAATATCAGAAACAAATTAAAAGATAGATTGCAAATTTATTCTGAAATCAATCATATTACTGATGATGATAATGGCAATTATGATTCCTCTAGTGAAAGTCAGGATGACTGTCACTGTAAACAGATTAATATGATTAAGTCTTCTACTGATAATAAGAAGATAAATTCTGATACAAAAGAATTCATCTTTGATATGATTCAACAATTACTTGATCCTATCAAACAAAAGGAACTTTTTGAAAGATTAAAATCTTTAATTCTGCAAGAAGATGAGAAGTTTAATATCATTCAACCTTTCAGTATATCAAAAGTTTTTGAAAAATATCCTATGAATCAAACCTCTGGTATTAAGTCCATCTCTACCAGAGAATTGCAAACAGAGATTCATATTCTAAAGGAAGAAGTCAAGTCTTTAAGACAGACTACTAACAATATAGAGATGAAAAATCTCTCTTTAGAAGCTCATATTGCAATTATTCAATCCAGACTTTCCAAAGGAAAAGAAACTTATCTAGAAGAAGAAGAAGAAGCATTTATTCCTCCACAGGAAATAAATATTACTTCTACTCAACCTTCTACTTCTCAATTCATTTCTACGATTGAGAAATTCCAATTTCAAAAGTGGTTAGTTCATCTAACAATTTCTATAGGAAATTTCAAACAAACTTTTGTTGCAATGTTAGACAGTGGTGCAGATCAAAGCTGCATCAGAGATGGTCTAATACCAACAAAATACTATAGTTTTACTAATGAAGTTTTTATAGCAGCCAACAACTCTCCTCTTCGAATCAAAGGAAAATTGACAAAAACCGAGATATGTAATCAAAACTACTGCTTTAAACATCAGTTCATTGTAGTGGAAAATCTCAACACTGATATTATTTTAGGCACTCCATTCCTTACTCAAATTTACCCTTTTGTTGTTGATAACAAAGGTATCAGCACTAACATTATGGGTAATACTATACATTTCAGATTCTTGATTCCTGTTCGACAAAAGGAGTTAAATGCTTTGCAAAATAACTCCATTTATCAACATATCAACCTTATTCAAAGAAAGCAGAATAAGATAAATTTTCTCAAAGAAGATTTGTCTTATGCTCAAATGGAAGAACACTTACAATTACCCATCACAAAACAAGAAATTCAAAAGTTAGAAGATCTATTCAAAAGAGAAGTCTGTGCAGATCTTCCTAATGCTTTTTGGGAACGAAAAAGGCACATCGTTGAATTACCTTATGAAAAGGAATTTTCGGAAAGAAATATTCCTACAAAAGCAAGTCTCATTCAAATGAATCATGATCTATTAGAAGTTTGTAAAAACGAAATTCAAACTCTTTTAGATAAAGAGCTAATACGGCCATCCAAATCACCTTGGAGCTGTGCAGCATTTTATGTCATGAATCAAGCAGAAAAGGAACGTGGTGTCCCTAGGCTTGTTATTAATTATAAACCTCTCAACAAGGTTCTTCAATGGATTCGTTACCCTATTCCAAATAAAAGAGATTTATTAAAACGTTTAAGCATTGCAAAAATCTTTTCAAAGTTTGACATGAAATCTGGCTTTTGGCAAATTTAAGTTGCTGAAAAAGACAGATACAAGACCGCCTTTACTGTACCCTTTGGCCATTACGAATGGAATGTAATGCCTTTTGGACTCAAAAACGCCCCTTCAGAATTCCAAAGGATAATGAATGACATTCTGAATCCATATTCAAAGTTTATGATTGTTTATATTGATGATGTATTAGTTTTCTCTGAAAACATTGATCAACATTTTAAAGATCTAAAATCTTTCTCATATACTGCAAAGAAAAATGGCTTAGTTCTTTCAGCTACAAAAATGAAATTATTTCAAAACAATATTCGTTTTCTTGGACATTTCATAAATAATGGTACTATTATTCCTATAAATCGAAGTATTGATTTTGCTGATGAAATTAAAGACCTTTCTGTCTTTGATTTTGATATTCAATATTTAAAAGGTACTGACAATTCATTACCAGACTTTTTCTTACAGGAAAAAATGGGTGATCCCAATTCAAAAGTTCGCACTTCAAAGGACTATGAGATGAAAAAATTGACAACAGCAACTTCATCAACAAACAAATTCTATATTCTCCAAGATTTCCCTGCTCTGACTTACTCATCAGTAGTAGAAAGCAAGAAACCTTAAAATTCAACTCCACAAACTCAAACTTCTCCAAAAGATCAAGACAGCCCATATTTCACAAAATCTGGTGTTCAACACATCTGCTTGACCACCTTCAAAGAACCTCCCCACTACAACACACTTCAAATCTACACTCATCAATTATTCCCGCCAAACTCCTATTGGCTGGATGATCCCCTCAAAACTCAACAATTCTATGAGTTGATCTTAGTTGACTCTGGGTCGGCTGAAATCACTCATACTCCTGATAGAAAAACTCCTTCACTGATTTCTTATTCAAAATGTGTCATAAAGTAGGTTATTCTACCAAATGAATGGTCCAGCATCTGGACTACAAAAGAATTCTCAATTACTTACGTTCCTAAAGGTTATACATACCAAGACTATCAAATGGCTTGGTTTCGAATCTTATTCTATAGGCCATTCAATCATTCATGGTTCCTTACCTTCCATTCAAATTGTGCTAACAATGTTCCTGTCTGGTTCTATGAATGGTGGCTACGTTTTGGCCCCGTCCCAGACATACTTCCACCTGTTGTTCTAAAGGCCTTCCAAACTTGGGTCCAAAGAACGGGAGGTGAACATTTCAAGAAGGCTTTCCTATTCCACAAATCCTTCAAAGTCCCATGGATATTTTGTTGGACATTTACATTATTCAAACACTACAACGGTGACTACCCTCTTAGTCTGGGTAGAGAATTCAAAGTCAAATGGTGGACCCGTTACACTCAAGATTACTGCAATGAGAAGGCAGTATTACATTACATTCAAACGGGAAAGAAACTTCAACAAGAAATTCAGCAAATTCCAAAAGAACCAGCAAAGCCTGAACCAAAAACTCCTGCAAAAGAAGTAAAGACTCAAAAGAAGGCAAAAGCAGTCATAGATTTCAACTCCTCAGATTCAGAGAATGATGATATGAAGATTTTTCTGGAGTTCCAAAAATTCAGAAAAATGCAGAAACAAATGAGAAGCTCAAAATCAAACTCCAAGCATTCCTCAGAAGGATCCTCTACTGATCCTATGGGAGGGCCTTGTGCTCAAGACCCTTTTGAAATGTGAAAAAAAAAAGAAAAAAAAGAAAAAAAAAATATGTGTATATATATCTTATCTTTCTAGTGTTCTCTGTAGTGAATGGTAACTACAGCTAGTCCGGAGCAAACGGCTACCGGTAAAGACTTATCAAATCCGTTTTAAAAAGGTTTGCTCCTAACCCAAAGGAGTATGGCTCTCAAACAGCCAATTTACTGGAGAAGTAATTCTCCACAACAACGTCATATGTAGAACGGTTCAAATCTACATGCTAGCCCAATCTCAAACGGTGGTTGGTAAAGGCATATTAAATCCGTTAATGGCTGCGGATTTGCCAAAAATTCGATTACTAAAGATTTCTACTCAAAAGATGCCAGCTCAAAAGTAAAGATTCCTACTCAAAGATGCCAGCTCAAAAGAAGACGAAAAATGTCTACTCAAAAGATGCCAGCTCAAAAGTAAAGATTCCTACTCAAAGATGCCAGCTCAAAAGAAGACGAAAGATGTCTACTCAAAAGATACCAGCTCAAAAGAAGACAAAAGATGTCTACTCAAAGATAACAGCTCAAAAGAAAAAGAAAGATGCTTTCTCAAATAATTGAAGACAGACTCAACTATTCAAAAAAGGAAGGACAAGACATCTACTCATATAATTGAAGACAGACTCAACTATTGAGAAAGGAAAGACAAGACAACACTAAAAGATTCGTGCTGATCCAAAGAGCATTCTAGAGGAGCATTCAAGTCTATATAAACGCAACTCATTCATGTAACTAGGCAGAGGTTTTTGGAGAGGTTTTAGAGAGAGAGTTTAGACTTTGTAAACTTTACTCTTTACTTCTGTATCCAAATACTTTTCAATTCAAATAAAGATCAAAGCCAGTTCTTATTCCATCTTCTTGTTTACCTTGTTTTATGATCCTGTCTCCCTTTTGGTATCAGAGCCAAGTGTTCTAGTAAATCCACTCTTTGTTGAGAGCAACGAGTGACCTATTCGTAGTGAGTATCCTGAGCGTTGGTAAGACGTTGGTAAGCTCGTGAACCCGTTGGTAAGCCCGATAGAGTGCGTGGTGTTCCCGGTGGAGTGTTCCCGTTGTTCCCGATCAAGGTATGATCTATGTCTAGTATTGCTATTAATGATAGCTGGTTTTATTAGAAAATTTTTATCTGGTTCTGGAAGTAATTCAGGACACATAATACAAAGCAAAGAAGAGATGATTAATGAGGACTTTTCAAACTGGACTCTTCCTAATGAAAATATTGAAAATATTTACAAAATTGGTACTTTGATTTCAAAAGCGCTTTTAGCGTAAAAATTCATGAAGAGACTTTAAACATTCAAAATAAGTTTCAATCAATTCCTCTTTTATCTCATGTTTCTATAAGAAAATATTTAGAAAAAGGATTTCGTTATATTCATTTTGGTATGATTCAAGTAGCAGTCAAACCACTTGCTCATATTGGTATAGACATTCCTGTTTACATGGCTTTACGTGATAATCGTTTGCGAAGATACAAATCGTCAATTTTAAGTATGATTCAAACTAATATTTGTAATGGTCCTATTTATTTCAATTGTATTCCTAATTTTCCAGTTTCATTAACTGATCCTTTAATTATGAATTCCTTAATTCTCGATGTTCATCTGCAAGAAGAAGAATTTGAAAAACTTGCAGAACAATTTGTAATTATTTATCGCATTTACTTTCGATTAATGAGTTCTGCTATTAATCCCAAATGCAAATTAGTCAATAACTTTACTGATGAGACAATACTATTACAAATTGATGCTGATTATTCAAAGACCTTTGTTCCTAAACGTCTGAAATGGAATGAAATTACCATTCCAGAAGCCTTTCAAATAGATGTTCCTCAGAGACCAAGAAATCTCGAGAGAACAGAAATTCAAGAGATAGTTGAAGAACAAGATGGTACAGTCCTGGTTCGTTTCAACTCACTCAATGAAAATAGGAGATCCGTCAGACCCTACTCTATTCCTAGAAATTCATTTAGAGAATCTAGATCTTTCATAGTAGAAACTCCTTCTACTCAAGAAGATCCTTCAATAAGGATTCACAATCAAACACCTATTCCTGACATTTCAAATGAACTCAATTTTTCTCCTAATAATTCTCCTAATTCCAGTCAGATGCATGGAGAATTCCACGGTATTAATGTTATCACTAAACTTGGTGTTAAGATTGATATCGAAGAACTTGAAAAAGATTTCAAAGAAGAATCAGAACACTACATATGGTATTCTAAGCTTGATGCATACTGCCAAGCTAAGATTCGACTTCAATGGATAAAAGATATTCAAAAATATCATGCTCCCTTTCATTTTGAAAACTGGTTAGAATTTTATTTTACAAAAAATGAAATTTCTGAACCATTCAAAAAATCTGCTATTAATGTACAAACAAGTTTGTACAAGAAATGGCAACTTCAAGATGGCACTATTATTACTGCTATCACTCCTCCCTTACAGACCTTGAAACTCCATTCCAAAGAAGGAGAAGTCATAGCTACACCTTTCAAAAAGGGTCGTGAAAGTATTGACCCTAGAGGAAATGATCAAGTTAATTTGGATGATATCAAGAAATTATATCACCAGAATAACTACTCCAATCAAGTTTTACACACAATTTCAACACAAATAGATTCCTTATCTACTAACATTAAGGCTATTTCAAAACCAACAAGTTCAACATTCCCTTACAGTACTTCTTTACCACATTTTCAACCAAGAAGTATTCCTAGAGCCTTAGAAAATAAGCTCACGTTAGAAAACGATTCATTATTATCTAGGTTAAATCAAACACTTGATTCAATTAACAAGAACCTTCCCGGTCCTTCAAAAATCAACAATATTGACACTATAGAAGAAAATGAAGAATCAGATTCCTCATTAGAATCTAATTCCTCTGAAAACTCTGTAGTTCAATCCTCTGACAACTCTGTCGTTCAAAAAATCAGTAATGTAGAAAACGATATCTTACAAATTAATTCTGATCAAGATATTAATAAAATTGGAAGAGAAAGGAAACCAAATTTCAATAGATCTCGTAAAAATTGGAACAGTAGTAGAACTAAGAACTACTATCCACGACCTACTCCTCCTGACATTATGTATGAAGAAAGAGCAAAATTCCATACGAAAGATTATGATGGAAATTCCATATATGAATGGAATATTGATGGAAAAAGTGAGTATGAAATACTCAACACATTACAAGAAATGGGTATGGCCAAATTGGCATACAAAATGAAAAGATGTTCTGAACAAGATATTGCAAGTTTATTCATAGCTGGTTTTACTGGACAGTTAAAGTATTGGTGGGACAATGCTTTGACCTTGCAAGACAAAACAGCAATTCTTGAGCATACTGTAGACGTAGAAAATGCCCAAGGAGAAATTACTATCCAAAACGATTCAAGTGATTTCCTCATAGTCACCATAGCAATGCACTTTGTAGGAAATCCTCAAGAAGAATTAGCTTCTTCAAAGATATTCCTTACTAACATTAGGTGTCCAACACTTAGTGACTTCAGATGGTACAAAGACATGTTTTTGACTCATGTTCTTAAACGAACAGATAGTACTGCACCATTCTGGAAAGAAAAATTCATTACTGGTTTACCAACTCTGTTTTCCCAAAGAATTATGATTAATCTACAAAAGGAAATGGGAACAGAACAGATTGATTTCACTTCAATGACCTTTGGTCAACTTTTTGCTTTTGTCAAAAAAGAAGCCTTTGCAGCTTGCCAAGAACTCAAATTCCAGGCTAAATATGGCAGTAAGAGAAAAGAAATGGGATCTTTCTGTCAAGCTTTTGGAATTACTGGAATCAGTGCTCCTTCCACTGAAAGAAAGAAAAAATTCCTTCAAAAATCTTTTTCACAAAAAAGATATTCTAAGAAAAAGGAATATAAAGATGATTCCTTTTCCCCAAAGAAATTTAGGAGATTTAATAGAAAAAAGAATTCAAGTGATTTCAAGTGCTTTAAATGTGGCAAGAAAGGTCATATTGCTAGCAAATGTCGAAGAAAAGGAAAGATTAATGAAATCATTGATGGCATCTCTGATATTGAAGAAAATATCAGAAACAAGTTAAAAGACAGATTGCAAATCTATTCTGAAATCAATTATATTACTGACGATGATAATGGCAATTATGATTCCTCTAGTGAAAGTCAGGATGACTGTCACTGTAAACAGATTAATATGATTAAGTCTTCTACTGATAATAAGAAGATAAATTCTGATACAAAAGAATTCATCTTTGATATGATTCAACAATTACCTGACCCTATCAAACAAAAGAAACTTTTTGAAAGATTAAAATCTTTAATTCTGCAAGAAGATGAGAAGTTTAATATCATTCAACCTTTCAGTATATCAAAAGTTTTTCAAAAATATCCTATGAATCAAACCTCTGGTATTAAGTCTATCTCTACCAGAGAATTGCAAACAGAAATTCATATTCTAAAGGAAGAAGTGAAGTCTTTAAGACAGACTACTAACAATATAGAGATGAAAAATCTCTCTTTAGAAGCTCATATTGCAATTATTCAATCTAGACTTTCCAAAGGAAAAGAAACTTATCTAGAAGAAGAAAAAGAAACACTTATTCCTCCACAAGAAATAAATATTACCCCTACTCAACCATCAGCTTCTCAATTCATTTCTGCGATTGAGAAATTCCAATTTCAAAAATGGTTAGTTCATCTAACTATTTCTATAGGAAACTTCAAACAAACCTTTGTCGCAATGTTAGACAGTGGTGCAGATCAAAGCTGCATCAGAGATGGTCTAATACCAACAAAATATTATAGTTTTACTAATGAAGTTCTTATAGCAGCCAACAACTCTCCTCTTCGAATCAAAGGAAAGCTGACTAAAATCGAGATATGTAATCAAAACTACTGCTTTAAACATCAGTTCATTGTAGTAGAAAATCTCAACACTGATATTATTTTAGGTACTCCATTCCTTACTCAAATTTACCCTTTTGTTGTTGATAACAAAGGTATCAGCACTAACATTACGGGTAATTCTATACATTTCAGATTCTTGATTCCTGTTCGACAAAAGGAGTTAAATGCTTTGCAAAATAACTCCATATATCAACATATCAACCTTATTCAAAGGAAGCAGAATAAGATAAATTTTCTCAAAGAAGATTTATCTTATGCTCAAATTGAAGAGCACTTACAATTACCCAGCACAAAACAAGAAATTCAACAGTTAGAAGATCTATTCAAAAGAGAAGTCTGTGCAGATCTTCCTAATGCTTTTTGGGAAAGAAAAAAGCACATCGTTGAATTACCATATGAAAAGGAATTTTCAGAAAGAAATATTCCTACAAAAGCAAGACCCATTCAAATGAATCATGATCTATTAGAAGTTTGTAAAAACGAAATTCAAACTCTTTTAGATAAGGAGCTAATACGGCCATCCAAATCACCTTGGAGCTGTGCAGCATTTTATGTCATGAATCAAGCAGAAAAGGAACGTGGTGTTATTAATTATAAACCTCTCAACAAGGTTCTTCAATGGATTCGTTACCCTATTCCAAACAAAAGAGATTTATTAAAACGTTTAAGCATTGCAAAAATCTTTTCAAAGTTTGACATGAAATCTGGCTTTTGGCAAATTCAAGTTGCTGAAAAAGACAGATACAAAACCACCTTTACTGTACCCTTTGGCCATTACGAATGGAATGTAATGCCTTTTGGACTCAAAAACACCCCTTCAGAATTCCAAAGGATAATGAATGACATTCTGAATCCATATTCAAAGTTTATGATTGTTTATATTGATGATTTATTAGTTTTCTCTAAAAACATTGATCAGCATTTCAAACATTTGAAAACTTTCCTATATACTGTAAAGAAAAAAGGCTTAGTTCTTTCAGCCACAAAAATGAAATTATTTCAAAACAATATTCGTTTTCTTGGACATTTCATAAATCAAGGTACTATTATTCTTATAAATCGAAGTATTGATTTTGCTGATAAATTATCCAGAAATCGTTGGGTTAACTTTGTGGATTATTCATGCAGGATCAATATTCAAGTTACCATTAAGCATGTAAAGGGAAAGATAATTCAGGAGCTGATGTTTATTACTTCTAACTCTTTTTATATGTTTCAATATAGCCACAAAGATAACAGCAACAAAAATATGAAGTTCGGAAGGATTACCCTCCCTTTACTTCAAGCAAATGACGACAAATCTTATAAAGTCGCAAAAGAATCATCAGTTAATGAGCAACAGCAGTGTATTCTTAACGCACTGTGGATAGCAAGAACACCACAAGAGAAATTAAAAGCTCTTAGTGCTCTTACATATTATTTTACAAAAATTATTACAAAGCCCACTTCAAAGAATTTTACTCATTATGTACTCTTCAACGGCCCAAAGCCCGGAGTCTACATCAATTATGGTTCCTTGATGAATACAGTCGGCAACAGAAAAGACTGTAGATGGAAAGGTTATTACAACCTTGAAGAAGCATTGAGGGATTTTTCGCTCTCAAATAATAATGTTCGTAACTTCTTTGTGGAAGAAGAACATAACAAAGAGCAATTAAAGCTCATAGAGATCTTGAAATCTCAAGTTGGTAGTTCATCACCAATTAAAATAAATGATGAACCTAGTCCTTTTCAAACGGTAAAAGGTAAAGACATCTCAAATCCGTTGATGGTTGATGATTTACCAAAAATCATAGTAGATCCGTTGGGATCCCCAATTCAAATAAGTGAGGATGAGAGTTCCACTAAAATGAGTGAGTATAAAAAAGAAAATGAGCGTTTCAATTTGCAGGTTAAAAGGCTGAGGAAAGAAAATCTTTATTTCAAGGAGATGGCCAGAAAAACTCAAGAAGCTTATTCTTCAGTTACTCACGATATTGAAGATTATGTCGAAGAAATTGCCAGATTGAATGACATAATTTATCATTTGGAGGCACAATTAAGAATGGAACCTATTCCCTTCCTACAATTCAAGAAAAGGATGACATTAAGTCATTCATTCCGACAAAATTTCTTGGAAAAACTTCCTTATGAAATCCAAGAAAAAATCAAAGATATGGCAGAAAAATCACATTACGATAAACTCATAGAACTCCAGAATATTCTAAAGAAGAATGCAGAGACAGACAGATGGTACACTCATAACAATGTTGTTCAAGAAGTAATTCAGTTCTTCGATCTGCAGCCCTTACTTTTGAATATTACATTCAATGAAGGAGCGACGCCGTACTTATTAAAAAATCTTTAGTATTTTTATTGGGCAGGTATGATTAGGGAAATTGTTATTCTTGACAGAATCCCTGATTTCTTTAGAGAAAAAATTTATAATGCTATCAGAGAATTTGCCCCTGAAGGAGAATATTACTTAACAATATTTTCAACATTCCCACATCATGAAGGCAGGATCTTCTACCCCGTAGAAAGAATTATAATAATATCCTCTTTACAAATGCCCTTGGGAGGATTCAGAGCTCAATATGATTTCAAAGACATCAATGATCAATCAAAATATTTCAAGTTCCGAAGAAATCTGGAAGACATCGATTTAACAAATTTGGAATTGTTGGCTGAATCCAATACTACAAAATTGTTCTCTTATATCTATGGACAAGAAGACGGAGAAGAAGATCAATTTGAAGGACCAGCAAATCATCAGCAGATAGATCTTCCACCTCAATAAAAGAAAAGCAACCATTTTCAAAAGATGCCAGCTCAAAAGTAAAGATTCCTACTCAAAGATGCCAGTTCAAAAGAAAACAAAAAAAGGTCTACTCAAAAGATGCCAGCTCAAAAGAAGACAAAAGATGTCTACTCAAAAGATGCCAGCTCAAAAAGAATAGCAACCACTCAAAAGAAAAAGTAAAAGACAAATGTCTACTCAAAGATGCCAGCTCAAAAGAAAAGATGCCCGCTAGAAGACGCCAGCTCAAAAGGAAAAGGACTCAAAAGTCAAAAGATGCTTTTACAAAAGAAGAAAGGACAACACAAGCACTCAAATAATTGAAGACAACTAGCCACTCAGCTTTTCAAAAAGCAAGACAAGACATCCACTCAAAAGATTCATGCCAATCCAACTCAAAGAGCATTCAAGTCTATATAAACAAGAGCACATTCATGTAACTAGATAGAGGTTTTTGGAGAGGTTTTAGAGAGAGAGTTTAGACTTTGTAAACTTTACTCTTTACTTCTGTATCCAAATACTTTTCAATTCAAATAAAGATCAAAGCCAGTTCTTATTCCATCTTCTTGTTTACCTTGTTTTATGATCCTGTCTCCCTTATGGTATACAGGTGACCAACTAAATACCGCAACTAGCAATTTCCTAGTTAAATGAGGTGTAGTGAATTCTATATAGATAAATGATCACTTCTAGGTTTTTACGTAAAACACAATTTATTTTACCTATTAACGGAAAATTCACCTAAACAATTTCTAAAACGTTACATGTCGAGTCTTTAGAGTCCCACACAGAGAGTTTTCCTGCATTGAGCAAAAGATGTAGAGGTTGTATGGTTTTACGACAGGGTTCGATCATGTACGTGTACTTGTACACGGATGATGATTCGGATAAATAATACTAGTAGGCTTTGGTTTAAGCCAGATCCTAGTATTATACTGATGAATTGTTTTCGTTTCTTTTGTATTCGTATTTTTCAGAATACGGATACATGTATGTATATACGGACGAGAGGTGTTTTTGTAATTTGTTCAAAGATGCTTCTAGACGAGACACCTTATAATTGTATTAATCATTTTAGTTTAAATGATTATTCATATTTTGAGGTTGAGGAAATGAGGTGTATTTTGTATGAAATTGAGCATGGCTTTTGGTGATACTTGTGGGGTTTTCATTCCATGACCCACTATATTGAATTTCAACCTTATTTCATTTTCATATCTTATTTATTCATATGAGAAAAATGTATGGTTCAGTTTAGACTCAAGAGAGCTCATTCTTTTTTCTTATGCAAAACTTCACTAGCATTCTCCTCAAGTATTCTTTTTCTATCTCAAGCCATTTTTGTCTCATGAGTTGAGAATCCTATGGCTATGAGAGACAAACCATTCTATCTTCATTCTCTACATCATTTACGACATCTAGTGTAGCGAACTAAGTGTCCTAGTTACTTCTGTTGAAGTGGGAGCTCGATGCAAAGACTCTTGGGTGGATCATCTTCGACATGAGAGGACCGACGAGGAGGCCCGACCCGAACGATCCGAGGAGCCTACGACGACGATGAGGAAAGCGATAAGAAGACCCGAAGGACATGGTTTCATGAGGTAACACTTCTGTCCGAGTAGTTTACCTCTTGCATGTTTGCTAGTTAGGGTTTAGACATGATCCTGGCGCTCGAGTCTGTGTCGTGACGCTTACGAAAATCGTTTTTTGAATATTCCGCCTCCCCGCGAACCCGCGGGGTGCACGACGCGGACTTACACATAATTAGCATTGGATGTTGATCCGGAAAGCTCGACTAACTTGGTCGACAAGTCAAAGAATTAGGATGAGGGTGCAGACTTGTCGATAGGAGGGTCCTCAAGTGTATAATTAATAGCAGGATCAAACATTAATGCATTAGTGGAGTCTAGATCATTATCGTGGAGCTCCTCAAATTCACAACTGTTGGAAGCTATCTTTTCGACAGAACATACATGAGCATAAGGTTCGGTGGGTTCACTTCCTAACTTGTAAATATTAAGCTCAATTGTCATTTTCCTGAAGGATAGGTTCATAGAACCGTTACGAAAATTGATTACCGCATTGGAAGTCGCTAGAAAAGGCTGACCGAGAATCACCGGGATTTGGTTCCGTGGGTTTGCCACAGGCTGTGTATCTATAACTATAAAGTCCACAGGGAATATAAATTTCCCGATTCTGATTAACACATCCTCTAACTCATCCCTAGGTTAGGTGATAGATCGATCGACCATCTGAAGAGTGCAGTGTACCGGTTTTAACTCTCCAATCCTTAATTGCTCATAAACAGAATACAGAAGCAAGTTAACACTAGCACCTAAATCGAGTAAAGCACGATTGATATTTTTACCCCAAATAGTGATAGATATTGTAGGACAACCAGGGTCCTTACATTATATAGTCACCAATTGGGTAAGAGAATTGCTCATATTACTCGCTAAGAAAACTTTTTTAGGCACTTGAATTTTCGTTTTCCTAGTGCACAAGTCCTTTAGAAATTTCGCATAGAATGAAACTTATTTGATAGCATCTAGGAAAGGAATATTTATGTTAACTTGCTTAAAAATTTCCACAAGCTTCTCTATTTTGGGACTTGGTCTGTTCGCCTTTAACCTGTTTGGAAAAAGTGCTCTATCAATAAGGGTTGGGTCCAACATTTATGGAGAAGTTTGTAGGGATGGATTAGATCCTAATATTGGATTTGGGATGATATTAGATGGTAAGTCATTGAAGAAACTGTGCTGAGGTTTCGAGCCTAGTGGAAAACGGAGAATAGGCTTGGAAAAAGATGGAGGACGGGAAGAAGTAGGAGTAGAAATAGTAGCCGGGGTATCATCAATATCATCGACATCAACCTGTTCACCGACATAGTTATTCAGCACTTTTCCCAATCTCAACGTGGTTACGACACTCACATTACGATTTTGAAACATGAGATTTGTGCTTTGTGAGTGTCCGAGATTTGGTTGAGGTTAAGATGGAAGTTTTCCTTTCTCTCTCTCACTCATCGCGGCATTTAACTGTGCAAGTTGTGCTTCTATCGATTTTATGTTGTCATCGTGGGAAGCGGTGTGTTACACTATTGTTTGGATAGAAAATGTTAAATTATCCATCGTTTGTGTAGATTGTTTAATGAACGTTTCTAAGTTACGTTCGAGTGCAGAGGTTTTATCAGTACCGGCTATTGGGAAAGAATTATTATAAGGTGCAAAATTGTTGGCCGGATTTTGAAAAGTTTGCAGTTGAAAGGTGTGCTGACTCTGTTGTGGTGGTTACTGTTGCTGTGGAGGAGGTCTTTGATAGTTATTTTGGCTTGGGAATATATTTTGAGTTTGAGTTTGGTTTTGGTTCCAAGCAAAATTAGGATGATTCCTCCATCCCTGATTGTATGTGGAAGAATAAGGATCGTTTCTAGGTCATTGCTGAAAGGTAGCATTAGTTTTTTCTTGACCTTGAAATGGAGGATTCAAAGGACATTCTTCCGTTAAATGTGATGGGTCAGAACAGCAACCACACATGGTTTTGGGAAGCGTAACTTGGTTTAGGGAGGCTGAAGAGACTTTGGTTTTTATAGCTTCGAGTTTCCTTTGTATTGCGGCCATTTCAGTTTTTACTGTGATAGAAATATCAAGCTGATGGATACCTCACCTAGTCGATGTTGGTCTAACGCTTTCCCACTGCAAAGTTTGATCGGTGAGATCTTCCAGAAATTACCAAGCTTCACCATCGTCTTTAGACATGAAATGGTATTGACAAATGGTTTCAAGCATCTGTTTTGTCGCTGGATTAACACCCTCATATATAATTCGGCAATGGTCCTATATATTGATTGCGTGATGAGGGCATTGGACAAGAAGATCTTTAAATCGTTCAAAGCATTTCAAAAATGGTTCTTTGGGAAGTTGGGTAAGCTGGTTAATCTCACTTCGAACACGGTCGGTCTTATGATTGGGATAAAATTTCTTAAGGAATTCTATAATGAATTCATCCTATTTGGCAATAAAGTGTTCTATAGTGTTGCAAAGCCATTTTTCTGCTGGACTGCATAAGCTAAAAGGGAGAAGACGTAATCTCATAGCATCCACATAAAGTTGTGTAGTGCCCATCATTGCGCATTCGTTTTCGAATTTAGTTATAAAAACATATGCGTCTTCGGATTTATACCCGTGAAATTTACGCAACATGTTGATGAAGTGGTGTTTTACTTCAAAATTATCCCCATTGGCAGGTAGAGTAGACATACAAATAGGAAGGGAACCACGAATTGGGTAGCATCTTTCTTGAAAAAAGATGCGCGGTGGACTCTGCGCACCTACGGATGGTGGCAGGGTGGTGTTGTTAAAATCTGATGGAGAACCGTCCATTTCGAGACGTGTTGTGGGTGGAGTGGAAAAAGAAGATGAAGAAGTACTGACTTCGGAGTCGATAGCAAAAATACGGACAAGACGGGCACTAGAATCCCATGTCCAGCCTATCATGCACTAAGCGGGTTTAGCGCAAGTGGCAGTATGTGTGAGAACGATTTTTAAAAAGGTCTGTTTTGAAAAAGTGTTGGACTTGAGGCTTGACTCAACAAATCACAAAAATGCACAATTAAACTCTAGAACTTGGGTCACCTAGGTTAAGCACTAGACCGCTCTTAGACTTCCAATGGACAAGTCGTGGGATCATTCCTCTACCACCTCTTTGTCACTCTTGTGGTCAGGTAAGTGCAAGGTAAGTAGAAGATATTCGCTATATGAATCACCAAAATAGCTGGCCTAATTATGCAACCACTTTCCTTAGTCACACTTGCCTTTGACACCATAAGAGAAATGCGGATAAGCGATAAATTATCCACGACCATCCTCTGTCCTAATTGAGCACGACGGTCTTTAGAGACTTGGTCTAGATATTTTTTAATTAATGTAGGTGAAAGTATGCTCGTTTTGTGATTTGTGGGGTCTAGGAACGGTGATGAAATCCCCACCTAATCTGAATTTGGGTTATTGCCCCTTAATGTCCGATTTAGATATGCACAAACAAACCAATATAAAAACACGCAAAAAGATTTTTGAGTGGCGCTTATTGCAAAGAATCCTGCAGAAAATATTTAGATTATTGGATCTTAGAGGAGAGAGAAAGATCAGAGAAATATACCGGAGGATTTTGGCGACGCAACTCCACCAAGCCGCTATGCTTCCGCCGCAAAATACACGCTTCTGCTGTGGTTCCGCAGCATTATGGTGTGGTCTTCTACCAATTTTTCTTCAGTGACCTCCTATGATCCTATGGGCTTCGTTGAAAGTCTCTGAATCTCTCTTTCTTCGCTCCAGGTACTCCATATTTTCTTGCAAAACTCGCACAATAATTGTTAAATACATAAGATGCAGCTTGGTTTTCATTTATAATATGTTTAATAGATTTTATAATAATTCAACATGAATAGAAAGAAAAAAATTATCCACATATCCCTAGCAACGATGCTATTTTATTGTACTCATTTGGAAATGTGTTTTTGTAAAGTTACCGCAATTAAGACGGTGTCGCTAGTAGCTAGTTGAGATGAGTACGGGTCGTCCGCAGGGAAACGTGGAACCTTTTCTTGCTTTAGACGAGTTGAATGAAAAGAAGGATGATTTTTGTAGATCTAGGATGCATGGATGTAGAATTTATAAGGAAAAGACTTGTTGGGTTCAGAGAATTTGGTAGTATGGATGACTAATTAAAAATGACTTCTTTTATCTTTTGATAGATTTAAAACTAGATCGATAGTGATGAATGAGGATTAGGGTTCTTGGAGGAAACTAGGGTTTCCCCACTATTAACCCTTGTCTTTTCATTGATCTCTATTCATGTCTAGCCTTTAACAAAACAATTGTTAATCTAATCTCAAATTGCGGTCGTGACTATCAATAAATTGATATCACGCCCGATAAGGATGTTAACATTTATTTTACTAAAGTTTATAAACTCTAAAAGATGTAAAAGAAGTTCAAATATTTTCTCATCCATTGTTTTACCTTAATCTTACAAATCCTAGCAAGCTAGAATTACGCACGCATGGTTGAGATAGAAGAGAAGATGAAGAAAGAGATCATAATGTAAATGCACAAAGTAAATGCGAAATAATTAAACTAATGATCTATCTTTATTAATCAACTTATAATTTATAAATTCTTTTTGAGAGTAGAATACAAAGAAGCCTAGTTGCTCTCGATCGTATCTTGTGTGAACGTAGTTGTTGAGTTGATTGATCATGTCGATTCGTGGATCGTCTTGGATCTCTTGATCTTGTCGGTGATCTATTCGGTGATGGATTTTCATATGAAACTCTCGGTCCTTTATAAAGTCACAGAGGTAGAAAACCCTAGATGCCAGATAATAATATTTGTTGTCACATTCACACCAAAAAAATCCTAAATTGTATAACCCTAATCTTGCTGCGGATTCGCCGCATATCAAGAATTTTTGCCGCGGTTGGGCGGCTTTATAGTGGGATCAGGGATTGCAAATTCATCTGCTGTTTGGTGCTGATACGTGGAGATCACTTCGATGTCTGGATTCTTAAAAGCTTTCTCTGAGTCTCTGTCGTTTATGATTTTTCGATTTGATTCATCCTTATCGGCAGATTTTATTCCGACATCTCGGATCTCGAGGATTCCAGACCTGAGCTCATATCTGCACAATATCTCAATTTATAGTGTTAGTAGTATTTGTTATTATTTTGAGATATTGTCCTAACCATTTTTATGATATTAAATTTTAAGAATATTGATTAGAAATATTTGATATGATATGCATATTTTAATGACTAAGATTTCATATAAATATTATATGCATATATTTTTCCTCATAATGCTAATTATAATGTAGAAATATATGATAATAAATATTTTACAGATAAACCCTCATATGTTCAATATTTATAATAAACATTTTTAAGCAGTTAACAAAAGTAAGGAAAATGTTAAATCAAATGTGCAATATTTTCGACTAAACAGTTGGGTCTGATACCACTGTAAGGCCAGACCCGCTCCGCGTGTGTGCGCAGCAGAAGTGGGACTGGACTGAAAACAAAAATTCCGTAGGAACGCGATGGACCGTACGCCAAAAATCGTCCAAGCACTAGTTTCTAACTAAATGTAAAGAACAAAAAGAAGAGTGAAGAGGTGATACAACCTTTGTAGCATGTCCGGTTGATCCCAGAAGATCCCGTCTAAACTTCGCGAGCTCTCGAACACTTCTGAATGCCAACCACCTCGCCGTAGATGATCCACGTTGAAAGCTGGATGCTCGAACTTCAACTCCGCCACCGGTCGGAGAAACTTCCTCCAGAGGCTTGCTGGGCGTGGAGGAAGGTGATGTGAATTCTGAGTACTCTCAAATTTTTACACTACCTCACCATGGCTACGAGTGCCATTAACCTAGAGAGCTTGAGCATTCTTTTGTGAGAAAGAAGAAGATATTCATTTTTTCTTGTTGGCTTTGAAACCTAGAATTATCTTAATTCTCTTACCATGTCATGTTTAAATATGACACATTCCCCCTTCTCCCACTCTCTCTCGTATGTGTGTCAACACACAATAGAGAGGGTGGGCCCTACCATTTAATTAAGTATATTAAATAATTATATATATATATATATATAAAGATATATAACATTTACATATATATATTTATATGTATATTTATTTATACATGTTCAGTCAAAAATATTGCACTTTTGATATAATATTTTCCTTAGTTTTATTAAATATTGTGTTTATTATGAATATATAACTTATTTGGGTTTATCTGCAAAATACTATTTACCATATGTTTCTATATTATAATTAACATTATGAAGGAAAATATATGCATATAATATTTATAAGATATTTTGATAATTTAAATATGCATATCATATCAAATATTCTTAATCAAATTTCTTAAAAATTTATTACCATATAATGATTAAAATTATATCTCTAAGTTAACAAATGTTATTAACATTATTTATGGAGATATTTTGCAGATTTTAGCTCAGGTCAAGAAATCGAGATTTTCAAGATGTCAAGATCAAAAATCCACTGAAGAAATTTAATAAAATCATAGAATCAATACTGGTAGAGACTTAGAGAAGATTTCCAAAATCCAGATATCTATAAGATCTCCATGCATCAACATGAGGCAGCCTGTGAAATTTGTAACCCCAACTCCCCAATCCCACCACCCAACCACGGCCAAACCCCCCAACTAGCGGCGGATCCGCGGTTGTTCTAGGGAATTAGGATTCTGGATTTTTTGGGTAGGATCTTAAGGACAAGATACCATATTAAGAAATTAGGGTTTCTGTTTTTAGTGCTATATAAAAGACCGAGGGCTAAAATTAGAAGGAGTCACCTTTTACATGAAGCCAATCACCGTCAAAGAACAAGTGATCCACGACAGGTCCGTGATTCGACGTGATAAGGCGACGTGAGATTCGACGGAGCATCTACTTCCTATAAGGCAGAAATCGAGAGCAACTTCTTCTTCCTCTTATAATCTAAACTCGAAGATTTTGTAATTGTGAAGTTGATTAATAAAGGTAGATCATTAGTTTAATTATTTAGCATTTATTTTCTGTATTTACATTATGATCTCTATCCGCTCTTCTTCTTCTATCTCCATCATACTTGAGTAATTCTCCACTTGATAGGGTTCGTATGATTAGGGTAGAAAAATGGATGAGAAAATACTGTAACTTCTTTTAAGTCTTATGAATTTTATAAACTCTAGTAAAAGAATCATTAACATCCTTATCGGGCTCGCTACCAATTTATTTCCAGTCTCGACCGCGATTTGAGATCAGATTAACAATTGTTTTGTTAAGGGTTAGACATGAATAGAGATCATTGAAGGGACAAGGGTCAATAGTGGGGAAACCCTAGTTTTTTCAAAGTACCATAATCCTCATTCATTACTATCAATCTAGTTTTAAATCTATCAATAGATAAAAGGAGTCATCTTTATTAGTCATCCTTGACTATTAAATCCAAACGAACTCTACAAGCTTTCTTTATATAAAATCTACATCCGTAATTAATTTAGATGTCAAAACTATTATCTTTATTCTCCTTTCTTTTCCCTTTTTTCTTTCAACTCGTCTAAGATAAGATTAAAAGTTCCACGCATCCCTGCAGACGACCCATACTTACTGCGGCTAGCTATACGTGACGCCGTCTTGATTGCGGTTACACTACAAACACTTTTACACGATCAATCAAATGGCGCCGTTGCCGGGGATATGTGCGTAATTTTTTTTGTTATTCGAGTTGAATTCTTATCCGACGATCCATAAAAATTTAAAATAAAACCGCATCTTGCGTATTTAACGATTAGTGTGCGATTTTTGCGAGGAACTCTGGAGTCACTCTAGCGAGGAGTTAAAAATTTAGAGACTTTCAGAGAGGACCAGAGGAGCAAGGGTGGCCACTGTAGGAAAAGTTTTCAAAAGATCTCTCAACTCCAAGGCGGAACCGCGGCAACAAGTGCGTTTTGGCGGTGGAACCGCGGCGGGATTAGGGAATTATGCCCCCAAATTTCTCTAGCAACTTCCTTATATCTTTCTCTCTCCTCTAGAAAATCTAATAATATATTTTTTTGCAAGATTCTTTGCAAATTTTGTCGCTTAAAAAAATCTTTTTGCGTGTTTTGTTATTGGTTTGTTTTTGCATATTTTTAATACGGACTTTAAGGGGAAAAACCAAAATTCAGATTAGGTGGGGATTTCATCATCCTTCCTAGGCCCCACAAATCACAAAACTAGCATCCGCATCACCCTACATTAATTAAAAAATATCTAGACCAAGACTCTAAGAACCATCACGCTCATTAAGGATAGAGGAGGGTCGTGAATAATCTACTTCTTATCCGTATTACTTTTGTGGTGTCAAGGCAAGTGTGACGAAGGCAAGTGGTTACTTAAATAGGCCCGTTAATTCGGTGATTCGTATAGCGGGTACCTCCCACTTACCTGGCAATTACCTGGCCACAAGAGTGATAAAGAGATGATAGAGGATTGATCCTGCGGCTTGTCCTTTAGAAGTCTAGGAGCGGTCTAGTGCTTGACCTAGGTAACCTTAGTTTGAGGGTTGTTTATGAATTTTTGTGATTTTGTGAGTCAACCCTCAAATCCTTCTTCCAAAGCAAAATAATCCAAGTAGAGCTTAAGTCCTTACTTTTTCACCCTCTTTTTTTTCACCTTCTTATAATGGGTAAACCAAACAAACAAACTCTTGCCGAACTTTGCTATCTAGAACAAGACATTTCTTGTTTTCATAATTGCTTCGGTCAAAACTCCGACTCTACCATGCCTTTAAGAGATCGGATAGAGCAAGCGGAAAGAAACAGTTGGACACCTCACTCCAGGTCCTATCAACCAAATCCAAATTTAACATCTTCTTATGTTGATACTCCGATTGAGGGAACTCCTAAACGCATGTCCATCGCTGAGCATATGGCGAGGGCTAACAGTCAAAGTTTCAATCCCTTCAAACCGTTAAGACAACAAACACCATCACTTTCTAAAAAAGATTTTGCTACTCTTTTTGCGGCGTATATGACATATGTTGCCAGTCGCCAACCATCCAACCAATATCACTATTCTTTTTACCACAATGTTGATCCTACTCTTGTCCAGTTTTCACAACCATTCGATTCCTATCAATCATACCCGATTTTTACACCTTCTTTAGACATTTCTTCTGAACAGTCATTTGGGAGTTTCACTTATCCCCAAGAATTTCAATCTTCTACCGAAATCCCTTCACGACCTATGTCTAGTCTTGAACGGTCATTGGAAGAATTTCTGGTAGAGTCACGTTAGATAGAGGAATTGAATGCATCTATAATCGCCCTCATACAACCTAAAGAACGAGCAACTAGTTCCCAACTAGCTTAAAAATTTCTAATGTATGATACGACAATAGGACAAATTGAGAATTTGAGTGGTGAGAGAGATCAGTACACCCTTCTTAATCAAACCTCCTCATCCCAAATTGAAATCCACAACTCCAGTTTCACACTAAATGATTCACTAATTGAAGATAGAATGTTTGATGAGTTGTGTGATTTTGAAGTGTTTGATTTACCCGATTGTGACGGGTCTATTTCATGTGAAACCACACCCAATCCTTATGATATCTACACATCCACTTTAAAACCAAAATTGATTGAAAACCATGCTTTTGATGAGGTGTCTGACTTTCACTTGATTGAGAATATCGACGCTGGGAATATTTTGGATGATGAACCCACAGTTTCGGATATATTTTTCTCACCAATTCATCAGGTCCTTTCAGTTCCATGTGAACATCATCTCGAACCTTTAACTGTTTTTCCCGAACCCCATATACATCTAGAAATTGATGATAAAAGCATAACCGAAAAGCAGAACGACATTCCGCTTTCATTTCCCACATTCTGTTCCACAATGCTCGACACCCAAATTTTTTACCCATTTCATCACCCACTTTCTTTAGTTCTTCTTATAATCTTCTTTTAACTCCACTGAGTGTTGAGGAATCACACTCTGATATTTCGAGTTTGGTAATTCTTGAAAGACCACTTGATTTAGAATCTTTAGAGAATGAGGTGGAGGAGCTTTTCGAGTTTATTACCTCCATAATTTTTGACAAATCAAGTGTGTTGAATTCTAGCACGACACTGAAGACATTTTCGCCGACGAACTCGTATTCCTAAATGCCATGGATGTTGTGATGAATCAACCTCCATTCGAAGAAGTTGAACCGTCACCCTTTCTTCTTATAAAATATGAAAAGGCAAATATTCCACTCATTCTTAATCATTCACATTCTCATTTTTATCCACCATCATTGTTTCGTCTCTACCAACCGAGACGTAAACCTGATTGATTCCGCCTCGTATTTCCCCACTTCTTCACATCTATAATCTTTTGCCAACCAGTGCGTTACATTGATAAAATTTTTGAATGGTTGGTATTGACTTTTGGTCTTTGCAAAGATTCATATAGACAAATTGAAAGTGTAGCCTAGCACCACTACAAGGTCCAAGTGGCATCAAGCATGCCCAATTTTAATTTTTACTAGGTGCTAAGCTAGACTTAACCAAGATACTAACTAGAAATTAGGGTTTTGCTATGATGATATGTATAAAAAGAGAAGTGAAAGATGATTATACTCTCGTAGATCGAGTCCTTCACTTCACATGCTCCGTGTAGTAGTCCCGCGACTCCACTATGCTCCACTTGAGGCTTTGGACGAGCTTCCTCCGATAACTTTCATGCCGAAGATGATCCATGCGATGTCCTTCCAACTCAAGCTACCTCTACACTAAACTTTTTGGTGTAGGAAACACGCTACGCTCGATCGCTAGTCAAGTGTAGGAAGGTAAAGTAGGCGATTTGATTTGCTCAATAATGTATTCAAAAATCCATGATTCACATCACATGTGAGGGGTTGAATTTTTGAAGCCATGAAAAGGAAGAAGATTAAAGCAAGAGAGCTCATGAGAGCAACTTGTTTGGTGTAGGATCAATTTGTTTATTTGAAACAAATGGATGCTTGAATAAGTGACGGTTTTACAAGTTGAGCCATACTCACTTCATACTCTCCATGTCTCCGCTTTTTCCACCTCATTTTCTATTTTTCATAAAAAATAGAAAATCAAGCATGCTTCATTATATATATATATATATACATACATACATATATATAATAAGAAGAATATAATTAGTGAGCTTTTAATATTAGTTTAGATATAATTATATCAAATATAATATATATCACATTATTAAATCAACACTTGATTTAATAATCCGGTTATATCACATATAACCGACTAATATCATTTATCTGTAAATCACATTATCAAATCAACACTTGATTCGATAATCTGGTTATATCACATATAACCTAACTTGACAACAAATAACTGCCAGATTACAATACAGCATCACAAACATGTATTTAATCAGGCCCACACACATATTACATATGTGTCCTACTTCGTTTCGCTTGAACCAGAGAACTTCTGTGTAAGACTTTAAAGACATGTCAATATGCCAGCAGTAGGTGATGATCACATCAGTCACCCACAAGCCTTCAGCGGTACTAGCTGGACGTAACGGCTACCCGGGTATTGAGCGATATGAAGATCAACAAGCAAGCTTGTCCATAGTCTCCATGAAGCCTATCGGTAAACTATCGTACAGTCCGGTCTCTTCGTCTGATATGTCGCATATTATGTCTATGGGTGGTAAACGTCAGACCCCAGTAATGTGATAAGTCATGCCGATGTCTGGCCTATAATATTGGATATGTGTATGCCCTAGAGGCCATTATGTGATAGTCCATGTATTTATACATGTATATATATATATTCAGTGTACATTCTTGCTCGACATGATAGTATGCTATCTGATTCTTCTTTATCTGACATGATTGATTTGATCATGCTTTTATTCATTCATACATGTTGATAAAGCCCTGAGGATATAGGCTTGACTACTGTGATTATGATGGAGATCATACTAGTGGGACATCTGTAGTTTATAAGAATATTCTGGAATGTCCATACTCGTAGGTGTATCGAGATGGGGCATCGATATACCAGAGTAGACTAGCGTATATGATACTAGACCTATATGATGGGCGATGGATGTTCCCACATTCATCGATGTTTGACATCGAGATCGTATACGGGTGCTCAGTGGTGACTGGATACACTGGAAGGACTCACGGAGAACTCCTATATGGAATTATATCTATCGTCGGATAGCAGTTCTCAGGTGACACTGGTGCAGGTTAGTCTGTAGACCCGAGATCGTCATAGGGTCTTGTGTGTTCTACCACTGTACTTTGATTACCACCCTACCACGGCTCTACTGAGTCGTGCAAACAGGTGGCCGTTGGGTACAGTCCCGAGACACACGAAGGCGATGAGCGATAGGCGGGTGCTCAGTGGTGACTGGATACACTGGAAGGACTCACGGAGAACTCCTATATGGAATTATATCTATCGTCGGATAGCAGTTCTCAGGTGACACTGGTGCAGGTTAGTCTGTAGACCCGAGATCGTCATAGGGTCTTGTGTGTTCTACCACTGTACTTTGATTACCACCCTACCACGGCTCTACTGAGTCGTGCAAACAGGTGGCCGTTGGGTACAGTCCCGAGACACACGAAGGCGATGAGCGATAGGAGGGGTTTCGACTCTCCCGGTATTGGGAGTTGATGCTGTGCTATGCTCGACTGGCTATATCAGTATGTCCCTGGCCAGGGCTGTTGAGATTTGCTGAAAAGTGTTATCAGTAGTTTCTCGATCTGTTATAGACCATTCATCAGCACGACTTATTGAGTTATTGGGGTTGACATTACCATACCTAGACTCGATATGCAGCATATCTGACGAAGAGACCAGACTGTACGGTAGTGTTGCTGGTTGGCTCGACGGGAGTTGTAGCAGGTTCGCTTGTTTTCTTTTGATCGTTCAATACCCGGGTAACCGTTATGTTTAGCTGACCGCTTGCGGCATGTAATTATTTGATATGATCATTACCTACTGCCGGCGTATTGACGAGTCTTAGAGTCCAACAATGAAGTTTCCTGGCTCAGGCGAAAAGATGTGGTGTGCATATGAGATATGCGCGGGGACCCGATTAAATACGGATATGTGATACCGTATATTAATCGGGAGGCTTGCTTTTGGTCGGGTCGTATGTGATATGACCGGGTTGCTAAATCAAGTGTTGATTTATCATTTAACCATTAGTTTCTCAGTAGAAATCCTTTTCTTGTCTTTTTTGGGTGTATGCATGCATGTATGCATTCATTCTTGTTCATGCACATATGGATGTGCATGCACACATACATGCATACATCATTCTATCATGGTTGTATATATAGAAGATGGTGGCAATATAAGACTCACACCTTATGATTATATATATGGATATATATTGTATTTATTTTAAAACAAAAGAAAAGAAAAAGATTAATCCATGGTTATCTTCTATACTCTTCTTTAATCTAACCTTTGTTCACCCACTTTTTAACCATGAGTTAATCTTCCTTTTGTCTCTTAACTCAAGTACAATAATATCTTTATTATGTAACCATGGTTTGAGATGAAGAGTAGAAAATATATATACTTATATTTTCTATTTTTCATATTAAGCTTATCATTATCTTGAGCTTAGAAAGCCATCATCTTCTTCCTCCTTTCTCTCTTGCTCTCTAGTTCTTTCAAGTAAGCAAAAGAGTAATCAAGTTAGGATTTTGAAGTGAGAAAACAAACCACATCATCATACTAAACACATCTAGCCGGTTTGTGTAGGGTTTTTGCTCTACTCCATTGATACATCGAGTAAAGCAAGGAGCTTTGGGCAAAGGAGTTTCGGGTGGATCTTCGTGGACATTAGAAGACCTCAAGCGAACCTTTTTTCAACCCTCAAGTGGCAAAGGAGTCTAGCGTAGGGAGCTACAAAGGTTGTACTATCAAAACCCTAGCCTTTGTTACTTGTGATGTTGTTCAAGTTATGAAACCCTAATTTTCTAGTGATGATTCTTTGTATGTTCACTTAGCACCTTAAAAATTTAATTTTGAGACATGTGATGCTTCCAAACCCTTCATTAAGTGCTAGGTAAACCTAACATTGGTATCAGAGCCGACCTAGAACTTTAGGCGACACTTTAGCGAAGTTAAAACTCCTATCGAACCAAAATACGGACTTCTTGAACACTCTCAGGACATTTTTTCAAACTGTGTCATTTTCAGAATTTAAAATATGTAAAAAAATCAGCAGGGAATTCTAAGAAACACTGTAAAAAAATGAAGACCTAATCACTAAATCCCACCGCGGAACCGCGGCCAAAGCTTGCTTAGGCCGCGGCTCCGCGGCCGTATAGATACATTAAGGCCTCGTTTTTATACAGTGATCTTATTACCTGCTTATAGATGTTTTTGGGTATTTTTAATCTGGTTTCAGTGATATATGTTCTGGAGATTGTTTTGGATTCGGTGATTCGATCAGAATTTTAATCTCGTGCCTCTTTCGGATAATTTAGAAAGTATTAAAAAGTTCGAACGGATATCATTAACTCGCTTTTTCACGGGAAGAAAAATTTTCAAGTGTTGAATCTTTTCTCGAGTTTAAATCTTTCGGAAATGCGTGCAAGTTTTGTGGTGGACCCTCTAGAAGACAACAAACCTTAACTCGATTATGTGACCGTCTTGAACTGCCTTTTGAACCTTAGGGTTTGAGGCAGTACGGCGTGCCACATGTGAGACGTTGGCTTGACCCTTCTACGGCTAGACCGCTACTACTGTGACACATTCCGGGTTTTTTTAACTCCGCTCAAGTGTTGGGCTTTAGGAAATTTTGTGTATTTGATTATTCGATCGAAATGTTTAATATTGTCTGTTTATCTGGAATGTGATACAATATGTGGAATTCATATAGTTTGGCATGAAATGCGAGGTATGTGATATCTCGGATTTACGATGTCTAAAGAGAATGTGGATTCCAAATATTGTAGTTTTACACTTTCTTTTCTGTGACCGTAAGTGTAGTATGTCGCTTATCGCTGGTTTCGTTGCTATACATCAACGACAACCGGGATACGCATACTTACTTACGTTGATGATATATGATATTATGTGTTGCTGAGATATGATGTGCAGGATTGTCGCGATTAAATAGCCGGGGGTTTTTATGTGAGATGAGAGTTTTATTTTTCATTCATGTAAAATTCAATTGTAATATTCTTTTATTTGGAGCACTTCCGGGTTGAGGTTGCTGTCACCAGTGTTGTATATTATTTACTTTTCCGCATTAGGATAGACCCAGGAGGGGAGCACAAGTGATCGGGTTCTGGGGTTCAGTGGGAGGCCATCTCGAGGAGTCGAGACCGGGTCTCCTAAACTCCAGGATTGGTAGGGTCGCTTGCCGCTCTCGTAGGGGTCTAGGGGTGTGGGCTTGGCTAATCATCGCGACCGTGGAATCCGTATTTTCTATTGTTGGCTAAATACTAAATACGGACGTCCTAGTATATCCCACATTATATATATGTTTCTGCTGCCTGTGTTTTGTGATATCTGAGACGAATGATATATTATATATGAGATATATAGTAGACGTTGCTTATGTTTTACACCCGCGCTAGTCCCGTCCCGGTATGCCATTAGTTAAGTAACCTAGCGGTGCATAACGGAACATTGCGGCGAATGCAGATGGCATAAGCGTACGTTGTATTTTTGTTTCTTTTATGTGATTGGCTTAAGGACTTAAATGATGGGACTAAATTAATATGATTAATGTAAAGAAAATAAACCTAAAAAGATGTTGTAGAATCAGATTTGAAAACCACTTGGCTCTTTATGAAAAATCTACTTTTCAAAACTGCGGAGCACAAGCCACTCCTTTTGAAAACCATTTGATTCTACGACGATATCAAGTTCAATGCGTTAAAATTTTTCTTAAAAATCATCCGCAACCCTCCGTCATTTTAGGAAGTAGAGTACTTAGTATTCGTGCTATGTTTGTTAACTTTAGTTAAGGCATAGTGTACGGTAGCTAAGTGATGTCTTCCTACACTGCATATGATGCAGATTAATTAGGACATTCATGCGACTTTGTTGACCATAGTTAAGGGTCATATGAGCGGGTCTAATTAATCAAGAAATGACGGGTAGAACTTGATTGGTACTTATGATTTTTTGACCATAGTTAAGGTCATAAGTACTAGGGGTAAAAACCTCATCGGGAATTTCAAGTATTGAGATTTGCAATGAGATTGCATACCTTCCATATGATAGTTTGATCCCGATCCCACTGTGGGCAATAGTTGCTCCCAGGAGAGTTTTACAGTTTACAATTAGCTAACTTATTAGGTGTCTAGAAAGGTGTTAACGGGGCTACACCTCTGGGAAAACGAGGTTGACTTTAGTTTTGTCTGTACGAAAGCACGGGGAACCTCCCTCAAGTACCGACACTGGCCTGGCTGAATGGTTAGCGAAGTTGTAGACTGTAATTAATCCTGGCTAGTTTTCTTTTTAAGGTTTGAAAGAAAAACTTGATTAAAGCAGTGGGAGACATCGATTAGACAAGATAATAACCAATCTGATCTTTGCAAGAGCTTTCGCTGAGTGTATTCTTTTCTCTCTGTTAATGGCAGATACCAATAACTGGACTCAAGCTTCTACTAGATAAAAATAAACTTAATGGTACCAATTATAAAGACTGTCTGAGGAATCTGAAAATTGCCTTGACTTATGAGAAGGTATCATATGTCCTCACGGCTTCAGCCCCGCCCGTCCCAGGTCCAAAATCCTCAGTTGCGGACAAAGAAGTCCACAAGACATGGGACGCTGACTGTGCCACGGCCAAATGCCTCAAGCTTGCATCGATGGATAACACACATCAAAAGCAGAACGAGAATATGGACATTCATGACATATTCCTCCAAACAAAGGAGTTGTATGGAGAGCAATCCCACGTATTACGATACGAAGAATCAAAGAAATTGTTTCAGATGCGAATGGACCCTGGCACACCAGTAGGTGACCATGTTCTAAAGATGATAGCTCTCATAGAAGAGCTTGAGGACCTTGGATGGACGATGGACAATGAACAATATACGGATATTATTCTGCAGTCCCTCCCCTCCACCTTTGCTCAATTCATAGTTAACTTCAACAAGCACAACATGGAGAAGGAACTACCTAAACTCCTTAATATGTTAAGGAGTGCAGAGAGCACACTGAAATCAGTGAAAAATCCCGTTATGACTATTGGACAATCTTCCTCATCTCGCCCAAAGGCTAAGGCCAAGGGAAAGAAAAAGAAGAAGCCCACCAATCCTAAAGGTGGAGTTAAAAAGGTTAAGGGGAAGGAAAAGTCTAAAGCTGGAGAATCGGGGAAAGGTGAATGTTTTCATTGCCACAAAACAGGACATTGGAAGCGTAACTGTACGGAGTACTTAAATCTTAAGAAGAAGCATGGGGATGCTTCCGCTTCAGGTGTGTTTATGACAGAAAACTGTTTTTCAATAAACTCTGCTTCCTGGGTATTAGACACCGGTTCAGGTTCTCACATTTGCAATTCTATGCAGGGGCTGAGAAATAGCAAGGTTTTGAAGACAGGTGACCATACTCTCCACGTTGGAATGGTTCCAATGTACATACAATCGCAGTGGGAGAGTATCACTTGGGGTTTCCATCTGGGTGTATATTGGTTTTGAACCCATGTTATTTTGTACCAAGTATGCTATGTAATATAATATCTATTTCTTTGTTAGACAATGAATGATATAATTTTGTATTACAGAACAATGTTATGAACATTCACCTGAATCAAATGTTGGTTGGGTATGGTACGCTTAATAACGGGATATACGTCCTAAATCAACACACAGTTTTCAACATACAACACACTAATAAAAGAAAACTTTCAAAAATAAATGAAGCTTTTCTTTGGCACTGTAGACTTGGTCATATTAACGAAACAAAACTAAATAAGTTACACAAAGATGGATATTTAAACTCTTTTGAATATAAATCTTATGCGACTTGCCAGTCTTGTATCAAGGGTAAAATGACCAAAACTCTGTTTCCCGGACACGGAGAAAGAGCTTCCGAGCTCCTAGGACTCATACATAGTGATGTATGTGGGGCAATGTCTACACAGGCTAGAGGCGGTTTTTCATACTTCATTACGTTCACTGGCGATTTCTCAAGATTCGGTCATGTATTTTTATTAAAGCACAAGTCCGAAGCTTTCGAGAAATTCACTGAATATAAACAAGAAGTAGAAAAACATACCGGCTTGAGTATCAAGATGCTTCGATCAGATCGAGGTGGGGAGTACCTCAGTACAGAATTTGTAAACTTCCTAAAAGAGAATGGGATTCTCTCTCAGCTCACTCCTCCTTACACACCACGGCACAACGGTGTGTCAGAACGACGGAATAGAACCCTATTAGATATGGTCCGTTCCATGATGAGTGATACTGAGTTACCCGTCTTATTTTGGGGGCATGCATTGGAGACTGCAGCATTTCTACTGAACAGGGTCCCAACCAAAACCGTTTCTACCACGCCATATGAGATATGATATGGGAAGAGACCATCTCTTAAGAGAATTAAGATTTGGGGTTGCCCAGCCTATGTTAAAACGCAGAATCCGGACAAACTCGAGACACAATCAGTCATGTGTAATTTTGTGGGGTATCCAAAGAATTCTTATGGATATCTATTCTACCACAAGGAGGAACAAAAGGTGTTTGTTTCTCAACATGCCACATTCTTAGAAAAAGAGTTTTTCACAGATAAAGATGATGGCAATGTGGTGGATCTAGAAAAGGTTCTAGAGACACAAACTACAAATGACGACTTGGTTGAACCGGCTGTTGCAATAGAAACTGAGAAATCTCGGCCACTCCGTAGGTCTGGTAGGACTTCTCGCCCACCGGAGAGGTACTACGGTTTCCTCATTGATTGTGACAAAGAAGACTGCGTCATGGAGGATGATGATCCTACCAGTTTTCAGCAAGCTATCACAAGTAGAGACTCTGTGAAGTGGCTGGATGTCATGAGATCCGAAATGGAGTCTATGTACACCAAAAAAGTATGGACTTTGGATGTTGTACCCCCTGGGGTAAAACCTGTGGGGAGCAAATGGATCTTTAAAAGAAAGATTGGTGTAGATGGGCAGGTAGAGACCTATAAGGCAAGACTTGTGGCGAAGGGTTTTCGTCAAAGACCAGGTTTGGACTATGACGAGACTTTTTCGCCTGTAGCCATGCTTAAATCCATTCAGATCCTACTTGCTATTGTTGCTCACTACGACTATGAAATCTGGCAGATGGACGTTAAAACGGCATTTCTAAATGGAGATTTAGAAGAATGCGTTTATATGGATCAGCCAGAGGGCTTCATTGACAGTGGGAGCGGTGGGAAAGCATGTAGATATCTTAAATCCATATATAGGTTAAAGCAGGCATCACGGAGTTGGAACATCTGTTTCGATGATGTTATCAAAGAGTTTGATTTTATCAAAAATCCAGATGATCCTTGTGTTTATAAGAAGGCTGTAGGGAGAGCTGTCACATTCCTCGTATTGTACGTGGATGACATTCTTCTGATAGGAAATGATATTCCTATGCTGCAGTCGGTCAAATCTTTCTTATCACTAAGGTTCTCCATGAAGGACCTGGGTGATGCCATATACATTCTGGGTATTAGTATCTGTAGGGATAGATCCAAGAGGTTATTGGGATTTTCCCAAACCAGGTACATCAACACCATCCTAAAAAGTTTAGTATGGAAGACTCCAAGCGGGGTGCCTTACCCGCTTGCCATGGGGTCACTCTCTCCAAGGACTCTTGCCCAAAGACCGATGAAGAGAGAGCTCGCATGAGCATTATACCCTATGCTTTGGCAGTAGGATCTATAATGTATGCAATGTTATGTACACACCCAGATGTAGCTTATGCACTTAGTGTTGTAAGCAGGTATCAATCCAACCCAGGGGAGAATCACTGGATAGCTATGAAGAACATTTTCAAGTAATTGCGAAGGACTAAAGAATTGTTCTTGGTGTATGGTAATGGAGATCTCCAAATGGAAGCCTTTACCGATTCGAGCTTCCAGAGCGATAAGGACGATAGCAAATCTATCTCAGGGATTGTATTTACCCTCAATGGAGGGGCGGTGAGTTGGAAGAGTTCCAAACATGATACCGTTGCAGACTCTACGATGGAGGCTGAGTACATTGCGACGAATGATGCCGCCAAGGAAGCCGTCAGGATGAGGAAATTCGTCTTGGAGTTAGGAGTAGTTCCAACCATTATTGATCCAATACCATTGTATTGTGATAATAATGGGGCTATGGCGTTAGCCAAGGAGCCCAGGTCCCATCAGCGATCCAGACACATCCTGAGGCGCTTTCATTTGATCCGGGAGATTATAGATCTCCGAGAGATCGGGATTAAGAGAGTAGACACAAAGAATAACGCTGCAGATCTACTCACCAAGGCCCTCCCTTAGCCGCAGCATGAACGACTTTTTGAGATGTTGGGTATAAGATACGCCAATAACTGGCCTTAGTGCAAGTTGGAGATTGTTGGATATGCGTATGCCCTAGAGGCCATTATGTGATAGTGGATGTATTTATACATGTATATATATATATATATATATATATATATATATATTCAGTGTACATTCTTGCTCGACATGATAGTATGCTATCTGGTTCTTCTTTATCTAACATGATTGATTTGATCATGCTTTTATTCATTCATACATGTTGATAAAGCCCTGAGGATATAGGCTTGACTACTGTGATTATGATGGAGATCATACTAGTGGGACATCTGCAGTTTATAAGCATATCCTGGAATGTCCCTAGTCGTAGGTGTATCGAGACGGGGCATCGATATACCAGAGTAGACTAGCGTATATAATACTAGACCCATATGATGGGCGATGGATGTTCCCACATTCATCGATGTTTGACATCGAGATCGTATACGGGTGCTCGGTGGTGACTGGGTACACTGTAAGGACTCACCGAGAACTCCTATATGGAATTATATCTATCGTCGGATAGCAGTTCTCAGGTGACACTGGTGTAGGTTAGTCTGTAGACCCGAGATCGTCATAGAGGCTTGTGTGTTCTCCCACTGTACTTTCATTACCACCCTACCACGGCTCTAATGAGTCGTGCAAACAGGTGGCTGTTGGGTACAGTCCCGAGACACGCGAAGGCGATGAGCGATAGAAGGGGTTTCGTCTCTCCCGGTATTGGGAGTTGATGCTGTGCTATGCTTGACTGGATATATTAGTAAGTCACTGTCCATGGCTGTTGAGATTTGCTGATAAGTGTTATCAGTAGTTTCTCGATCTGTTATAGACCATTCATCGGCACAACTTTTTGAGTTGTTGGGGTCGACGTTACCATCCCTAGACTCGATATGCAGCATATCTGACGAAGAGACCGGACTGTACGGTAGTGTTGCCGGTTGGCTCGACGGGAGTTGTAGCAGGTTCGCTTGTTTTCTTCTGATCGCTCAATACCTGGGTGGCCGTTACGTTTAGCTGACCGCTTGCGGCTTGTAGGTATTTGATATGATCATTACCTATTACCGGTGTATTGACGAGTCTTAGAGTCCCATAATGAAGTTTCCTGGCTCAGGCAAAAAGATGTGGTGTGCATATGAGATATGCGCGGGGACCCGATTAAATACTGATATGTGATACCGTATATTAATCGGGCGGCTTGCTTTTGGTCGGGTCGTATGTGATATGACCGGGTTGCAAAATCAAGTGTTGATTTATCATTTAACCATTAGTTTCTCACTAGAAATCCCTTTCTTGTCTTTTTTAGGTGTATGCATGCATGTATGCATTCATTCTTTTTCATGCACATATGGATGTGCATGCACACATACATGCATACATCATTCTATCATGGTTGTATATATAGAAGATGGTGGCAATATAAGACTCACACCTTATGATTATATATATGGATATATATTGTATTTGTTTTAAAACAAAAGAAAAGAAAAAGATTAATCCATGGTTATCTTCTACACTCTTCTTTAATCTAACCTTTGTTCACCCACTTTTTAACCATGAGTTAATCTTCCTTTTGTCTCTTAACTCAAGTACAATAATATCTTTATTATGTAACCATGGATTGAGATGAAGAGTAGAAAATATATATACTTATATTTTCTATTTTTCATATTAAGCTTGTCATTATCTTGAGCTTAGAAAGCCATCATCTTCTTCCTCCTTTCTCTCTTGCTCTCTAGTTCTTTCAAGTAAGTAAAAGAGTAATCAAGTTAGGATTTTGAAGTGAGAAAACAAACCACATCATCATACTACACACATCTAGCCGGTTTGTATAGGGTGTTTGCTCTACTCCATTGATACATCGAGTAAAGAAAGGAGCTTTGGGCAAAGGAGGTTCGGGTGGATCGTCGTGGAAATTAGAAGACCTCAAACGAACATTTTTCCAACCCTCAAGTGGCCAAGGAGTCTAGCTTAGGGAGCTACAAAGGTTGTACTCTCAAAACCCTAGCCTTTGTTACTTGTGATGTTGTTCAAGTTATGAAACCCTAATTTTCTAGTGATGATTCTTTGTATGTTCACTTAGCACCTTAAAAATTTAATTTTGAGACATGTGATGCTTCCAAACCCTTCATTAGGTTCTAGGTAAACCTAACATATAACGGCTCGAGAAACTACTGATAACACTTACCAGTAAACCTCAGCAGTATCCCTATCCAGGGACTTCCAGTTATAGCCAATCGAGCATAGCGCGACATCAACCTAATACCGGGAGAGACGAAACCCCTCCTATCGCTCATTGCCTCCATGTGACTCGGGACTGTACCCAAAATCCACCTATTTGCATGACTCCTCTTGAGCGTGGTAGGGAGGAAATCAAAGCTTAGTGGGAACCACACAAGACTCTATGACGATCTCGGGTCTACAGACTAACCTGTACCAGTGTCACCAGAGGACTGCTATCTGACGATAGGTATACTACCAGCTAGGAGTCCTCGGCGAGTCCTATTCGGTGTACCCATTCTCCAATGAGCACCTATGTACAATCTTTGATGTCACACAACAATGGTTGTGGGATCAACTATCACCCTCTAAGGGACAAGAAATGTACACACTAGTCTACTTTGGTAATATCGATGCCCTGTGTCTCGATATCCTCTCGACTTGGAACTGATTAAAGCATGTACTTTTGGATCACCCTGGCCCTACTAGTATGATCTCATCATAATCCTGGTGGTTAAGTACATATCCTAAGGGCTTTATCAATATATGAGAGAAAGATAGTAAAGAATACCAGTCAACATGTTAAGATAAAGGTAACCGGATAGTATACTATTATGTCGAGCAAGAAAGTCCTCTATATTTATGTCCAAGCATCCACTATATCAACAATAATGGTCTCTAGGGCATACATATTCCTAACACCAATAACGTTAACCCCCCTCATAATTTTAACTGCTTAATACTATTTTACTCAAGTTTGGGGGGATATATTTTGGCTCTTGAAAGAAAATAAAAATTTTACAAAATTATGAGCCGAAAATAAGTTTAGGGGAGGTTTTCATTGTCATTTATTATTGTCCTCGTTAATAATCTTTTCCTCCCAAGTCTACAGGTTTTTATAAGCTTAACAAGATGACATCAGTGAGGACACTGCTGCAAACAGGTTTGGGGGAGGTTTGTGATTATCCACGCATTATTTTGCATTATAATATATATTTGCACAAAAAGTTTTTGATAATGAAAGATTAGAAAGTGAAAAATTACATATGAAAGATATGCATAGTTTGAGAAAAGCAAGAAAGTTAGATGTTTAAAACGAAATTGGTAATAAGTAGTTATGAGACGTTGTCCCAAGGTTTAGTAAGATGAAAGAAATTGCCGATCTGAGGATAAAAATAAGCCTAAAAAATAGTCCCTATTTTTAGGCCAACCACCTGAACGTTGACACCCTACAATACGCACTTACACACATCTTGAAACTTGGGATATAGAGGATACCTTGAAATGCTCTTGTCTAAAAGCCTTAGTATAAAGAAAAATAAATATAAATGAAGCATAAAGTATAAAATGGTGAAGAAAAATGAATACTGGTTTTGTAATTACCAAGGCAGCATAAAAAAATATAGCGAAGGTGCTTTATCACCTTGTGCCTTAGACCAACTGGTTTGGGAGCCACTACTAAGCCTTAGGTGTTGCAAGACGAAGATATTGCTAATGAGCGAGCACATTTAGTAATCGGTTGGTTAGTACCTTAAAAAGTATTAACAGTCGCATGAAAAATGTGTAAGCGAGAAGCATCTAAAATATTCACCAACTAAAATGTACTGAGATAGTTGGACAAGAGTACGATAGCTTGAATTGAATTCTCTGAGTATAGGGATGTCTTTTACACACACGTAGGGGTATATGATCAATGTTCAGATGAAAGGTAGGGAGGAAGACTAAAGGTGATGCTTTATTGGGGGATGATGTGATTTCTAACATCTTTTCACGACCGTTAAGATAGGGCTCATGACAACTAAAAAGCTAGTGTAGTTAGAAACTCTTATTTTCAAGTTTTTTCTTTTATAGTTCTTATTTTTATATGTAACTTCCACCAACTTTCTTTTATTATAGGATTTTGTGGGTTAATCCACTAAAAACCTTCAGGAGACAACACTCCTCCTACTAGGGACACCTAGAGGTTCAACGGCTTGTTGCACGTGCTCAGTGCAATCGTGTTACCTATGAAAGTGTGGTAGTTAGTTTTTTCTTTTTCTTTTCTTCTTTCTCCCTCTCTTGAATAACTAGTTTACTCGGGACAATCAAAGTTAAGTTTGGGGGTATTTGTTCAGTCGAAAATATTGCTCTTTTGATATAACATTTTTCTTACTTTTCTTAAATATTTTAAAGTGTTTATTATGAATATATAACATATTTGGGTTTATCTGCAAAATACTATTTACCATATGTTTCTATATAATAATTAATATTATGAAGGAAAATATATGCATATAATATGTATAGGGTATTTTGATAATTTAAATATGCATATCATATCAAATATTCTTAATCAAATTTCTTAAAGATTTATTACCATATAATGATTAAGATTATATCTCTAAGTTAACAAATTTTACAAACATTATTTATGGAGATATCATGCAGACTTTAGCTTAGGTCAAGAAATCGAGATTTTCAAGATGTCAGGATCAAAAATCTGCCGAAGAAATTTAAAAAAATCATAGAATCTATACTGGCGTAGACTCAGAGAAGATTTCCAAAATCCAGATATCTAGAAGATCTCCACGTGTCAACATGAGGCAGCCTGTGAAAATTGAAACCCTAACTCCCCAATCCCACCACCCAACCATGGCCAAACCCCCCAACTAGCGGCGGATCTGCGGCCGTTCTAGGGAATTGGGGTTCTGGATTTTTTGGGTAGAACCTTAAGGACATGTTACAATATTAGAAAATTAGGGTTTCTGTTTCTAGTTCTATATAAAGGACCGATGGCTAAAGTTAGAAGCCATCACCTTTTACATAAAGCTAATCACCATCAAAGAACAAGTGATCCACAACAGGCCAGCGATTCGACGTGATAAGGCGACGTGAGATTCGACGGAGCATCTACTTCCTACGAGGCAGAGATCGAGAGTAACTTCTTCTTCCTCTTGTAATATAAATTCGATGGTTTTATAATTGTGAAGTTGATTAATAAAGGTAGATCATTAGTTTAATTATTTAGCATTTATTTTCTGTATTTACATTATGATCTCTATCCGTTCTTCTTTTTCTATCTCCATCATATGCGGGTAATACTCCGCTTGATAGGGTTCATAGGATTAGGGTAGAACAATGGATGAGAAAATACTTTAACTTCTTTTAAGTCTTATGAAATTTATAAAGTTTAGCTAAAGAATCATTAACATCCTTATCGGGCGCGCTACCAATTTATTGCTAGTCTCGACCGCGATTTGAGATCAGATTAACAATTGTTTTGTTAAGGGCAAGATATGAATAGAGATCAATGAAGAGACAAGAGTCAATAATGGGGAAACCCTAGTTTCTTCCATGTACCCTAATTCTCATTCAACACTATCAATCTAGTTTTAAATCTATCAATAGATTAAATGAGTCATCTTTATTAGCCATCCATGACTACTAAATCCTAACGAACCCTACAAGCCTTCTTTATATAAAATCTACATCCGTAATTAATTTAGATCTCAAAACTATTATCTTTATTCTTATTTCTTTTCCTCCTTTTCTTTCAACTCGTCTAAGACAAGATTAAAAGTTCCACGCATCCCTGCGGATGACCCGTACGCACTGCGGCTAGCTACACGCGACGCCGTCTTGATTGCAGTTACACTACAAACACTTTTCACACAATCAATCAATACATAATTTAGAATGGTGGGAATTAATATATATATATATATATCATATATATATATATTAAATAAGTGTTAGTACATGTATCATATACACGTACACTTCATGTACCATATACACGAAATGCCATCAATATCTTCTCAGTATCATATACTGTAAAGAGTGTGTGTATCATATACACTATACTAGAAACCATATTATAAATACGGTTATCAAGTCAACACTTGACTTGATATTCCGGCTTTGAAATCAGCTAATATAACAGTCGTCCGATTAAATACGTATATCCAATATACATGTTTTATCAAACTCATGTATGTATCCCTATACGTACATCACATCGCGTTTTACCCAGACAGGCACTTTCGTTGCGGGACTCTAAAGACCTGTCAATGCGCTGGCAGTAGGTTATAAGATTTTATCCGATTGACTCTGAAACACTTTCAGATTCAACCCCTTTTCGGTTTAACCCACAAGCTCATCAGTGGCACCAGCTGTACGTAACAGCTACCCAGGTATGAGCAAGATAAAGGCAGGTCGACGAGCGAACTCATCTGGATACAACATAGTCTATAAGTGACAGTCACCATACAGTCCGATCTCTTCGTCAAGGAGTATCATATATCGGGTTTAGGGAGTAGAATCTGTCAGACCCCCAATAACCCGATAAGTCGTGCTGACAGAGAACTCATAACCTAAGTGATACAACTGGTAACACTTACCAGTTTATCTCTAAGGCCGTGGCCACCGACTTCAGGTTATAGTATTGTCCTGCACAGTGCGATATCGACTCCTAATATCGGGAGTGATGAATTCCTTCGACCACTCACTACCTCCATTTGCTTCGGGACTGTACCTAACTAAAACCTGTTTGCACAACTCAGTATAGTCGTGGTAGGGTAGTAATCTATGTACAGTTGGAACACACAAGACACTGTGGTGATTTCAGGTCTAGGGACTATCCTATACTCATGTCACCAGAGAACTGCTATCTGACATTGGTATAATACCATCTAGGAGTTCTTGGTGATTTCGTCCAGTGTGACTCATCAAATGAGCACCTGTATACAATCATTAATGTTAAAAACCAATGGCTATGGGATCATCCATCGCCTTAAACAAGGTCATGAAACGTATACACTAGTCTAAACTGAAGTACCGATGTCCAGTCTCGATACTCCTATGGCTAGGGACATTTAAGGATGTGCTTATAAGCTACTAGGCTGCGGTAGTATGATCTGTATCATAATCCTTGTAGTCAAGCAAAGATCCTTTAGGCTTTAACTCATGTATTTGCGATATATGATAACTAGTATCATGCATTCATATGACAGATAAAGTGTTGGACTTCCTTAGTACGACTACTAGGGTTTAAAGATGCATCGAGTATACAATTTAAAAATTTAGTGTGCTAATGAACTCAAACCTAGATTCGAACTAGAGAATTAGGGTTTTGTAGCATATAATCAAACATTACATAAAGTGAACAAGGAATACAAACTTTGTAGACCGGTCTTTCACTTCTAAAGCTCCGTGTAGAAGTCCCTTCGCTCCAAGTAGTGGTGTCCCGGACTCTTCTTTGGATCCAATAAGCGAAAGGAATGAACTTGCTCAAAGATCTTTGAGGCTGAAGATGATCTACGTTGAGGAGACTCTAACTCAATCTACCTCTAACAACCTATACTAAATGGCTAATATGGTATAGATTGATGAAGTGGGATTTTTTCTCACTTTAGAATTTTTTTCTTTTCTTTTTCTTTTTCACCTCAAGAAATCAAGAGAGGAAAATGAGAGATGAAGAAGATGAACTTGTGGTAAACCATGGGTGAAAGAATATCTCATACTCTTTTGTAGAGACATAACTAAGGGCTAAGATAATGGTTAGGTTAACAAATATCTAGAGTAAAACAAAAATTAGTAGAATTAAGTCAAGACTTCTACATGCTTCCAAAGCATCTTTAGCCATGGTTAATTCCACCTAATTTTAGTTTTTACTTAAATAAATAAATCCTCACATTATCTAAGTATGGTATGAGTCTCATACACCCTTGTCCAATATATCATCTAGCATGATACAAATGAAAATTTAAATGCGCGCGCGCGCACACACACACACATATTTAATGTATTTATAGAAAAGAAATTCTTAAGTGTGTTAAAGTTAGTTAATATATGTTAATATATCAAATATATAATTATATATTAAATCATTAAATTAACCGACTAATCTCATATCATTGAATCAACCTTTGATTCAATAATACGGTTATATCATATATAACCTATATCGCGAGATTTGTATACGGTATCATATACACGAATTGATCTCGATCCCGCAAATATCATATACGTGCCCTACTTCGTTTCGCTTGAGCCAGGAAACGTCTGTGTAGGACTCTAAAGACTCGTCAATATGCCAGCAGTAGGTGATGATCATATCAGTCATCCACAAGCCGTCAGCGGTACTAGCTGGATGTAACGGCTATCCAGGTATTGAGCGATCAGAAGATCAGCAAGTAAGCTTGTCCAAACTCCCGCAAAGCCTATCAGTAACACTTCCGTACAGTCTGGTCTCTTCGTCTGATATGTAGCATATCTAGTCTAGGGGTGGTAAACATCAAGCCCCAGTAACTTGATAAGTCATACCGATGTGAGGCTGATAACGGGTCGGGAAAATACTGATAACACTTACCAGTAAATCTCATTATCAGCCCTAGCTAAGGACTTCCTGTTATCGCCAATCAAGCATAGCGCAACATCAACCCCCAATACTGGGAGAGACTAAACCCCTCCTATCGCTCATTGCCTCCATGTGACTCGGGACTGTACCCAAAAACCACCTGTTTGAACAACTCCTCTTGAGCGTGGTAGGATAGAAATCAAAGCACAGTGAGAACCACATAAGACTCTATAACGATCTCGGGTCTACAGACTAACTTGTACCAGTGTCACCAGAGAACTGTTATCTGACGTCAGGTATAATACCATATAGGAGTTCTCGGCGAGTCCTATTTGGTGTACCCACTCTCCAATGAGCACCTGTGCACATTCTCTGATGTCAAACACCAATGGTTATGGGATTAACCATTGCCCCATACAGGGTCAAGAATTGTACACACTAGTCTACTCTGAAATATCGATGCCCCGTCTCGATATTCCCTCGACTAGAAACAATTAAAAGATGTAATTATGGACTACCCCGGCCCCACTAGTATGATATCCATCATAGTCTAGGTAGTCAAGTCCACATCCTAAGGGCATTATCAATATGTAACAGAGAGACAGTATATAGATACATAAGTGTATATGTTAAGATAAAGTGTAACCAGATAGCATACTATCATGTCAATCAAGAATGTCTTCTCTATATATGTCCAAGCATCCACTATAATATACAATAATGTACAATAATGGCCTCTACGGCATACATACAACTAACAATCTCCCACTTGCATTAAGGCCAGCTGTTGTAGTATCTCATACCCAACATCCCGAAGAGTCTTTCAAACTATTTTTGGGGTATGGCCTTCGTGAGTGGATCCGCCGTGTTATTATTCATGTCAACTCTTCTGACCTCGATCTCCCGGCGATCAACTATCTGCCGGATCAGGTGATACCGCCTAAGAATATGTCTAGATCGCTGATGGGACCTACGTTCCTTGGCCAAATCCACTGCTCCATTGTTATCACAATACAAAGGTATTAGATGCTCGATGGACCGAACTACACCAAGTTCGGTTATGAACTTCTTCATCCAGGCAGCCTCCTTGGCGGCATCATTGGCAGTGATGTATTCTGCCTCCATCATTGAGTCTGCCACGATTTTTTTCTTAGAACTCTTCCAACAAACCGTCCCTCCATTGAGGGTGAAGACAAAAGTCGAGACCAACTTAAAGTCGTCCTTATCACCCTAGAAGCTCGAATCGGCAAAGGACTCCACTTGGAGTTCACCGTTACCATACATCAAGAAAATTTCTTTAGTCCGTCTCAAGTACTTAAGAATGTTCCTCAGGCTTTCCAGTGATTCTCCACAGGATCCGATTGATACCTACTCACTATACCTAGTGAGTAAGCTATATCTGGTCTGGTACGTAGCATCACAAACATGATAAAGCCTACTGCCGAAGCATAGGTTATCCCTTGTATGCGAGCCCGCTCTAAATCAGTCTTGGGAGATATCTCTTTAGAGAGGGTGATTCCTGATATCGTGGGTAATGATTTGATAATGTGATAAACAGATAATGATATTAGTCGGTCATATGTGATATAACCGGATTATTAAATCAAGTGTTGATTTAATAATTTGATGTATATTTATATTTGATATAATTATATTTTAACTAATATCATTAGTTCACTAATAGCTTTATATATATATATGTGTGTGTGTGTGTGTGTTAATGTATATTTGATATATATAAATATATATTATTAAATGAAGCATGGCTTGATTTTATAATATAAGAAAATAAAAAAATGAGGTGTAATTGTCGAGATATTTTTGGTATGGCTAAGGCATGGGTTTTTATGTTATTATATTGGTCTTGACTCACTATTCAAGCATGGTTGCAATATAGATTTTCAATTTATTCCGTGCTTGAATCAGTGAGGATAGAGTTAGCCATTTGTTTTTTACTCTCATGATTTTTCTTCACTTCCTCAAGAGTTGAGTTCTTGATGCCTCAGCCATTTCATGAGCTCTTGCTCTCTATTGATCTCTACACTTTCTTTATCTCATCTCCAAGTTCAAATCCTCACATGTGATGTGAATCATTGAACTTATGAGAACCCTAGTGAGCTTTCTAATCCTCTACTTCACCATCCCACATCAAACTAGCAATTTAGTGTGGTGTGATTCCTACACTAAAAGAGTTTAGTGTAGAGGTAGCTTAAGCTAGAGGGACTTTAGGTGGATCGTCTTTGGCGCGAAGATTACGAAGGAGCTTCGTTTATCTCAAAAAGAAGCCTAGCGGAGTCGCGTGGACTACATCCTGGAGCTTTTGAAGAGAAGGACACAAACTACAAAAGTTGTATGCTTTTTTCTTTCTTTAGTTCATCATATCATCATAGGCAAATCCTAATTTTCTAGTAAAGATCTTGTTAGTCTAACTTAGCACCTAATAGAAATTAAAATTTGGCATGCATGATGACATTAGAATCTTATGGCGGTGCTAATCTAGACTTTCATGGTATTAGAGCTAAGCTAGAGCATTTGGGTAGGTCTTTACGGCATTAAAATCCTCAATCGGTTTTCGAAATAGAAATTTTTTTGAACTTTCTATCGATTTTTCCAAACGTTGGAATTTTCGTGATTAAAAATAACTAGAAAATCGTGCAGGCTTTTTTATGGAACCCCCTGAAATTTGAAAATCCAATTCCCATATACGGCCGCAGAACCGCGGCCAAACACCTTGTTTGGTCGCGGTTCCGCCGCATGTATTTGGGTTTGTGGTATCTTTTTACATGTGCTTCTCTATATAGTCATTTAGCACATTCTGGGTGTTTTTAATCATGCTCAAATTGTTGAGCTCCATATATTTTGTATGTGTTTCATAAACCGATCGAAATGTTTAGCGTCATATGGATTTTGATAATATGTGATGCAATTGTTAGTAACCGGATTAATTGGATTTGTGAAAACAAATTTGTATATTATAAAGGTGGCCGTTTAGTCTCAATTGATCGATTGCCACGAAGTTTTGATTCGGATCAAAACTCCATCGCAATTACGTATTGTACGCGATCACCAAGTCGGAAATCTTGTTGAATTATCCGACAACCAATTGAAAAGAGTTTTCAATCTGAGACTAAAATGCAAGTTTTATAAGTTAGGCATGAAATTCAGAATATGAGATATTCCGGGTTTATGATGTCTAAGAATATACGGATTCTAATTATTATAGTTTTAAAATTTCTTTTCTGCGACCATAAATGTAATATGGCGGGTATCCCGATTTGGTTATGTCAATGAGTTACAGGATACGCATATTTACTAACGTTGATGACATGCGATGTTATGTGTTGCTGTTGATATGATTTATTGGATCGTCGTGAATTAATAGCCGGGGGTTTTATGTGAGATGAGAGTTTTCTTTTTCATTCATGTAAAATCTATGTGTAATATTCTTTTATTAGGGCACTTCCGGGTTGAGGATGATGTCACTACTGTTGTATATTATTTACTTTTCCTTATTAGGATAGACCCAAGGTGGTGAGCATAAGTAACCAGGTTCTAGAGTCCAGTGGGAGACTATCTCAAGGAGTTGAGACCGGGTCTCCTAACTCTAGAATTGGTAGGGTTACTTGCTGCTCTCGTAGGGGTCTAGGGATGTGTGTTTGGCTATTCATCACGACCGTGGAATCCGTGTTTTACATTACTGGCTGCATTTAAAATACGGACATCCTAGTATATCCAATATTTCATATATTGCTTCTGCTTCTTGGTTCTGTGATGTGATCATATAACTGCGTGAGACGAATGTAATATTATAAATATGATATATAATAAACGTTGCTTATGTTTTGCACCCGCGCTAGTCCAGCCCCCGCTCTGCCGGTAGTTAAGTAACCTAACGGTGTATGATGGTGCCCCGTGGCGAATGTGGAAGGCATAAGCGTACGTTATATTTTCGTTTCATTTTTCTGTGATGTTTAGGAAACATTAAATGATGGGACTTCATTAATGAGATTAATGAAAAGAATGAAACCTAAAGATGTTGTAGAATTAAATTTTCAAAAAAGAGCAGCTCTAGTTTTTTCTCTGCATAGTGGTATTCCTTGATGAATATCCAGCACCTCATACGATGAGGAAAGAGCCGAGATCCCTTCACCGGGAGTGATCTCTTTAGCGAAACTAGCAAATTCTACAACCCAATCGGTTTTGTTTTTGATTGCTTCTCTATTTCTTGCTTTGCACAGTGGCATTCATAAATATCCTGCACCTCATTCGATGCGGGTAGAACTTGACTAGCGCTTATGATTTGTTGACCTTGTCAATGTCATAAGTTGATAGGGGTAAAAAACATAATCGGGAATTTCATGTGTTGAAATTTGCAATGGATTGCATACCTTCTATGAGATAGTTGGATCCTGATACCCACTGTGAGTAAGAGTTACTCTTGTGAGAGTTTTGCACTTTACAATTAGCTAATCCAGTAGGTGACTAGAAAGGTGTCAACGGGGTTATGCCTTTAGGGAAATGAGGTTTATTTAAATTTAATCCGTGCGAAAGCACGAGAAATCTCCTTCGGAGTACTGGCAATGTCCTGGCCGACCGGTTAGCGAACTTGTAGAATGTAATTAATCCTGGCTAATCTTACTTTTTAGGGTTTGAAGGATGATTTGATAAAAACATTGGGATACATCCTGATTAGATAAGATAATAACCAATCTAATCTTGCAAAGAGTGCTTGATAACGCATTTTTCTTCTTCTTCTTCTTCTCTCTCTCTCTCTCTTGGCAGCAACCAATGTCATGCCTTAATCAAGATAATAATATGAATGTATTGACCAAACCCATCTTTTATACAGGGCTAGGGAATATTGGTCCCGCTATATCTTATGACTGTCATAAGACTGAGCAAGGGATAGGGGAATATCAGGATTCCCATACCACACGTGCAAAGAATAAGCTTGTTGATGCATCATCTTCGGGTGTATTCGTAACCGAGAACTGTTTCTCTGTTTGCTGTACGTCCTGGGTATTGGATACTGGATGAGGATCCCACGTATGTAATTTGTTACATGGGCTAAAGAAAGATAGAAAACTGGGAAAGAGTGATAAATCTCTTACAGTAGGGAATGGTACAATTGTTGCAGCCAAAGTAGTTGGCGAATATCACCTTATATTACCAACTGGTAATACATTGGTTTTGAACGATTGTTACTACGTACCAAAAATGATGTGCAACATTATATCGGTTTCTTTCCTAACTAAAGAAAGATATAATCTTACATTAGAGGATAATGTTATAAACATTTTTCAAAATCAAGTGTTGATTTGGTTTGGTATGTTATGTAACGGTATATACGTTCTTAATCAAAGTACAGTTCTTAGCGTACAGAACACAAATAAGAGAAAATGTTCAAAAATGAACGAGGCCTTCTTGTGGCACTGTAAACTAGGTCATATCAATGCGAAAAGACTGGCTAAGTTGTATAAAGATGGATATTTGAATTTGTTCAAATTTTCATCTTATGAAAATTGCCAGTCATGTCTCAAAGGCAAGATGACCAAAACTCCGTTTACTGGACACAGAGAAAGAGCTACTAAACTCTTGGGACTGATACATAGTGATGTATGCGGTCCCATGTCTACACATGCCAGGAATGGTTTTTCGTACTTTATTACATTCGTCGATGATCTCTCAAGGTTCGGACATGTGTTATTGTTGAAGCACAAGTCTGAAGCTTTTGAGAAATTCAAGAAATATAAGTGTGAAGTAGAGAACCAGACGGGCAAAAGTATTAAAGTCCTGCAATCTGATCGGGGAGGAAAATACTTGAGCGGGGAATTCAGAGATTATTTAAAAGAGAATGGGATTCTCTCTAAGCTTACTCCTTCGTATACACCACAGTACAATGGTGTATTGGAGCGGAGGAATCGCACCCTATTAGATATGGTGCCCTCTATAATGAGTACTGCTGAGTTGCCTATCTCCTTTTGGGGTTATGCACTTAAGACAGCCATATACCTATTGAATCAAGTTCTATCAAAATCTGTGCTTAAAACACCATATAAGATATGGAGTGGGAAGAGACCATATCTTAAATGAGTTAAGATATGGGGTTGTCCGGCCCATGTCAAAAGAAAAAATCCGGACAAACTCGAGGCAAGGTCAGTTCTATGTAAGTTTGGAGGATATCTAAAGAATTTGCATGGATATCTTTTTTACCACACAGAGGAATAAAGTGTGTTTCTTGCTCAACATGCCACCTTTTTAGAAAAAAGGAATTTCTTATAAAAAAATTTAGCAGCAGTGCGATAGAACTAGAAGAAGTTCCAGCAGTACAAACCACAACTGACGATTTGGTGGAACCGGAGGATCTAATAGTGCCTAACGAACCCCAGCCACTCTACAGATCTAGTAGGGTTCTTCATCCACCCGAGAGATACTACGGTTTTCTCATAGACGCTGGGAGTGAGGATTGATTCATGGAAGATGATGACCCTACTAGTTTCGAGCAGGCCATCACGAGTGGGGACTCTATGAAATGGCTGGATGCTATGCGATCCGAGATGGGATCCATGTACACTAACAAAGTATGGAGTTTGGATGTTGCTCATGAAGGGGTAAAACCCATTGGGAGCAAGTGGATCTTCAAAAAGAAGATTGGTGTAGATGGAAAAGTTGAGACTTTCAAAGCTAGACTTGTAGAAAAAGGTTTCCTTCAATGACCTGGTGTCGATTATGATGAAACCTTTTCTCCTGTAGCTGTGCTTAAGTCCATCAGGATCCTACTTGCCATTGCTGAATACCATTACTACGAAATCTGGCAAATGGACGTCAAGACTACTTTCCTAAATGGTGATTTAGAAGAGAGCGTGTACATGACACAGCCAGTGGGCTTCACAGACAGTGGGAGTAGCGGAAAGGTGTGCAAGCTGTTTAAATCCATCTATGGATTAAAGCCGGCATCGCGGAGCTGGAACATCTTCTTTGATGAAGCTATGAAAGAGTTTGACTTCATAAAAAATGTAGATGAACCGTGTATATACAAGAAGGTAGTAGAGAGTAAGGTTTTCTTCCTCGTATTGTACGTGGATGACATACTCTTGATAGGAAACGATGTTTCTATACTGCACTCGGTCAAGCTCTTCTTATCACATAAGTTTTCCATGAAAAATCTAGGTGATGCCTCCTATATCCTGGGGACAAAGTTCTATAGAGATAGATCTAAACGGATGTTGGGATTGTCCCAATTAAGGTATATAGACACTATACTAAAGAGCTTTAGTATGGAAGACTCTAAGCGATGTAATTTACCCGCTTGCTCAGGAACCACTCTCTCCAAAGAGATGTCTCCCAAGACTGATTTAGAGAGTGCTCGCATGCAAGGGATACCCTATTCTGTAGTAGGCTCTATCATGTATGCGATATTATGTACCAGACCGGATGTAACTTACTCACTTGGTGTAGTGAGCAGGTATCAATCAGATCCTGGGAAAAACCACTGAACAGCTGTGAAGAACATTCTTAAGTACTTGAGAAGGACTAAAGAAATGTTCTTGGTGTATGGTAACGGTGATCTCCAGGTAGAGTCCTTTACCGATTCGAGCTTCCAGAGTGATAAGGACGACAGTAAGTCGGTCTCAGGTTTTGTCTTTGCCCTCAATGGAGGGGCGGTGTGTTACAAGAGTTCCAAGCAAGACACCGTAGCAGACTCAACGATGGAGGCTGAATACATCGCTGCCAACGATGCTGCCAAAGAGGCTATCTGGATGAAAAAGTTCATAGCTGAACTTGGTGTGGTTCCATCCATTGAGCATCCAATACTTGTATTGCGATAACAATGGAGCTGTGGTTTTGGCTAAGGAACTCTGGTCCCATCAGCGATCCAGATATATTCTTAGGCTGTATCACCTAATCCGGGAGATAGTAGATCGCCAGGAGATCGATGTCAGGAGAGTTGACATGAAGGAAAACATAGCGGATCCACTCACGAAGGCCCTCCCCCAAACGCAGTTTCAGAGACAATTTGGGATGTTGGGTATGAGATACTACAACATATGGCCTTAGTGCAAGTGGAAAGTTGTTAGGAATATGTATGCCCTGGAGGCCATTATCGAACATTGATGTATATTATAGTGGATGCTTGGACATATATATAGAGAACTTTCTTTCTCGAAATTGATAGTATGCTATCTGGTTACACTTTATCTTAACATGTTGACTGGTATTCTTTACTGTCTTGCTCTCACATGTTGATAAAGCCCTTAGGATATGTACTTGACCACCAGGATTATGATGAGATCATACTAGTGGGGCCAGGGTGGTCCAAAAGTACATCCTTTAATAAGTTCCTAGTCGAGAGGATATCGAGACATGGGGCATCGATATTACCAGAGTAGACTAGTGTGTATGTTTCTTGTCCCTTAGAGGGCGATGGTTGATCCCACAGCCATTAGTGTGTGACATCAAAGATTGTACACAGGTGCTCATTGGAGAATGGGTACACCGAATAGGACTCGCCGAGAACTCCTAGATGGATATATACCTATCGTCAGATAGTAGTTCTCTAGTAACACTGGTACAGGTTAGTTTGTAGACCCGAGATCGTCATAGTGTCTTGTGTGATTCCCACCGTGCTTTGATTTCCTCGCTACCACTACTCAAAGGAGTCGTGCAAACAGGTGGATTTTGGGTACAGTCCCGAATCACTTGGAGGCGGTGAGCGATAGGAGGGGTTTCGTCTCTCCCGGTATATGGAGTCGATGTCGCGCTATACTTGATCGGCCATAATAGCAAATCCCTGGCCAGGGTTGTCGAGATTTACTGATAGGAGTTATCAGTAGTTTCTTGAACCGTTATGAGCCATACATCAGCATGACTTATAAAGTTACTGGGGTCTGACTTTTACCACCCTTAGACATCATATGGGCACATATCAGACGAAGAGACCAAACTGAACGGTAATGTTTCTGATAGGCTTCATAGAGAGTATAGACAAGCTTGCTTGTTGATCTTCTGATCGCTCAATACCTGGGTAGCCGTTACGTCCAGCTAGTACCGCTTACGGATTGTGGGTGACTGATGTGATTATCACCTACTGCTTACGTATTGAAGAGTCTTTAGAGTCCCACACAGAAGTTTCCTGGTTCAAGAGAAACGAAGTAGGGCACATATGTGATATGTGCATTAGCCTGATTAAATAGGTGTATGTGATACCATATTGTAATCTGGCAGTTATCTGTTATCGGTTAGGTTATATATGATATAACTAGATTATTGAATCAAGTGTTGATTTGATAATGCGATAAACAGATAAATGATATTAGTCGGTCATATGTGATATAAACGGATTATTAAATCAAGTGTTGATTTAATAATTTGATGTATATTTATATTTGACATAATTATATATTAACTAATATCATTAGCTCACTATTATCTTTATTAATGTGTGTGTGTGCGCGCGCGCGCACGCGCGCGTGTTAATGTATATTTGATATATATAAATATATATTATTAAATGAAGCATGGATAGATTTTCTAATCTAAGAAAATAGAAAAATGTGGTGTAATTGTGGAGATATTTTCGGTATGGCTAAGGCATGGGTTTTTATGTTATTATATTGGTCTTGACTCACTATTCAAGGATGGTTGCAATTTAGAATTGCAATTTATTCCATGCTTGAATAAGTGAGGAGAGAGTTAGCCATTTGCTTTTCACTCTCATGATTTTTCTTCACTTCCTCAAGAGTTGAGTTCTTGATGCCTTACCCATTTCAAGAGCTCTTGCTCTCTCTTGATCTCTACACTTTCTTCATCTCACCTCCAACTTCAAATCCTCACATATGATGTGAATAATTGAACTTGTGAGAACCCTAGTGAGCTTTCTAATCCCCTACTCACCATCCCACACCAAACAAGCAATTTGGTGTGGTGTGTTTCCTACACTAAAGGAGTTTAGTGTAGAGGTAGCTTGAGCTAGAAGGACTTCGGGTGGATCGTATTTGGCGCGAAGATCACGAAGGAAGTTCGTTTATCTCAAAGAGAAGCCTAGTGGAGTCACGTGGACTACATCCCGGAACTTTTGATGAGAAGGACACGAACTACAAAGGTTGTATGCACTTTTCTTTCTTTAGTTTATCATATCATCATAGGAAAACCCTAATATTCTAGTAAAGATCTTGTTAGTCTAATTTAGCATCTAATAAAAATTATATATTGGCATGCTTGATTCCATTAGAACCTCATGGTGGTGCTAATCTAGACTTTCAAATTCCCACGCTTAGAATCTTCCATACTAAACATCTTTAATATGGTGTCAATGTATCTAGATTGGGACAATCCCAGCATCCGTTTAGATCTCTCTCTATAGATATTAATCTATAGAATGTAGGAGGTATCACCCAGATTTTTCATGGAGAATCTGTGTGACAAGAAGAACTTGACTGAGTGCAGCATATGAACATTATTTCCTATCAAGAGTATGTCATCCACATGCAATATGAAGAAGACAATCTTACTCTCTGTAACCTTCTTATATATACATGGTTCATCTACGTTTTTGATGAAGTCAAACTCTTTGACTGCAACATCAAAACAGATGTTCCAACTCCACGATGCCTGCTTCAACCCGTAGATTGATTTAAGCATCTTGCACACGTTTTTGCTGCTCCCACTATCTATGAAGCCCTTTGGCTATGTTATGTACACGTTCTCTTCTAAATCACCATTTAGAAAAGCAGTCTTGATGTACATCTACTAGATTTCGTAGTCATGGTATACAACGATGGAAAGGATGATTCGGATGAACTTAACCATAGCTATTAGAGAAAATGTTTCATCATAATCCACACCTGGTCATTGACGAAAACCTTTTGCTATAAGTCTAGCTTTGAAAGTTTCAACTTTTCCATCTACACCAAGTTTCTTCTTAAAGATCTACTTGCTCCCGATGGGTTTTACTCCTTCAGGAGCATCTTCAAAAGTCCATACTTTGTTGGTGTACATGGATTCCATCTCAGATCGCATTGCATCCAGCCATTTCACAGAGTCCCCACTCATGATAGCATGCTCGAATCTAGTTGGGTCATCATCTTCCATGATACAATTCTCGCTCTTACCGTCAATAAGAAAACCGTAGTTTCTCTCAGGTCGATGAGGAACCCTACTAGATCGGCGGAGCGGCTGAGGTTCGTTGGGGACTATCGAATCCTCTGGTTCTACTAAATCATCAGTAGTAGTTTGTGTAGCTGGATCTTTTTCTAGTTCTACCTCTTCTCCACTAATTTCTTTTATAAGAAAAACTTTTTCTAAAAAGGTGGCATGTCGATAAACAAACACCTTTTGTTCTTTGCTGTGGTAGAATAGATATCCATATGAATTCTTTGGATATCCTACAAACTTGAAAAGAACTGATCGTGCCTCAAGTTTGTCCGGATTTCACCTTTTGACATAGGCCGGACAACCCCATATCTTAACTCCTTTAAGACTTGGTCTCTTTCCACTTCATATCTCATATGGTGTTTTAGGCACTGATTTAGATGGAACTTGATTCAATAGGTATGCAGCTGTCTCCAGTGCATAACCCTAAAAGGAAATAGGTAACTCAGCAGTACTCATCATAAAGCGCACCATATCTAATAGGGTGCGATTTCTCCGCTCCGATACACCGTTGTGCTATGGTGTTTACGGAGGAGTAAGCTGAGATAGAATCCTATTCTTTTTTAAATAATCCAGGAATTCAGTGCTCAAGTATTCTCCTCCCCGATCAGATCGAAGGATTTTAATACTTTTACCCGTTTGGTTCTCAACTTCACTTTTATATTCTTTGAATTTCTCAAAAGTTTTAGACTCTTTTTTCATCAGGAACACATGTCCGAATCTTGAGAGATCGTCGGTGAATTTAATAAAGTATGAGGAACCGTTCCAGGCATGCGTAGACATAAGACCACATACATCACTATGTATCAGTCTTAAGAGTTCACTGGTTCTTTCTTCGTGTCTAGTAAACGGAGTTTTGTCTATTTTACCTTTGAGACATGACTGGTAAGTTTCATACGATGAAAGTTCAAATGGATTCAAATATCCATTCTTATGTAACTTAGCTAGTCGTGTCGTACTGATATGACCTATTCTACAATGCCACAAGAAGAATTCGTTCATTTCTGAATTTTTCCTCTTGTGTGTGTTCTGTATATTAAGAACTGTGTTCTGATTCAGAACGTATAAACCATTACATAACGCACCAAACCCAATCAACACTTGATTTATGAAAATGTTCATAATATTTTTCTCTACTAAAAAATTATCTCCTTCTTTATCTAATAAAGAAATTGATATTAAATTGCACATCATAGATGGTACGTAATAACAGTCGTTTAAGATCAGTGTATTGTCATTCGGTAATACAAGGTGATATTTGCCAACTGCTTTGGCTGCAACAGTTGCACCATTCCCTACTTTTAGAGAATGTTCACCTTTCCCCAGTTATCTACCTCTTCTAAGCCCCTGTAACACATTACATATGTGGGATCTTGATCCGATAACTAATACCCATGACGTAGAGTGTACTGAGAAACAGTTCTCTGTTACGAACATACCCGTAGAAGATGCATCAATATGCTCATTCCTCATTTGGGTGGCATAGGAATCCTGGTATTCCCCTATTTTTTGCTCAGTCTTATAACAATTATAAAAAAAAGCGGAATCAACATTCCCCAGCATAGTATAATAAGCGGGTTCTGTTAATACATCCATATTATTATCTTGATTAAGGCATATCATGGTCGCTACCTGGAGAGAGAGAAGAAAACACTTTAGCCTATGCTCTTGCAATATTAGATTGGTTATTATCTTATCTAATCAGGATGACTCCTACTACTTTTTATCAAATCTTCCTTCAAACCCTAAAAGATAAGACTAGCCGGGGGTAATTACACCCTACAAGTTCGCTAACTGGTCAGCCAGGCCAGTGTCGATACTTTGAGAGAGGTTCCCCATACTTTCGCACGGACTTAATTAAAGTAAACCTCATTTTCCCAGAGGCATAACCTCATTGACACCTTTCTAGACACCTAATGAGTTAGCTAATTGTAAAATGCAAAACTCATCTAGGAGTAACACTTACTCGCAGCGGGTATCGGGATCCAACTATCTCATAGAAGGTATACAATCTCATTGCAAATTTTAACACTTGAAATTCCCGATAATATTTTGCCCCTAACGTTCTATGACTTTGACAAAGGCCAGCAAATTATAGGGCACTAGTCAAGTTCAACTCGTCATTTCCTGATTGAATTAAACCCATTCACACGACCCTTGACAAAGGCCAACAAGGTCGCACAACTACCCTAATCCATTCGCATCACATGCAACAAGATAAGTACTAATCAGTTACCGCACACTACCCTTGACAAAGGCCAACAAACGCAGCACGAATACTAAATAGCACCTATCTAAAATGACGGAGGGCTACGACAGGTTTTTAAGAAAACCTTTTGCGTAATGAAATTGATATCGTTGTAGAATCGAGTGATTTGAAAAGGAATGGTTTAAGTTCCACTTTTAAATTTGAGTTTTTCAAAATAAACCGAATGGGTATAGCGTATGCTAAAGAGGTCACTCCCGGTGAAGAGATCTAGCCTCTTTCCTTATCGAATAAGGTGCTGTATATTCTATAAGGAATACCGCTATGCATAGCAAGAACTAGAGCCAACTTTTTGAAAATATGATTCTACAACATCATTAGGTTTCTTTCCTTTTCATTAATCTCATTAATGAAGTTCCATCATTTATGCTTCCTAAGCATCACAGATAAAGAAACGAAAATACAACGTGCGCTTATGCCATCCGCATTCACCACGGGGCCCCGTCTTCACCGTTAGGTTACTTAACTACCGGCAGAGCGGGGGATGGACTAGCGTGGGTGCAAAACATAAGCAACACCTATTATATATCATATATATAATAATAAGCATTCGTCTCAGGCAGTTATATGATCTCATCACAGAACATTGCAACAGAAGTCAACATATGAAATATTGGATATACTAGGAAGTCAGTGTTTTAAATTAAGCCAGTAGAAAACACGGGTTCCACGGTAGTAATGAATAGCTAAACCCACATCCCTAGACCTCTACGAGAGCGGCAAGCAACCTGCCACTTCTAGAGTTAGGAGACTCGGTCTCGACTCCTCGAGATGGTCTCCCATTGCACCCTAGAACCCGGTTACTTGTGCTCCCCTCCTTGGGTCTATCCTATTGCGGAAAAATAAATAATATACATCATGACATAATCCTCAACCCGGAAGAGTCCCAATAATAGAATATTACATACAGTTTTTAATTGAATGAAAATGAAAAACTCTCATCTCACGCAAAAACCCCTGGCTATTCAAAACACGACGATCCAATATAACATATCACAGCAACACATAACATCACATGTTATCAACGTAAGTAAATATGCGTATCCTAATTGTCATTGATATATAACAACGAAATCGGGGATACACCACATATTACACTTACGGTCATAGAAAAGAAATATGAACTACAATAATTAGAATTCGCAAGACCCTTAGATATTATGAATCCGATATATCGCATACTTATGATTTCATGCCTAACGAAGTTAACTCCGTAGACATCATAAACCCGGAATATCTCATATACCGAATTTCATGCCTAACGTTATAAACCCCGCATTTTAGTCTTTATATTGAAAACACTTTTCAATAACCAGCCGGGTAATTCAACAAGATTCCTGACTACTTGATTGAATGCATGTTGGAAACTTTAGGAGACGGCCACACCCTCGATACCGTCGACGAAGTGCACTTAGGCGGAACACTGCAGCCGCGAGCACCCGATCGGATGCTTTTGGCAATAGGGTTCTCCTAGAGTCACTTGGTCGGGGTTACAGGGCATGGCATCTAGTAATGTTACCCGGCGAGTATCAGCATACACTACGAGATTGAGACGGAATTTTGATCCAAATCGAAAATCCGTGGCAACCGATCATTCGAGACTAAATTGCTGGATTTATAAGATATAAACCAGTTTTCACAAAATTGTGAATTCCAAATATTTTATCACAAATCACAGATAGCTAGACGATATTAAACATTTCGATTCAATCAATGAATTCCCAAAATTTCCATAGAGCTCAACACTTGAACATAGTTAAAAATACTCAGACAGTGCATCTAGTACCAATGGATCATCACAAGAAAGGCACGCTCCCTGTGTAACATTTCAGAAAAATAAAATATTATTTTTGGGAATTTTTATAATTAAATAATAAATATTTTGAATATTTTTATACTGCGTTATAATTAAATACCGATAAATTGGAAAATATTTGGAAAATTATAGAAATTACTGTAATGAGGGTGCTTTAGATAATTTAAGAAAATTATGCATTTTTATAATTAATTATATTGCTTTTAATGCTAATCGCGATTAAATATCGCTAATCGTGTATTAAGCCGGATTTGTGCACATGACATGCACCATGTCAAATTACACATTGTTAAACTTTTCTACCAAGTATTTTTCTTTATTTCATTATGCTTGATTTGGTTTTTTAAAGTGAGAAGATAAAAGATAAAAGAAAAGAAAATGGAAAAGGTTATAATATGAGGTATGGGCATGAGAGAGAGGGTAAGGGGTCAACTTAGACCATGGTTCATTGCTTCCCTCTTCATCTCTTCATCATTCTTTTTCCTCCTTCACCATGGCTGCTGCCCTCTTTCCTCCACCACCTCAACCCCTCACAACACACTCAATCCAACCTCAAAATATCATCCCCACTTCATTAAAAACATGCACAAGCTTCTCACGAGCACTTTGGACCAAGAAGGATTTTGAAGAATTGAGGCAACTCAAGAAATTTCTTGAGTTGCCAAATGAGGTAATTCCTTCATCATTTATATTGTATTTCATTCACTTTAGTATCTATTTTAGTATAGAACCGATTTAGTGTTGTTTAGTGAACTTTGGAAATCTCATGTTAGGGTTGAGGAGTTTTGAATTGAAATAGTGAAATTGAGTTAGTAGTGACCTTAAACCCCCTTAGTGATAGTATTTTGGACCTAGAACCAGAGACAAACCCCTATTCACAAACTTTGAAATTCTTCCGATATCGTATTTTCTGGGAATTGTGATGTGTATTAGAATCTGCAATCACCCGGGACACCTGAAAATGTTTTTGCAAACACAGAGATAAAAGCAGGTGACCTAGAAGCCACCCTGATGACCCGAGACCCTAACTCATTGTTCTGGCTGCAAATATACTCTTTCTGGCCGTAAATTGCGGCCAGGTCATGGGTGTTTTGCTTCATGTTTGGTTCATCGATTTATCTCCAGTAAAATAGACTCTTTACATATGCAAAATTGGCTAATTTCATCTAGGGTAAAATCTGGAAGTGTTTTTACGAAGTTTCCGAATTCATTTTACGGCTTTTAATGAATTAGAATTTGGTATTTGTGTTTTATCTCGATTGATTCACGTTTATACGTCAATCGTCGAGAGTTGTTGGTTATTCATGCATGCTTAGACTATAGGTTTTAAGCTATGTACGTTTCGTGTATCGTTTTGGTTTTCGTTCGCGATTTCAGTTTACGATACTATGTGTGATATGTAGATACCCCTACGTGGAATTCGAGATAATGAGGAGAGTGTAGCATCATCGACTCCAGCAAGAGAGGATCAAGGTGAGTAGGTATAAATCTACGGAAGAAGTCGGGCGGATGGCATATAGCACCCCCGCAGTTCGTAGTGTAGTATACGAATACATATATATATATATATACATACATATATATATATATATACATACATATATATATATATATACATATATATATATCATTATGTTTATTATGAGACTAGATGATTATCTCGATAGACTTTAGGAGTTCGTGGATAAATTTTAGTGTAATTAGATGATAGTGTCGATAATTAGTTTTAGTCGCGAACCCTAGATTAATGATTTGCATACACACACACTTGCATACATTTTATTACTTGTGCGTATATGGGGATATATATGTATATATAAATACACATAGGTATGGGACTGTGTGTGTGTATGTGTATACATGGATGATGAGGATTATACATGGTATTTGGAGATGAGTCGATGAGATTGGGTATGATGCCATGAGATCGGTGATGTGACATGGCTCGTATTTGAGATACGACATGATATTATAGCGGGTCTTTGGGGCGATGTGTTTCATACACATGCATATATATATATGTAGATGGTATCAGTATGTATTAGACATTAGATCAGTACCCTAATTTCGGATATGATGATAAGGATACCAGTTGAATAATGAGATAAATGTGATATTGATCCTTACCCAGGTTTGGGATGCCGTACGATGGATTTACGGTACAAGCTATATTGATGATAGATCCGCACTCTTGACTCGAGAATATCATATGATATATATATATATATATATATATATATTGTATCGTATGCGATACTATTGAGGCGAGATCACCGACTATTATATATATCTATATATATAGATCGACTTAAATTTAGGTGGATTTTCTTACCTTTTCGATTAGTCTGTTAGTTTAGTCCTATAGTTTATTTGTAGATGTTAGATTAGACTCGAGTCATACCTATTTCAAAACCTACAGATCATGAGTATTTTAAAGACAGGCCAAGGGATTCTACGGATATTTCAAAGGACATACATTTTCTTCAAAACACCGTAGCCCTATTTTCAAGACACCGCGATTCGTATTATTTCAAATGGAAAAACAGCATGACACATATATAGTAATGTAGATTCCTTATTTGTACGTTATTACTCATGTTCCGCATATTATTGCTGCATTTACTATTCATTTGCTATTTATTCTGCTGTTCGCATTGCATTGCATGTACATATGTATTTTCGTGAGAAATGAAGAAACCTGTTGTTAGGACACCAACACCATTACCGATGATGCGTATGCTCCACGTACACTTGATTGCCGGCTCACACACATCTTCATCGGTAATTGCTATATCACATACACTTTAGAGAAAATTACTTCATTGATATAGTTTGCTAGCTGATAGTTCCTATATGTTATTGTTTTCATATGCTAGTTTAGACATTGCATTTATTACTGTGATTTTCATGTTTATTCATATATTCATTCGCCATGACATTTTGGGCCAGTCCGGATTGCCGGAGCCCAGTAATCATTATTTATTTATTTATTTACATCGTGATTTGTTGATTTCGGATTTCCATTATATTTATGGAACTGGAGAAACCGCAGGGATTTTATAAATTGATTATCATTTTTAAAGATAAAATTGTGGTTTTCTCATGATATGATATGAGATACATCCACCATGAGTTTTCTCGGCTCTTGAGCGATATCATACACCTGATTCGAGGAGGAGGAGGAACCGTCTGTGGGTGCATAGTGGACCCGGTGCGGTACCCCGGGGCGAGAAGATCACAGATGATAGTGTTGAGCCTGTGACAGGGGAGCACTACTGACCGGTGATTGTATTGTGACTCGACAGATATCCGGAGGATACCGATCGGAGTACAGGCCAGTCCGAATAGCCGGAGCCTGAGGTTTTGAGATTTGAGGATATGGGCCAGTCCGGATAGACGGAGCCCTAGATATTGAGATTCGAGGTTACAGGCTAGTCCGGGTTGCCAGAGCCTGAGATATTAAGATATTGGGATTTATGTTTTGTGTCGATGCTTGACACTGATTTCATGTTGATTTCATTGATGTTACCTCGATTTATAAATATACAGAAATCTCACTAAATAAAGGAAAAAGTTTTCACATTCATGATGCATTCTGTTTCATTTTACTGCATTCATACCTCATATTATGATATGTTGCTACCTGAGGCACTGACACGAGCACTTGGTATTACACTTATGTACAGATGTTTACCCTTGCCACCTTTTCATTCTTTAGACCATATCATATTAAGGATATACATATTTCTGATCGTATTGACCTAGGATTGAGTCATACATACGATTTCTGCTCTGTAGTGTTTTCTACTTATGAGTTGGCAACTCACCCCCGTTGTGCCATAGTTTCTTGCAGGTTTTGCCGTACAGATTCGTTACGGCTTTCTGGCACACTGCTTCCATTCCGGATGATTGCTTTGGTAGGTGGGTTTACTCGCATCGTGACCACCATTGTACCTTTATTATATTTCAGTTGTACCTAGAAACTCCATCAACAAGACTTGTACATTTATTTCAGACTTAGAAAACCAGTTGTATATTATTTTGACCTTAGAGTCGCATATTGTATTATTATGGTATTCTTGATGATTTTGAGTTTCCCTTTGAGTTTTGATCCTCGCCCTTCGGCGTTGTATATTATATTGCTTGCGTGGTTGTGACCGTCAATTGACGAAGAGTTAGCTCCCGTTTGGGGATGCCTTTATCATATTACGCATGTTGTACCCTTTTGGGGCCAGTATTTACAAAGGAAACTCTGCCGAAATTTTCAGAAAAGTCATGAGATTTTAAAAACGCATATTCGGCTTATGTTATTAAAACCACTTGCTTTAAAATAAGTTTTCTTCACTTTTTGGTTAAAATGGTTTAGATTTCTGGGATCTTTTTTTGGATTACTTGAATTAGATGGGGTCCTATAGACTTCATATGATTCAAGTGCCAGTCACGTTCCATTTTGGGTCGTGACAAAGTTTGTATTAGAGCGCTAGGTAAGCTTTCTTCGAGTCTATGTTTGACTATGCGGAGCCTAGGGCATTTATATATATATATACGAAATCTAGGCTTGACCTTATGGAACTTAAACTTGGTTGAGGGAGTATTAGACTTGAAATTTCGTCGCGTAGGTTGACCTTGGTTGATAGAGTAGGTGACTTAAGGAGAGTGACGTACCGTGTGTATGTTCTGCGGCATACTTACGATACGCTACTCCGCTTAAGAAGCCTTTGGATGTACATTTTCTTGCACAACATTATATTAATTCCTATGATCTATCCTCATCATTATCGGTTTATGGTTTTTGCTGCCACGATTACACGGGCTCAGAGAGCTATGGCTAGAGTTGCGTTAGCATGAGCTCGTCACGGACGAGGACTAACCAGGGCGTGATTCCAGGGACACATGATTGCATAGATGTATCGTCCTATTGTTTTTTCACGCCATGAGCATTCCCTTTTACAAGATTTCTCGGACGTGCAGATCAGCACCAGAGGATTGGGCCACTGCTAGAGGCCAGCTAAAATATGATGACCGTCAATGCACTGATTGTTCTTGATGATTGAGACACTGTTCAGCATGCGGACGAATGAGCCAGTTATTGCTGCGACTGACGAGATGTCGTCCAGATGTTGAAGCTAATGCCGCATGAGCTATACTTAGAGATATGATATAAGATCACTAGTCACCAAGGAGGAATGACTAGGAAATGTGATTCATTGCCTACCCCGATGCGAAGTCATTAGATTGATTAATTCCACCTAGAGACGACTTCACGCACGTACGTTGAGAGGCGCTAGAAGACGATAGAATGTCAGAAACCCATTTTCCAGGTTTAAGGTATTCGGAGAAATATGCAAGTAATTCCGTGGACCCTCTAGAAGAATGAAACCCTAACTCGATATAATGACCATGAGAACGCTTTGGAACCTTAGGGTTTGCAGTAGTTCTGCGGTGCCATTAATGAGGCTTTGGTTTGCCCTTCTACGACCGATCCATAGGTACTGTGGCATGTACTGGAATACTATTAAACTGTACTCAAGATGTTGAGCTCTTGGGGGATTATAGAACTTTGACGAATCGATCGAAAGGTTCGACGTCATTCGGATATCATGTGATGGGATACATTGCTTGGGAGACTCCAGATACGAGTATAGCCGTTGGAGCGCAGTCCATATAGCCATGAAGAGACGATTCCGAATTAGTCGACATCAGAGAATAGTAGAGTAAGAGGTTCGTACGAGAGTTTGACGAGATTACATTCCACTCCGCTGACACCATAGATGTGATACGCATGCGGAGGCATTGTATATAGATATATCTTCCAGAAGGAGTCGCGATATGTATGCAGCCATACCAGAACAAGAAACAGACTTAGTAAAAGATGATAACTTCCGGGCAGTTCGGCAGAAACGAGATTTGGAGGAGACTTCGACAGAATCTTTCTGGAATACTATACGAGGAGAATTGGGCCCAGGATCGTTCATATTACGCACACATAGTAGGAAATGTGATTTGGAGGAGCCAGTTATTGCTGCGACTGACGAGATGTCGTCCAGATGTTGAAGCTAATGCCGCATGAGCTATACTTAGAGATATGATATAAGATCACTAGTCACCAAGGAAGAATGACTAGGAAATATGATTCATTGCCTACCCCGATGCGAGGTCATTAGATTGATTAATTCCAGCTAGAGACGACTTCACGCACGTACGTTGAGAGGCGCTAGAAGACGATAGAATGTCAGAAACCCATTTTCCAGGTTTAAGGTATTCGGAGAAATATGCAAGTAATTCCGTGGACCCTCTAGAAGAATGAAACCCTAACTCGATATAATGACCATGAGAACGCTTTGGAACCTTAGAGTTTGCAGTAGTTCCGCGGTGCCATTAATGAGGCTTGGGTTTGCCCTTCTACGACCGATCCATAGGTACTGTGCCATGTACTGGAATACTATTAAACTGTACTCAAGATTTTGAGATCTTGAGGGATTATAGAACTTTGACGAATCGATCGAAAGGTTCGACGTCATTCGGATATCATGTGATGGGATACATTGCTTGGGAGACTCCAGATACGAGTATAGCCGTTGGAGCGCAGTCCATATAGCCATGAAGAGACGAGTCCGAATTAGTCGACATCAGAGAAAAGTAGAGTAAGATGTTCGTACGAGAGTTTGACGAGATTACATTCCACTCCGCTGACACCATAGATGTGATACTCATGCGGAGGCATTGTATATAGATATATCTTCCAGAAGGAGTCGCGATAAGTATGCAGCCATACCGGAACAAGAAACAGACTTAGTAAAAGATGATAACTTCCGGGCAGTTCGGCAGAAACGAGATTTGGAGGAGACTTCGACAGAATCTTTCTGGAATACTATACGAGGAGAATTGGGCCCAGGATCGTTCATATTACGCACACATAGTAGGCCAGAGTTCGGTATCGTCGACGGGGCATGTTACGAGTGACCATGACAGTTGGCCAGAGATCTTTAGAGGATGTGCTAGAGCGGAACTATTTCCGCCATCTTGATTTCGGTATTTTGGGTGATTTATTTGCATGATTGAGATTTTGTGCGCCACAGTTGCACTTGACTTCGATTTGATGTCATTCGAGATATTGATTTTGATTTCATGCTTGTGGTATGCATGTGATTTTGACTTATTCTTTCGGCATAGTTTTCTTGCACTTTTAGTATTTTGATTCGATTTGTGCACACTGATGCACATGGTTGTGAGATTATATACCACGGTATACCTGATTTGGAATTGGACTGAAATGTGTTGTATACCGTCGATTTCGATTTGGATACTCGATATTTGTTTTCGTGCACCTTGTGCATTTGATTTGGATTCTTGCGCATACATGACACGCTTTATGCGATTTTGGTGCACACCAGATGCACAAAATCAGGATTCTTCGTGCATATCAGATGCACCTGATTTTGCTGTCAGGCACACCCGTTGCCTTTGACAGGTGTTTCGTGCACACCCGTTGCACTTAGATATTATTTCTGTGCACATATACGGCAAATTCATGGATTTTGATTTCCGTGCACACCAGACGCACATGACATTCATATATACATTTTAGGATTGATTCCTTTGGGCGGCATGTTTATGATATTTACTATTTGGTATAGTAGATGAGCAGGACTAGTCAGAGGACAGTACCTGAATATATTTTACATGCATTGATAGTTATCGAAGGGATTTCAAAAAAGGAGCTATAGCCTTAGTATTTACCTACGTTTTCGAGATGACACGAAAAATGTTACAAGGAAACCCTTCTAAATTATTTTTCAAAACGGCGGGACGTGTAGATTAAACAAAGGGTATATATATATATATATATATATATATATTCTTAAAATAAACGTCCGCCACTGTGCCGCGATATGCGCATCGCACAGTGACTTGAAAAGGGGTTTGTCATGCATTTCTTTCAGATGTTTACATGTATAGTTTTGATGTTTATCATGTTGGTTTTCGCATTGGATTTAGACATTGGTGTCTTCACCATAACTTCGATGATTGCGGGATGCTTAACGGAGTTTTGATTTTTGAGTTATACACTCTTTTTCATACGCATGCATTGCGCTACGATATGTTTTATGTAACTATGATTTCGGAGCCCCGACGACTTGATAATTTTACTGAAATGTTTTAGTATTGAGGGGTTTAAATTTAAATTCGGGAACCGAATTTCTTTAAGGGGGAAGACTGTAAAACTTCAGAAAAATAAAATATTATTTTTGAGAATTTTTATAATTAAATAATAAATATTTTGAATATTTTGATAATGCGGTATAATTAAATACCGATAAATTGGAAAATATTTGGATAATTTTACAAATTATTGTAATGAGGGTGCTTTAGATAATTTAAGCAAATTATGAATTTTTATAATTAATTATATTACTTTTAATGCTAATCGCGATTAAATATCACTAATCGTGTATTAAGCCGGATTTGTGCACATGACATGCACCATGTCAAATTACACATTGTTATACTTTTCTACCATGTCTTTTTCTTTATTTCTTCATGCTTGATTTGGTTTTTTAAAGTGAGAAGAGAAAAGTTAAAAGAAAAGAAAAGAAAAGAAAAGAAAAGAAAATGGAAAAGGTTAAAATATGAGGTATGTGCATGAGAGAGAGGGTGAGGGGTCAACTTAGACCATGGCTCATTGCTTCCCTCTTCATCTCTTCATCATTCTTTTTCCTCCTTCAGCATGGCTGCTGCCCTCTTTTCTCCACCACCTCAACCCCTCACAACATACTCAATCCAACCTCAAAACATCATCCCCACTTTATTAAAAACATGCACAAGCTTCTCACAAGCACTTTGGACCAAGAAGGATTTTGAAGACTTGGGGCAACTCAAGAAATTTCTTGAGTTGCCAAATGAGGTAATTCGTTCATCATTTATATTGTATTTCATTCAGTTTAGTATCTATTTTAGTATAGAACCGATTTAGAGTTGTTTAGTGAACTTCGGAAATCTCAAGTTAGGGTTGAGGAGATTTGAATTGAGATAGTAAAATTGAGTTAGTAGTGACCTTAAACTCCCTTAGTGATAGTATTTTGAACCTAGAACAAGAGACAAACCCCAATTCACAAACTTTGAAATTCTGCCGATATCGTATTTTCTGGAAATTGTGATGTGTATTGGAATCTGCTATCACCCGGAACCCCTGAAAATGTTTTAGCAAACACCGAGATACAAGCAGGTGACCTAGAAGCTACCCTGATGACCCAAGACCCTAACTCATTGTTCTGGCCGCAAATTGCGGCCAGGTCATGGGTATTTTGCTTCATGTTTGGTTCATGGTTTTATCTTCAGTAAAATAGACCCTTTACATATGCAAAATTGGTCAATTTCACCTAGGGTAAAATCTGGAAGTGTTTTACGAAGTTTCTGAATTCGTTTTGCGGCTTTTAATGAATTGGAATTTGGTATTTGTGTTTTATCTCGGTCGATTCATGTTTATACGTCAATCGTCGAGAGTTGTTGGTTATTCATGCATGCTTAGACCATAGGTTTTAACCTATGTATTTTCGTGTATCGTTTTGGTTTTCGTTCGCGATTTCAGTTTACGATACTAGTGTGATATGTAGGTACCCCCTTGTGGAATTCGAGACGACGAGGAGATCGTAGCGTCATCGACTTCAGTAAGCGAGGATCAAGGTAAGTAGATATATATCTACGGGGGAAGTCGGGTGGATGGCGTATAGCACCCCCGCAGTTCGTACTGTAGTATACGAATACATATACATACATACATACATACATACATACATACATATATATATAGTTATGTTTATTATGAGACTAGATGATTATCTAAATAGACTTTAGGAGTTCGTGGATAAATTTTAGTGTAATTGGATGATAGTGTCGATAGTTAGTTTTAGTCGCGAACCCTAGATTAATGATTTGCATACACGCACGCGCACATACACACTCTTGCATACATTTTATTACTTGTGCGTATATGGGGATATGTATGTATATATAAATACACATAGGTATGGGATTATGTATATATATATATATATATACGTATACATATACATGGATGTTGAGGATAGTACATAGTATTTGGAGATGAGTCAATAAGATTGGCCATGATGCCATAAGATCGGTGATGTGACATGGTTCGTATTTGAGATACGGCATGATATTATATCGGGTCTTTGGAGCGATGTGTTTCATACACGCGCATATATATATATGTAGATGGTATCAGTATGTACTAGACATTAGACCAATACCTTTATTTCGGATATGATGATAAGGATACCAGTTGAATAATGAGATAAATGTGATTTGACCCTTACCCAGATTTGGGATGCCGTACGATGGATTTACCGTACGAGCTATATTGATGATAGATCCACACTCTTGTCTCGACGATGTCATATGATATATATATTGTATCGTACGCGATACTATTGAGGCGAGATCACCGAATATTATATATATAGATCGACTCAAATTTAGGTGGATTTCCTTACCTTTTCGATTAGTCTGTTAGTTTAGTCCAATAGTTTATTTGTAGATGTTAGACTAGACTCGAGTCATACCTATTTCAAAACCTACGAATCGTGACTATTTTAAAGACAGGCCAAGGGATTCTACGGATATTTCAAAGGACGTACATTTTCTTAAAAACACCGTAGCCCTATCTTCAAGACACCACTATTCGTATTATTTGAAATGGCAAAACGGTATGACACATATATAGCTGTAGGGTTCCTAGGCACACTAGTGAGGTCTCACAAGGCATCAACCATGCCAATTTCAAATTTTACGGGTGCCGAGAAACCCTAATACGGATCGTTAACTAGATATATAGGCGAAACAATGAAACTAGTTTACAACTAAACTAAAAGAACGGAAATACAACCTTTGTAGATCCGTTTCTCCACCTCCATAGCTCCATGATGAAGTCCTCTCCGCTGTCCAAATCGAACCATGACTCTACTATCGGCTTCATCGGAGAAAGAGCGGGCTAGGTCATCGACGACGATGCCGAAGATGATCTACGTCGAGACATCACTAGATCAAGCTCCACCTTCACCAAGCCATGATAACTTGTGAAGGAAACACCCTATTCTACTTGGCAAGAGGTAGAAGATGAAGAAATAGGAAGTGGGTTCACTTTAGAATTGGATTTCTCACGCATTTGCTCAAGTTGCCATTGATGGAGCAAGGTTTCTTCTTGAAGAAGAAGAAGATTATGATAAAAAAATGTTATGATAAGTATCTCTCAAAAAGAAATTAAAATGAATACTTATCATAATCAAACCATGGTCAAGTGTAGAGAAAAAACTAGGGTTAGGTCAATGGTTAGGGTTAAGCATGAAGACAAAAATGGTGACTTAGTCAAAGCTTCATGAAGCTTCAACATTCATCCAAATAAAGCCACCATTTTTCTTTTCTTTTGCCAAAAAGAAATAAATAAGTAAAATAATAAATAGATATGAAAAACAAAACCCTAACCATTTAAATAACCATGGTTTAATCTTTACACAAACTCAAGAAAGCATGTATCATCAAACATGATACAATCAAGTGCACAAAAGTATATCACATATACAACTTGTGAACTTCAAGTGAGAAAATCCATTTAAAGTGAACCAATACTGTAACACCTGAGTCAGTGTTTAGTAGTAATTGCGTGTTAACGTGGGATCTTTTGGTAAAGAGTTTACCAAAACGGGTTCTAATGATCTATCTGGGTTTATGGATATCCTTGTAAGATGTTATCTCGACAACACACCTGCATATAGCCATCAAAACAGCACATTTCAACCCCACATATCGGCACATTTCAACCTCAGCACATCAGCCCAAAGATAGATCAGCCACATATCATTATTTCAGCCACCAACAGTCAACTTTGGCAACTCTTATACCCTATAGCTCAGCCGTAGCTGCTGCAACAGCAGCACCCACATCACATCAGCCAATTTGTGCGCAATTTCAGCCTTAAGGTCAGCTATGGCTGCTGCAACAGCCACCTAACCCCATGGAAATTCAGCTGAGGCTAGCCCATCATTTGCATCAGCCCCCCCTACTACTCTACAACAGCTACTAAACCATCACATCAGCACCACAACACCCTTACCCATCATCTGTCACACCTCACATCAGCCAAATTGCATCAAATCAGCCAGCCAGAAATCAGCATCAGCAGCTGATTTAGCCCATCATTATCACCAGCACAATTTTCTGCTCAATTTCAGCAACAAAATCTACATAGCATCAGCCCCCCTAAACCCTATGTAGCTGCTACAGCCACCCTAACACCAGAAAGTCTACTTAGCCTGCTACAAATTCCACACCAGCCCCAAGACTTCAGCCATTTCATCATTTCAGCTTCAGCCCTTAACTTCAGCAGCAGCAGCAACAGCTGCTTCATGCCCTCAAAACCCATACCACACACACACCACCTCATACCACACCACACACCACCTCATACCACACCACACACTACTTCATACCACACCATACAACACCAGCAACACTTTTCTTTCCATCAGCAACAGCAACAGCAAACACATTTGCATCAGCATCAGCATCAGCAGTTGCACCAGCTTAGACAGTAGCAGCTCTAGTTTAGCACAGCAGCACCTACCCTCTTCTTCTTCTCCTTCTCCTGGTTTGCAAGGTTCTTAGAGGGTATAACTCCTAAACTTTTTCCATATTGTGTAGATTAGAAGCTTGATTAGCTAGTTTTTGTGATAAATAGAATTTTCATGCTAGAATGGTGCAGTGATGTTAGATTTAATCACTTTAGAGTACTTATAGTTTAATGAGCCATCTTTGGTGTTAACTAATCTGTTTAAGCCTAGTGGTATCATTAAAATTAGAGGATTAGCCTTAATTTGCTAAAATTTCGTTAATCTAGCTTAATTGGTGTCCATATCATGCTTAGTAGTGATATTGGGTGTTTAATGAAGATTTTGAGTAAAGTGAGAATTGCGTAAGCTAGAATAACCTTCTTAGGTCCTAGTGAGGCCAGCCAACCAGAGAAATTCCCCAGATTCCATGTAGACACCCGATTTACCCGACTTGGCGTATTTTGGCAGTTTTAGCGACTTTTTAACCTTTCTGAAATCTGCTGTTGACACGATCACTTCAGAATAATTTTGAGAAGACTGTAGCATGGTGAGATGAGTAGGAACACACACCCAGAGCACGGGGACCCACCTCACAATGGAGGCCGCCGGTTTTCTATATCTGGCCGTAAATTGCGGCCAGAGTAGGGGGTAGGGTGTTGGATTTTTGGGAGTAGGGTCATGCTGGGTAGGTTAGTCTGTTGGTATCTGTAACTTTTAAAGTTTGGTCCAGAGGCAAAATCTGGAGCTAATAACGTGTTTCCGATGTTTTAAGTCTTGTGCGACACGCGCGTGATACGCGTGGTTCTGTGGCGCGCTGCGCGACACAGCGTGGTTCTGGTGGTTTGTGCGCGTCGCGTCGCGTCATGTGCACACGCGTTTAGTTCACGCACGCGTATCCCTTTTGTCAATATATCACGTTTTGCAGAATTTCTTCTTATATGGTGACTCATGTGAATTCTAGATTCGCCGGCAGGAACTTCAAGCGCGGCTGAGAAGGGAAAGCAGGTGGTCGGACACACTTAGCACAGGACCACGGGTGAGTAGATTTAACATCTACGGGGGACAATCGTTTGGATGGCGCGAGTCGCCCGATAGATTTAGTAGACTTGGTATTACTGATAACATTGGAGTAATAATGATTAAACTTGCGTGATAATTGCTGTAGTCAGTATCTATATGATGTTCCATATACGCAGATTCATTATAGGACACCTGCACCATTACCAGGTTTTATATGTTGCACGAGCACTATTCATGTGAACACACATACCCTGGTAATTGCCATGTCAAGACACTAAATAACTTTAAATCTGAAACATGTTAACTACCTAGAAATGTGACATTTAAATAAGTATTTAAATTGCTACTGATAATTGTTAAAAATATAAAAGCTGCGTTTTTCTAGTGATGTAAAGTGTCGTCCACCATGAGTTTGCTGTGGTTTTTGAGACCCGTTTCGAGGAGGTGGATGAACCGTCTCGGGTACATGGTGGGCCCGGTACGGGACCCCGGGGCAAGAAGATCGCAGATGATGGCGTTGAGCCTGGCAGGGGACGGATTACCTACCGGTGATTTCATTTGGCACGGCGGATATCCAGAGGATACCGACTGTGGCCGCTGGATTGAGATATGGATTTTGATGTGGATCAGCCGGATGGCTGAGGCCAGAGATACTGGACATGGATATATGAGATTTGGTCAGTTTTGAGGTGTCGTTGCTGGACACGGATTTTATTGATTTCTTGGATATCATGCTGATGTTTAAAAAGAAGTTTTCAAAACAAGCAAGGAATAATTCTTACACCTACATGTTGAGATCCTGAGATGACTCATATAGCATACATTCATGATGGTATTTTCATGTGGCATACATACCTGTTATCACCTCCATGTGACATATATACTTACTAGTATACTGTTGATGCATACACACCTGCTAGTACATATAGCTATACCTGTTTTAGGGATGTCAGGACACTTGTGTGCATGCATATGATAGCCTTAGTAAATGTTATCTATTACTCACGAGCTGGCAACTCACCCCCGTTGTGCCACAGCTTTTCTGCAGGTCCACTCCGTCAGCACTGTAGCGGCGGATACCTTTGCTTCATTTGTACTTCTTGCCTGGACTAGAGGCTTTTGCTCTTAGGTGGGTTATTATCAGTTTGTACCACCTTATATATGCTCATTGTATCTAGAGTACTCCATCTACTGTTATCTACTGTCGCTACTGTTGTTACTACTACTGTTGCCACTACGGCTACTATCAGTTCAGTTGTACCTGTTTTATTTGGATTACTGTATATTGACCTAGATGTGAGATTGTGAGACTTGAGGATTTATTTTATGATGTATCTGGGTCGAGCTCACTTGAGTCGACATGTTATTCCTCATGCCCTGATTTCTTCTATATTCTGCTGGAATTTTGGAATAAGGGCAAATTGATTAGGTAATGAGGTAAATGCTTAAATTATTTGGTTTTTCCTTCACTCAACTTCTTAATTGGGTTTTGTATTCTGGGCTTCGGCTTACTTATTTTACGGACGCCTTGAGACGTTTCGTAACTTAAGTGCCGGTCGCGTTCCGTACCTTGCGAGTCGTGACAAAGTTGGTATCAGAGCGATAGGTTTCACCTTTCCGAGTGTAGGATGACCCTTAGTAGATGGAGTAAGTGACTTAAGCAGGGTAGCGTAGCGTACGTATGTCCGCGGCATACTTGCGATGCGGTACTCCGCCTAGGTGACTTTAGGATATATTTGCTTGAAATTCCTTCTTCAATTCCGTGTATCCTACGATCTTATTCCTGTTCCTGCGCCAGCTACTATGCCGCCGAAGACTACCAGAGCGCAGAGAGCTGCCGCCCGAAACGAGATTCGAGCTGGTTCATCCGAGACTAGCACTGAGCAGGGTAGTAAGCCTACACCGCAGGAACAAACTGATCTGCCTTTCCCAGGCCGTGTGGATAGGCTGGAGACTGGTATGGACGAGTTGCGACAGATGATGGGGAGTATGCAGGAGCTACGTCAGATGGTAGGAACCCTAGTTACAGCCGGTCGTGCACCGAGGCCGGAGGACGTACCTGCTACATCCCAGACCACTATGATACCTGCTCCTACTACTACCACCGCGACCATTCCGGTTTCGCTACAGGAGTTCATGAGGCTGAGACCTCCAGTTTTTACGAGTACCGATGCAGCGGAGGACCCGCAGACGTTCCTTGACAGCTTGGCCAGGATCTGCCGTTCGCTGAGATGTTCCAATGATCGCTGGGCAGAGCTTGCGAGTTTCTGACTAGAAGGTCTCGCACAGATATGGTGGGAGTCCGTTCTGAGAGGTCGAGCTGCAGGTCTATCGCCCATGACCTGGACCGAGTTCACAGCAGTTTTTCTTGCCCGATTCCTCCCGGAGAGCGTTCGCGAAGCCAGAGCTCGTAGTTTCGAGGCCTTGGTCAAGACATCGGGGATGACAGTATCTGAGTATGATGTTCAGTTTACACAGTTGTCCCTATATGCTCCGTATCTGGTGGATACCGAAGCGAAGAGGGTGAAGAGGTTTATACAGGGACTGGATGCCCAGTTATATCTTGCCATTGGCGCCCAGCATTTCGATACCTATTCGGCAGCTATGGATACAGCATTGCGGATGGAGGCACGTATTTCAGCGACTTCGGTCATTTCCGGACCGAAGAGGATTCGTACCGGCACGCCAGATCAGAGACATCATGCCAGATTCCTTCCGCGAGATAGGACCGGCAGAGGATTTGGACGAGGTCATCTATATGGATCGTATACACAGGGACAACAGTCGTCGCCAGGATGCTTTGGGTGCGGGAGTCTGTACCATCGTGTTAGAGACTGTCCAGCGAGGCGACAGGGAGCGACGACCGTTCCGCATGTGACTCTACCTCCATCACCGCCCCCTCCTCAGAGAGCCCTACTTCCTGCCACAGGCGATGCTCCACGCCAGTTAGGTGTACCCAGAGGCCGTAGACGCGGCGCACCGATCCAGAGAGGAGGAGGAGGCAGAGGCCGAGGCCGAGGTCAGCCCGCTATCGGAGGAGGTCAGGCCCGAGTTTTTGCATTGACACCCCAGGATGCGCAGGCATCCAATGCCGTCATTACAGGTACTCTATCAGTTTGTTCTGTTGATGCACACGTGTTATTTGATCCCGGATCCACGCACTCTTATGTTTCCACACACTTTGTACCGAGTTTGGGTAGAGAGTCCGGTTTGCTTGATCAGCCACTTGTTGTGACCACTCCTGTGGGAGAGTCCTTTGTTTCTAGGCACGTGTTCCGATCCTGTACCGTTCGTATTGGCAAGCGAGAGCTGCCTGTCGACTTAATCCTTCTGGAAATGTTGGACTTCGACATTCTTTTGGGCATGGATTGGTTAGCCATGTGCTATGCGTCTGTGGACTGCCGTGAGAAGACAGTTAGATTTTGTTTTCCCGACGAGTCGGTTTTTGTTGTGAAGGGGGACTGTGGTGCCGCCCCTCACATGTTGATTTCTTCTCTTTACGCTGACCAGCTGTTGAGGAAGGGATGTCAAGGATTCTTGGCTTATGTCAGTGATACTAGAGCTACAGATGTTCCGTTGGACCAGGTCCCGGTTGTTTGTGAGTTCCCTGATGTTTTCCCTGATGAGCTTCCTGGACTGCCGCCTGAGCGCGATGTCGAGTTCTGTATTGATTTAATTCCTAGCTCGGGACCTATTTCTATACCGCCTTATCGAATGGCCCCGGCGGAACTTAGTGAATTGAAGGTTCAGCTGCAAGATTTGTTAGATAAGGGCCTTATTCGACCTAGCGTTTCTCCATGGGGTGCTCCGGTCCTGTTTGTCAAGAAGAAGGACGGAAGTTTACGCTTATGTATCGACTACCGCCAGCTGAACAAGGTTACCGTACGGAACAGATATCCGTTGCCACGCATTGATGATTTGTTCGACCTGCTTCAGGGTGCGGGATATTTTTCTAGGATCGACTTGCGATCGGGGTACCATCAGCTGCGAGTCCGACAGGAGGATGTACCGAAGACAGCCTTCCGTACACGCTATGGCCATTATGAATTTCTGGTGATGTCGTTCGGACTCACCAACGCCCCTGCAGCATTCATGGATTTGATGAATCGTACTTTCAGGCCGTATCTTGACCTGTTCATCATCGTGTTCATCGACGATATTTTGATGTATTCCTGGAGCCAAGAGGAGCACGAGCAGCATTTGCGGATTACTTTGCAGACCTTGAGGGAACACCAGCTTTTCGAAAAATTTTCCAAGTGTGCATTCTGATTGGACAGCGTCGGATTCTTAGGTCACGTGATTTCGAGAGATGGCATATGTGTGGACCCGAAGAAGATCGAAGCCGTCCAGCAGTGGCCCAGACCGACATCGGTTACGGAGATCCGTAGTTTTCTAGTCCTTGCAGGCTACTACAGGAGATTTGTACAGGATTTCTCCCGTATTGCTGCACCTTTGACAGGTTTGACCCAGAAGGGAGTTCCTTTCGTTTGGACGAAGGAGTGCGAGCGCAGTTTTCAGCAGCTGCGGACCTGTTTGACTATGGCACCGGTATTATCATTGCCTTCAGGATCAGGAGGATTCGTGGTTTATTGTGACGCTTCACGGGTGGGGCTAGGATGTGTATTGATGCAGCATGACAGGGTGATCGCGTATGCTTCGCGGCAATTGAAGAAACATGAACAGAACTACCCCATTCACGATTTGGAGATGGCTGCATTGGTCTTTGCACTTAAGATCTGGCGACATTACCTATACGGCGAGTCGTGCCAGATATTCACTGACCACAAGAGCTTAAAATATATATTTCAGCAGCGAGACCTAAATCTGAGACAGCGTCGTTGGATGGAACTGGTAAAAGATTACGACTGTGAGATCTTATACCACCCGGGCAAGGCAAATGTAGTAGCGGATGCTTTGAGCAGGAGGCCCGGGGGTAGTCTATCCTCTTTACACACCGTGCAAAGGCAGTCGTCAGCAGATTGGCAGATTTTATGCGACAGCCGAGTTGAGTTCGAGTTCCCTCCAACAGGGGGACAGCTCGCGCATGTTCGTACGCACCCACAGTTGCTTGACCGTATATATGAGGCACAGCGCAGCGATGACCGTTGTTCAGAGATCATAGCACAGATGGGACAGGGCAGATTTTCCGAGTTCGTGGTTGATGAACATGGAATTTTACGATTTGGATCCATACTGTGCGTACCAGATGCTGAGGGATTGCGGCACGATATTCTTGAGGAGGCACACCGATCGGCGTATAGTGTCCACCCCAGTTCCACCAAGATGTACCATGATTTGAGAAAGACCTACTGGTGGGACGGAATGAAGAGGGACATCGCAGAGTTCGTATCAAGATGCCTGACTTCTCAGCAAGTCAAGGCCGAGCACCAGAGGCCCGCAGGAGAACTATAGCCGTTACCCATTCCAGAGTGGAAATGGGAGCAGATTTCGATGGATTTCGTTGTGGGTCTACCCAGGACCAGTCGAGGGTACGACTCCATCTGGGTGATCGTAGATCGATTGACGAAAGCGGCTCACTTCCTGCCAGTGAAGACCACTTTTAGCTTCGCTCAGTATGCCCAGCTTTACATCGACGAGATCGTACGATTTCATGGCGTACCGACTTGTATCGTGTCAGATCGAGGAACCCAGTTCACCAGCCGACTTTGGCAGAAACTTCAGGAGGCTTTGGGCACTCGCTTGAGCTTCAGCACGGCATTTCATCCGCATACCGACGGACAATCAGAGGGGACCATTCAGACTCTCGAGGACATGCTTCGAGCGTGTGTTTTAGACTTCGGTGGTAGCTGGGATCGTCATTTACCTCTAGTGGAGTTCTCCTATAACAACAGCTTCCAGGATACTATTCAGATGGCACCTTTCGAGGCGTTGTATGGAAGAAGATGTATATCGCCTGTTTGTTGGACCGAGTTGAGCGAGAGCAGTATCTTCGGGCCACAGATCGTGCAGGAGACGACCGAGAAAGTGCAGCTGATTCGAGATCGGATGAGGGCAGCCCAATGCAGGCAGAAATCGTATGCAGACAGGCGCCGTCGCAGATTAGAGTTCGCAGTTGGCGACCATGTTTTTCTGAAAGTCTCTCCGATGAAGGGCGTGATGCGTTTTGGGCGAAAGGGGAAGCTTAGCCCTAGATTCGTAGGTCCCTTCGAGATTCTCGAGCGTGTCGGCGCTGTTGAGTATCGTTTGGCTCTTCCACCTAGTTTTTCAGATGTTCATCCCGTTTTCCACGTATCGATGCTACGCAGTTATCTTCATGACCCTTCCCACGCGATTCAGCATCAGACAGTTCAGCTCGAGCCCGACCTTTCGTTCACCGTGGAGCCAGTTGAAATTTTAGATCGGCAAGTGAAGAAACTCCGATCAAAGGTCCTGCCGTCCGTAAAAGTTCTTTGGCGCAGCCCGAGCAGTGAAGAGATCACTTGGGAGGCCGAGGGAGAAATGCGGACGAAATTCCCTCATCTTTTTGAAGGTACGCGTAGTTGCATATTTTAAAAAAAAAATTCGGGGATGAATTTTCTTAAGGGGGGGAAGACTGCAACACCTGAGTCTGTGTTTAGTAGTAATTGCGTGTTAACGTGGGATCTTTTGGTAAAGAGTTTACCAAAACGGGTTCTAATGATCTATCTGGGTTTATGGATATCCTTGTAAGATGTAATCTCGACCACACACCTGCATATAGCCATCAAAACAGCACATTTCAACCCCACATATCAGCACATTTCAACCTCAGCACATCAGCCCAAAGATAGATCAGCCACATATCATTATTTCAGCCACTAACAGTCAACTTTGACAACTCCTATACCCTATAGCTCAGCCGTAGCTGCTGCAACAGCAGCACCCACATCACATCAGCCAATTTGTGCGCAATTTCAGCCTTAAGGTCAGCTATGGCTGCTGCAACAGCCACCTAACCCCATGGAAATTCAGCTGAGGCTAGCTCATCATTTGCATCAGCCCCCCTACCACTCTACAACAGCTACTAAACCATCACATCAGCACCACAACACCCTTACCCATCATCTGTCACACCTCACATCAGCCAAATTGCATCAAATCAGCCAGCCAGAAATCAGCATCAGCAGCTGATTTAGCCCATCATTATCACCAGCACAATTTTCTGCTCAATTTCAGCAACAAAATCTACATAGCATCAGCCCCCCTAAACCCTATGCAGCTGCTACAGCCACCCTAACACCAGAAAGTCTACTTAGCCTGCTACAAATTCCACACCAGCCCCAAGACTTCAGCCATTTCATCATTTCAGCTTCAGCCCTTAACTTCTGCAGCAGCAGCAACAGCTGCTTCATGCCCTCAAAACCCATACCACACACACACACCACCTCATACCACACCACACACCACCTCATACCACACCACACACCACTTCGTACCACACCATACAACACCAGCAACACTTTTCTTTCCATCAGCAACAGCAACAGCAAACACATTTGCATCAGCATCAGCATCAGCAGTTGCACCAGCTTGGACAGTAGCAGCTCTAGTTTAGCACAGCAGCACCTACCCTCTTCTTCTTCTCCTTCTCCTGGGTTGCAAGGTTCTTAGAGGCTATAACTCTTAAACTTTTCCCGTATTGTGTAGATTAGAAGCTTGATTAGCTAGTTTTTGTGATAAATAGAATTTTCATGCTAGAATGGTGCAGTGATGTTAGATTTAATCACTTTAGAGTACTTATAGTTTAATGAGCCATCTTTGGTGTTAACTAATCTGTTTAAGCCTAGTGGTGTCATTAAAATTAGAGGATTAGCCTTAATTTGCTAAAATTTCGTTAATCTAGCTTAATTGGTGTCCATATCATGCTTAGTAGTGATATTGGGTGTTTCATGAAGATTTTGAGCAAAGTGAGAATTGCGTTAGCTAGAATAACCTTCTTAGGTCCTAGTGAGGCCAGCCAACCAGAGAAATTCCCCAGATTCCATATAGACACCCGATTTACCCGACTTGGCGTATTTTGGCAGTTTTAGCGACTTTTTAGCCTTTCTGAAATCTGCTGTTGACCCGATCACTTCAGAATAATTTTGAGAAGACTGTAGCATGGTGAGATGAGTAGGAACACACACCCAGAACACGGGGACCCACCTCACAATGGAGGCCGCCGGTTTTCTATATCTGGCCGCAAATTGCGGCCAGAGTAGGGGGTAGGGTGTTGGATTTTTGGGAGTAGGGTCATGCTGGGTAGGTTAGTCCTTTGGTATCTGTAACCTTTTAAGTTTGGTCCAGAGGCAAAATCTGGAGCTAATAACTTGTTTCCGATGTTTTAAGTCTTGTGCGACACGCGCGTGATACGCGTGGTTCTGTGGCGCGCTGCGTGACACAGCGTGGTTCTGGTGGTTTGTGCGCGTCGCGTTGCGTCGTGTGCACACGCGTTTAGTTCACGCACGCGTATCCCTTTTGTCAATATATCACGTTTTGCAGAATTTCTTCTTATATGGTGACTCATGTGAATTCTAGGTTCGCCGGCAGGAACTTCAAGCGCGGCTGTGAAGGGAAAGCAGGTGGTCGGACACACTTAGCACAGGACCACGGGTGAGTAGATTTAACATCTACGGGGGACAATCGTTTGGATGGCGCGAGTTGCCCGATAGATTTAGTAGACTTGGTATTACTGGTAACATTGGAGTAATAATGATTAAACTTGCGTGATAATTGCTGTAGTCAGTATCTATATGATGTTCCATATACGCAGATTCATTATAGGACACCTGCACCATTACCAGGTTTTATATGTTGCACGATCACTATTCATGTGAACACACACACCCTGGTAATTGCCATGTCACGACACTAAATAACTTTAAATCTGAAACATGTTAACTGTCTAGAAATATGACATTTAAATAAGTATTTAAATTGATACCATAAGCATTCATAATCTTCGGCATATGCATTTATGATAATTTCATGAAGTTTATGATATTTCTGGATTTCGGGGGAAAGCCGCAAGATTTCAACTGATAATTGTTAAAAATATAAAAGCTGCGGTTTTCTAGTGATGTAAAGTGTCGTCCACCATGAGTTTGCTGTGGTTTTTGAGACCCGTTTCGAGGAGGTGGATGAACCGTCTCGGGTACATGGTGGGCCCGGTACGGTACCCCGGGGCAAGAAGATCGCAGATGATGGCGTTGAGCCTGGCAGGGGACGGATTACCTACCGGTGATTTCATTTGGCACGGCGGATATCCAGAGGATACCGACTGTGGCCGCTGGATTGAGATATGGATTTTGATGTGGATCAGCCGGATGGCTGAGGCCAGAGATACAGGACATGGATATATGAGATTTGGTCAGTTTTGAGGTGTCGTTGCTGGACACGGATTTTATTGATTTCTTGGATATCATGCTGATGTTTAAAAAGAAGTTTTCAAAACAAGCAAGGAATAATTCTTATACCTACATGTTGAGATCCTGAGATGACTCATACAGCATACATTCATGATGGTATTTTCATGTGGCATACATACCTGTTATCACCTCCATGTGACATATATACTTGCTAGTATACTGTTGATGCATACACACCTGCTAGTACATATAGCTATACCTGTTTTAGGGATGTCAGGACACTTGTGTGCATGCATACGATAGCCTTAGTAAATGTTATCTATTACTCACGAGCTGGCAACTCACCCCCGTTGTGCCACAGCTTTTCTGCAGGTCCACTCCGTCAGCAATGTAGCGGCGGATACCTTTGCTTCATTTGTACTTCTTGCCTGGACTAGAGGATTTTGCTCTTAGGTGGGTTATTATCAGTTTGTACCACCTTATATATGCTCATTGTATCTAGAGTACTCCATCTACTGTTATCTACTGTCGCTACTGTTGTTACTACTACTGTTGCCACTACGGCTACTATCAGTTCAGTTGTACCTGTTTTATTTGGATTACTGTATATTGACCTAGATGTGAGATTGTGAGACTTGAGGATTTATTTTATGATGTATCTGGGTCGAGCTCACTTGAGTCGACATGTTATTCCTCATGCACTGATTTCTTCTATATTCTGATGGAATTTTGGAATAAGGGCAAATTGATTAGGTAATGAGGTAAATGCTTAAATTATTTGGTTTTTCCTTCACTCAACTTCTTAATTGGGTTTTGTATTCTGGGCTTCGTCTTACTTATTTTACGGACGCCTTGAGACGTTTCGTAACTTAAGTGCCGGTCGCGTTCCGTACCTTGCGGGTCGTGACAAATACTAGTTAATGTAAAGTAATATATCAAATATATAATTATACATTAAATCATTAAATCAACACTTGATTCAATGATCCGGTCATGTCGAACATAACCGACTAGTATCCAATGTATCGACTTATCGAATCAACGCTTGAATCGATAACTAGGTTATATTGCATACAACCATTCGATACATTCATCCCGAGAATAGAATACGGTATCACATACACGCATTATTCTCGGTCCCGCACATATCTCATATGCGCTCCTATTTCGTTTCGCTTGAGCCAGGAAACCTCTGTGTAGGACTCTAAAGACTCGTCAATACGCCGGCAGCAGGTGATGATCATATCAAACACCCACAAGCCGCAAGCGGTCTGCTAAACGTAACGGCCACCTGGGTATTGAGCGATCAGGAGATCGACGAGCAATCCCGGTCACACTGCAGTGAATCCAACCAGTAACACTACCGTACAGTCCGGTCTCGTCGTCTGATATGTCGCATATCTTGCCTAGGGGTGGTAAACGTCAGACCCCAATAGCTCGATAAGTCGTGTCGATATGAGGTCTATAATAGTTCGAGAAACTACTGGTAACACTTACCAGTAAATCTCAGCAACCCTGGCCAGGGATTTCCGGTTATAGCCAATCGAACACAGCGCAACATCAACTCCCTATACCGGGAGAGACGAATCCCCTCCTATCGCTCATTGCCTCCATGTGATTCGGGACTGTACCCAAAAGCCACCGTTTTGCACGCCCTCTTGGACGTGGTAAGGTGAAAATCAAAGCATAGTGGGAACCACACAAGACTCTATGACGATCTCGGGTCAACAGACTACTCTGTACCAGTGTCACCAGAGAACTGCCATCTGACGTAAGGTATAATAACATCTGGGAGTTCTCGGCGAGTCCGTCCAGTGTACCTAGTCTCTACTGAGCACCCGTACATCATCTCTGATGTCAAACACCAATGGATATGGGATCATCCATTGCCCATCTGTATGGGTCGAGAAGGTATACGCTAGTCTACTCTGGTATATCGATGCCCCGTCTCGATACACCCACGACTAGGGACTTTGAAGGATGTACTTATGGACTACCATGTCCCTACTAGTATGATCTGCATCATAGTCCAGGTAGTCAAGTACACATCCTAAGGGCTTTACCAACATGTAACAGAGAGACAATCAGTGTACACGTTAAGGTAAAGAGCAACCAGATAGCATACTATCATGTCGAGCAAGAAAGTCCTCCCTATATATGTCCAAGCATCCACTACAATATACATCCTATGTATAGTAATGGCCTCTAGGGTATACATATAACTAACAATCTCCCACTTGCACTAGGGCCATCTGATAGCAGTGGTTGAAGTATCTCATACTCAACCATCCCATAAATGTCTCTCTCTGGGAAAAGGCCTTTGTGTGTGGATCCGCCGTGCTATCCTCTGAGTCTACTCTCCTGACCTCGATCCCCTGGAGATCAACCATCTTCATGATCAGGTGATACTGCCTTAGAATATGTCTGGATCACTGATGGGACCTGCGTTCCATGGCATAAGCCACAACCCCATTGTCTCACAATGGTAGGAACATAGTTCATCTCATGAACCAATATACACCCAAACAGCCTCTTTAGTAGCATCTTAAGTAGCGATGTATCCTGCCTTTATCGTCTAGTATGTCACGGTATCTAGCTTGGAACTCTTCCAACATACCGTCCCTTTACTAAGGGTAAAGACAATGCCTGCGACTGACATTCAGTCGTCTTTATCACCCTGGAACCCTTCCAGTGATTCTCCCCAGGATCGATTGATACCATCTCACTACAACTAGTGAGTACCCTAACATCCAATTACATCTATCTCATAGATCTAAAACCCAGGATTTAGTAAGTATCACTTTGATCCTATGTGGAGAATTATTGTGATAAGCGGATATTGACCGAGCGTAGCATAGGAAACTCCTTCCCTATCAAGAGTCTGTCATCTACGTACTCTGTGAGGATCGTCACCATACTTCCTACTACCTTTTTGTTCATATAAGGTTCATCTACCATTTTGATGATGTCAAACTCTTTGAATAACACATCAAAATAGACGTTCCATCTCCGCGATGCCTGCTTTATCTTATAAAGCATATTGCACACGTTTCCGCTGCTCCCACTGTCTACGAGGCCCTCTGGCTGTGTACTTATAGACGCACTCTTCTAAAACATCATTTAGAAAAGCAGTCATGACACCCAACCACCAGATATCGTAGTCATGGTATGTAGCCGTGGTAAGTAGGATCTGGATGGACTTAAGCATAGATTCTTAGAAAAGGTTTCATGATGATCCATACCTGGTCAATGATGCAAACCTTTAACAAGTCTAGCTTTGAAAGTCTCAACTTTTCCATGTACACCAAGTAATCTTCTCAAGATATACTTGCTCCTGATGGGGATTTAACCCTTCAGATATAGCAACCAAAGTCCATACTTTGTTGGTGTATAAGGATTCCATCTCAGATCGCTAAGCATCCAGCCATTCTTACAGAGTCCCACTCCTGATGGCCAGCTCGAAACTAGTTGGGTCATCATCTCATGATGCAATCCTCGCTCCCACTGTCATAGAGGAATCGAAGTATCTCTCAGGTGGGTGAGGAACCCTACTAGATCGGCGGAGAGTCTGTGGTTCGTTGGTTACTATCGAATCTTTTGGCTCTACCAAGTCATCTGCTGTCATTTGTATAGCTGGAACCTTTCCAGTTGTACATAACAGACCTTGCCTCGAGCTTGTCCGGATTTTGCCTTTAGACATAGGCCAGACAACCCCAAATCTTAACCAACTTAAGATATGGGCTCTTCCCTTTCCATATCATATATGAAGTGGTAGGCAACTAATTTGCTCGGAACCCTATTCAATAGGTATGCAGCTTCTCAAGCGCATAACTCCCAAAAGGAAATAGGAAACTCAGTAGTACTCATCATAGAGCACACCATATCACATAGGGTGTTATTGCTCCGCCCTGATATACCATCTTGCTATGGTGTATACAGAGGAGTAATGCTGAGAGAGAATCTCATTCTCCTTTAGAATAACCCAGGATTTTCGTGCTCAAGTATTCTCCTCTTTGATCACATCAAAGGACATAATACTTATACCCAAATTTTGGTTCTCTACTTCTAGCTTATATTCTGTGAATATCTCAAAAGATTCGGACTTGTGTTTCAACAGGAACATATGTCTGAATCTTGAGAGATTATCAGAGAATGTAACGAAGTACAAAGAACCGGTCTTGGCATATGTAGACAGGAGACCTAACATACATCATCATGTATCAGTCCCAAGAGTTTACTAACTCTTTCTCTGTTTCCAATAAACAGAGCTGAGGTCATTATATCTTTGTGACATGACTCGCAAGTTTCATAAGATGTAAATTCAAACTATTTTAAATATGCATCTAAATGTAACTTCAGCCAGTCGGGTCGCATTGATATGACCTAGTCTACAATGCCTCAAGAAGGATTCGTTCATTTCTGAACTCTTCCTCCTCTGTGTGTTCCGTATACTAAGAACTGTAGTTTGATTTAGAACGTCAATGCTTTTAGATAACGTGCCTGAACCGATCAACTTTTGATATAGGAAATGTTCAAAACATTATCCAACAATACAAAATTATATCATTTCTTTACTAATAAAGAGACTGATATGATTTTTGTATATCAGGTTCGGTATCTAATAACATTCGTTCAGAATCAATGTATTGGTAATACAGGGTGATAGTGACCAACAGACTTGGCTGCAACACTTGCCCCGTTTTCTGTCTCATTAAACTTATCACCCATTCCCAGTTCTTTACCTATCTGTGGCCCATGTAACAAATTACATATGCGGGATCCTGATCTGGTATCACATACCCAGGACATAAAGAATACTGAGAAATAGTTCTGTATAATGAACACACCCGAAGATGACGCATCAACATGCACTCTCTTCGTTTGGGTGGCACGGGAATTCTGGTAATCCCCAATTTCCTGCTCTGTCTTATAACAATTATAAGTTGGAGCGGGACCAACGTTCCCCAGCTCAGTATAACAAGCGGGTTCGGTCAATTTTCCGTATTATTATCTTGATTAAGGCGTGATATGGTCGCTACCTGGAGAGAGAGAGAAGAAAACACTCAGCGTGCGCTCTTGCAAGAATAGATTGGTTATTATTTTATCTAATTAGGATGGCTCCCACTGCTTTTTATCAAATCTTCCTTCAAACCCTAAAAGGAAAGACTAGCCGGGATTAATTACACACTACAAGTTCGCCAATCTTTCAGTCAGGCCAGTGTCGGTACTTTGATGGAGGTCCCCCGTGCTATCGCACGAACCTAATTAATGTAAACCTCGTTTTCCCAGAGGCGTAACCTTGTTAACACCTTTCTAGACACCTACTTGATCGGCTAATTGTAATATGTAAAACTCTCCCAGGAGTAACAATTACTCGCAGCGGGTATCGGGATCCAACTATCTCATAGAAGGTATGCAATCTCATTGCAAATTTCAACACTTGAAATTCCCGATAATATTTTGCCTCTAGCACCCTATGACCTTGACGGAGGCCAACAAACCATAGGCTACTAGTCAAGTTCAACCCGTCATTTCTTGATCGAATTAAACCCTCCCGCACGACCCTTGACGGAGGTCAACAAGACCGCACGACTACCCTAATCCAATCTGCATCATATGCATAATCAGATAAATACTAGTTAGCTACCGCACACTACGCCTTGACGGAGGTCAACAAATGTAGCATGAATACTAAATAGGACATATCTGAAATGACGGAGGGCTACGACAGGTTTTTCTGAAAACCTATTGCGTAATGAACTTGGTATCGTTGTAGAATCAAATGATTTTAAAAATGGAGTGTTTTTGTGGCTTTTCTAGTTTTGCTAAAGGAGTCACTCCCGGTGAAGGGATCGTCGGTCCTTTCCTCGTCGAATGAGGTGCGGGTTATATCATATATATCACTGTGCAAAGCAAAAACTCTTAAAAGCAATCAAAAGACAAACCGAGTGTGTAGCATCTACCAGTTATTGCTAAAGGAATCACTCCCGGTGAAGGGATCTCGGTCCTTTCCTCATCGAATAAGGTGCAGGATATATCACATATACCGCTGTGCAAAGCAAGAACTGTAGCTACCTGTTTTATTTTGAAATTCGATTCCACAACATCTTAGGTTTCTTCTCTTTCATTAATCACATTAATGAAGTCCCATCATTTAATTACCTAAACATCACAGATAAATACAACGTACACTTATGCCATCCGCATTCGCCTCGATGTCCCCTCGTGCACCGTTAGGTTAGGTAACTAACGGCAGAGCAGGGCAGGGCTAGCGCGGGTGTAAAACATAAGTAACGTCTATATAATATATCATATATACTATATACTGTATCTATCACAGAACATCACATGATCACATCACAGATATCGCAGCAGAAGAATCATATGAAATATTGGATATACTAGGATGTCCGTGTTTTCAATACGAGCCAGTATAAAACACGGATTCCACGGTCGCGATGAATAGCCAAACCCACACCCCTAGACCCCTACGAGAGCGACAAGCAACCCTACCAATTCTAGGGTTAGGAGACCCGGACTCGACTCCTCGAGTTGGTCTCCCACTGGACCCTAGAACCCGGTCACTTGTGCTCCCCTCCTTGGGTCTATCCTAGTGCGGAAAAGTAAATAATATACAAACGGTGACATCTTCCGCAACCTGGAAGTGCCCCAATAAAAGAATATTACATACAAGTTTTTACATGAATGAAAAGGAAAAATACTCATCTCACATAAAAACCCCGGCTATTCAAACACGACGATCCAATATAACATATCCAGCAACACATAATATCACATGCCATCAACGTAAGTAAATATGCGCATCCCAATTGTCGTTGACATATAGCAACGAAACCGGCGATATCACATATTACACTTACGGTCACAGAAAAGAAAGTGTAAAACTACAACAGTTGGAATCCGCAATCTGCATAGACATCGCATGCCTAATCAAATGAATTCCTTAGACATCGTATGCCTAACAATTATAAACCCCGCATTTTAGTCTCATTATCGAAAACTCTTTTCAATATCAAGTCGGGCAATTCAATAAGATTCCCGACATCCTGATCGAATGCTCGTCGCAAACTTCAATAGACGGCTGCACCCCCGATGCCTCCGACGAAGTGCACCAAGGCGGAACACCGCTGCCGCGAGCACCCGAACGGATGCTTTCGGCGACGGGGTTCTCCTACAGTCACTTGGTCGGGGCTATGGAGCGAGGCTGTCTATTAAGTTTACCCGGCGAGTATCCGCATACGCTACGTGATTGCGACGGACTTTTGATCACATCAAAATTCCATGGCAACCGATCAAGTGAGACTAAAGTGCTATGTTTATAACATTCATATCAGTTATCTCATAACTGTTTGTGAATTCCAAATGTTGTATCCCATTCCGGATAAATAGAAAATGTTAAACTTTCCGATCGAACATTCGAACACCCAAGTTTTCCCGACACCTATCAACACATGAAATAAGTTCAAAGACATTCATTTCATGCCTCAGTACCAACGGTCCAGCCGTAGAAGGGTCAAGCCAAGGCCTCACATGTGGCACGCCGTACTGCTCCAAACCCGAAGGTTCAAAGGGCAGTTCAAGACGGTCACATAATCGAGTTAAGGTTTGTTGTCTTCTAGAGGGACCATCGCATTACTTGCACTACTTAGAACGTCTTTAAACCTCGGAAAAATCCAACACTTGGAAATTTTCCGGCAGGGAAAAATTAGGTATTTATATCCGGTCGAACTTTTTTAACATATTCTAAAATTATCCGGAAAAACACATAGACAAAATTTGACAATCCGATCGAATGTATGAACTCCCAATACAACCCAAAATACTCAACTCTTGATTTCAGATTAAAACTTCCCAAGAAAACCAGCACTGCCAAATAGGAATTACTGTGCACAATTTAATGGGAGAAGAGACCAAAGGGCCGCGGAACAGCCGCATTAGCACGCTAATGCCGCGGTTCCGCCGCACTTTAGAAAGATCATTAGGTAATATTTGCACCGTAATTCTTAGAATTTCCTGCTGAATTTTCTGCATATTTTTAATCTGGAAAAAACCCAATTTTTGGAAAAAGTACAGAGAGCAATTTAGATTTAGGGTTTCGATTCGTTCGGATTTCAAACGTCGTCTACGCATCGCCTAAGGTTCTAGCTAGGCTCTGATACCACTGTAGGGTTCCTAGGCACACTAGTGAGGTCTCACAAGGCATCAACCATGCCAATTTCAAATTTTACGGGTGCCGAGAAACCCTAATACGGATCGTTAACTAGATATATAAGCGAAACAATGAAACTAGTTTACAACTAAACTAAAAGAACGGAAATACAACCTTTGTAGATCCGTTTCTCCACCTCCATAGCTCCATGATGAAGTCCTCTCCGCTGTCCAATTCGAACCATGACTCTAGCATCGGCTTCATCGGAGAAAGAGCGGGCTAGGTCATCGACGACGATGCCGAAGATGATCTACGTCGAGGCATCACTAGATCAAGCTCCACCTTCACCAAGCCATGATAACTTGTGAAGGAAACACCCTATACTAGGCAAGAGGTAGAGGATGAAGAAATAGGAAGTGGGTTCACTTTAGAATTGGATTTCTCACTCATTTGCTCAAGTTGCGATTGTTGGAGCAAGGTTTCTGCTTGAAGAAGAAGAAGAAGATGATAAAAAAAATGTTATGATAAGTATCTCTCAAAAAGAAATTAAAATGAATACTTATCATAATCAAACCATGGTCAAGTGTAGAGAATAAACTAGGGTTAGGTCAATGGTTAGGGTTAAGCATGAAGACAAAAATGGTGACTTAGTCAAAGCTTCATGAAGCTTCAACATTCATCCAAATAAAGTCACCATTTTTCTTTTCTTTTGCCAAAAAGAAATAAATAAGTAAAATAATAAATAGATATGAAAAACAAAACCCTAACCATTTAAATAACCATGGTTTAATCTTTACACAAACTCAAGAAAGCATGTATCATAAACATGATACAATCAAGTGCACAAAAGTATATCACATATACAACTTGTGAACTTCAAGTGAGAAAATCCATTTAAAGTGAACCAATACTAGTTAATGTAAAGTAATATATCAAATATATAATTATACATTAAATCATTAAATCAACACTTGATTCAATGATCCGGTCATGTCGAACATAACCGACTAGTATCCAATGTATCGACTTATCGAATCAACGCTTGAATCGATAACTAGGTTATATCGCATACAACCATTCGATACATTCATCCCGAGAATAGAATACGGTATCACATACACGCATTATTCTCGGTCCCGCACATATCTCATATGCGCTCCTATTTCGTTTTGCTTGAGCCAGGAAACCTCTGTGTAGGACTCTAAAGACTCGACAATACGCCGGCAGCAGGTGATGATCATATCAAACACCCACAAGCCGCAAGCGGTCTGCTAAACGTAACGGCCACCCGGGTATTGAGCGATCAGAAGATCGACGAGCAAGCCCGCTCACACTCCAGTGAATCCAACCAGTAACACTACCGTACAGTCCGGTCTCGTCGTCTGATATGTCGCATATCTTGCCTAGGGGTGGTAAACGTCAGACCCCAATAGCTCGATAAGTCGTGTCGATATGAGGTCTATAACAGTTCGAGAAACTACTGGTAACACTTATCAGTAAATCTCAGCAACCCTGGCCAGGGATTTCCGGTTATAGCCAATCGAACAGAGCGCAACATCAACTCCCTATACCGGGAGAGACGAACCCCCTCCTATCGCTCATTGCCTCCGTGTGATTCGGGACTGTACCCAAAAGCCACCGTTTTGCACGCCCTCTTGGACGTGGTAAGGTGGAAATCAAAGCATAGTAGGAACCACACAAGACTCTATGACGATCTCGGGTCAACAGACTACTCTGTACCAGTGTCACCAGAGAACTGCTATCTGACGTAAGGTATAATACCATCTGGGAGTTCTCGGCGAGTCCGTCCAGTGTACCCAGTCTCTACTGAGCACCCGTACATCATCTTTGATGTCAAACACCAATGGATATGGGATCATCCATCGCCCATCTGTATGGGTCGAGAAGGTATACGCTAGTCTACTCTGGTATATCGATGCCCCGTCTCGATACACCCACGACTAGGGACTTTGAAGGATGTACTTATGGACTACCATGTCCCCACTAGTATGATCTGCATCATAGTCCAGGTAGTCAAGTACACATCCTAAGGGCTTTACCAACATGTAACAGAGAGACAATCAGTGTACACGTTAAGGTAAAGAGCAACCAGATAGCATACTATCATGTCGAGCAAGAAAGTCCTCCCTATATATGTCCAAGCATCCACTACAATATACATCCTATGTATAGTAATGGCCTCTAGGGCATACATATAACTGACAATATAGTATTGTAGATTCCTTATTTTTACGTTATTATTTATGTTCCGCATATTATTGCTTCATTTACTATTCATTTACTATTTATTCTGCTGTTCGCATTGCATTGCATGTCTATATGTATTTTCGTGAGAAATAATGAAACCTGTTGTTAGGACACCAGCACCATTACCGATGATGCGTATGCTCCACGTACACTTACTTGCCGGCTCACACATATCTTCATCGGTAATTGCTATGTCACGTACACTTTAGAGAACGTTACTTCATTGACATAGTTTTCTAGCTGATAGTTCATATATGTTATTGTTTTCATATGCTAGTTTAGATATTGCATTTATTACTATCATTTTCATGTTTATTCATATATTCATTCGCCATGACATTTTGGGCCAGTCCGGATTGCCGGAGCCCGGTAATCATTATTTATTTATTTATTTACATCGTGATTTGTTGATTTCGGATTTCTATGAGATTTATGGATTTGGAGAAACCGCAAGTATTTTATAAACTGATTATCATTTTTAAAGATAAAATTGCGGTTTTCTCATGATATGATATGTGATAAGTCCACCATGAGTTTTCTCGGCTCTTGAGTGATATCATACACCCGATTCGAGGAGGAGAAGGAACCGTCTGTGGGTGCATGGTGAACCCGGTACAGTACCCTGGGGCGAGAAGATCGCAGATAATGGCGTTGAGCCTGTGACAGGGGAGCACTACTGACCAGTGATTGTATTGTGACTCGACGGATATTCGGAGGATACCGATTGGAGTACAGGCCAGTCTGGATAGCCGGAGCCTGAGGTTTTTAGATTTGAGAATATGGGCCAGTCCGGATAGCTGGAGCCCTAGATATTGAGATTCGAGGTTACAGGCCAGTCCGGGATGCCGGAGCCTGAGATATTGAGATATTGGGATTTATGTTTTGTGTCGATGCTTGACACTGGTTTCATGTTGATTTCATTGATGATACCTCGATTTATAAATATACAGAAATCTCACTAAATAAAGAAAACAGTTTTCACATTCATGATGCATTCTGTTTCATTTTACTTCATTCATACCTAATATTATGATATGTTGCTACCTGAGGAACCGACACGAGCACTTGGTATTACACTTATGTACAGATGTTTACCCTTGCCACCTTTTCATGCTTCAAACCTTATCATATTGAGGATATACATATTGCTGATCGTACTGACCTAGGATTGAGTCATACATACGATTTCTACTCTATGATGTTTTCTACTCACGAGTTGGAAACTCACCCTCGTTGTGCCACAGTTTCTTCCAGGTTTTGCCGTACAGGTTCGTTTCTACTTTCTGGCACACTGCTTCCATTCCGGGTGATTGCTTTGGTAGGTGGGTTCACTCGCATCGTGACCATCATTGTATCTTTATTATATTTCAGTTGTATCTAGAAGCTCCATCAACCAGACCTGTATATTTATTTCAGACTTAGAAAACCAGTTGTATATTATTTCGACCTTAGAGTCACGCGTTGTATTATTATGGTATTCTTGATGATTTTTTATTTCCTTTTGAGTTTTGATCCTCGCCCTTCGGCGTTGTATTTTATATTGCTTGTGTGGTTGTGACCGTCAATTGACGAAGAGCTAGCTCCTACTTGGGGATGCCTTTATTCATATTATGTATGTTGTACCCTTTTGGGACCAGTATTTACAAAGGAAACTCTGCCGAAATTTTCAAAAAAGACATGAGATTTTAAAAATGCATATTCGACTTATGTTATTAAAACCACTTGCTTTAAAATAAGTTTTCTTCACTTTTTCTTAAAATGGTTTAGATTTCTGGGATTTTTTTTGGCTTACTTGAATTAGATGGGGTCCTATAGACTTCATATGATTCAAGTGCCAGTCATGTGCCATTTCGGGTCGTGACACCCTGACTCACCTATGGCGCCGTGGAACCGCCGCAAACCCTAGGGTTTGGCCGCGGTTCTGCGGTCGTAAGGTCGAGTTGGGCTGTCGTTTTTCTTGGGGATCCATCGAAAACCCTGCACAATTTTCTAGTAATTTTTAATATGAAAAATTTCAACATTTTGAAAAATTTCTAAAGAGAGGGTTAAATCGGATTCCGAAGTTCGTTCAAACACTTTAATGTCATCTAGGCCACTCCTAATGTTCTAGCTTGGCTCTGGTACCATGTTGGACTTCCTTAGAGTGAGTACTAGGGTTTAAAGATGCATCGAGTATACAATTTTAAAAATTTAGTGTGCTAATGAACTCAAACCTAGAATCGAACTAGAGAATTAGGGTTTTGTAGCATATAATCAAACATTACATAAAGTGACCAAGGAATACAACCTTTATAGATCGTTCCTTCACTTCTAAAGCTCCGTGTAAAAGTTCCTTCGCTCTAAGTAGTGGTGTCCCGGACTCTCCTTTGGCTCCACTAAGCGAAAGGAACAAACTTGCTCAAAGATCATCGAGGACGAAGATGATCTGCGTCTATGAGACTCTAACTCAAGCTACCTCTTCACTAATTAATAAATTAGTGAAGCAAACAACCTATAATAAATGGCTAATATGGTATAGATTGATGAAGTAAGATTTTTTCTCACTTTAGAATTTTTTCTTTTCTTTTTCTTTTTCACCTCAAGAAATCAAGAGAGGAAAATGAAAGATGAAGAAGATGAACTTGTGGTGAACCATGGGTGAAAGAATATCTCGAACTCTTTTGTAGAGACTTAACCAAGGGCTAAGATAATGGTTAAGTTAACAAATATCTAGTATAAAAAAAATTAGTGGAATTAGGTCAAGACTACTACATGCTTCCAAAGATTCTTTAGCCATGGTTAATTCCACCTAATTTTGGTTTTTACTTAAATAAATAAATCCTCACATTATCTTGAGTATGGTATAAGTCTCATACACCCTTGTCCAATGTATCATTTAGCATGATTCAAATGAAAATTTAAATACATTTATATATATATATATATTATGTTTAATGTATTTGTAGAAAAAGAAATTCTTAAGTGAGCTAATGTTAGTTAATATATGTTAATATATCAAATATATAATTATATATTAAATCATTAAATCAACACTTGATTTTATAATTCGGCTATATCATATATAACTGACAAATATCAAATCATTGAATCAACACTTGATTCAATAATCTGGTTATATCACATATAACCTATATCGCGAGATTTGAATACGGTATCAGGTACAGGAATTGATCTAGATCCCGCACATATCACATGCATGCCCTACTTTGTTTCGCTTCAGCCAGGAAATCTCTATGTAAGACTCTAAAGACTCGTCAATACGCCAGCAGTATGTGATGATCATATCAGTCACCCACAAGCCATCAGCTGTACTAGCTGGAAGTAACGACTTCCTAGGTATTGAGTGATCAGAAAATATGCATGCAAGCTTGTCCAAACTCCTGCAAAGCCTGTCAGTAACACTTCCGTACATTCCTGTCTCTTCGTCTAATATGTCACATATCTAGTCTAGGGGTAGTAAACGTCAGACTCCAGTAAATTGATAAGTCAGACCGATGTGAGGTTCATAACGGGTCAAGAAACTACTAATAACACTTACCAGTAAATCTCATCATCAGCCCTGGCCAAGGACCTCCTGTTATAGCCAATCGAGCATAGCGTAAAATCAACCCTCAATATCGGGAGAGGCGAAACCCCTCCCATCGCTCATTACCTCCATGTGACTCGGGACTTTACCCAAAAACCACCTGTTTGCATAACTCTTCTTGAGTGTGGTTGGGTGGAAATCAAAGCACAGCGGGAACCACATAGGACTCTATGACGATCTCGGGTCTACAGACTAACTTGTACCAGTGTCATCAGAGAACTGCTATCTGACGTCAGGTATAATACCGTCTAGGAGTTCTCGGCGAGTCATGTTCAGTGTACCCATTCTCCAATGAGCACCTGAGCAAATTCTTTGATGTCAAACACCAATGGTTGTGCGATCAACCATCGCCCCATACAGGGTCAAGAATTGTATATACTAGTTTACTCTGGAATATCGTTTCCCCGTCTCGATACTCCCTCGACTAAGAACTGCAGGGTTACCTAAGATGGAAGCAAGGTTTCGGGAGGTATCGTCCATGCCATATTCAAAAATTTGTCGTTCCAGCTAACCCTAACTTTGAATCGTTAACTAGAAATCGACGGAAATAACATATGTGAACACTTTACATTCTAAGTGAGCAAGGAATACATCCTTTGTAGACCGGTCCTTCACTTCTATAGCTCCGTGTAGTAGTCCACTTCGCTGCGATCGTGAACTCTGAACTCTAGAAAGGCTCCCTTGAAGAAACGAACATGCTTGCATCGAAGACTTCGAGGCCGAAGATAATCTACGTCGAGGACACATTAACCCAAGCTATCTCTTCACTAACTATGGAATTAGTGAAGCAAACACTTATACTAAATGGAAAGTAGTAGGGGATGATGAAGTAGGAAGTGGGCTCACTTTAGATTTGATTTTCTCGCACCTTTTCTCATACCTCCATTGAAGCTAGAAAGCTTTGAGAAAGAAGAAGAAGAATTAACTCATCAAATGAATTATTGTGTGAGGTTAGAAATGCAATCAAGGGTTAAGAATGTCATGCTTAACCCTTGTAGAGAGTTAACCATAAGCTATGGTTAAAGGTTATGTCAAGAAATATCTTAAGCTAGACAAAGAAAATGGACAAAGTCAAAGATGCTTACAAGCTTCTACAAGCTTTCAACAAATATAAACCATGACAATTATCCATAATATTTGAATAATTTAATGATAAATATAAACCCTAATCTTAACCCTGGTATGGTTCAAGTCTCATAAACCCTAGTTGCATTTGTAACCTAGCATGATACATTTAACATATATCACATATACATCAATATATCCAAAGTGAGAAAAGAAATCATAACCGAGCTAATATTAGTTAATGTAATGTAATATATAAAATATATATATTATACATTAAATTATTATATCAACACTTGATTTAATAATCCGGCTATATCACATATAACCGACTAATATCATAATGTAACATCTTATCGAATCAACACTTGATTCGATAACCCGGCTATATCACATTTAACCAACCATGTCATACATCTCGAGAATAGAATACGGTATCTCATATCACATCAATCTCGGTCCCGCACATATCACATATGTGCTCCTAGTCCGTTTCGCTTGAGCCAGGAAAACCCTGTGTAAGACTCTAAAGACTCATCAATACGCCGGCAGTAGGCGACGATCACATCAAACACCCGCAAGCCGCAAGCGGTCTGCTAAACGTAACGGCCACCCGGGTATTGAGCGATCATAAGATCAGCAAGCAAGCTTGCTCACACTCCTGTGAATCCAATCAGTAACACTACCGTACAGTCTAGTCTTTTCATCTGATATGTCGCATATCTCGTCTAGGGGTGGTAAACCTCAGACCCCAGTAACTCGATAAGTCGTGCCGATGTGAGGCTCATAACGAGTCGAGAAACTACTGATAACACTTACCAGTATATCTCTGAAGCAGCCTTGGCCAAGGACTTCCTGTTATAGCCAATCGAGCACAGCGCAACATCAACTCCCAATACCGGGAGAGACGAAATCCCTCCTATCGCTCATTGCCTCCAATTGACTCGGGACTGTACCCAAAAGCCACCGTTTTGCACGTTCTCTTGAACGTGGTAAGGTGGAAATCAAAGCACAGTGGGAATCACACAAGACTCTATAACGATCTCGGGTCTACAGACAAACCTGTACCGGTGTCACCAAAGAACTGCCATCTGACGTTAGGTATAATACCATCTGGGAGTTCTCGGCGAGTCCGTTCAGTGTACCCAGTCTCCACTGAGCACCTGTATACTGTCTTTGATGTCAAATACTGATGGATATGGCATCATCTATGGCCCATCAACATGGGTCGAGAAGCTATACGCTAGTCTACTCTGGTATATCGATGCCCACTCTCGATACACCCTCGACTAGGTACATTTGAATGATGTACTTAGTGACTGCTATGTCCCCACTAGTATGATTTGCATCATAGTCCTGGTAGTCAAGTACTCATCCAAAGGGCTTTATCAACATGTAATATAGAGACAATCAGTGTATATGTTAAGATAAAGAGCAACCAGATAGTATACTATCATGTCGAGCAAGAAAGTCCTCCATGTATATGTCCAAGCATCCACTACAATATACATCGTATGTGCAGTAATGGCCTCTAGGGTATACATATAACTAACAATCTCCCACTTGTACTGGGGCCTTCTGTTGTAGTATCCCATACCCAACAATCAGCAGTGGTTGAAGTATCTCATACTCAACCATCCCATAAAAGTCTCTCCTGGGAATAGACCTTTGTCAGTGGATCCGCCGTGTTGTCCTCTGTAGTCTATTCTCCTAATCTCGATCTCCCTACAGATCATCCATCTCCATGATCATGTGATACTGCATAAGAATATGTCTGGATCATTGATGGGACGGGGGTTCCTAGGCCTAAACCACAACTCCATTGTCACACAATGGTAGGAACGAAGTTCATCTCATGAACTTATATATTCATCCAGACTACATCTTTGGTAATATCCTTGGTAGCAATTTATCCAGTCTTTATCATCTAGTTTGCCACGGTATCTAGCTTGGAACTCTTCCAACATACCGTCCCTCCACTGAGGGTAAAGACAACGCCTGTGACTGACATTCAGTCGAGCTTACCATCCTGGAAGGTATCCAGTGATTCTCCCCAGGATCGTTTGATACCATCTCACTACACCTAGTGAGAATCCTAACATCCATTTTATTTATCTCATAGATCCAAAACCCAGGATTCAGGAGGTATCACCTTGATCATATATGGAGAATCTTTGTGATAAGAGGATATTGACCGAGTTTAGCATAGAAAACTCCTTTCCTATCAAGAGTATGTCATCCACTTACAATACGAGGATCATCACCATACTCCCTACTAACTTTTTGTATATACAAGGTTCATCTACTATTTTGATGAAGTCAAACGCTTTAACTACCACATCAAAAAAGATGTTCCAACTCCGCGATGCCTATTTTATCCCATAAAGCAACTTGCACACGTTTCCGCTGTTCTCACTGTCTACGAAGCCCTCTGGCTGTGTACTTATAGATGCTCTCTTCTAAATCACCATTTAGAAAAGCAGTCATGACACCCAACCGCCAGATATCATAGTCATGGTAGTAGCAATGGCAAGTAGGATCCGGATGGACTTAAGCATAGGGACTAGAAAAGGTTTCAACATAATCCACACCTGGTGGATGACAAGAACCTTTTGCAACAAGTCTTAGCTTTGAAAGTCATAACTTTTCCATGTACACCAAGTAATCTTCTCAAGATATACTTGCTCCTGATGGGGATTTAACCCTTAAGATAAAGCAACCAAAGTCCATACTTTGTTGGTGTACATAGATTCCATCTCAGATCACATAGCATCCAGCCATTCTCACAGAGTCCCCACTCCTGATGGCCTGCTCGAAACAAGTTGGGTCATCATCTCATGATGCAATTCTCACTCCCACTGTCATAGAGAAAATTGAAGTATCACTCAGGTTGATGAGGAACCCTACCACATCGGCGGAGAGGTTGAGATTCGTCGGGAACTATTAAATCTTTCAGTTCTACCAAATTATCAGCTGCAGTTTGTATAGCTGGAACTTCTTCCAGTTCTTCCACATGTCCATTAATTTCTTCACAAGAAATTCCCTTTCTAAAAGATGGCATGCTGAGAAATAAAACACATTTTTCTCCTCAGTGTGGTAGAAGATATTCCCTTACGAATGCTTGGGATATCCAACAAACTTCCACAGAACTAACCTTGTCTCGAGCTTGTCTGGATTTTGCTTTTAGACATAGGCCGGACAATCTAAATCTTAACATACTTAAGAGATGGGCTCTTCCAATTTTATATCACATATGGAGTGGTAGGCACCTGATTTGGTTAGAACCCTATTCAATAGGTATGCAGCTTCTCAAGTGCATAACTCCCAAAAGGAAATAGGCAACTCAGTAGTACTCATCATAAAGCACACCGTATCATATAGGGTGCGATTGCTCCGCCCCGATATACCATCGTGCTGTGGTGTATACGGAGGAGTAATGCTGAGAGAGAATCTCATTCTCCTTTAGAATAGTCCAGGAATTCCGTGCTCAAGTATTCTCCTCCATGATCTCATCAAAGGACATAATACTTTTACCTGTTTTTGGTTCTCTACTTTTAACTTATATTTTTTGAATTTCTCAAAAAGGTTGAGACTTGTGTTTCAACAGGAACATATGTCCGAATCTTGAGAGATCATCAGTGAATGTAATGAAGTACAAAGAACCGGTTCTGGCATGTGTAGACAGGGGATCTACATACATCATCATGTATCAATTCTAAGAGTTCACTAACTCTTTCTCTGTTTCCAATAAATGGAGCTATAGTAATCTTATCTTTGTGACATGACTGGCAAGTTTCACAAGATGTAAATTCAAAACTGATTCAAATATGAATCTTTATGTAACTTAGCTAGTCGGGTCGCATTGATATGACCTAGTCTACAATGCCTCAAGAAGAATTTGTTCATTTCTGAACTCTTCCTGTTGTGTGTGTTAAGAACTGTAGTTTGATTTAGAACGTATATACTTTTAGATAACATGCCTGAACCGACCAACTCTTGATATAGGAAATGTTCAAAACATTATCCAACAATACAAAATTATATCATTCTTTACTAAATAAAGAGACTGATATGATGTTGTATATCAGATTCGGTATCTAATAACATTTGTTCAGAATCATTGTATTTTATAATACAGGGTGATAACTGCCAAAAACCTGGCTACAACACTTGCACAATTTCCAACTCTTGAAACTTATCACCCATTCTCAGTTCTCTTCCTATCTGTAGCCTATGTAACATATTACATATGTGGGATCCTGATCCGGTATCTCATACCCAGGACGTAGAGGATACTGAGAAATAGTTCTCGGTAATGAACACACCCGAAGAAAATGCATCAACATGTACTTTCTTCGTTTGGGCGGCACGGGAATCCTGGTAATCCCCCATTTCCTGCTCGGTCTTATAATAATTATAAGTTGGAGCGGGACCAACGTTCCTTAGCTCAGTATAACAAGCGGGTTCGGTCAATACATCCGTATTATTATCTTGATTAAGACGTGACATGGTCGCTACCTAGAGAGAGAGAGAAGAAAATACTCAGCGTATGCTCTTGCAAGATTAGATTGGTTATTAATTTATCTAATCAGAATGGCTCCTACCGTTTTAGTCAAATCTTCCTTCAAACCCCAAAAGGAAAGACTAACCGGGATTAATTACACCCTACAATTTCGCTAATCTTTCGTCCAGGCCAGTGTCGGTACTTTGAGGGAGGTTCCCCGTGGTTTCGCACAGACCTAATTAAAATAAACCTTGTTTTCCCAGGGGCGTAACCCCGTTGACACATTTCTAGACACCTACTTGATCGGCTAATTGTGATGTGTAAAACTCTCCCTCGAGTAACTCTTACTCGCAGTGGGTATCGGGATCCAACCATCTCATAGGAGCTATGCAATCTCATTGCAAATTTCAACGCTTGAAATTCCCGATAAAATTTTACCCCTAGCATCCTATGACTTTGACGAAAGCCAACAAACCATAGGCTGCTAGTCAAGTTCAACCCGTACATTTTCTGATTGAATTAAAACAACCCGCACGACCCTTGACGAAAGCCAACAAAGTCGCACGACTACCCTAACTCAATCAAATCATTTGCTTATGCAGATAAGCATAAATAGCTACTGCACACTACGCCTTGACGAAAGCCATCAAACGTAGTATGAATACTATGAAGTACTTATCTGAAATTACGGAGGGCTACAACAAGTTTTTAAGAAAATCCTTTGCGTAATGAAAGTAGAATCGAGTGATTTTTGAAAAGGAGTGTTTTTTAGGCTTTTACTAGTTTTGCTAAAGAGGTCACTCCCGGTGAAGGGATCTCGGCTCTTTCCTTATCGAATAAGGTGCAGGATATTTCACAAATACCGCCATCCAAAGCAAAAACTATAAAAGCAATCAAAAGACAAACTGAGTTTGTAACATCTGCTAGCTTCGCTAAAGAGGTCACTCCCGGTGAAGGGTTCTCGGCTCTTTCCTTATCGAATAAGGTGTTGGATATTCTACAAGGAATACCGCTATGCAAAGCAAAAACTAGAGCTACCAGTTTTCGAGACAAGTTTCTACAACATCTTTAGATTTCTTTTATTCCATTATTCTTATTAATGAAGTCCTATTTATTATGCTTCCCAAGCATCACATATGAAACGAATGCATCATATTAATTATATCTCATATATATAGTATAGGCATTCGTCTCAGAATATAATCAATGATCACATCACAAAATATTACATCAGAATAAAACATATGAAATATTGGATATACTAGGATTTCCGTGTCTTAAATTAAGCCAGTATAAAACAAGGATTCCACAGTCATGATGAATAGCCAATCCCACACTTCTAGACCCCTACGAGAGCGGCAAGCAACCCTACCAATTCTAGAGTTAGGAGACCCGGTCTCGACTTCTCGAGATGGTCTCCTACTGGATTCTAGAACCCGGTTACTTGTGCTCCCCGCCTTGGGTCTATCCTAATGCGGAAAAGTAAATAATATACACTGGTGACATCATCCTCAACCCGAAGGTTCCCCAATAAAAGAATATTACGTACAATGAATTTTACATGAATGAAAATGAAAAACTCACATCTCACATAAAACCCCCGGCTATTCAATCACGACGTTCCAATATAACATCTGACAGCAACACATAACATCACATGTCATCAATGTAAGTAAATATGCATATCCTAATTGTCGTTGACATATAGCACCGAAACCGGCGATACACCACATATTACACTTACGGTTGCGGAAAAAAAGTGAAAAACTACAACAGTTGGAATCCGCAAGTACCTTAGACATCACACGCCAAATCAAATGAATCCCTTAGACATCATATATGCCTAACAATTATAAACCCTACATTTTAGTCTCGATATTGAAAACACATTTTAATATCTAGTCGGGCAATTCAACAAGATTCCGACATTCTGATCGAATGCTCGTCGGAAACTTTAGTAGACAGCCGCACCCCCAGATTCCGACATTCTGATCGAACACCGCTGCCGTGAGCACCCGAACGGATGCTTTTAGCGATGGGGTTCTCCTACAGTCACTTAGTCGGGGCTATAGGGCGTGGCTATCTAATAATATTACCAGGCGAGTATCTGCGTACGCTACGTGATTGCGACGGACTTTTGATCTTATCAAAATCCCGTGGCAACCGATCAATTGAGACTAAACTGCTAGATTTATAACATTCAAATTAGTTAGCTCATAACTACATGTGGATTCCAAATATTGTATCCCATCACATGATACCCGGATGACGTTAAACTTTTCTATCGATTCATCAAAGTCCCACAATTTCGCGACATCTTAACACTTGAGCACCGTTCAATAATACCCAGAAGATGCCACAGTACCTATGAACTAGCCATAGAAGGGTCAAACTAACGTATCACATGTGACAACGCCGAACTACCATAAACCCTAGGGTTTAGTGGCAGTTCTTCGAGTTAAGGTTTCGTTCTTCTAGAGGGTCCACAGAATCACTTGCATGTTATCCGGATACAATGAACTTGGAAAAATGGGTTTTTGAAGTTCGATTGAACTTTTTAATTTCGTCTAGACAATATGCGAATAACCCGAAACAATGTTAAAACTATGAATATGAAAATATCTGAATTGCTTATAGTGTAATATTACATCACATGTAAAATTAGCAAAAACAAACAATACCTGGAAAACCAAAACCCAGTCTCTAGAACACACCCAAAAATTTAACCCATTTCCTCACTATTCATCCGAGGTCGCCGGACTTCAAGTGCAGGTCGCCGGACTTCTTTTTTCGGCGGAGGGGGGTGAAACTTCTTGTGTGTTCATGTTGAATCCCATAAAACATTCTGCAATTGTTTAAATAATTTTTTGACAACTTTTTGAAATTGACAGAAAATACAATTTTGCGTTTCAAGTTTCGGAGTATTTCAGTTTCGTAATCCTAACAAAATTCGTCTAAATTTCTAGCATGGTTCTGATACCGCTGCTGGGTTACCTAAGACGGCAGCAAGGTTTTGGGAGGCATCGTCCATGCCATATTAAAAAAATTTCCGTTCTAGCTAACCCTGACTTTGAATCGTTAACTAGAAATTGACGGAAATAACAAATATAAACACTTTACATCCTAAGTGAGCAAAGAATACAACCTTTGTAGACCGGTCCTTCACTTCAATAGCTCCGTGTAGTAGTCCCCTTCACCGCGATCGTGAACTCCGGACTCTAGAAAGGCTCCCTTGAAGAAACGAACATGCTTGCTTCGAAGACTTCGAGGCCGAAGATGAACTACGTCGAGGAGACACTAAACCAAGCTATCACTTCACTAACTATGGAATTAGTGAAGAAAACAACCTATACTAAATAGAAAGTAGTAGAGGATGATGAAGTAGATGTGGGCTCACTTTAGATTTATTTTTCTTACACTTTTTCTCAAACCTCCATTGAAGCTAGAAAGCTTTGAGAAAGAAGAAGAAGAATTAACTCATCAAATGAATTATTGTGTGAGGTTAGAAATGCAACCAAGTGTTAAGCATGTCATGCTTAACCCTTGTAGAGAGCTAACCATGAGCTATGGTTAAAGGTTAGGTCAAGAAATATCTTAAGCTAGAAAAAGAAAATGGACAAAGTCAAAGATGTTTACAAGCTTCTGCAAGCTTTCAACAAATATCAACCATGACAATTATCCATAATATTTGAATAACTTAATGATAAATATAAACCCTAATCTTAACCCTAGCAAGGCTCAAGTCTCATAAACCCTAGTTGTATTTGTAACCTATGTTAGGTTTACCTAGCACCTCATGAAGAGTTAGGAAGCATCACATGTGTCAAAATCAAATTTTTAAGGTGCTAAGTGAACATACGTAGAATCATCACTAGAATTTTAGGGTTTCTAAAACAAACACAACATTAAAGTAGATAAAGCTAGGGTTTTGAGAGTACAAGCTTTGTAGCTTCCTACGCTAGACTCTTTAGCTACTTGAGGGTTGTAAAAGGTCCGCTTAAACTCCTCTAGGTCCACGATGATCCACCCGGAGTCCGCTTTGTCCAAGCTTGCAACTTCACAAGATCAAGAGAAGAAAATGGAAGCAAACACCCTTCACAAGTGGGCAAGACTTGTGTAGAATGGTGTTGTGGTTGGTTTTCTCACTTCAAAATCCTATCTTGGTGAGTGTTTTGCTCACTTGAGAAATCTAGAGAGCAAAAGAGCAAGGAGGAAGAAGATGATGGCCTTTTAAAACTCAAGAGAAATGATAATCTCACTTGAAAAATAGAAAATATATGTATATATATTTTCCACTCTTCATCTCAAACCATGGTTACATAATAAAGATATTATTGTATTTGAGTTAAAACACGAAAGGAAAATTAACCCATGGTTAAAAGGTGGGTGAACCAAGGTTAAATCAAAGAAGAGTGTAGAAACTTAACCATGAATTAACCTTTTTCCTTTTCTTTTGTTTTAACACAAATACACATAAATATCCATATATAATCATAAGGTGTGAGTCTTATATTGCCACCATCTTCTATATATACAACCATGATAGAACTGTATGCATGTATGTGTGCAAGCACATCCATATGTGCATAATCAAGAATGAATGCATACATGCATGCATACACCCTAAAAGACAAGAAAGGATTTCTAGTGAGAAAACTAATTGTTAAATGATAAATCAACACTTGATTTAGCATTCCGGTCATATCACATACGACCCGACCAAAAGCAAGCCGCCCGATTAATATGCGGTATCTTATACGCGCATTTTAACCGGGTCCATACGCATATCGCATATGCGTACCACAACGTTTCGCCTGGACTAGGTAACTCCTTTGTGGGACTCTAAGACTCTTCAATACACCGGCAGTGGGTGATGATCATATCAAGCACCCCCAAGGCTGCAAGCGGTCAGCTAAACGTAACGGCCATCCGGGTATTGAGCGATCAGAAGATAACAAGCAAACCTGCTACAACTCCTGTCGAGCCAACCGGCAACACTACCGTACAGTCCGTTCGCTTCGTCAAATATACTGCATATCGAGTTTAGGGATGGTAACGTCGACCCCAATAACTTAATAAGTCGTGCCGATGAATGGTCTATAACAGATCGAGAAACTACTGATAACACTTATCAGTAAATCTCAGCAGCCCTGGCATGAGACTTACTGATATAACCAGTCGAGCACACCACAGCACCAACTCCCAATACTGGGAGAGACGAAACCCCTCCTATCGCTCATCGCCTTCGTGTGTCTCGGGACTGTACCCAACGGCCACCTGTTTGCATGACTCGGTAGAGCCGTGGTAGGGTGGTAATCAAAGTACAATGGAAGAACACACAAGACTCTATGACAATTTCGAGTCTACAGACTAACCTGTACCAGTGTCACCTGAGAACTGCTATCCGACGATAGATATAATTCCATATAAGAGTTCTTGGTGAGTCTGTCCAGTGTACCCAGTCACCACTGAGCACCCGTATATGATCTCGATGTCAAACATCGATGAATGTTGGAACATTCATCGCCTATCGTATGGGTCTAGTATCATATACGCTTGTCTCCTCTGGTATATCGATGCCCCGTCTCGATATACCTATGACTAGGGACATTCCAGGAAATGCTTATAAACTACAGATGTCCCACTAGTGTGATCTCCATCATAATCACAGTAGTCAAGCCGATATCCTCAGGGCTTTATCAACATGTATGAATGAATAAAAGCATGATCAAATCAGCATCTCAGATAAAGAAGAACCAGATAGCGTACTATCATGTCGAGCAAGAATGTACACTGAATATATATGTGTGTGTGTGTGTACAAATATATCCACTATCACATAATGGCCTCTAGGACATACATATATCCAACATTCTCCCACTTGCACTAAGGCCAGTTATTGGCGTATCTCATACCCAACATCTCAAAAAGTCGCTCATGCTGCGGCTGAGGGAGGGCCTTGGTGAATGGATCCGCGGCGTTATTCTTCGTATCTACTCTCTTAATCTCGATCTCGCGGCGATCTACAATCTCTCGGATCAAATGAAAACGCCTCAGGATGTGTCTAGATCGGTGATGGGACCTGGGCTCCTTGGCTAACGCCATAGCCCTATTATTATCACAATACAAGGGTACTGGATAAATAATGGTTGGAACTACTCCTATCTCCGAGACGAACTTCTTCATCCAGATGACTTCCTTGGCGACATCATTCGCAGCTATGTACTCAGCCTCCATCGTAGAGTCTGCAACGGTATCCTGTTTGGAACTCTTCCAACTTATCGCCCCTCCATTGAGGGTAAATACAAACTCAGAGATAGATTTGCTGTCGTCCTTATCGCTCTGGAAACTCGAATCGGTAAAGGCCTCCATTTGGAGATCTCCATTACCATACACCAAGAACAATTCTTTAGTCCTTCGCAAGTACTTAAGAATGTTCTTCACAGCTGTCCAGTGATTTTACCCTGGGTTGGATTGATACCGGCTTACAACACTAAGTGCATAAGCTATATCTGGGCGTGTACATAACATCGCATACATTATAGATCCTACTGCCGAAGCATAGGGTATAACACTCATGCGAGCTCTCTATTCATCGGTCTCTGGGAAAGATTCCTTAGAGAGAGTGACCCCATGGCAAGCGGGTAAGGCACCCCGCCTGAAGTCTTCCATACTAAACCTTTTTAGGATGGTGTTAATGTACCTTATTTGGGACAGTCCCAATAACCTCTTAGATCTATCCCTATAGATCCTAATGCCCAGAATGTATATGGCATCACCCAGGTCCTTCATGGAGAACCTTAGTGAGAAGAAAGATTTGACCGACTTTAGCATAAGAATATCATTTCCTATTAAAAGAATGTCATCCACGTACAATACGAGGAATGTGACAGCTCTCCCTACAGCCTTCTTATAAACACAAGGTTCATCTGGATTTTTGATGAAATCAAACTCTTTGATAACATCACCGAAACAGATGTTCCAACTCCGTGATGCCTGCTTTAACCCATATATGGATTTAAGCAATCTACATGCTTTCCCGCTGCTCCCACTGTCAATGAAGCCCTCTGGCTGATCCATATAAACGCATTCTTCTAAATTTCCATTTAGAAATGCCGTTTTAACGTCCATCTGCCAGATTTCATAGTCGTAGTGAGTAGCAAAAGCAAGTAGAATCCAAATGGATTTAAGCATGGCTACGGGCGAAAAAGTCTCATCATAGTCCAGACCTGGTCTTTGACGAAAACCCTTCGCCACAAGTCTTGCCTTATAGGTCTCTACCTGCCCATCTACACCAATCTTTCTTTTAAAGATCCATTTGCACCCCACATGTTTTACCCCAGGGGGTACAACGTCCAAAGTCCATACTTTGTTGGTGTACATAGACTCCATTTCGGATCTCATGGCATCCGGCCACTTCACAGAGTCTCCACTCGTGATAGCTTGCTGAAAACTGGTAGGATCATCATCCTCCATGATGCAGTCTTCTCTGTCACCATCAATGAGGAAACCGTAGTACATCTCCGGTGGGCGAGAATTCCTACCAGACCTACGGAGTGGCCGAGGTTCTTCAGTTTCTGCTGCAACAGCCGGTTCAACCAATTCGTCATTTGTAGTTTGTGCCTCTAGAACCTCTTCTAGATCCACCACTTTGCTATCATCTTTATCTGTGAAAAACTCTTTTTCCAAGAATGTGGCATGCTGAGAAACAAACACCTTTTGTTCCTCCTTGTGGTAGAATAGATATCCATAAGAGTTCCTTGGATATCCCACAAAGTTACACATGACTGACCGTGTCTCGGGTTTGTACGGTTCTGCTTTTTAACATAGGCCGGGCAACCCCAAATCTTAATTCTATTAATATATGGTATCTTCCCATGCCATATCTCATATAGTGTGGTAGACACGGTTTTGGTTGGAACCCTGTTCAGTAGAAATGCTGCAGTCTCCAATGCATGCCCCCAAAATGAGACAGGCAACTCAGCATCACTCATCATGGAACGGACCATATCTAATAGGGTCCGATGCCGTCGTTCTGACACACCATTGTGCTGTGGTGTGTAAGGAGGAGTGAGCTGAGAGAGAATCCCATTCTCTTTTAGGAAGTTTGCAAATTCTGTACTGAGATACTCTCCACATCGATCTGATCGAAGCATCTTGATACTCAAGACGGTTTGTTTTTCTACTTCTTGTTTATATTCAATGAATTTCTCGAAAGCTTCAAACTTGTGCTTTAATAAAAATACATGACCGAATCTTGAGAAATCGTCAGTGAACGTAATGAAGTATGAAAAAACGCCTCTAGCCTGTGTAGACATTGGCCCGCATACATCACTATGCATGAGGCCTAGGAGCTCAGTAGCTCTTTCTCCGTGTCTGGTAAACGGAGTTCTGGTCATTTTACCCTTGATACAAGACTGGCAGGTCGCATAAGATTTATATTCAAAAGAGTTTAAATATCCATCTTTGTGTAACTTGTTTTGTCTTATTTCGTTAATATGACCAAGTCTAAAGTGCCAAAGAAAAGCTTCATTTATTTCTGAAAGTTTTCTTTTATTAGTGTGTTGTATACTGAAAACTGTGTGTTGATTTAGAACGTATATCCTGTTATTAAGCATACCATACCCAACCAACATTTGATTCAGGTGAATGTTCATAACATTGTTCTGCAATACAAAATTATATCCTTCATTATCTAACAAAGAAACAGATATTATATTATAAAGCATACTTGGTACAAAATAACATGGGTTCAAAACCAATATACACCCAGATGGCAACCCCAAGTGATACTCTCCCACTGCGACTGTATGTACATTGGAACCATTTCCAACGCGGAGAGTATGTTCACCTGTCTTCAAAACCTTGCTATTTCTCAGCCCCTGCATAGAATTGCAAATGTGAGAACCTGAACCGGTATCCAATACCCAGGAAGCAGAGTTTATTGAAAAACAGTTTTCTGTCACAAACGCACCTGAAGCGGAAGCATCCCCATGCTTCTTCTTAAAATTTAAGTACTCCGTACAGTTGCGCTTCCACTCTCCTGTTTTGTGGCAATGAAAACATTCCCCTTTTCCCGATTCTCCAGCTTCGGACTTTTCTTTTCCCTTCACCTTTTAAACTCCACCCTTAGGATTGGTGGGCTTCTTCTTTTTCTTTCCCTTGGCCTTAGCCTTTGGGCGAGAAGAGGAAGATTGTCCAACAGTCATAACGGGAGTTTTCATTGATTTCATAGTACTCTCTGCACTCCTTAACATATTAAGGAGTTCAGGTAATTCCTTCTCCATGTTGTGGATGTTGAAGTTAACTATGAATTGAGCAAAGGTGGAGGGGGGAGACTGCAGAATAATATCCGTATATTGTTCATTGTCCATCGTCCATCCAAGGTCTTCAATCTCTTCTATAAGAGCTATCATCTTCAGAACATGGTCTCCTACTGATGTGCCAGGGGCCATTCGCATCTGAAACAATTTCTTTGATGCTTCGTATCGTAATACGCGGGATTGCTCTCCATACAACTCCTTTGTATGGAGGAATATGTCATGAATGTCCATATTCTCGTACTGCTTTTGATGTGTATTGTCCATCGATGCAAGAGCGAGGCATTTGGCCATGGCACAATCAGCTTCCCATGTCTTGCGGACTTTTTTGTCCGCAACTGAGGATTTTGGACCTAGGACAGGCGGGGCTGAAGCCGTGAGGACATATGATACTTTATCATAAGTCAAGGCTATTTTCAGATTTCTCAGCCAGTCTTTATAATTGGTCCCATTCAGTTTGTTTTTATCTAGTAGAAGCTTGAGTCCAGTCATTGGTATCTGCCATTAAGAGAGAGAAAAGAATACACTCAGCGAAAATCTCTTGCAAAGATCAGATTGGTTATTATCTTGTCTAATCGATGTCTCCCACTGCTTTAATCAAGTTTTTCTTTCAAACCTTAAAAAGAAAACTAGCCAGGATTAATTACAGTCTACAACTTCGCTAACCGTTTAGCCAGGCCAGTGTTGGTACTTGAGGGGGGTTCCCCGTGCTTTCGCACGGACCCAATTGAAGTAAACCTCGTTTTCCCAGAGGTGTAGCCCCTTTAACACCTTTGTGACACCTAATGAGTTAGCTAATTGTAAACTGTAAAACTCTCCTTGGAGCAACTATTGCCCACAGTGGGATCGGGATCCAACCATCATATGAAAGGTATGCAATCTCATTGCAAATCTCAACACTTGAAATTCCCGATATGATTTTTACCCTTAGTACTCATGACCTTGGCTATGGTCAACAAATCATAAGCACTAGTCAAGTTCAACCCGTCATTTCTTGATTAATCAGACCCGTTTACATGACCCTTGGCTAAGGTCAACAAAGTCATATGCCCGCCCTAATTAATCTGCATCATATGCATTGTAGGAAGACATCACTGAGGTACCGTACACTATGCCTTGGCTAAGGTCAACAAACGTAGCACGAATACTAAGTACTCTACTTCCTAAAATGACGGAGGGTTGCGGATGATTTTTAATAAAATCTGTAACGCTTTGAACTTGATATCATTGTAGAATCAAATGGTTTTCAAAAGGAGTGGCTTGTGCTCCGCAGTTTTGAAATATAGCTTTTTCATAAAGAGCCGAGTGGATTTCAAATCCGATTCTTCAACATCTTTTTAGGTTTATTTTCTTTACATTAATCATATTAATGTAGTCCCATCATTTAAGTCCTTAAGCCAATCACAGAAAAGAAACGAAAATACAACGTACGCTTATGCCATCCGCATTCGCCACAATGTACCGTTATACACCGTTAGGTTTACTTAACTAACGGCATACCGGGACGGGACTAGCGCGGGTGTAAAACATAAGCAACGTCTACTATATATCTCATATATAATATATCATTAGTCTCAAATATCACAGAACACAGGAAGCAGAAACATAGATATAATGTGGGATATACTAGGACGTCCCTATTTAGTATTTAGCCAATAATAGAAAATACGGATTCCACAGTCGCGATGAATAGCCAAGCCCACACCTCTAGACCCCTACGAGAGCAGCAAGCGACCCTACCAATCCTGGAGTTTAGGAGACCCGGTCTCGACTCCTCGAGATGGCCTCCCACTGAACCCCAGAACCCGATCACTTGTGCTCCCCTCCTTGGGTCTATCCTAATGCGGAAAAGTAAATAATATACAATACTGGTGACATCAACCTCAACCCGGAAGTGCCCCAAATAAAAGAATATTACATTACATTTGAATTTTACATGAATGAAAAATAAAACTCTCATCTCACATAAACCCCCCGGCTATTCAATCGCGACAATCCTGCACATCATATCTCAGCAACACATAATATCATATATAATCAACGTAAGTATGCGTATCCCGATTGTCGTTGATGTATAGCAATGAAACCGGCGATAAGCGACATACTACACTTACGGTCACAGAAAAGAAAGTGTAAAACTACAACATTTGGAATCCACATTATCTTTAGAAATCGTAAATCCGAATTATCACATACTTCGCATTTCATGTCTAACTATATGAATTTCATATATTGTATCACATTCCAGATAAATGGACAATATTAAACATTTCGATCGAATAATCAAATACCCAAAATTTCCTAAAGCTCAACACTTGAGCGGGGTTCAAAAAACCCGGAATGTGTCACAGTAGTAGCGGTCCAGCCGTAGAAGGGTCAAGCCAACGCCTCACATGTAGCACGCCGTACTGCCTCAAACCCTAAGGTTCAAAAGGCAGTTCAAGACGGTCACATAATTGAGTTAAGGTTTGTTGTCTTCTAGAGGGTCCACCATAAAACTTGCACGTATTTCCGAAGGATTTAAACTCGAGAAAAGATTCAACACTTGAAAATTTTTCGTGCCGAGAAAAAGTGGGTTAATGATATCCGTTCGAACTTTTTAATACTTTCTAATTATCCGGAAAAGCATGAAATTAAAATTCCGATCGAATCATTGAATCCAAAACAATCTCCAGAACAAATAACACTTTAACCAGATTAAAAATACCCAAAAATATCAACAAGCAGTTATAAGTATTACTGTACAAAAACCATGCATTGATTCATTTGTACGGCCGTGGAACCGCGGCCCAAGCAAGCTCTGGCCGTATTTCCGCGGTGGGAACTACTGTTCACTGCATCATTTTTTACAGTGGTTCTGAGATTTACCTGCTGAATTTTTTACATATTTTTAATTCTGAAAATAACACAGTTTGAAAAGTTGTCCAGAGAGTGTCCAAAAAATCCGTATTTTGGTTCGATCGGAGTTTTAACTTCGCTATAGTGTCGCCTAAAGTTCGAGGTCAGCTCTGATACCATTGTTAGGTTTACCTAGCACCTTATGAAGAGTTTGGAAGCATCACATGTGTCAAAATCAAATTTTAAGGTGCTAAGTGAATATACATAAAATCATCACTAGAATTTTAGGGTTTCTAAAACAAACACAACATTACAAGTAGATAAAGGTAGGGTTTTGAGAGTACAACCTTTGTAGCTCCCCACACTAGACTCCTTAGCTACTTGAGGGTTGTAAAAGGTCCGCTTGAACTCCTCTAGGTCCACGATGATCCACCCGGAGTCCGCTTTGTCCAAGCTTGCAACTTCACAAGATCAAAAGAAGAAAATGGAAGCAAACACTCTTCACAAGTGAGCAAGACTTGTGTAGAATGGTGTTGTGGTTGGTTTTCTCACTTCAAAATCCTATCTTTGTGAGTGTTTTGCTCACTTGAGAAATCTAGAGAGCAATAGAGCAAGGAGGAAGAAGATGATGGCCTTTTAAAACTCAAGAGAAATGATAATCTCACTTGAAAAATAGAAAATATATGTATATATATTTTCCACTCTTCATCTCAAACCATGGTTACATAATAAAGATATTATTGTATTTGAGTTAAAACACAAAAGGAAAATTAACCCACGGTTAAAAGGTGGGTGAATCAAGGTTAAATCAAAGAAGAGTGTAGAAACTTAACCATGAATTAACCTTTTTCCTTTTCTTTTGTTTTAACACAAATACACATAAATATCCATATATAATCATAAGGTGTGAGTCTTATATTGCCACCATCTTCTATATATACAACCATGATAGAATGATGTATGCATGTATGTGTGCAAGTACATCCATATGTGCATAAACAAGAATGAATGCATACATGCATGCATACACCCTAAAAGACAAGAAAGGATTTCTAGTGAGAAAACTAATGGTTAAATGATAAATCAATACTTGATTTAGCATTTCGGTCATATCACATACGACCCGACCAAAAGCAAGCCGCCCGATTAATATGCGGTATCTTATACGCGCATTTTAACAGGGTCCATGCGCATATCGCATATGCGTACCACAACGTTTCGCCTGGACTAGGTAACTCCTTTATGGGACTCTAAGACTCGTCAATACGCCGGTAGTGGGTGATGATCATATCAAGCACCCCCAAGCTGCAAGCGGTCAGCTAAACGTAACGGCCACCCAGGTATTGAGCGATCAGAAGATAACAAGCGAACCTGCTATAACTCCCATCGAGCCAACCGGCAACACTACCGTACAGTCCGGCCTCTTAATCAGATATGCTGCATATCAAGTCTAGGGATGGTAACGTCGACCCCAATAACTCAATAATTCGTGCCGATGAATGGTCTATTACATATCGAGAAACTACTGATAACACTTATCAGTAAATCTCAGCAGCCCTGGCCAGAGACTTACTGATATAACCAGTCGAGCACAGCACAGCACCAACTCCCAATACCGGGAGAGACGAAACCCCTCCTATCGCTCATCGCCTTCGTGTGTCTCGGGACTGTACCCAACGACCACCAGTTTGCACGACTCAGTAGAGCCGTGGTATGGTGGTAATCAAAGTACAGTGGAAGAACACACAAGACTCTATGACGATCTCGGGTCTACAGACTGACCTGTACCAGTGTCACCTGAGAACTGCTATTCGACGATAGATATAATTCCATATAGGAGTTCTCGGTGAGTCCGTCCAGTGTACCCAGTCACCACTGAGCACCCGTATATGATCTCGATGTCAAACATCGTTGAATGTGGGAACATTCATCGCCCATCGTATGGGTCTAGTATCATATACGCTAGTCTACTATGGTATATCGATGCCCCGTCTCGATATACCTATGACTAGGGACATTACAGGATATGCTTATAAACTACAGATGTCCCACTAGTATGATCTCCATCATAATCACAGTAGCCAAGCCGATATCCTCAGGGCTTTATCAAGATGTATGAATGAATAAAAGCATGATCAAATCAACATGTCAGATAAAGAAGAACCAGATAGCATACTATCATGTCGAGCAAGAATGTACACTGAATACACACACACACACACACACAAATATATCCACTATCACATAATGGCCTCTACGGCATACATATATCCAACAACCTAGCATGATACATTTAACATATATCACATTTACATCAATATATCCAAAGTGAGAAAAGAAATCATAAGTGAGCTATTATTAGTTAATTTAATGTAATATATCAAATATATATAATTATACATTAAATTATTAAATCAAAACTTTATTTTATAACCCGTCTACATTACATATAACCGACTAATATCTTAATGTAATATCTTATCGAATCAACACTTGATCCGATAACCCGGCTATATCACATATAATCAACCATGTCACACATCTCGTGAATAAAATACGGTATCTCATATCGCATCAATCTCGGTCCCGCACATATCACATATGTGCTCCTACTCCGTTTCGCTTGAGCTAGGAAACCCATGTGTAGGACTCTAAAGACTCATTAATACGCCGGCAGTAGGTGATGATCACATCAAACATCCACAAGCTGCAAAAAATCTGCTAAACGTAACGGCCACTCGGGTATTGAGCGATCAGAAGATCAACAATCAAGCTTACTCACACTCCTGCGAATCCAATCAGTAACACTACCGTACAGTCCGGTCTCTTCGTCTGATATGTTGCATATCTCATCTAGGGGTGGTAAACGTCAGACCCCAGTAACTCGATAAGTCGTGCCGATGTGAGGCTTATAACGGGACTACTGATAAAACTTACCAGTATATCTCTGAAGCAGCCTTAGCCAAGGACTTCCTGTTATAGCCAATCGATCACAGCGCAACGTCAACTCCCAATACCGGGAGAGACGAAACCCCTCCTATCACTCATTGCTTCCTTGTGACTCAGGACTGTTCCCAAAACCCACCATTTTGCACGTTCTCTTAAACAATGTAAGGTGGAAATCAGAGCACAGTGGTAATCACACAAGACTCTATGACGATCTCGGGTCTACAAACTAACCTGTACCAGTGTCAACACAGAACTGCCATCTGACATTAGGTATAATACCATCTGGGAGTTCTCAGCAAGTCCGTTCAGTGTACCCAGTATCCACTGAACACCCGTATACTGTCTCTGATGTCAAACACCAATTGATATGGGATCATCCATCGCCCATCTACAAGGGTCGAGAAGCTATACGCTAGTCTACTCTGGTATATCGATGCCCTGTCTCGATACACCATCGACTATGAACATTTGAAAGATGTACTTAGCGACTACTCTGTCCCAACTCGTATGATCTGTATCATAGTCCTGGTAGTCAAGTACTCATCCTAAGGACTTTATCAACATGTAATATAAATACAATCAGTGTACATGTTAAGATAAAGGGCAACTAGATAGCATACTATCATGTCGAGCAAGAAAGTCCTCCATATACATATAAAAGCATCCACTACAATATACATCATATGTACAGTAATGGCCTCTAGGGCATACATATAACTAACAGGAACAATTAAAGGATGTACTTGTGGACTACCGCGGCCCCACTAGTATGATCTCAATCATAGTCCAGGTAGTCAAGTCCACATCCTAAGGGCTTTATCAACATGTAACAGAGAAATGGTATATAGATACATAAGTGTACATGTAAAGATAAAGTGTAACAAGATAGCATACTATTATGTCGGGCAAGAAAGTCCTCTCTATATATATCAAAGCATCCACTATAATATACAATTATGTACAATAATGGCCTCTAGGGCATACATACAACTAAAATAAAGACAAAGAAGATAGCTCGCTATTATCTCGAGTAAGAATATTCTTGGTATAGGCCCTCCTCGAATTCAATAATTGCATTCCTGCAACTACGATAATTCCTTTGAGAGCACCTATATCCAACATTTGCGTCATAGGTTTTCATGTTAGTTTCCCACAACAACTTTAACTCATCGATCAAGGTTTGAAGGTACACGTCGATGTTTTTCCCAGGTGACGAGGAACCGTCGATTAAAAGCGCCCGTAAAAAAACTGCGTCATAGCCCTCAATGGCCGCAGGTTGTATATAGTCACCACAACGGGCCAAGTACTGTGAGTACGCCTGCCACGAACCATCCCAAATAGGCTGAAACTGTCTCTTGCAATTCCCAGCCTCACGTTATATAGTTCTGCGCTAAATGAAAGATGTTTTTCATCTAAAACTTTGCATGATAATGAATTTCTTAGATGAATCATTTTTCCCTCTCCACGAGACGCTTTATGGTACCACTGCATTTCAGACGTCGTCTCCTCACACATAAATAACCATTGCAGTCTTGGTATTAACGGAAAATGACAAAGAATCTTCATGGGTACATCACTCGATCGAGGGTCTTTCTTAGGCTTGAATCGGCTTGTCCTACACACGGGAAAGTTTGTGAGTATAGCGTGTTAATTCCGGAACAAAACACAATCATTCTTACATGCATGTATTTTATGAAACTTCAGGCCGATGTTTGTGATTATCTTTTGCGCTTCGTACCAGCTCGGTGGTACTTCATTTCTGTTGGAAAAAGTCCTTCAGTAATTCTAGGAGATCGGTGAATGACTGGTCACTCCATCTATTTTTGCACTTGATCTGGAAGAGACGGACGAAAAAGTACAGTTTTGAAAACCCTTTACAATTTGGATACAGTGGGATTCTAGACTCAGCCTTGTACTTCTCCAATAACGAGGATCCAGTTCTTTTCGTATCATAAGGAAGTCCAGCAGCATTTATAAGCTCATCTATGTCATCGATCAGCGCGAATCCAACATCATCTCCTTCGACGGCTTCATCTTCTTCAAACTTCTGTAAGTGTATGGCGGCGCCCCGGGCGTTAATCCGACACCGGAATGCGGAAGCAATGCTTTTCTTTAACTTTTCAAACCGGCACCACCGCGCACTATAAACCCGGATCGGGCCATTAATCTAGTCCTAGCTATCTAGAGAAGGGGTAGAGAGATATACTGAGCGATCTGTGTCCTTCGGTCTTCTCGTCGTCGTCCCGATCTCCCCGCGGAATCTCCGGTCTCCACCAAGTCGTCGGAAGGGCACCACGTCGCCGGCTTCTTTTACGGGATCCCACCTCTGGACCGAGGCAACTCGGGCACGAAGTTGGCGAGTCGACGTGCCCAAGATTTGCTGTAGAATGTAGTGTGGAACTTGTGTCTCATTTGGGGTTACTAGAAGTTGCCCATTTAGTGGAGGAAAGGAGTTGTGGAATTTTTGTGGAGCTATGGGATTTTTACAAACATGAGAAGAACAAAATCCCACACAAAAATATTGGGCGGCCCCTCCCCAATGTGGCCGTCCAATGCAATGGTGAAGGGTGAGAATGGAGTCAAGGAAAGTCAAGGGAGTGGGGAAGCTATCATGCAAGCATGAATAAAGAGTGATAATTAAATACAACATCATCACAAACAAAAACCAACACTCCAAATCAACCATCATGAACCCAAGGTCAATCAATGATGAAGTAAACAAGTCAATGCATGGTGGAACCATCATGACACAAGAATATGCAAAGACAGCCCTCCACAATGCTAATTTGCACAAATGCAAATAAGCCCTCCTCCACCAATCTTCGGCCAATGAAAGATACAAAGAAATATGGCCGAAACGGAAAGCAAACTGGCAACTCTAGAAAACTGATCCCGTAATAAATTACAGGAAAACCCCGATACTGTGTATACACACCCGCATTTGTATTCCAACCGAAATACAAATGCAATGAGACAAAATCTACACTGTACTATACTAGGATCCGGCTTAAACCAAAGCCGGCTAGTATTATCCGTCCGATCCTGATCCGTGCAATACCGCACGTATCTGATCGAACCCTGCCATATGGCCTCTAGTACTAACCGTCCGATCCTGATCCGTGCAATACCGCACGTATCTGATCGAACCCTGCCATATCTCTATATGGCCTCTACAACGTTTCGCCCAAAAACTTGAGCAACTGAATGTGGGGGACTCTAATGACTCGTCAATACTATGGCTGTAGATTTAACCACTAGCACGTCAGAGGTATTAGCCATACGTGACGGGCTACCAGCTATTGACCAAAAGGGACGTCGATGAGCGAACTCATCCTGACACCCTACTGAGCCTGTCAGTGACAATATCCGTACAGTCCGGTCCGTTCGTCTATGAGCATCGCATGGAGGGCCTAGGGGGTTGGTAAAAGTCAGACCCCCAAAAGCGGTACAAGTCGTGTCAGAGATCGGCCCAGAACACCCTGAGATACTACTGGAATACCTACCAGTAAATCTCTTGCCTTGGCCAAGAAATTTTCATGTTCTGGCTCTCCTAGACACAGCGCGACCTCACCCCTAATACCGGGAGAGACGAACCCCCGAAGATCCGCTCACTGTCTCCATGTGGCTCGGGACTGTACCCAACTAAAACCTGTTTGCACATATCCTTTGAGCATGGTAGGGTAGTAATCAAAGTACAGTGGGAACTCACACAAGACAAATGACGATCCTTAGGTCGATGAACTAACCTATACACATGTCACCAGGCAGCATGTTCCCGGCGAGTCATGTCCGGTGTACTCATAACCCAATGAGCACCTGTATACATCTTAGGTTAACCAACTGACACCAGTGGCTTGTGAGACCGGACACCGCCCCTCGTCGGGGTCTCGACTGTATACACTAGTCTACTCTGGAGTATCGATGCCCTGTCTCAAAACTCCCACGACTAGGGACCTTTTAAGGATGTGCTTATAGACTACCAGCTCCCACGTGTATGATCGTCCTCATACTGCTGGCAGTCAAGCAAGAATCGTAGGGGCTCTACCAACGTGCAATAGTGACCTGTAAGGTCACCTAAAGTAGTACAAGATGATAAAGGTAAACCAGATAGCATACTATCATCTCGAGTAAGACTGTCCTACCGGAATAGGTCCTCCCTCAATCGTTGCAATCGCGTGCCTGTGATTCAATAATTGACTCTGAGGGCACTATCTCCAACAATCTCCCACTTGCACTCAAGGCTAATTATTGCGATGTCGCATACTCACAGCCCGTGTGATACCGAACACCCAACTCCTCTACTAGTAAGTCTCACAAAACCTGTTTGCGAAACTATTGCGTTCGAGGAATAGCCTCAGTGAGTGGATCCGCATTGATGTTTCTCTCTATATCTCATTTTGGCGGAGAAAGCCATCTCCCGAAATGAGCAATACCTATCTTAGAATGTGTCTGGATATCTGATGGGAGCTAGCTCATAAATGAACTCCAAATCCAAACTTCTTAGACTGTATCGTCAACTGAACTTAATCAGTATCCTGCGCCATGCCTCCCTCAGTATTGCCTAGGACCACCTGTGCAAAATACATCCCCTTATCAGAAGGAAAACTATAACTCTAACAACCTCCTTGTCATCCAGGTCACCTTGGAAGCCTGGAATTATAACAGTCTCCGAAAAAAGGCTGTCGTTATCATATCTCTAGAACATCCACTTATGTTCTAAAACTGCTTCCGACTGTTTCTCCAGGATAGGATCAATGTCAACTTATTGCATCTAGTGCAAGAACAACATCTGGTGTGGTACTTGACATCTCATGATTGACTCAATTGCCTGAGCAAGTGATCTGCCAATCATGCACATCCCTCTCCCCTTTAGTCTATAAGACACCTTCAGAGAGGGTGACTCCATTACCTGCAGGTACACTACCGTGCCAGGAGTCGTCCATTCTAAATACTCTTAGAATGCTGTCTAAATACCCTAATTGGGAAACCACCCAAATCTAGATCTAAAACCATAGATCTAGTAACCAGTATGTCTCATATAATATCCAAGTCCCATATGGAGAAACCACTGTGTGACGACCAAAGTATAACCGATCGTAGTATAAAAATATCTCTTCCTACTCTGTGTATGTCATCCAAATACCACACCCTACTACCTTCTAAACAGATCCATCCCCTATTCTGATGAAGTCAAACCTATGACTGTCATGTCAGAAATAGATGATCCATCTCCGCTACATCTACTTTAGTCTATAAATAGACATAAGCCACCTGTCCACCAATGCTTCCGCTGCTCCCACTGACTACGACAACCCTCTGGCAGAGTCATATACACGTACACTTCTAAAGCTAGTTTAGAACGACGCTATACTCATCCTCATGCCGGGCCTCGCAGCCTGGAACAACAGCAATGGCATGTCTGGGTAAACAAGAACCTCCCTGTCACTGTCCTTGAGGCTACCGGAGTACCTCTCGGGTTCCTTAGGTTACCCACCTTATCTGCGGAGTGGCCAATGGAATGTCAAACCAGATTGAATCTTTAGGTTCCTATCAAATCTTCAGAAATCGTTTGTGGTTCTGGAATCACTTCCAGTTCTACCATACTCCCACTACTGTTTTAAAAAAAATACATTTTTATTAAAACTGTGGTGAGTCTAGAACAAAATCACTATTGATCTTCTAGATGGTAGAAAGTCAACCCTCGTCATAGCCTGGGTCAACCCACAAACAGCCATTACAGAAACGCGCCTTGAGTTATCCAGAGTTTGGTTTTAAGCATAAGCCAGACAACTCCCCGTACCTTAACATCGTTAAGATATGAACTATTCTATATCCAATATAGAACCAGAGGCACTGATTTAATTGAACCAGATTCAAATCATGCAGCTTTCTCTAGTGCATGTCTACTAAATGGAAGGAGGCCGATCAACGTTACTCAACTTAGGAATGCTTCAATTATGAGTAACCTGAAAAGAGAAGCAAGTTCTCTTAATCATTATTATCAACTGAACACCATACACAAGTATCTACATCTTCGATCATTTTGAAGAATCTCGATACTTGCAATACTTGGTTCTCTACTTTATTCATATACCTATAACTTCTCAAAATTCGGACCCTGTGTTTCCACGAAACACCTGTCCAAAAACTAGAGAAGTCATAAGTAAACCGAATATAGTACTCTGTATAAGTCCCTTGAGTCTGATAACTCATTCACTATGTGTCGTAGGTTGAAAAACTGTACTTATGGTTAAGAAGAATTACACCGCTGTTTAATGCTCCTTACCAAACCATCCACTGATATAGGTAAATGTCACAGACATAATTTAAAAAAGATATATCTCACTCTATAAAAATAGACGTACAGACATATCAATTTGAAATTGGTGCATAACAGCGGATATTCAAAACCAAATATTTGCCGACCGGCAAACAGTCCAGGCGATTTCCTCAAATATCACCGATTACAACGAATCCCGATATAATTAGGATGATCACCTAATTCCCAATAACTTACTCCCACTCATCATCTGTAAAACCATACAGATGTGAGAATCATACCTGGTAAATACATACCTTTGAGTAAGGACTAATTGGGAAATCAGTTTTCTTTTAATAGTACACAGTGAAACTGAAACATTGAAATGTTTTGATGGGGTATCCCGGGATTCCTAGTAATGCCTCTTCCAGATTCACGAATGTAACCGTATATTTCTTTTCCACCTTTCCAAATCCCTTTCTATATCTTTAGTCATTACCTTCTGTACACCCCTTTAGGCAAAATGGTTTTCTTCCTTCCCTACCGTTCGGCACCAGCCTATGGTCTGGAAGAAGACTATCCAATAAGCATAATGGGTGTACTGTCCTAATCCTAAGAGCACTCGCAATGCGAGAGAAGGTGAAGATAAAAGACAACCGAATAAACCTTATTCCTATATCTCCTGAACCAGAATCCATCACCGAACGGGAACAAGTTCCTTTCGAGTTTGTATATAACCATACGATGGAGTATCCAATAAACTGTGGATCTTCGTAGTGATACAGAGTGTTCTTGAGAAATACAAAGGTGATTTAGGATTGGCGAATAAATACTTGGTTTGGTTGTGAATATCAGTCGCAATTTATGTTGCCCTCTTACTAATACCTTTCTTTGTCTTTACATAATACCTTCTGTACACCATCATTATGCTAATTGGTTTTCTTCATTCCCCACCGTTCGGCACCAGCCTAAGGTTTGGAAGAAGACTATCCAATTTGCGTAATAGGTGTAATTTCTCCTAAACCAAGGAGTACTCACAACCTGAGAGAAGGTAAAAGTAAAAGACAACTGAATAGTCCTATCCGTTTCCTCCAGAACCTGAAACCATCCTCGAATAAATTCCTTCGAGTTCTTATATAACTATATGATGGTTTTGTCCAATGGAAGTGGACATTCGTAGTAATACGGGGTGTCCTGGAGAAAAGGGTAAAAGTAGGAGTGGCAATGAGGTATGCAACTCTGACAATCCAAAAGCCAGTGTTTAAGAAGGTTCGGTCAATTTTGGTCACTGAATCATAGTCTTAGGGTCGGGTCAATGGTCGCTGCCAAAGAGAGAGAGAAAAGAAACACTCAGCGTGCACTCTAACCTAGATCAGAATGGTTTCCAATTTATCTAATCTGGAAACCTCCCATTGTCACCTCAAATTCTCCTCCAAACCTGAAAGAAGAATTAGTCGGGATCACCGGAGGAGTAAACCAACTCATCAGTGGGAATCGGGATCCAACTATCATCGCATGATAACGTGAGGGAATCCGCTCACGTCATCACACTCCAGAAGGTATGCGCATATCTGGCAAGTTTCAGTTTCTTTAGAAACTCCCGATGTGATTTTTGCTCCATGCTCTTATGACCTTGACTAATGCCAAAAAATCATAAGTCACATGTCAAGTTCTACCCGTCATTGTCCAGGTTTATTTGAACCCACCCGTACAAGCCCTTGACTAGGGCCAACAAGGCTATACGACTGTCCCAAACCAACGCATCTATCTATGCTACATATGAACACCCAACAGCTACCAAACACTGTGCCTTGACTATGGCCAACAAACACAGCTTGAATACTATTGACTATCCATATGAAACGACGGAGGGCTACGAATGGTTTCTGGCGAAAACCTTTAATGTAATGAACTTGATATCGTTGAAGGAACGTATAGCTTTAAAAAATATAGTGATGAAAACCGTTGCTAAAGAGGTCACTCCCGGTGAAGGGATCTCAGCTCTTTCCCCGTAGAATGAGGTGTAGGATATTCCAACTGAATACCACAGTGCAAAGCAAAAGTAATCGGCTATAGTGAAGTTTTTGCCCTGACGCAAACTTCTGTCTAAGGGGTCACTCCGGGTGAAGGGATCTCGGCCCTTGCCTCGTTGACTGAGGAGCAGGATATTCCAACTGAATACCACGATGCTAAACAAAAGAGAACGTCTTTGCAATAACAGCTTTTTGAAAAGTGTTCCAACAACATCAAAATAGGTTTGTTTAACTTGCATTGATCCGAATCAATGCATTCCCATCAATTGATCACACCACAAAGAACGAAATATAATGATGTACGTATATGCCATCCGCATTCGCCACTGGGTTCCGTCATTACCCGTTAGGTTAGCTAACTAACGACAGAGCGGGGACTGGACTAGCGCGGATGCAAAACATATACAACATCTACTAATAAATATATCAATATATAATATTTCGCTCAAGGCGTGAAAAAAATGCAACATCATAGAAATGTACAGCATCACAGAACAATACAGATATCTGGGATCCCCGGGTTTCACAGAGCCGCTACTAAAACGCGACGTTCCCCTGGTCGTATGGATAGTCTGTGTAATAAAATCCTAGACCCCTACGGGCACGGCAAGTCACCCGCCAAAACCTGAAGCGAGGCAGTCCCCTTCAGCACCGTGAATGGACCACCCAGCACATCACGGAATCCGGTAACTTGGGCACCCCTCCTGGGTCAACCTGTACCCCCTACGAGTGCGGCGAATAGCCGCCAATTCCTGAGTAAAGCCCCCTCCGTCTTAATGCCATGAGATGCGGGCTTGTTGCCCTCTAGAACCAGGCTATCCGTGCACCCCTCCGCGGGGTTATCCTAGTACAGAAAGTAAAATATACATACAACTGGTACAATGACCGCAACCTGGTCGTGCCCCAACATAATAATACAAACAAGCAGTGACGACAGTCTACATGTCGGACGCTCGCCCCGCAATATCAAATGTACATAATACAACAAAAACTGTACTAGCATTGCACCCAGGCTATCCCCACGACCAATCCGCAACATCACAGCATAACACAGAACATCAACGTGAAGGTCACGTTCGCAAATCCGTCTAACCGGGCTATAGCAGTTAGACAGGATTTACCGATCAAGTGATATTCACGGTCGCAGATATAATGTAAAAACTGTGAACTAATGTGTTTAAAATGTCCGATCGATCAAATTTTACCAAGTAGGCCCCAAGGATTACTGTAGCACCTAAAGAAATTCTGGGCCTAAAAATAATATTCCAAAACCCCTATTTTCAGCCCAGAGACCCTCTGTAAAAAGTTGATGCACTAAACAGTATATATTGCGGCGGAACCGCGGCCCAAACATGGGTTTGGCCGCGGTTCTACGGTGAGATAGTGGGTTCGTGCAACCAAATTTTCATAGAATGCTAATATGTCCCTGCACAATATTCTGCAACACCCTGAAAAATTTTTCGAGCCAGAAAAAAATCAACAGAAAACTGATGCAAAGAAAACGCGGGTTTTTGGAATTTTGTTCGATCGAAACTGTAAACAAATTAAACAAAGCTAGACTATGTTAATGGCGAGGCTCTGATACCACTGTAAGTGCACGGCAGCGCACCGGCCGTCAATCCGACGCCGGAATGAGGAAGCGATGCTTTTCTTTAACTTTTCAAACCGGCACCACCGCGCACTATAAACCCTGATCGGGCCATTAATCTAGTCCTAGCTATCTAGAGAAGGGGTAGAGAGATATACCGAGTGATCCGTGTCCTTCGGTCTTCTCGTCGTCGTCCCGATCTCCCCGCAGAATCTCCGGTCTCCACCAAGTCATCGGAAGGGCACCACGTCGCCGGCTTCTTTTACGGGCTCCCACCTCTGGACCGAGGCAACTCGGGCATGAAGTTGGCGAGTCGACGTGCCCAAGATTTGCTGTAGAATGTAATGTGGAACTTGTGTCTCATTTGGGGTTACTAGAAGTTGCCCATTTAGTGGAGGAAAGGAGTTGTGGAATTTTTGTGGAGCTATAGGATTTTTACAAACATGAGAAGAAAAAAATCCCACACAAAAATATTGGGCAGCCCCTCCCCAATATGGCCGGCCAATGCAATGGTGAAGGGTGAAATGGAGTCAAGGGAGTGGGGAAGCTATCATGCAAGCATGAATAAAGAGTGATGATTAAAAACAACATCATCACAAACAAAAACCAACACTCCAAATCAACCATCATGAACCCAAAGTCAATCAATGATGAAGTAAACAAGTCAATGCATGGTGGAACCATCATGACACAAGAATATGCAAAGACAACCCTCCACAATGCTAATTTACACAAATGCAAATAAGCTCTCCTTCACCAATCTTCGGCCAATGAAAGATACAAAGAAATATTGCCGAAACGGAAAGCAAACTGACAACTCCAGAAAACTGATCCCCTAATAAATTACAGGAAAACCCCGATACTGTGTATACATACCCGCATTTGTATACTGACCGAAATACAAATGCAATGAGACAAAATCTACACTATACTATACTAGGATCCGGCTTAAACCAAAGCCGGCTAGTATTATCCGTCCGATCCTGATCCGTGCAATATCGCACGTATCTGATTGAACCCTGCCATATATCCATACGGCCTCTAGTACTAACCGTTCGATCCTGATCCGTGCAATACCGCACGTATCTGATCGAACCCTGCCATATCTCCATACAGCCTCTGCAGCGTTTCACCCGAAAACTTGAGCAACTGAATGTGGGGGACTCTAAAGACTCGTCAATACTATGGCATTGGATTTAACAACTAGCACGTCAGAGGTATTATCCATACGTGACGGGCTACCAGCTATTGACCAAAAGGGACGTCGATGAGTGAACTCATCCCGACATCCTACTAAGCCTGTCAGTGACAATATCCGTACAGTCCGGTCCGTTCGTCTATGAGCATCGCATGGCGGGACTAGGGGGTTGGTAAAAGTCAGACCCCCAAAAGCGGTACAAGTCGTGTCAGAGATCAGCCCAGAACACCCTGAGATACTACTGGAATACCTACCAGTAAATCTCTTGCCTTGGCAAAGGACTTTTCATGTTCTGGTTCTCCTAGACACAACACGACCTCACACCCAATACCGGGAGAGACGAACCCCCGAAGATCCGCTCACTGTCTCCATGTGGCTCGGGACTGTACCCAACTAAAACCTGTTTGCACGTCTCCTTTGAGCGTGGTAGGGTAGTAATCAAAGTATAGTGGGAACTCATACGAGACAAATGACGATCCTCAGGTCGATGAACTAACCTGTACACATGTCCCCAGGGAACTGCTATCTGACGTCAGGTACAAGACCAACCAGCATTTTCCCGGCAAGTCGTGTCCGGTGTACTTATAACCCAATGAGCACCTGTATACATCTTAGGTGAACCAAATGACACCAGTCGCTTGTGAGACCGGACACTGCCCCTCGTCGGGGTCTTGACTGTATACACTAGTCTACTCTGGAGTATCGATGCCCTGTCTCGAAACTCCCACGACTAGGGACCTTTTAAGGATGTGCTTATAGACTACCAGCTCCCACGTATATGATCGCCCTCATATTGCTGGAAGTCAAGCAAGAATCCTAGGGGCTCTACCAACGTGCAATAGTGATCTGTAAGGTCGCCTAAAGCAGTACACGATGATAAAGGTAAACCAGATAGCATACTATCGTCTTGAGTAAGACTGTCCTACCGGAATAGGTCCTCCCTCAATCATTGCAATCACGTGCCTGTGATCCAATAATTGACTCTGAGGGCACTATCTCCTACAACTTCCATTTCTCTTCCTCCTCCTCTTCTACTATCCCTTGCCACTCTGCGGTTTCTATTTCGATGAATTCGTTTTCCGTCTTTTGCACCGACTATGTTTTATATTCCGTTAGAATGGCTTCTTTTTCTCCGTGAAGTTCCCACTCAGTGTAATTTCTAATGAAACCATTTTTCAAGATGTGTAACCCAACATCCGACTTCTTAAGCAATTATATGTTTATACGCTTAGAGCAAGGACAATAAATTTTGTGCTCTTTTAGTAACATAAGACGTGCGCAGGCAAAATCGGTAAAAAAGTGAACACCGTTAAGAAAATTCATTGCCACTCAAGAGGACGTCGACGTACATCCAACTCTCGTCATGGAGGTACGAGATTACTTTATTGGAGCAGTCCGGACGAATCAAGGTACCTATAGACAAGACGTATCAGATTAAGATTTCTTGAAAGATACGCGATAGACGGGATGCTAAGAAGCGTCATTGCTAGATTTAATTGACAACTTGGTTAATTTAAGTTTCAATCGACGATTTAGCTATAAAGATTATCAAGGACCGAGAGCAAATGCTCATAGCTAGAGAGTTGGATTCTTCTTTCAAGAAAGATGATAATGATATTAAATGTTCTATATTGGATGTTGAGTGTAGAGGCTGTCGGGGGTAAGACACTTATCCTATTAAGAATGTATAAAGCATATACTCATTCACTTGTGCTTTCATCCATTTCGAGAAAATTTCGGCAGCACCTCCCCATATTCTCCTAGTACACTGTAATAAAAAAGATGACCATTTCAATGCTGTCAAATAATATTAAAACAAACATCTAATCTATTGATGTACCCGGAGAACCAGCAGAAAGGTACCGATGAAATATCTCGAAATGAATGAAATACACACGTGAATGAAAGTGTTTACTTTATACATTCCTAACTTGTCCACGTGGGAAAAATCTATCGGTTATCATACAATTGAATATTCCCATCACATAGACTATACGAAGGTTGTTAGAACTGAACGATACCATCCGATGTTTAACAACCTTCGCGTAGTTTTATGTCACGAAGAACATCGAACCTATATTAACCGATAGACGGGAACTAAGTCGTGTTTTCATTTTCATATATAATTATCGATGAGAATAAGAAAATTTCATATTATCATCGAGTATCATACATTTAGTTTAAGATTTAATTTGAATTAGTTTTAAGTTTACGTATCAATTTCAAAGTTTCAAAGTTTAGGATATAGTTATTTAAAGTTAAGGGTTTTCTTAATCGAGTTTAAGATTTTGGATTTAGGTTTGGGGTTAAGGTGTGTCTGTGTGTGTGTAAGCGTGCGCGCATGCGCTTTTGTGTGTGTATGATTGTGTGTATATGTATATGTGTGTGTATGCACACACGTACACACATACACGCACACCATAAGCAACATATTTCTTCCATTTTACTAAATTACAGTAAAACACCCTTAACTATTCTTGGTTTTTCACTAAACTACCTTAAATTAACTAAATTACTAAGAATTTCACTAAAATACCCTTAACTATTGTTGTTTTTCACTAAACTATCTTAAAAATTTAACTAGATGATCTATTTTAGTAAATTAACTAAATTACTATAAATTTCATTCAAATACTATTAATGTTTGTTGTTTAAGATTTTGGATTTAGGTTTGGGGTTAGGGTGTATCTGTGTGTGTGTAAGCGCACGCGCACGCGCTTGTGTGTGTGTATGTTTGTGTGTATATGTATATGTGTGTACGCACACACATACACACACAACCCCTAAGCAACCTATTTCTTCCATTTTACTAAATTACACTAAAACTGTTAGTTTTATGTATGCCCTAGAGGCCGTTATTGTATATGTGATGTATATTATAGTGGATACTTGGACATATATAGAGGGGACTTTCTTGCTCGACATAATAGTATGCTATCTGGTTGCTCTTTATCTTAACATGTATATTTATACTGTCTCTTTGTTACATGTAAGTAAAGCTCTTAGGATGTGTACTTGAATTCCAGAATTATGATAGAGATCATACTAGTAGGGTCTAGGTAGTCGGTAAATACATCCTTTAAATGTTCCTAGTCGTAGGAGTATTGAGACGGGGCATCGATATTTCAGAGTAGACTAATGAGTACGATTCTTGACCCTGTATGGGGCGATGGTTGATCCCACGGCCGTTGGTGTTTGACATCAGAGAATGTGCACAGGTGCTCAGTGGAGACTGGGTATACAGAACAAGACTCGCCGAGAACTCTTAGATGTTATTATACCTCACATCAGATAGCAATTCTCTGGTGAAAATGGTGCAGGTTTGTCTGTAGACCCGAGATCGTCATAGAGTCTTGTGTGTCTTCCATTGTGCTTTAATTTCCACCCTACTACGACTCTACTGAGTCGTTTAAACATGTGGTTTTGGGGTACAGTCTCGAGTCACATGGAGGCAATGAGCGATAAGAGGGGATTTCATCTCTCCTGGTATTGGGGGTTGATGTTGTGCTGTGTGCGATTGGCATAACAGGAAATCCCTGGCCAGGGTTGCTGTGATTTACTAGTAAGTGTTATCAGTAGTTTCTCGAACCGTTCTGAGCCTTACATTGGCACGACTTATCAAGCTATTGGGGTCTGACGTTTTCACCACCCCCAGGATGGATATGCGACATATCAGATGGACAGACCGGACTGTACAGTAGTGTTACTTATTGGATTCACGGAAATATGAGAGAGCATGCTTAATGATCTTCTGATCGCTCAATACCCGGGTGGCCGTTATGTTTGGTAGACCGCTGACGTCTTGTGGGTGACTGATATGATTGCCACCTACTGCCGGCGTATTGACGAGCCTTTAGAGTCCTACACAGAGGTTTCCTGGCTCAAGCGAAATGAAGTAGGAGCACATATATGATATGTGCGGGGCCGAGATTAATACGTGTATGTGATACCATATTCTTTTCTCGCGATATGTGTTATCGGTCGGTTATATGCGATATAGCCGGGTTATCGAATCAAGTGTTGATTCGATGAGATGATACAATTGATATTAGTCGGTTATATGTGATGTAGCCGGATTATTAAATCAATTGTTGATTTAATATTTTATTGTATGATTATATATTTGATATATTGATTTTGCATTAACTAATATTAGATCAATTGAACATTTCTTTTTCTCACTTGTGCACACAAAATATATATGTGATATATATTAGTGTGTCATGCATGGTTATATATGCAAAATGGATGTATGAGACACACACCATGCTCTTGATAATTAATAGTTTTTATTTAGTTTAGTAATTCACAAATTGGTGGAATTAGTCATGGTTGATGCTTGTAGAAGCTTGTGGTGGCCATTGACTTAGTCCACTAATTTGTTTTACTTAAGATATTTATTAACCTAACCATTATCCTTAGCCATGGTTTATTCTCTACATGAGTTAGTATATGATATGATCACACCCATGGTTGCAATTCTAACCTTATTCATTCACCATTATTTCTCCACTTCATATTCTTCCTCATCTTCAAAAGCATTCTAGGGTTTGGAGAGATGAAGAATCCTAGTGAGAAAAATAAATCTAAAGTGAGCAAAATTCCTACTTCATCATGCTCTACTAGATTAGCCATTTAGTTTAGGGTGTTTTCTTTACTAAACCATAATTTAGTGAAGAGCTAGCTTTGGTTAGAGTCCTCTCGACATAGATCATCATCGGCCTCGAAGACTTCAAGCATACTCGTTCATTTCGCTTGGTGGAGCCTATCTTGAGTCCGGGAGATCACTAATTAGACCGAAAGGAATACTACTCGGAGCTAATGAAGAGAAGGACCGGTCTACAATAGTTATATTCCCTATTCCCTTCTATGTAAAGTTGTTCACATTCTTGTTTATCTCCTAAAACTCTAGCTAGATCCTAGGTCGGGTTCTTCGGCATGCTAGAAATTTTGAAATGCGGCATGTTAGGTGCCTCCCGAGACCTTGTGGGAGTGCCGGAAAACCCTACAGTGGTATCATAGCCTGGTTAGAGCATTAGGAGTTGTCTAGGAAAAGTTAAAAGTCCGATCGAAACCCCGAAAACCCTAAAAGTCCCCCTCACTGGAAATTTTTTAAAATGTTGGAATTTTTCATGTTAAAAATATTCAGAAAAATATGCAGGTAATTCTATAGACCCTCTAGAAGAACGAAACCCTAACTTGACATTACCACCGTGGAACCGCGGCCAAATAGGTGTATTTGCGGCGGTTCCACGGCTCGGTATGTTTGGCTTGTTTCGGGCCTTCCACGGTTGGTCCGTAGGTACTGGGGCATGCTCTGGGTAATTTTTAACTGTGCTCAAGTGTTGAGCTTTCTGGGAAAGTTTGCATATTCGTTGATTCGATCGAAATGTTTAATATCGTCTACCTATCTGTGGAATGTGATACAATATTTGGAATCTACAATTATTAGTTTTATGAAAATTAATTTGAATTTTATAAATCTAGCAATTTAGTCTCATTTGATCGATTGCCGCGGGGTTTTGATTGGATCAAAACTCCGTCGCAATTACGTTGTGTATGCAGATACTCGCCGGGTAACATTACTATATAGCTACACCTCATAGCCCCAACCAATCATGTTAGGCATGAAATTCGAAATATGAGATATTCCGGGTTTGTGATGTCTAAGGAATTCATTTGGTGAGGCATGAAATCCAAAGTATGTGATATTTCAGATTTATGATGCCTAAAGATGTTGCGGATTCCAACTGTTGTAGCTTTTCACTTTCTTTTCTGCAACTGTAAGCGTAATATGTGGGGTATCGCCGGTTTCGTTGCTATACGTCAACGACAATTAGGATACGCATATTTACATACGTTGATGACATGTGATGTTATATGTTGTTGTGATATGTTATATTGGATCGTCATATTTGAATAGCCGGGGGTTTTATGTGAGATGAGTGTTTTTCATTTTCATTCATGTAAAATTCAATGCTTGTAATATTCTTTTATTGGGGAACTTCCGGGTTGAGGATGATGTCACCATTGTTGTATATTATTTACTTTTCCGCATTTGGATAGACCCAAGGAGGAGAACACAAGTAATCGGGTTCTAAGGTCCAGTGGGAGACTATCTCGAGGAGTCGAGACCGGGTCTCCTAACTCTAAAATTGGCAGGGTTTCTTGCCGCTCTCGTAGGGTTCTTGGGATGTGGGTTTGGCTATTCATCACGAACGTGAAATCCGTGTTTTTTACTGGCTTAATTTAAAACGCGGAAATCCTAGTATAACCAATATTTCATATGTTGTTTTCCGCTGCTGATATCTGTGATGTGATCACTTGTTATTCTGAGACGAATGGTATATATTATATATATGATATATAATAAACGTTGCTTATGTTTTTCACTCGCGCTAGTCCCGCCCCATTATACCTTAGTTACGTAACCTAACGGTACACAACGAGAGTGTGGCGAATGCGGATGGCATAAACGTACGTTCTATTTTCGTTTATGTGATGCTTAGAAAAGATTAAATGATAAGACGTCATTAATGAGATTAATGGAAGAAAATAAACCTAAATGATATTGCAGAATCAGATATGAAACTCACTCGGCCTTTTTATGAAAAAGAAAAGTTTCAAAAGATGCGGAGCTTAAGCCACTCCTTTTAAAACCATTATATTCTACAACGATATCACGTTCAAAGCGTTAAAGGTTTTCTTAAAAGCCATCCGCAACCCTCTGTCATTTTAGGAAGTAGAGTACTTAGTATCCGTGCTGCGTTTGTTGACTATAGTTAAGGCGTAGTGTACGGTAGATAAGTGAAATCTTCCTACACTGCATATGATGCGATTGATTAGGACAGTCATGTGACTTTGTTGACCATAGTTAAGGGCCATATGGATGGGTCTAATTAATCACGAAATAACGGGTAAAAGTTGACTAGTACTTATGATTTGTTGACCATAATTAAGATCATAAGTCACTAGGGGTAAAAAATGTTATCGAGAATTTCAAGTGTTGAAATTTCCAATGAGATTACATAATTTCTATGAGATAGTTGGATCCCGATACCCGCTGCGAGTAATTGTTACTCCTGGGAGAGTTTTGCACTTTACAATTAACTAACCTATTAGGTGTCTAGAAAGATGTCAACGAGATTACGCCTATGGGAAAACGAGATTTACTTTAATTAGGTCTATGCGAAAGCACGGGGAACCTCCCTCAAAGTACCGACACCGGCCTGGCTGGACGGTTAGCGAACTTGTAGGATATAATTAATCCCGGCTAGTCTTTCCTTTTAGGGTTTGAAGGAAAATTTAATAAAAACAGTGGGAGCCATCCTGATTAGATAAAATAAATAACCTATCTAATCTTGTAAAGAGTGCACACAGAGTGTTTTTTTCTCTCTCTCTCTCTCCTGGTAGTGACTGTGACATGCCTTAATCAAGATAATAATATAGATGTATTGACTGAACCTGCTTATTACACTGTGCTTGAGAACGTTGGTTCCGCTCTATCTTATAATTGTTATAAGTCTGAGCGGGAAATAAGGGAATATCAGAATTCCCATGCCGCCCGCTCAAAGAAAGAGCATGTTGATGCATATTCTTCGGGTGTGTTCGTTACCAAGAACTGTTTCTCAACATCCTCTACGTCCTGGGTATTAGATACCAGATCAGGATCCCACATATGTAATCTGTTACATGGGCTACAGAAACATAGAGAACTGGAAATGGTTGATATTTTTCTAAGTACAGGGAATGGTACAATTGTTGCAGCCAAATCAGTTGGAAAATATCACATTGTATTACCAAATGGAAAATACATTGATTCTGAACGAATGTTATTACATGTCGAACCTGATATACAACATTACATCAGTTTCTTTATTTAAAGAAGGATATAATTTTGTATTGCACGATAATGTTGTAAACATTTTCCTGAATCAAAAGTTGATTACATCAGGCACGTTATATAATGACATATACGTTCTAAATCAAACCATAATTCTAAGTATACAAAACACATACAAGAAGAGTAGTTCAGAAATGAAAGAATCCTACTTGTGGCATTGTAGACTAGGTTATATTAATGCGACACGACTAGCTAAGTTACATAAGGATGAATTTTCGAATCCATTCGAATTTTCATCTTATGATACTTGTCAGTCATGTCTCAAAGGTAAAATGACAAAAACTCCATTTACTGAAAACAGAGATAAAGTTATTGAACTCTAGGGACTGATACATGATGATGTATGTAATCCCATGTCTACACATGCCAGAGAAGGTTCCTCATACTTTATTATATTCACTGAGCATCTTTTAAGATTCGAACGTGTGTTCCTGTCGAAACACTAGTCTGAAGCTTTTGAGAAACTCAAAGAATATAAGTATGAAGTTGAGAACCAAATGGGAATAAGTATTTAAGTCCTTCGATGTGATCGGGAAGGAGAATACATAAGCAAGGAATTCCTGAATTATCTAAAAGAGAATGGGATTCTCTCTCAGCTTACTCCTCCGAATATACCACAATACAACGACATATCGGGGTGAAGGAATCGTATCTTATTAGATATGATGCGCTCTATAATGAGTATTGCTGAGTAACCTCCTTCCTTTTAGAGTTATGCACTTGAGAAGCTGCATACCTATTGAGTGGTTCTTACCAAATCAGAGCCCACCACTCCATATGCGATATGGTATGGGAAGAAACCATGTTTTAAGCATGTTAAGATATAGGTTGTCCGACCTATGTTGAAAGGCAAAATCCGGACAAACTCGAGGCAAGGTCAGTTGTGTAAGTTTGATGGATATCCCAAACATTCATGAGAGAATATCTTCTACCAAACCGAGGAATAAAAAGTGTTTTGTTTCTCAGCATGCCACCTTTTTAGAAAAAGGAATTTCTTCAAAAACAAATTTGTGCTCATGAGGTAGAACAGGAAAAGTTCCAGCTATACAAACCACAACTGATGATTAATGAAACCAAAGGATTCGATAGTCTCCGATAAACCTCAGCCTCTCCATGAATCTGGTAGGGTTCCACACTCACTTGAGAGATACTACGGTTTTCTTAGTGATAGTGGGAGCGAGGATTGCATCATGGAAGATGATGATGACCCAACTAGATTCTGGCAGACCATCACGAGTGGGGACTCTGTGAAACGGATGGATGCAATACGATCTGAGATAGAATCCATGTACACCAACAAAGTATGTACTTTGCATGTTGCTCCTAAAGGGGTAAAACCCAGCGAGAGCAAGTGGATCTTTGAGAAAGATACTTGGTGTATATGGAAAATTTAAGACTTAAAAGCTATACTTATAGCAAAAGGTTTTCATCATATAACCAGGTGTGGATTATGATGAAAACTTTTCTCCACTGGCTATGCTTAAGTCCATCCGGGTTGAAGCATGCATCTCGGAGTTGGAACATCTGTTTTGATGTAGTGGTCAAAGTGTTTGACATCATCAAAAAGATAGATTAACCTTGTATATACAAGAAGGTTGTAGAGAGTAAGGTTGTCTTCCTCGTATTGTACGAAGATGACATACTCTTGATAGGAAATGGGTTTCTTATACTGCATTCGGTCATACTCCTCTTATTACAAGGATTCTCCAGGATAGATCTGGGTAATTCCTCCTACATCTTCGGGATTAGGATCAATAGAGATAGATCTAAACGGATGTTAGGAGTGTCCCAAATCTAAGTACATTAACACTATACTAAAGGGTTTAGTATGGAGGATTCTAAGCGTAGCGGTTCGCCCACATACTTGGGAATCACTGTCTCCAAAAAGATGTCTTTCAAGACTGATTTGGGGAGAGCTCACGTGAAAGGGATACCCTATGCTTCGAAAGTAGGCTCTATCATATATGCGATGTTATGTACAAGACTCACTAGGTGTAGTGATCAGGAATCAATCGGATCTTGGGAGAATCACTGGATAGCTGTGAAGCACTAATGAAGTGTTCTTGGTGCATGGTAACGGTAAAATCCAGTAGGAGTCCTTTACCGATTCGAGCTTCAAGAAGCGATAAGGTCCACTGAAAGTCAGTCTCGGGCTTTGTCTTTTACCCTCAGTAGAGGGACGGTATGTTGGAAGAGTTCCAAGCTAGATACTGTGGAAAACTAGACGATAAAGGCTGTATACATTTCTACCGATGCTACCAAAGAGGCTGTCTAGGTATTTCCTGTTCATGAGATGAACATGGCTCCTACCATTGAGCGTCCAATATTCGTATTGTGACAACAATGAGGTTGTGTCTTTGGCCTAGGAACCCCGGTACCATCAGCGATCCAGACATATTCAGAGGCAGTATCATATGATGAGGAGATGGTTGATCTCCAGAGGATCGGGGTTAGGAGAGTTTACGTGAAGGATAACACATCGGATCCACTCACAAAGGCTTTTCCTAAGAGAGACCTTCAGGGGACGTTGGGTATGAGATACTACAACAAGTAGCCTTAGTGCAAGTAGGAGATTGTTAGTTGTATGTATGCCCTAAAGTCCATTATTGTACATGTGATGTAAATTATAGTGGATGATTGGACATATATAAGGAGGACTTTCTTGCTTGACATGATAGAATACTATCTGGTTGCCATTTATCTTAACATGTATACTTGTACTATCTCTTTGTTACATGTTGGTAAAGTGTTTGGATTTCACCCGCGCACGCAAACGCGTATGTTATGGAAACGGATATGAAATTAAGGAAACGCATTGCGCACGTGAGATCGTTCTTGTTTTAAATATTTATAACCGCAAGTGCACGGCGCGTTATGGCGAGCCGGCAAGCACGGGTCGATCTGCAGGGAATTGTGTATTAAGTATTGTGATTTAGGGTTAAACAAATTAATGAATTGGGTTGGTTGTCACAAAAACATAAAAAGAATACGAAAATACGGAAAACAAAAAAAGAAGGAAAACAAGTTAAGAAGGAATGGTTGCGGCTTTGGATCAGATGGTCGAATCGCGATAATTTCCTCGATGCTCCTTTGTTCATGAGTTGTCCGTTCTCACGTTGATCCTGGCGTGAAGCACAACTTGTCAAAGCGGTTGCGAGGCACAAGTCGTCAAATTCTGATATCTCCGCAAACACGAAATGAGTCTGTTTTGTTCACTTTCCGTTGTATGTCCGAGCTTGGGGTAACAACACTAAGCAAAAGGGATAGCAAGCTTACCACAACATCAAAAACATATTTAGTGAGTGAGAGAAAAATAGTATTGGTGTTAACTTTGCTAAAGGTTTGTGATGGTATATGGTATATGAAAACTGAGGTTTTGTCAAGCACTCAGACACAAAATACCGTATCCAAACATAGCAAACTTAATACCAATTTTGATTCTAACTTAAACATTGTTAAATAGGTAAGGGGAGTGAATATGGTATATGAAGAGCTTACAAGTAACTATGGTTTCAAAATACCATATCACATCAATATATAAATCAATCTTTAAGTTATAATCATGTAGATAAGCACATTAAAATATAAACAAGAGACGGAGGAGGCAAAAGCCTTTCATCTCACTTCCTCACCAATACCACAACCAAATAGAATTAGTTAATCATTAGAAAGTAGAGAATGAAACAGAAAACAAAAAAACATAAAACACAAAAACAAGAAAAAGAATTTCAACAAAAAGAAAGTGCATGTTCTTTATTCACAAAATGGAGGGCTTAAGCTACAAGGTAGATAGCAACTTCAACTTTCTTAATGGAGCACTCAAGTGAGAGCTCAAAGAGAAGAAGAAGAAGAAGCTATCAAGAGTTATAAATTGTTTTCTCACTCAAAAAGCCTCTCTAAACTATATCAGTGATCTGCTATTTATAGGCAACAAAATATCAAAAGTTACATATGACACTGGACTAGCATGACAACAAGGGACCCACCAAAAGAGCACGAGGCAATTTGGCCATAAGTTGGCCGCAAATTACAGCCAAAATAATTAAATCTGCGGCCTCAAGTTAGAGTCTGGGGCCCACCTTTCTTCAGTAGTCTTCTGGTCTCTTGGGAATCTCTCTGGAATTGAAATTCTTTTTAATTATCACATATGTGCAATCTGGAGCTAAATCACAGAGAGGAGATCAAGTGCAAAGGTTCATATCACATCAATACTTTATTGCATTTATTGCCCATCACACCTTGTACCCACTTCTTGTTCCCTACTTGCTCATGGAAGCCCCCACTTGGTCCAAGTTATGTGCACACTTGTATGTGTTGGACCAATTTAGACAAAAAGTGTGTACACATGCATTATTTCCAAAGAGCTCTTAGGATATCGGTCGGTTTTCTGTTCTGTTTGCAGTGTCGGCTCCCAAACATTATATCTGTGATTTTGAATGTGTTTTCCAGTATTTATCACGGATACCTGTAAACTGTAATTACTAAGCAGACACTGTTTAATAATACCGATATGTAGAAAAATAGATAACGGATGAGAGATATTAAAATGCAGTTTTCTGTGACGAACAAATACCCCCAAACTTATCTATTGCTCGTCCCGAGCAATACCGAAAATCCTACCCACACTTTCGCAGGGAACACGATTGCACTGAGCATGTGCAAGGAGCCGTTAAACCTCTAGGTGTCCCCAGTAGGAGGAGTGTTGTCTCCTGATGGTTTTCAGTGAATTACACCCACAAAATCCAGTCAAGTTAGCGTTGCGGAGAAACAATTGATTCCAATCTTTAAGTTATGGATCAAAGTTAGAAGTTCTATTATCCATGTTAGAAATATCCAACCCCATGTTTCACACCTCCTAATTATTTAGCCCAAGATCCTATATGTTTTGACAGTTAGAAAGATCTCTGTATCTCCTGAGTTTTTCTTCTAAAGTGTGGTCTCCAATCATGATTTTTTATCAACTTTTAAGGAAAACGTAAGTCTTATTCTTTATTCCTATCTTTCCTCCAAATATCGAGCGTATACCCCAACGTGTGTGTAAATTTTCACCCTTACACTCAAGAATTCAATTCAAGCTATAGTACACTTGCCTTAATGCCTAATACTACTTCTATTTTGTTAATGATGGACGGTGCTGCTCACACACCTTTCATACGACTATTAATGTTTCTTGAGGGACTAACAGCCGATTACCGAATGTGTGAGCTTAAAGCGTAGATAGCAGTTTCCAGGTCTGGACTTTATTAATTTTTTTTCTTTTTTTCTTTTTTTTCAAGACCGGATATATTTTTCAATGATGCTCTCTTCGTAGTTAGCTTTAAATACCGTTTTTTCTTTCATACTAGGTTTTGAGGCAAGAATATTTCTAGGCATTCTCTAATATCCCAAGTTTCAAGGTGCGTGTAAGTGCAGTTTGTAGGGTATATATTTTCTAAATTTGGACTCAAGAACAGGAACTATTTTTCAGATTTATCCTTCAATAAAGCTATCAATACTTTCCCTTCATCTCGACTTAACTCAAGAACTGAACTCAAGATTACCTTCTTCTAAAAAAACTGCAAAGCCGTATATTAGCTACGATTAAACAAAAAAGAGGGTTATCTTTCGGCTTTTCAATCTATCGAAAATGATTTAGTTATTTCTATCTTATCAACTGAACCATCAGACTTTGAGTCTAAGTTCCTCCGCTAGCTAACATGACGAAAAAGTATTTATATTTTTAGGAAAAATTTTCAATTTTTTTAGGTTTTTTAATATGTATGCAATGCAGAATATACAATGCAGAATATACACATGATACAACAAAATAAACGGAGTGCTCTACCTTAAACTTGAGTTTTATGATGTCCCCATCGTTGCCCCCACTTCCGGTAGCTATACTTAGACATCAGTATGAGACTTTTATTCACAGAAAAAGAAAAACCTATGACTAATTACAACATATACAAGTGAAACCATTGGATTAGTCCAGAAATTAATACCAGCCAGTCAAAAATATTGTCGAAATAGTGCCATGGCTGGCAAAAGAATAGGTATAATAAAAAGAAAAAGAGAATATACAAAGAATGATTAGATATTAGTAAAGGGCATGGGTGTGTGAAAGTAGGGATCAGAAGACGCTGAAGGTCAAGACGAAGTTTTGAAGAGGAAAAAGAATTATTGTTCGAATGAATTGAATTTTCAAGAAGTATATGTTTCGTTTAAAAGTCAGGTTCGTTTAAAAACTGGAGTTCGTCCATAAAAATTTCAGCAAAAGAAAGGTTTCTAGGATGTTCCTAAATGGATCCTGACTCAAACTCACCAAGAATATCAAGTTCATCCGCAAAAATTTTCTCAAAACTTGATATGAAAGAATATTCTTCAAGACTGCCTTTTTCCCTATGATTTTTCAAAACTCTATTCTTATCTTTATGGTTTTCTAACTCTCCCAATACCATTTCTTTCTCATCACATTCATAATTGGGTAGGTTCATGTCATCTGAAAAAGTAGGTTCCCACCCTAATGTTTCTTTCGAAACAATATCACTTGGTGATACAAAAATTATGGGTTCCTGATTATTGATTTCTTCTGACAAACCATCCAAACCATACCCGTCAAAATCACAAGATTCCTTCTCTAAAATTAGAAGTAAAAAATAGGTCAGAGGTTTTTCTTGTCTGTCCAGAAAACACTTAGTCAAATCAATCGTATCATCATCTATGAAATCATCAAAATTCATTTGATCATTTACATCACTCGGGTGAGTTCCTAGATGACATATATTTACATTATTGGGTTCCGATTGACTGTGTTCATTCCCTATAATCTTCTCAGCTAAATGTTTCGCTTGTTCTTCTATTCTAACCAATGATTGGGGTTGAGCAAGAAATAATTGCTCAGACTGATGTAAGAACAGAGCTAGCGTCGAAGCTGGTTGATTCTCGAACACAGTCATTACTTCAATACCCTTCTCTAGAGCGGTCAATATAGCATCCATCTCACTATCGTTCCCTAATAATGGTTCAATTGTTTTGGGTTAAAGGGGTTGTGATACTAAAACTGTCAATCTGTCGACCTCTTTCTCTAAGTGTTCAATCAATTAGTCTATGGTTGAAGTGGTACTGGTTCAAGAGTGTTAGGTGGGTGATGATTATCAAAAATCTGGGATGGTTGGTCACCCCCTAGAAAAAGACAATTATCATGAATGTGGGAAGAATTTTGGTAATTTGAACAAATTGATTAGGATTGAGTATAAACAAAAGAATAGGAATCGTGAAAAAATGAATTGAATCGTGTGTCATCCATATTAACAAGAATTCACAAATTTCACAAAAAACGAAGAATATTATATCCCTAGCAGTCTATGGTATGCTAGTCAACTATACCTGCTCAAGAACATGATTGTCAAAGTAAAACTGTGTCAAGAAACGGGCTTAAGATATACGGATCATGAAGCTAGATAAGTGCAAGAGAGAAGGGGAGGTTTTCCAATACTTTCGCGAAGTTCCTTAATTAGATAACCTTTCTCTTGAACACTTGCCTAGATACCCCGTGAACGATATACCATTAAGCGGTGTTCTAAACACAGTTAACTTCTCCTAATGAGCGCGACGTCCTTAAAGTCAAAGTCTAGTTGATTTTAAATTACTTTGGGTATGCAAGAATGCGGTTTTGTGATTTGTGGGCTACGGAGAAAAGGTGATAAAATCCTTTGTCGTACCTTGTTTGGTTTTTTTACCCTTATTTTCCGTATTACGATGCAAATGCGCAATTCAATAAAAGAATATAACAAATCAAGCAAGCAAGGAATTCATTTTTCGTTTTTTAGATTAAGCGCTGCAACAAATACGGGTTAGTTCTCTGTTCTATTGGCGGCAAGTTTGTGCGAAGAATCCTGCAGAATATAGAGTATTAGATTGTGTTGGATTCAAGAGGAACGTGTTAGGAAATACGTACCGATGTGATTTGGTTTAAGAAATCCTCTTTGAAAGTGATCCGAGTTTTTGATTGTTCGCTTGCGCGGGTTAAACTATCCGGATCTTTGGCACTATACTTCACTAACATCTTGAATTTGAGTTTGAGTCTCGCTCTGCACGATCGCTGATCGTAATTCCGTGAAAAACCTGAAATGTCAGAAAATACGATATTTAGTGTCAAAAGCGATATATATGCCCAATTAGGGGAACACATGTAATTGTGAAATTTTGCATATACCAATGGATAAAAAATAGTTCAAAGAAACAAACACAAAAAAACTGGAGCAATTGGAGGCAGATAGGCCGCAATTTGCGGCAAAAGGGGATTTATTTGCAGCCATACTTTTGAATGGCTGCTCCAACTTTTTACTGTGTGCTTACAATCCTTAGAGTGTCCCAATTTTATATGCAAAATTCTATAATTAAATTCAGTGTGACAGCAGATCAAAAAGACAGAGAACAAATGTTAGAAAAGTTAGTTTTGTTAACTTTGAAAGAATTTTGAGTTAGTAGTTAGTTTGTCAGTACAAACTAGAAATAACAATACCTAATGACTAGCAACTCCCTGGAAACGGCCCCAAAAACTTGTTAGGATTTCACCCGCGCACGAAACGCGTATGTTATGGAAACGGATATGAAATTAAGGAAGCGGATTGCGCACGCGAGGTCGTTCTCGTTTTAAATATTTATAACCGCAAGTGCATGGCGCGTTGTAGCGAACCGGCAAGCACGGGTCGATCCGCAGGGAATTGTGTATTAAGTATTGTGATTTAGGTTCAACAAATTAATGAATTAGGTTGGTTATTACAAAAATATAAAAAGAATACAAAAATACGGAAAACAAAGAAAGAAGGAAAACAAGTTAAGAAAGAATGGTTGCGGCTTTGGTTCGGAAGATCGAGTCGCGATGATTCCCTCGATGCTCCTTTGTTCATGAGTTATCCGTTCTCACGTTGATCCCGGCGTCAAGCACGACTTGTCAAAGCGGTTGCGAGGCACAAGTTATCAAATTCCGATATCTCCGCAGAGACGAAACGAGTCCGTTTTGTTAACTTATCGTTGTATGTCCGAGCTTGGGGTAACAACACTAAGCACAAAGGATAGCAAGCTTACCACAACATCAAAAACACAATTAGTGAGTGAGAGCAAAATAATATTGGTGTTAACTTTGCTAAGGGTTTGTGATGGTATATGGTATATGAAAACCGAAGGTTTGTCAAGCACTCGGACACAAAATACCGTATCCAAACTTAGTAAACATTATGCCAATTTTGATTCTAACTTAAACATTGTTAAATAGGGAAGGGGAGTGAATATTGTATATGAAGAGGTTACAAGTAACCATGGTTTCAAAATACCATATCACATCAATATATAAATCAATCTTTATGTTATAATCATGTAGATAAGCACATTAAAACATAAACAAGAGGTGGAGGAGGTAAAAGGCTTTTATCTCACTTCCTCACCAATACAACAGCCAAATAGAATTAGTTAATCATTAGAAAGTAGAGAATGGAGAACAAGACAAAAAAACATAAAACATAAGATCAAGAATAAGAATTTAAACCAAAGGGAAGTGCACGTTCTTTATTCACAAAAAGGAGGGCTTGAGCTACAAGGTAGATAGCAACTTCAACCTCCTTAATGGAAAACTCAAGTGAAAGCTCAAAGACGGAAGAAGAAGAAGCTATCAAGAGTTACAAATTATTTTCTCACTCAAAAAGCCTCTCTAAACTATATCAGTGATCTGCTATTTATAGGCAACAAAATATCAAAAGTTGCATATGACACTGGACTGGTATGACAACAAGGGACCCACTAAAAGAGCACGAGGTAATTTGGCCATAACTTGGCAGCAAATTGCATCCAAAATGATTAAATCTGCGTCCTCAAGTTGGAGTCTGGGGCCCATCTTTCTTCAGTAGTCTTCTGGTCTCTTGGGAATCTCTCTTTAATTGCAATTCTTTTTAATTAACACATATGTGCAATCTGAAGCCAAATCACAAAGAGGAGATCATGTGCAAAGGTTCATATCACATCAATACTTTATTGCATTTATTGCCCATCACACATTGTGCCCACTTCTCGGTCCCTACTTGCTCATGGCAGCCCCACTTGGTCTAAGCTATGTGCACACTTGTATGTGTTGGACCAATTTAGACAAAAAATGTGTACACATGCATTATTTCCAAAGTAGCTCTTAGGATATCGGTCGGTTTCCTATTCTATTTGCAGTGTCGGCTCCCAAACGTTATATCTGTGATTTTGAATGTGTTTTCCAGTATTTATCACGGATAGCTGTAAACTGTAGTTACTGAGTAGACATTGATTAATAATACAGATATATAGCAAAATAGATAGCGGATGAGAGGTATTAAAATGCAGTTTTCTGTGACGAACATAAAGCCTTTAGGATGTGTACTGGACTTTCAGGATTATGATAGAGATCATACTAATGGGGTATGGGTAGTCGGTAAGTAAATCCTTCAAATGTTCCTAGTCGTAGAAGTATTGAGACGGGGCATTGATATTCTAGAGTAGACTAGTGTGTACGATTCTTGACCCTGTATGGGGCGATGGTTGATCCCACAGCCATTGGTGTTTGACATCAGAGAATATGCACAGGTGCTCAGTGGAGACTGGGTACACTGAACAGGACTCACCGAGAACTCCTAGATGGTATTAGATCTCACGTCAAATAGCAGTTCTCTGGTTAGACTGGTGCAGGTTAGTTTGTAGACCCGAAATCGACATAGAGTCTTATGTGTCTCCCACTGTGCTTTTATTTCCACCCTACCACTGCTCTACTGAGTGGTGCAAACAGGTGGTTTTTGGATACAGTCCTGAGTCACATGGAGGCAATGAGCGATAGGAGGGGAGTTCGTCTCTCCCAGTATTGGGGCTTGATGTTGTGCTGTGCGCGAGTGGCCAGAACAGGAAATCCCTGGTTAGGGGTGCTGAGATTTACTGGTAAGTGTTATCAGTAGTTTCTTGAACCGTTATACGCCTTACATCGGCACGACTTATCAGGTTATTTGGGTCTGACGTTTTCACCACCCCCATGCTGGATATGCGACATATCAGACGGACTGACTGGACTGTACGGTAGTGTTACTTATTAGATTCGTGGGTGTATGAGCAAGCCTGCTTGATGATCTTCTGATTGCTCAATACCGGGGTGGTCGTTAAATTTGGAAAACCGCTGACGGCTTATGGGTGACTGATATGATCACTACCTACTGCCGGCGTATTGACGACGACTGTTAGGCTAAGTATTTCTTTCTTGAATAATCAATCGCCTTCAAAAGGCCAGTATCATTTATTCATGTAATTTCGAAGGTCTCTTACACGAATGAACTTGCAGGCATCGGCCCTTGTCCCGAGGCTTGGGTGTCCGGAAAGGTAGCAATTTTACTTTATAGTTTTGGATGAGTAGGGTCCGATGGGTCCATACTTGACCTTTAGAGTCCTACACAGAGCTTTCCTGGCTCAAGCGAAATGAAGTAGGAGCACATATATGATATGTGCGGGACCGAGATTAATACGTGTATGTGATACCGTATTCAATTCTCGCGATATGTGATATGAATTGGTTATATGTGATATAGCCGGGTTATCGAATCAAGTGTTGATTCGATGGGATGATACAATTGATATTAGTTGGTTATATGTGATATAGCTGGATTATTAAATCAAGTGTTGATTTAATAATTTAATATATGATTATATATTTGATATATTGATTTTGCATTAACTAATATTAACTCACTTAAACATTTCTTTTTCTCACTTGTGCACACATAATATATATGTGATATATATTGTTGTGTCATGCATGGTTATATATGGAACATGGTTGTATGAGACTCATACCATACTCTTGACAATTAAAGGTTTTTATTTATTTTAGTAATTGATAAATTGGTGGAATTAGTCACGGTTGAAGCTTGTAGTGACCATTGACTCAGTCCACTAATTTGTTTTACTTAAGATATTTATTAACCTAATCATTATCCTTAGCCATGGTTTATTCCATACATGAGTTAGTATATGAAATGATCACACCCATGGTTGCAATTCTAACCTTATTCATTCACCATTCTTTCTCCACTTCATCTTCTTCCTCATCTCTAAAAGCCTTCTAGGGTTTGGAGAGGTGAAGAATCCTAGTGAGAAAAATAAATCTAAAGTGAGCAAAATTCCTACTTCATCATCCTCTATTAGATTAGCCATTTAGTTTTGGGTGTTTTCTTCACTAAACCTTAATTTAGTGAAGAGATGGCTTGGGTTACAGTCTCCTCGACGTGGATCATCTTCGGCCTCGAAGACTTCAAGCATACTCGTTCATTTCGCTTGGTGGAGCCTATCTTGGGTCTGGGAGATCACTACTGTCACGATCCGAAATTACGGAACATGACCGGCACTTAGACTACGAACGTCTCAAGGCGTAAGTATTCTAAGTAAGCCGAAACCCAGAAATCCAAACCAAGAGAAGTAGTAGAGTGTAAGAAAAACCATATGTGAATCAACCTGTAAGCAACATAATATACAACGCCTAAAGGCGAGGATCACAGCAGAAAAGGGAACTCCAACCAGTATGAAATCCATAGAAATTTAACGCGCGACTCTACGGTTGAAAGAATAAACATCCCTGGTCTCTATCTCAAATAAATACATGTTTGGTTGATGGGAATTCTAGATACAACTGAATATAATATACAATGTATAAGGATGGGTACGATACCAATAAACCCACCTACTAGCAAGTCACCCGGAAATGGAAATAGTGCCAGCAAAGCCGTAATGAAACCTGAAGGGCAACACCTGCATGAAACTGGGGCACAACGGGGGTGAGCTGCCAACTCGTGAATAGAAAAAGATCTACGAACAGGAAATCGTATGTATGACGCAATCCTAGGTCATACGATCATAATATATAATCCTCACATTTATAACCTGCAATCTAAAACCATGACTAGGGTAAATATCTAACCCAAGTGTAATCCCATGTGTCCATGTCAGTGCATCAGGTGGCAATATATCATATGGATAATGTATGAATGCATGGAACAGAATGCATATACTGAAGAAAACTGCTGTCATAATTTGTGAGATTTCTGTATTTTTAAAATGAAGTATCATAAATGAAATCAGCATAAACAGTGCCTAGCATCGGCACAAAACATAAGTCTCAGTATCTCGATACCTCTGTATCACAATCTCTGTACCTCAATATCTCGAAATCTCAATGTCTAAATCACAAAATCTAGGGCGTCGTCAATCCAGATCGGCCCCTACCATCCATCTCATGACCACGACGGTATCCTCCGGATATCCGACGCGTTAGGTAATATCACCGATAGGTAGTGCTCCCCTGCACAGGCTCAACGCCATCTCCTGCGATCTTCTTGCCCCGGGGTACCGCACCGGGTCCACCATGTATCCGCAATCGGTCTCATCCGCCTCCTCGATTCGGGTTTCACATGTCGCTCTCAGCACCGAGAAAACACATGGTGGACGCACTGAAATATTATATCAAGGGTAACCGGGTTTTTAAAATATTTGCATAATCTCTTTGAAATACCCACGGTTCCCAAATCCAGAAATAACATAGAAACAACATATCTCAATGCGTATAATCAGGAAGCATGATGTATGTGACATATAAATGGAATGTAAGTATAACAGTATGTCATGCAACATGGAATAATAGTATGCACATACAAGGGTCATATCCTGATGCAATAATACTACTGTGTAGTGACATGGCAATTACCGATGAAGATGTGTGTGAGCTGGCAAGTAAGTGTATGTGGAACATACGCATCATCGGTAATGGTGCTGGTGTACTAACAGCATGATATCAAAACGGAATCACAATAAATATGCGATGCAGTGTAACAATAATAATATGCAGGAGCTGAATGCTAAAACACAATGATAGCTGAACTGCATCTAATGTCATAAGAGTCATACAACTATGCCAATAATAAGGCTGAGCTAATAAGCTAACTGCAGATAAGGGAAACCACCTAACCTCTGAGTCGATACATACATACATACATACATATATATATATATATATATATACACACACATATATAGTCGGTGATCCTGCCTCGATAATATCACATCCGATACAATATCTCTAAAATCAGTTATTCCCATGTCAAGAGTGCGGATCAAACATCAAATTATAGCTCGTACGTAAATCCGTCATGCGGCATCCCCAAATCTGGGTACGGGTCAATATCAAATTCGTTATATCATTTATCTGGTATTCTCTTTATCAAATACCGTAATCTGGGTACTGACCTATATCTAGTACAATACTAACATCATTACTATAATCAAGATCTGGCTACTGATCGACAATCCCGTATAAATCGATATTATCAGCACATATCATCTCAAGGAGTATACCCCGCACAAGACGTCCTATTATAAATATCCTGTCATATCATATCATATCCTATCTCGTATCATAATCACATGTCGATCATTTATATATATCACTATTCCTGTGACATCATTATCCCGAAATCCGCTAAAGCATCCCGGCGTATCTCAAATATGAATTCTAACATATCCCCGATATCATAACCTTGGATCAATATCAATGACTCATCTCAATCCCATGTATCATCCTCAAATCTGCATTTGAGCACATGGTCCCATACCCATATGAACACATGATAAATCTACTCACCTTTTTTTATGCGTGTCGGTGCCGATGTCGACATTTGCATCTCCAACGCTTCGACGCCACGTAGGGTACCTACAAGGATATCACACGCTAAAACACATGAAAACCATGTCGGAAACCAAAATTGTGCACACTGCGCTTATAGGTAAAAACCTGTAGCCTCGGGTGCAAACACAGCTAATGCTCACTGGTCGTTGGCGTTCAAACGCCACCCGACGGAAACAAATCATCGGATACCAAAAACCATGCTAAAACAAGTCGTAAATCATACGCCAACTCATGAAAATCATCCCAGATTTTACCCTGGTTGGAATCAGTCAAAACTGCACATACTCAGGGTCAAGTTTACATGAAATAGGGCCTTGCACGCAAAACGAGGCAATTTCACCCAGGTGTGGACGCAAATTGCGGCCAGAGTGAATAAAAGTGCGGCTGTAAAAATGAGGTGGGGGCTAGGGCTTTGTGGGATGGTTCCAGGGTGCCTGCATAGCTTTCTGCCAAGTCAATTTTACTTTAGGAGGTCCCGGGTGATAGCAGTTTCCAGAAAGGTCAAAAAGTCGACAAAATTGCTAAAATACGCCAAGTCGAAACTTTCAGGTAACTTACTGGAAATCTGGGGAATTCTGGGGTTAACTGGTCTCAAAAAAACCTAATAGGGTTATACCAACCATCAAAACCATCTCTTGGCCAAATCTCACTCAAAATCCCTAAACTAGCACTAGATTACAGATATAACAATAAATTTCTGTTTTAACAGCTATAGCTTGTAAGATAGGAATTGGGTTGCAAGATTATACCTCAAGAGGGTCCTAGGATGAAGGAGAAGGGAAGGAGGAAGGGTTGTGCTGCTGAGGAGTTGCTGTTTCTGCAGCTTATTGCTGATGCTTTTTCTGCAGCTGCTGCTTGCAACTCTCTCTCTCTTGGTTTTCTTTCTCTTCTCTTTTTTTTTCTCTATTTGTTGCAGTAGCAATTGCAACAGTTGAGTGGGGTATAAATAGTGCATTGTGATGTGGTGTGATGAGGGTGTGTGTTGGTTAAAGGCTGATACAATGGGCTGAAGTGCATGGTTTCAGCTGCTAGTGTAGCTGTAGGTGTAGGGAGGGGGCTGTTTTGTGGCTGAAGTCAACTATTGGGGCTGATAAGTCATGATGGGGGGTGTTGGTCAGCTATGGAGGCTGAAGAATCATGATGAGGGTGTGTAGGTCAGCTAGGGGGAGCTGAATGTGCTGAAGTGATGCATGTTTTCAACTGAATTTAGGGGCTGATGTTGTGTATCAGCAGTTGATGCATTGATGGAGGCTGATGTGAGTGCGTAGGTTAGCTATGGGGGCTGAAAGATCATGATGGGGGTGTGCAAGTCAGGTATGGGGGGCTGAAAATGTTGAGGGTAGGCTGATGTTCACATCAGCTGCTGTTGCAGCTCATGATGGTGGTGCTGTTGATGTATTTGTGAATGAGGTTTGGTGGCTGAAGTGTTGGGCTGATTTGTGTCGCAGCAAATACATCAGAAGCTAGGGTAGCTGATGTGTGAGTGTATATGTCTGATGTAGAGAGGTTGGTATGTGTGTGTTTGAGAGGCAAACCAAAGTTTTGAAATGAGATGAGTTATCTCCCATCACTAATCACCATGAACAAAACTAAAATCCCAATTATCCCACTTAACTTAGCCAAATGGTTTAAACCCACCATGGTCATCTAAACTTGGTTCAACCCTAGACCACCATGAGTCCAAAACATGAACCAAATGCGACAGGTGTGGAAATGTTATGTGCACATTGCACAAAAGCCAAAAAAATCCAGTTAGCGATCTTCAATCGTAATTAACACAAAAATAACATATACTTAACCATAAAAACTTAAAATGACATATTTCCACAAAATACCCTATTTTAGAATTTCCAAAATTTTCTCCGGAATTTTCACCATTTATCGGTATTTAATTATACCGACTAATAAAATATTCATTAAAAATTATGAAAATTCTCCAAAAATAATATTTTATTTTTTTGAAATGTTACAGTCTTCCCCCCTTAAAGAAATTCGGTCCCTGAATTTAAATTTAAACCTCCCAATTCTAAAGTATTTCAAATAAATGTCCAAGTCAACGGGGCTCCGAAATCATCAATATATAAAAGGCATCATAGCGCAATACATGCGCATGAGTAACGAGAAGATAACTCGAAGTCAAAACTCCATCAAGCATCCCGCAATCATCGGAGTCAAGGTGAAAACACGGATGCCAAATACAAAGCAAAACCGATATGCTATAAATCGGAACTATACATGTAAATATCGAATCTGTACATGTAAATATCTGAAAGGAATGCATGCCAAATTCTTTAAAGTCAATGTGCAAGGCGCATAACACAGCACAGTGGCGGACGTCTCTATAAGAAAATAGCCGTATATGTATATATCCTTTGTTTAATATGCACGATCCGCCGTTTGAAAACAAATTTAGAAGGGTTTCCTCATTTTAAATGTCTTTTGTCATATCAGACACGTATGTAAATAATGAGACTAGAGGCTTTTGGAAATCCTCTTGAAATCTTTCAATGCATGCAAAATATATCCAGGCACTGTCATCTGATCAGTCCTGCTAAGTATGGAAACACATAGCAAATATCATAAAAATGTACTGCTCCATAGAAATCAATCCAAAGAATGCATATAAAAACCCTGTGCGTCCGGTGCGCACGGAAATCAAAATCCATGAATGTGCCATACATGCGCACAGAAACAATATCTATGTGCATCGGGTGTGCACGAAACATCTGTCAAGGCAACAGGTGTGCCTGACAGCACAAACAGGTGCATCTGACATGCACAAAGAATCTCGGTATAGTGCATCTGGTGTGCACCAAATCGCATCTCATAACATGCGCCCAACATGCGCTAAAAATACAAATCCGGTGCATCCATCATGCACGAAACAAATATCGAGCATCACCATCGAAATCGAAGTGCAGTGCATCCAAGTGCAGAAGATACGAATCATTGCACTGTAAGCATACGTGAACCATACCGAGTGCAAAAACCAAATCGTGTGCGTATATACGCAAAAAATCAACTCCAATGTCTAAAACCCATAAAATCACAAACATGTGAAACCAAGGCACGAAAACGATATCATGTGCAACAACTGTGCAAAAATCGTAAATCCTCAATCATCAAAATCAAATCATGCGGATAAATCGCCCAACAATACCGAAATCAAGTATGGCGGAATAGTCCCGCTCAAGCACATCTTCTAAGAATTTCTGGTCAACTGTCGTGGTCACTCATAGCATGTCTCGTTGATGATCCTGAAATCTGGCCTGCTGGTGTGCTTAACATGACCACTCCTGGGTCCAAGTCTTCTCTATATATTACCAATCTTACGATCCATCGGCTCATCGTCCCTGTCAGGTGTGCTAACGGGGATGATTCCGTTCTGGCACTTCTCTGGTCATTTCTCGGGCAATCCTCACGACTACTCGTAAGGCAGTATGTTACTGGCGTCGGTTTCCGACTCTCTGAATGCACGTGACACATCTGATTCTGGGTGCAAATATCATTGCAGCAGTGTCCTGGAAGGAATCCTGCTCAAGGTCTCTTCCAAGTCTCATCTCTGCCAATTGTCCGGGAGTCATCGTCCTTTACTAAATCTGTTGCTTGTTCCGGAACGGCTGTATACTCACCGCGACTCTTTCTGGAAGGTATATCCAAGTACTGTGCCTCGGCAAGCGCATCGCATCTCTGATGTCGGCGGAGTGGGACGTCATCATATCCATATCTTATACGAATCTCTTACTCCACTCTTCTCTAATGTCGACTGCTTCGGACTTGTCTCGTCGTGGCTGCATGGACTGATCTCCAACGGCTATCCTCGTATCTGGATTCTCCCAAGAAATGCATCTCACCACCTAGCATCGGAATTAAGTCGAGCCATCCGATCGATTCGTCAAAACCTCATAATACCCTAAGAGCTCAACATCTTGGGTACAGTATAATAGTATCGAGTACATACCACAGCATCGGTAGTCCAGCCGTAGAAGGGCAAACCCAAGCCTCACTAATGGCGCCGCAGAACTACCGCAAACCCTAAGGTTCAAAGGCTTTCACACGGTCATTAAGTCGAGTTAGGGTTTCATTCTTCTAGAGGGACCATAGAATTGCCTGCATGTCTTTCCGAACACTTTAAACTTGGAATGATAGGTTTCTGACATTCGATCGTCTCTGTCGACTCTCAACGTCTCTGCGTGAAGTCGTTTCTAACTAGAATCAATCTATCTGATGACCTCGCATCGGGGTAATGAACAATCCACATGTCCTAGTCATTCAACCTCGGAGACTAGTGATCTTCTATCATCTCTTAGTACTACTCGTACTGCAATAGCTCCAACATCTGGGGCAATATCTCGTCGTTCGCAGTAACAACTAGCTCACACGTCTGCACACTGAATCGTGCCTCAATCATCATGAGCAAGCAATACGCCAACGGTCATCAAAGTCTGGCTGGCCTCTACCGGTGGCTCAATCCTCTGGTGCTAATCTGCATGTCCGAGTAATCTCATACGGCGATCCATCCCATGCTCGTGACACAAAATACAAACAAAAGACACACCTTTGTAATCATGTATTGCCAGAATTACGCCCTGGTAAGTCCTCGTTCGTTACGAGCTCATGCTGACCGCAACTCTAGCCGTAGCTCTCCTTGCCCGTAATCGTGGCAGCAAAACCGTAACTGATACTGATGAGGCTAGATCAGGAATGAATATGATACTGAATAAGGAAATGTACATCCTAAGGCTTCTTAAGTGGAGTGGCGTGTCGTAAATATGCCGTGGAACATACCAACGGTACGTCACTCTACTTTAGTCACCTATTCCATCAACCAAGGGTCATCCTACGCTCCGGAGGTAAAACCTAACGCTCTGATACCAACTTTGTCACGACCCGAAATTACGGAACATGACCGGCACTTAGACTACGAACGTCTCAAGGCGTACGTATTCTAAGTAAGCCGAAACACAGAAATCCAAACCAAGAGAAGTATTAGAGTGTAGGAAAAACCATATGTGAATTAACCTGTAAGCAACATAATATACAACGCCTAAAGGCGAGGATCACAACAGAAAAGGGAACTCCAACCAGTATGAAATCCATAGAAATATAACGCGCGACTCTACGGTCGAAAGAATAAACATCCCTGGTCTCTATCTCAAATAAATACATGTTTGGTTGATGGAACTTCTAGATACAACTGAATATAATATACAATGTATAAGGATGGGTACGATACCAATAAACCCACCTACTAGCAAGTCACCAGGAAATGGAAATAGTGCCAGCAAAGCCGTAATGAAACCTGAACGGCAACATCTGCATGAAACTGGGGCACAACGGGGGTGAGCTGCCAACTCGTGAGTAGAAAAAGATCTACGAACAGAAAATCACATGTATGACGCAATCCTAGGTCATACGATCATAATATATAATCCTCAAATATATAACCAGCAATCTAAAACCAAGGCTAGGGTAAATATCTAACCCAAGTGTAATCCCATGTGTCCATGTCAGTGCATCAGGTGGCAATATATCATATGGATAATGTATGAATGCATGGAACAAAATGCATATACTGAAGAAAACTGCTGTCATAATTTGTGTGATTTCTCTATTTTTAAAATGAGGTATCATAAATGAAATCAGCATAAACAGTGCCTAGCATCGGCATAAAACATAAGTCTCAGTATCTCGATACCTCTGTATCACAATCTCTGTACCTCAATATCTCGAAATCTCAATGTCTAAATCAAAAAATCTAGGGCGCCGTCAGTCCAGATCAGCCCCTACCATCCATCTCATGACCACGACGGTATCCTCCGGATATCCGACGCGTTGGGTAATATCACCGGTAGGTAGTGCTCCCCTGCACAGGCTCACGCCATCTCCTGCGATCTTCTTCCCCCGGGGTACCGCACCGGGTCCACCATGTACCCGCAATCGGTCTCATCCGCCTCCTCGATTCGGGTTTCATATGTCGCTCTCAGCACCGAGAAAACACATGGTGGACGCACCGAAATATCATATCAAGGGTAACCGGGTTTTTAAAACATTTACATAATCTCTTTGAAATACCCACGGTTCCCAAATCCAGAAATAACATAGAAACAACATATCTCAATGCGTATAATCAGGAAGCATGATGTATGTGACATATAAATGGAATGTATGTATAACAGTATGTCATGCAACATGGAATAATAGTATGCACATACAAGGGTCATATCCTGATGCAATAATACTACTATGTAGTGACATGGCAATTACCGATGAAGATGTGTGTGAGCTGGCAAGTAAGTGTATGTGGAACATATGCATCATCGGTAATGGTGCTGGTGTCCTAACAGCATGATATCAAAATGGAATCATAATAAGTATGCGATGCAGTGTAACAATAATAATATGCAGGAGCTGAATGCTAAAACACAATGATAGCTGAACTGCATCTAATTTCATAAGAGTCATACAACTATGCCAACAATAAGGCTGAGCTAATAAGCTAACTGCAGGTAAGGGAAACAGCCTAACCTCTGAGACAATACATACATACATATATATATATATATATACATATATAGTCGGTGATCCCGCCTCGATAATATCACATCCGATACAATATCTCTAAAATCAGTTATTCCCAAGTCAAGAGTGCGGATCAAACATCAAATTATAGCTCGTACGTAAATCCGTCGTACGGCATCCCCAAATCTGGGTACGGGTCAATATCAAATTCGTTATATCATTTATCTGGTATTCTCTTTATCAAATATCGTAATCTGGGTACTGACCTATGTCTAGTACAATACTAACATCATTACTATAATCAAGATCTGGCTACTGATCGACAATCTCGTATAAATCGATATTATCAGCACATATCATCTCAAGGAGTATACCCCGCACAAGACGGCCTATTATAAATATCCTGTCATATCATATCATATCCTATCTCGTATCATAATCACATGTCGATCATTTATATATATCACTATTCCTGTGACATCATTATCCCGAAATCCGCTAAAGCATCGCGACGTATCTCAAATATGAATTCTACAATATCCCCGATATCATAACCTTGGATCAATATCATCGACTCATCTCAATCACATGTATCATCCTCAAATCTACATGCGAGCACATGGTCCCATACCCATATGAACACATGATAATCTAGAATCCCAAAGGCACATATGAGGTAAGGATGTATGCAAGTATGTATGTGTGTATAGGTATGTGTAGTGCACCCACTACCTAGGGTTCTCGCGATACTAAATCATCTAAGTCCACCCATTATCCATCCTAAACTTCAGTAATTTCCCAAACAACAATATAATAATTATAGGCGTGTATACGCATCCGTATACATCACCACGGACTGCGGGGGTGCTATACGCTATCCACTCGACTTCTCCCCGTAGATATAAATCTACTCACCTTTTTTTATGCGTGTCGATGCCGATGTCGCCATTTGCATCTCCAACGCTTCGACGCCACGTGGGGTACCTACAAGGATATCACACGCTAAAACACATGAAAACCATGTCGGAAACCAAAATTGTGCACACTACGCTTATAGGTAAAAACCTGTAGCCTCACGTGCAAACACAGCCAATGCTCACTGGTCGTTGGAGTTCAAACGCCCCCCGACGGAAACGAATCACCGGATACCAAAAACCATGCTAAAACAAGTCGTAAATCATACGCCAACTCATGAAAATCATCCCAGATTTTACCCTGGTTGGAATCAGTCAAAACTGCACATACCCAGGGTCAAGTTTACATGAAATAGGGCCTTGCACGCAAAACGAGGAAATTTCACCCAGGTGTGGCCGTAAATTGCGGCCAGAGTGAATAAAAGTACGGCCGTAAAAATGAGGTGGGGGCTAGGGCTTTGTGGGATGGTTCCAGGGTACCTGCACAGCTTTCTGCCAAGTCAATTTTACTTTAGGAGGTCCCGGGTGATAGCAGTTTCCAGAAAGGTCAAAAAGTCGATAAAATTGCTAAAATACGCCAAGTCGAAACTTTCAGGTAACTTTCTGGAAATCTGGGGAATTCTGGGGTTAACTGGTCTCAAATAAACCTAATAGGGTTATACCAACCATCAAAACCATCTCTTGGCCAAATCTCACTCAAAATCCCTAAACTAGCACTAGATTACAGATATAACAATAAATTTCAGTTTTTACAGCTATAGCTTGTAAGATAGGAATTGGGTTGCAAGATTATACCTCAAAAGGGTCGTAGGATGAAGGAGAAGGGAAGGAGGAAGGGTTGTGCTGCTGAGGAGTTGCTCCATTGGCTGTTGCTGTTTCTGCAGCTTATTGCTGATGCTTTTTCTGCAGCTGCTGCTTGCAGCTCTCTCTCTCTCTCTTGGTTTTCTTTCTCTTCTCTTTTTTTTCTCTATGTGTTGCAGTAGCAGCTGCAACAGTTGACGGGGTATAAATGGTGCATTGTGATGTGGTGTGATGAGGGTGTGTGTTGGTTAAAGGCTGATGCAATGGGCTGAAGTGCATGGTTTCAGCTGCTAGTGTAGCTGTAGGTGTAGGGAGGGGGCTGTTTTGTGGCCGAAGTCAGCTATTGGGGCTGATATGTCATGATGGGGGGTGTTGGTCAGCTATGGAGGCTGAAGAATCATGATGAGGGTGTGTAGGTCAGCTAGGGGGAGCTGAATGTGCTGAAGTGATGCATGTTTTCAGCTGAATTTAGGGGCTGATGTTGTGTATCAGCAGTTGATGCATTGATGGAGGTTGAAGTGAGTGTGTAGGTCAGCTATGGGGGCTGAAACATCATTATGGGGATGTGCAAGTCAGCTATGGGGGGCTGAAAATGTTGAGGGTAGGCTGACGTTCACATCAGAAGCTATTGCAGCTCATGATGGTGGTGCTGCTAATGTATTTGTGAATGAGGTTTGGTGGCTGAAGTGTTGGGCTGATTTGTGTCGCAGCAAATACATCAGAAGCTAGGGTAGCTGATGTGTGGGTGTATATGTCTGATGTAGAGATGTTGGTATGTGTGTGTTCGAGAGGCAAACCAAAGTTTTGAAATGTGATGAGTTATCTCCCATCACTAATCACCATGAACAAAACTAAAATCCCAATTATCCCACTTAACTTAGCCAAATGGTTTAAACCCACCATGGTCATCTAAACTTGGTTCAACCATAGGCCACCATGAGTCCAAAACATGAACCAAATGCGACAGGTGTGGAAATGTTATGTGCACATTACACAAAAGCCAAAAAAATCCGGTTAGCGATCTTCAATCGCAATTAACACAAAAATAACATATACTTAACCATAAAAACATAAAATGACATATTTCTACAAAATACCCTATTTTAGAATTTCCAAAATTTTCTCCGAAATTTTCACCATTTATCGGTATTTAATTATACCGACTAATAAAATATTCATTAAAAATTATGAAAATTCCCAAAAAATAATATTTTATTTTTTTGAAATGTTACAACTACTTGGAGCGAAGGGACTACTACTCGGAGCTAATGAAGAGAAGGACCGGTCTACAAAGGTTGTATTTCCTATTCCCTTCTATTTAAAGTTGTCTACATTCTTGTTTAGCTCCTAAAGCTCTAGCTAGATCCTAGGTCGGGTTCTTCGGCATGCTAGAAATTTTGAAATGCGGCGTGTTTGATGCCTCCCGTGACTTTGTGGGAGTGCCGGAAAACCCTACAAAAACACCCTTAACTATTCTTGGTTTTTCGCTAAACTACCTTAAATTAACTAAATTACTAAGAATTTCACTAAAATACCCTTAACTATTGTTGTTTTTTACTAAATTATCTTAAAAATTTAACTAGATGATCCATCTTAGTAAATTAACTAAATTTCATTAAAATAACCTTAATGTTTGTTGTTTTCACTGAACTATCATTAATCTTTTTAATAAAAAAACCCCATCTGCTCAATATTATTTATTTACACTAAAATACCCTTAACTATTGTTGATTTTCACTAAATTACTTATAAAAATTCACTAAATTACCTCGAAACTAACCCAAACACTAACCCTAACCTATCATTAACCCTATCCCCTAACTCTAACCTAACCTCAACTCCAAACCTAACTCAATCCCTAACCATAACCCTAACCTTATCCCTATCCCTAATACTTAACCCAACCAAAACTCTAACTCTACCCCAACACTAACAACATCACCACCAACATCATCAACTATCACAACAGCAGCAATAACATCATCAACAATAACAGCAACAACAGCAACAACAACAATAGCAGCAACAATAAGAAAAACGAAAAAAAATTGGGTATTCTGCAAAAAATATAAATAAAAATTTACTTCTTGACGACGACGACGATCTTCGACGACGATGGCAGCAACCTAGGGCTTCGATCAGATTTGACAATGGCATAAGGCAAAAATTAAAATTAAAATTAAACCAAAAAATTTAAAATTGTCCTAAACCTAATCAATTTTTCTTACCTCCAGACAAAAACGGCAAGCTTCGACGACGACCTAGCTTCGACGATGGCGTTGACGAGCTCGATCGGGTCTGGGCTTTCAACGATGAGCTTAACCAGACAGGCGAGGGCTTCAAAGAGGCTCGTCTATGGAGGCAAGGCTGCACCGGCGGCGAAGGAAGCGATGCGTGGATGGCGGAAGAATTGGGGACGACGGAGGGAAAATGTTTTTGGGGGAAGGAAAATAAAGGTTCGGGGGAAATTTCGGAGGGGTTTGGTGTTTTATGGCTTTGGGGTTATAAGGCCTACCATATTTTTGGTTTCATCACAGTCATTACCGTGACCAAATCTATTGAAACCGTTACTCTAAATTGATCACGGTTGTAACCGTAACCAATTCCCCATTACTATTGGCCATATTTGTAGTAGTGATTTAAAATTAAGTGCTTGATTTTAGGTACTTGTTCAGCAATATGTAGTTGGAACAATGATTGGTGAAATTTATTGCATAATTTTATGTCCTTATTTTTTTATTTAATATATTTAATAATGCTCGAGGTGTTTTTTTATTAATAAATGCAAATTATAGGGTCTCAATCGCAAAAGGATGTTAAAGACAAATTTACGTGTTTTCGGCATAATCAAGTTAATAAAAGAACCGATACAAGAGACGAGTTAATCGACCAAGCAAGCATCCAAACGAGTCAACTCAGAAAACCAAATAACTAGACCAAAACCAAGCCAATTTGGGCCCCGCCCTTTAGCAAAAAGCATAAAAGGGTGTTGACTATAGTGCCCTCAAGTCAATTATTGTAATCACAGACAGGCGATTGTGATGATTGAGGGAGGACTTATACGAGTAGAATAATTTTACTCGAGATGATAATATGCAATATGGTTTGACATTATCATCATGTAAATGCATTGTGTGGTATTATAGATCGCTATTATATGTTGATAGAGCCCATAGGATTCTTGCTTGACTACCAGCATTATGATGGCGATCATATATGTGGGAGCTGGGTGGTCCATAAGCACATCCTTAAATGCCCCTAGTCGAGAAAGTATCGAGACTGGGCATTGGTTGGAAGTGATTTTGTGATCAAAGAATTTTTAACCGCAATCAAGAACGGCGTCGCTTGGTACTGTTAGTTGTATGTATGCCCTAGAGGCCAGTATTGTACAGATGTTGTATATTATATTGGATGCTTGGACATATATAGAGATGACTTTCTTGCTCGATATGATAGTATGCTATCTGGTTACTCTTTATCTTAATATGTACACTAGTCTCTTTATACTGTCTTGTAGTTACATGTTGGTAAAGCCCTTAGGATGTGTACTTGACTACCTGGACTATGATGCAGATCATACTAGTGGGGACATGGTAGTCCATAAGTACATCCTTCAAGGTCCCTAGTCGTGGGTGTATCGAGACGGGGCATCGATATACCAGAGTAGACTAACGTATACGCTTCTCGACCCATGTGATGGGCGATGGATGATCCCATATCCATTGGTGTTTGACATCAGAGATGGTATACGGGTGCTCAGTGGAGACTGGGTACACTGGACGGACTCGCCGAGAACTCCCAGATGGTATTATACCTCACGTCAGATGGCAGTTCTCAGGTGACACTTGTACAGGTTAGTTTGTAGACCCGAGATCGTCATAGAGTCTTGTGTGATTCCCACTGTGCTTTGATCTCCACCTTACCACGTCCATAAGGGCGTGCAAAACGGTGGTCTTTGGGTACAGTCCCGAGTCACATGGAGGCAATGAGCGATAGGAGGGGTTTCGTCTCTCCCGGTATTGGGGGTTGATGTTGCGCTGTGCTCGATTGGCCGTAACAGGGAAGTCCCTGGCCAGGGCTGATCAGAGATTTGCTGGTAAGTGTTACCAGTAGTTTCTCGACCCGTTACGAGCCTCACATCGGCACGACTTATCGGGTTATTGGGGTCTGACGTTTACCACCCCTAGACTTGATATGCGATATATCAGACGAAGAGACCGGACTGTATGGTAAGTGTTACTGGTCGGATTCGCAGGAGTGTGAACGGGCTAGCTCGTCGATCTTCTGATCGCTCAATACCCGGGTGGCCGTTACGTTTAGCAGACCGCTTGCGGCTTGTGGATGCTTGATATGATCATCATCTGCTACCGGCGTATTGACGAGTCTTTAGAGTTCTACACAGAGGTTTCCTGGTTCAAGCGAAACGAAATAGGAGCGCATATGAGATATGTGCAGGACCGAGAATAATGCGTGTATGTGATACCGCATTTCATTCTCGCGATAAATGTTTCGATAGGTTATATTCGATATGACCTAGTTATCGAATCATTGATTCGATAAATCGATACATTGCATACTAGTCGGTTATGTGCGACATGACCGGATCATTGAATCAAATGTTGATTTAATGATTTAATGTATAATTATATATTTGATATATTACTTTGCATTAACTAGTATTGGTTCACTTTAAACGGATTTTTCTCACTTGGATTGCACATTGTATATGTGATATACTTTTGTGCATTTTTTTGTATCATGTTTGATGATACTTGATCATTTAGTTAAGTGTATAGAATTAATCCATGGTTAATTTGATAATTAGGGTTTTGCATATTCATTTATTTATTTATTTGAAATGATTTAAAAAAGGATGGTGGCTTTCTTTGTCATTTAGTTGAAGCTTCATGAAGCTTTGACTACTTATCCTTTCTTATCATCATGCTTAACCCTAACCCATCCATTAACCATAGTATATTCTCTACACTTAACCCTAGTAAGAATTATGATAAGTATTGCTTTTTCTTTTTATTTTAAAAAGGCTTATCATAATACTTGATCATCTTCTTCATCTTCTTCTTCTTCTTCAAGCTTGCTACTCCAATGGCAACTTGAGTATTAGTGAGAGAAATCCAAATCTAAAGAGAACCCACCTCCTATTTCTTCACCCTCTACCTCTTGCCAAGTTGTTTTGGGTGTTTACTTCACAAGTTTCACAAGTTTGTGAAGTCGGAGCTTGAACTTGCGATGCCTCGACGTAGATCGTCTTTGACACGAAGCCGGCGACCTAGCTCACCCGTTTCTTCGACGAAGCCGACGCTTGAGCCCGGAGTTCAACATGGACAGCGAGGTGACTTCGTTGCGGAGCCGTGGAGGTGGATATCCGGATCTACAAAGGTTGTTATTTCCATATCCAAGTAGTTAAGGGTTAACTAGTTTACTTTTCGCCTAATATTCTAGCAACGATCCGTAGTCTAGGGTTTCTCGGCACCAAAAATTTTAAATTGGCATGTCCGATGCCTTGTGAGACCTTACTAGAGTGCCTAGGAACCTTTCAGGTACCTAGCCGATGAGTACGGGTCGGTCCATAGGGATTTTTTGTATTCTCAATTTGTTCTAACGAGTTAATTCCAATTGGTGTTGGATTGATTATCACTAAAACTAAGGTAGATTTAGACTAGGATTAAAACCTTGCTAGGGTTAGATTTAGGTTAAGTTTGGAAATTTAATATTTCTCACCGCTTTCGATGCCCTAATTAAGATCTATTTAGATATTATGGTAATAACTAATAAAGGGGATTAGCACGATTGGGAAGAAACGATGTTTCTTCGTCTAGGTCCTTGTCCGTCCTTTCTTAATTCTTACCCTAACCTCCATGGAAAACATGCACAACCGGTCTTTTAAACTATGGTATCACCGCTGCCTCATGGGGTAGGGTGCCGTAGTGAGCGGTGTGTGAATGTATGCATGGAGTCCTATAAAAAATGTATGACGGGCAAGAAAGGGTTTCATCTCTCAAACCTTTCCTATTCCTAACCCTAACAAGTGAGGAACTACTCACTCATTAGGGAATTAAAAGATTTCATTTTTATGATTGTTTTTAATAACCTAATTATCTAATCTACAGCAGATAAATAAAAGTTTAACTAGGGCAGATAAATAAAGTTATACTAGGGAAGAAAGGAAAATTAACTAGGGCAAGGTAAAGAAAACTTACTTTCTACTTTTTATTTGATGCACTCTTCATACATTACAGGAATTGAATTCTGAATTTGATAAATAAAAAGAGGAACAATAAGAGGCATGCTCCAAAAAAGAGCATAAGGGTTTCTATTTATAGATCATAGAAACCCTAGGATTACATCTGATCCCTATCTGTATTAACAAAATTACCCTAAGAAGACTAGTCAACGCACCGCCACCCACCGTCACAAAATGCACCGACACGTGTTCTATATGGCCGCGGATCCGCGGACAGAAGGAATGTTTGGCCGCGATTCTACGACCATATTGTGGGCTTCTTGGTTGGATTTTTCTGGGTTGCTTCTTGTCGCATTTAGTTTCTTGTTTCTTCACTTGGTTTCTCAGATTGTCTTCTAGTTTCTTCCAGAATTCCACAGTGCATAATGTCATGGACTTTTACCCTTTTCTTCTTGTCGAAGTCTTGAATCTTGCGCTGCCTTTGTACTTTGTGAACTTACTCATTGATCTTTATTTGTCCCTCAAACTGTAGGCATGATCAAGATTCATCTATTTGTTGGTCGTAGTCTCACTTTTGTATCGTCTTTTCATCATTTTCACTGTTTTGTTCCGTGAACTTGTAACTTGCAACTGTGTAGCAGACATGGATCAAAAGCACCTGTTTATTTGTAAAATGAATAAGAATGGGGAATATAATAATGCAAAATTATGATATGAACAAATACCTCCAAACTTATCTTTTGCTCGTCCTCGAGCAAAACTAGTTTTATTCTCGAAAAAGACCTAATCTCACTTTCGCAGGGAAACGCGATTGCACTGAACTTGTGCAACAAGCCGTTAAACCTCTAGGTGTCCCTAGTAGGAGGAGTGTTGTCTGCTGAGGGTTTTCAGCGGATACTACCCACAAAATCCTATCAATTCAGCCTATTGACTTTTATTCTCCAATTCGGTTTTTCTAAAAAGAAATTCTATTATCTTCGACTCAGAAATTATCAACCCGTATTTTTCACGCTTCCTTATCATTTAACTTAAGATTGTATATGTTTTGTAAATTTACTTAGCTTTTAGCATCTTTTAAGTTTTCTTTCTAAGGTTCCATCTTAACTTAGGAATTTTTATCATCTCTATTAAAGTTATAAGTCATATTTTTCATTCCTATCTCTCATCCAAAACCCAATCATATACCCCTATGTGTGTGTGTGTGTGTATCACCCCTACACTTGAAAATTCAAACCAAGCTCTTATACTCTTGTCCATCATCCAAAGTACTTTCAGTTGGTGAATTTTTTAGATGAAATTGCTCACTCATCCTTCATGCGACCGTTAATACTTCTTGAGGTACTAACGACCGATTACAAAATGTGTTTGCACATTAAGACATAATTCCTAGTCTTGTAACACCTAAGCTTTTAGCAGTGACTCCCAAACCAGTTGGTCTAAGGCACTAGGTGATAAAGCACCCTCGCTATATATATTTTTTCTATTTATGCAACCTTAAGTAATTACAAAACCAGTGTTCATTTTTTTCTCTCTTTATTCACATTTGTATTTTTTTTTATTTTCCTTCATACTAAGGACTTTAGACAAGAGCATTTCAAGGTCTCTTCTACTATTCGAAGTTTCAAGATTCATGTTTGTGCAATTTGCAGGGTATATATTTTCAAAATTTAGACTTAAGCTTAGGAATTATTTTTCAGACTTACACTTTAATAAAAATATCAATACTCTTCCCTTATTTTGACTTAGGCCAAGAAGTGAACTCAAAATTTTTCTATTTCTAAGTAAACTACAAGGACATGTATTTTCTACCGTTAAATTTTAAGAAAGATTATTTTTAATTTACTATGTATAGGATCTAGTTTTTCTTAGCTAGTTAACTTTCTTGTCAAACTCAAGTCAATTATGGCCAAAATTGAATTTTTCAATTTTTATAATTTTTCAATTTTTTCAATTTTTTATGGGTTTTAAAATAAGTATGCAAATGCAAAAATATACATATGAATGCGAAGGAAGAAAACTTACCGAGCACACCCCCAAACTTAAATTTGACAGTGTCCTCACTGTCAGGCTACACCAAGAGGGTCAAAATGGCCGGTATTCCCCTGTTTATTTATTTATTTTTTAATTATTTACTAACAGAAAAAGAACACAAAATATATATACACAAAAAGGTTCACCCCAAACTTAAGTGAAACAGTGTTTGCACTGTTTAAACGTTAAAGTTTAGAGTTAGGGGGGAGAAAAACACAGTATCAAGCTATACAAGGTCTTACACAGGCCAAAGGTAACCAACCATTCAAAAATTTTATCGTTGTAATGGTGTGGTTGGTAAAAGAATGGGGTGCAAAGGAAAGAAATGAGAAGCATATGAGACCGTGTGGGAATAGAAACAGTATACGGTCTTGGTGGACGAGATGAATGGCGGAAATGAGAAAGAAGTGTAGTACGAACTTGAGGGTGTAAATCGAGTGAATAGATTAGCGCAAATTGTGATGACCGATGTGTTAAATGTGATTGTTCTAATCTATCAACCCGTCGAGAAATGGGGTCAAATCCCTCAAGATTCGCGAGAAAACATAGGTACGTTAAACTTGGTAAACCAGCCGTTGAAAATGGAAGCGTGACGGATTCTTGCACGGTCGAAACGATCGAAAGGACGAACGGGGGTGATTTAGGAAGTATAACAGTTAAAGGTTCAGGAGGATGAATTGGAAAATTCGACTCATCAAAAAAAATGGTTCATCCTCAATACTCTCCTCAATACTATCCTCATAATTCTCCTCAAAAGATATCTCATCCATGCAATTATCATCAAAATCAAGACACATATGAAGTTCGGGAGAAACATTTAATGACTCGGGATGATGAATTGGAGGGAAAAATTCAGTCAAATCTGCAGGTTCATCATCTAAATTATTCCCTGCGTCAATATCCTCAATCAAGTGAAAATTAATTTTTTCAGACACCTCATCAAAAGTATGGATATTTATCAATTCGGGTTCTAGATTAGAGGTGTAGAGGTCGAAAGGGTTGGTGATGGTTTCACTCGAAATGGACCCTTCATAATCTGGCAAATCAAGCACTACAAAGTCACACAACTCATTAAACGTTTTATTTTCAATTGGTGAATCATTTGGGACACTTGATAGACATTCAATACCGGAGTTGTGAGATTCAATTGGTGATGGGTAGGTTTGATTTGAAAGGGTGCACAACTCACTCTCTCCACTCAAATTCTCAATCTGTCCAATCGCCTCATCATACATTGGAATTTTTGGAGCTAGTTAGAAACTAGCTACCGGGTCACTAAGTTGCATAAGGGCGGCAATGGACGCATCCAAATTCTGTAAATCGATGTACAACACCCCATGACTTGCGGGGAGGCGGAAATATGAAAAACGATCTTGTTCTTTGCTTAAACATCGACTAACAGCATGAATCGAAGCTAAACGATAACTAACATCAAACATAGAAATTCTAAACTACTATGTGAAGGGATTATACCTAAAGAACCGTGTCCTTCATCTTTACGAACTCCACCTCCTCCTCGGCCTTCTCCAAGTAGTAGACGATCCACCACAAGAGCTATACTCCAAGCTTTACCTCTAAACTTGAGGGAACTAGGTTTCTTTAAGTGCTAATCAAAGTACCTAGATGATATAGAGTGAGGGTTATGGATTAAGTAGTCTAACTAATCCTTGTACACAACACATGAGAGGGGAGGATTAGGGTTTGAAGAGAGGAAGCTTGAGGAGAGAGAAGGTGAGAAGAATAATGAAATGAGAAAATGAGTTATCATAATATATATCAAGCATTATTGTTTTCCAAGAAAAGAAAAGAAAATGATTTACAACCATGATTGATAAATATCTTATGGTGATTCATCTCCATGAGTCATTAAGCAATTATGAAGCATTAATGACATGGATGAATCATCCATATGACTCACTAATCTCATTCAATGTATATGCCACCTAAAGCTCATTTGTCACCATCTTCTAGAAGCTTCTCTCGCAATTACGAGAACGCCCCTCCTATCCGTGAAAACACGGAAAAATTTTAGACTGTATAAATCCAATAACCGGATACTAGTATCTGGCTTAAACCAAAGCCGACTAGTAAAAACTTTCCGGATGTCGTACGTGCGTAAACACACGTATTCGTCCGAACCCTTGTCGTAAAACCATACGACCTCTATATCGTTTCTCCTGGAGTAGGGAAACTCTCTGTGTGGGACTCTAGAGACTCGACTACTACGCTGGCAGTGGGTTTAACCATAGACCGCAAGCGGCACTAGCTGTACGTAATGGTCCCCAGGTAGATGTCGATAAGAAGGCCGATGAGGAAACCCATCCGAACTCCTACTGAGTCTGGTGTAACAATCTCCATACAGTCCGGTCCGTTCGTCTAAGACTATCGCATATCGGGCCTAGGGGGCGGCAAGCATCAGTCCACTAATAGCGGTATAAGTCGTGTCGGATCGAAGCCCATTACACCCTGAGAAACTACTGGAACCTACCAGCAAATCTCGCTTGCCCTGGCCAGGGACTTTGCGTAATGGCTCTCTGACACAGCGCGATATCAACCCCCAATACCGGGAGAGACAAATCATGTCTAACCGCCACTGCCTCCAAGTGCTCGGGACTGCACCCAACTGCGACCTATTTGCACGATTCCTTTGAGCCGTGGTAGGGTAGCAATCTAAGAACAGTGGGACACACTCGATGCGAAGTAGCAGTGTCAAGTCTGCGGACTATGCTGTACTCATGTCACCTGGGAACTGTTCACTGACGACTGGTATAAAACCAAACAACAGTTCCCTGTGAGTCCTGTCCGGTGTACCCGTAACCTAATGAGCACCTGCATACTATCTCCAGTACGACGTACTGATGGCTGTGGGACAGACCATCTCCCCAACTGGGATGAGAAGCGTACACACTATTCTACTCCGGAGTATCGATGCCCTGTCTCGATAATCCAACGACTAGGGACCTGAATAAGGATGTGCTTGTAGACTACCTAGCCCCCACTAGTGTGACTGCCATCACAACGCTGGTAGTCAAGCAAGATCCTAAGAGCTATATCAATACGTATACTTACATATTAAGATAGAAAAACCAAATAGCATACTACCATGTTTAGCAAGACTGTTATATACATGTGAATATCCCAAGTTTCCATTAAGTAATATACAAACTAGTATGATACAATAATGGCCCCTAGGGCATATACACTAACAATCTTCCACTTGCACTCGGGCCATGTACTGGCATATCGAAGACCGATGATCTCGAGTAGCCTCTCGAACTGAATCTGAGGTAGGGCCTTTGTGAATGGATCAGCAATGTTCTCTTCAGAAGCAACTCTCCGAACCTCGATCTCCCGACGATCAATGATCTCCCTGATCAGGTGATACCGCCTTAAGATGTGTCTGGACTTCTGATGGGACCTTAGTTCCTTCGCTAAAGCTATAGCTCCGTTGTTGTCGCAATACAAAGGTATTGGATCAACTATGGTAGAAACCACCTGAAGTTCTGTTAGGAACTTCTTCATCCAGACTGCTTCTTTTGCGGCATCGCAAGCAGCAATATACTCCGCTTCCATAGTCGAGTCAGCAACGGTGTCCTGTTGGAACTCTACCAGCACACCACCCCTCCATTGAGGGTAAAGACATAACCCGACATGGACTTGGAATCGTCCTTATCACTCTGGAAGCCGGAATCAGCAAATGCCTCCAACCTGAGGTCTTTTCCGCCGTAAACCAATAACATCTCCTTAGTCCTTCTCAGGTACTTGGGAATGTTCTTTACTGCTATCCAGTGCTTCTCCCCTGGGTCTGACTGATACCGTCTTACCACGCTCAGTGCGTAAGCTACATCTGGTCTTGTACACAACATCGCATACATTATAGAGCCTACCGCAGAAGCGTAGGGTATAATAGACATGCGTTCCCTTTCCAAATCAGTCTTAGGAGACATCTCTTTGGATAGGGTGATTCCGTGACAAGCCGGTAGATTACCGCGCTTAGAATCTTCCATACAGAATCTTTTCAGTACAGTGTCGATATACCTAGACTACGAAAGTCCCAACATCCTCTTGGATTTATCACGATAGATCCGGATCCCCAGAATGTAAGAGGCATCTCCCAGTTCTTTCATGGAGAACCTGTGTGACAAGAATCCTTTGACAGATTGTAGCATAGGAATGTCATTTCCTATCAATAGAATGTCATCCACGTACAAGACGAGGAATACGACACTTCTGGCTACAACTTTACTATATATGCACGGTTCATCTGGATTTTTGATAAAGTCAAATTCTTTGACTGTTTCATCAAAACAGATGTTCCAACTCCGCGATGCTTGCTTTAATCCATAAATGGATTTAAGCAACTTGCATACTTTCCCGTTGCTCCCACTCTGATTGAAACCTTTTGGCTGATCCATATAGACGCACTCATCTAAATTTCCATTCAAAAATGCTGTCTTTACGTCCATCTGCCAGATTTCATAATCATGGAAGGCAGCAATAGCAAGAAGGAACCGAATGGATTTGAGCATAGCCACTGGAGAAAAAGTTTCGTCATAGTCCAAACCAGGTCTTTGACAAAAACCCTTTGCAACAAGTCTAGCTTTATAGGTTTCCACCTGTCCATCTACACCAATCTTTTTCTTGAAGATCCATTTGCATCCTATGGGTTTTACCCCATCTGGAGAAAAGTCCAAAGTCCATACTTTGTTGTTGTACATGGACTCCATTTCGGTTCGCATTGCATCTAGCCATCATACCGAGTCGCCGCTCTGGATGGCCTGCTGGAAGCCAGTCGGTTCATCATCATCTATGATGCAATCCTCTCTATCCCCATCTATGAGAAAACCGTAGTATCTCTCAGGCGGATGAGAAGGCCTACTACTCCTGCGGAGGGGTGCGGGAATGTCCTGTTCTTCTTGAACTACCGGTTCTACCAAACTTTCAGTAGCAGTTTGTGGTTTTGGAATTTCTTCCAGTTCTATTTCGCTCCCACTTGTTTCCTTTTCTAAAAACTGATATTCTAGAAAATGGGCATTACGTGAAACAAACACCTTTTGTTCCTCTGCGTAATAGAATAGATACCCCTTGGAGTTCTTTGGATATCCCACAAACTTACACTTTACTGATCGTGCTTCGAGCTTGTCCACATGCTGCTTTTTAACAAAAGCTGGACATCCCCATATTTTCAGATACTGAAGATAGGGTTTCTTCCCACTCCATATCTGATATGGCGTGGTAGGCACAGTCTTGGTAGGAACCATGTTCAAAAGATATGCTGCTGATTCTAGCACATAACCCCAGAAAGATCGCGGTAACTCAGCATTACTCATCATGGATCGTACCATATCCAATAGGGTTCGATTCCATCTCTCCGATACACCGTTATGCTGTGGTGTGTATGGAGGAGTAAGCTGAGAGAGAATTCCTTTCTCTCTTAGGTAACCTAGAAACTCGGCACTCAAGTATTCACCACCTCGATCAGATCTAAGTGTCTTGATACTTTTTCCGGTTTGGTTTTCTACTTCATTCTTATACTCTTGGAATTTCTCAAAAGCCTCGGATTTATGTTTCATCAGATAAATGAATCCGTATCTTGAGTAATCATCCGTGAAAATAATGAAATAGGAAAAACCACCTCTTGCATGAGTAGATATTGGACCACATACATCGCTGTGTATGAGTCCTAAAAGCTCGCTCGCTCTTACTCCATGTCCAGTAAATAGAGTCTTTGTCATTTTTCCTTTGAGACAAGATTGACAAGTGTCATAAGTTTAATATTCGAACGAGTCCAAATATCTTTCTCTATGCAACTTAGTCAACCTTCTCTCATTGATGTGACCCAGTCTACAATGCCATAAGAAAGGTTTATTTAAATCTGGAGACTTTCTTTTTAGTGTGTTCTGGACATTGAAAATTTGGAGTTAGTTTAAAACATATATACCGTTATTTAGTGTACCGGACCCAATCAAACTATGATTAAGGTGGATGTTAACAACATCTCTTACAAACATGAAATCATAACCTTTATTTGATAACAAGGAAACTGATATGATATTACACGTTAAGCTTGGTACAAAAAAACAGTTATGTAAAACCAAAATGTGTCCACTCGTCAATCCCAGGTGATAATCCCCGACGGACGCAGCCCCCACGCTAGCTCCGTTAGCAACCTTTAGGGTCATATCACCTTTTTTTAGCACTCTATGGTTTCTCAGTGCCTGCAATGAATTGCAAATATGAGATCCTGATCCGGTATCCAATACCTAGGAAGTAGAGTTAATTGACAGACAATTCTCAATTACAAACACACCTGATGTTGAAGCCACAGCTTGCTTCGGTTCCTGCTTCATGGCGTTCCACGCCTTGCAATCCTTCTTCCAGGTTCCTTTCCTATGACAATGGAAGTATTCATCCTGGCCCACTACTGGTACCGCAAACTTTTTCTTTCCCTTCCCTCCCACCTTACTAACACCTCCTCTAGGTTTGGTGGCGGCCTTCTTCTTCCTTCCTTTGGCCCTAGCCTTGGACCCGAAAGAAGATGCACCGCTAACAAACATAGCGGGTGTTTCCCTTGCTTTCTGCAAGGTGCCCTCTGCACTCCTAAACATGTTCAGGTGTTCCGGAAGTTCAACTTCTTTTCTTTGAATGTTGAAGTTCAGGATAAACTGGGCGTAGGTGGAAGGAAGGGACTGGAGAATAAGGTTTGTATAGAGCTCATTATCCAAAATCGTCCCAAGGTCTGCGAGCTTTTCTATATAGCCGATCATCTTTAGGACATGTTCTCCTACCGATGACCCGACAGCCAACCTCACTCGAAACAAGTTCTTAGAGGTCTCGTATCTTGCTATACGAGATTGTTCTCCATAAAGTTCCTTTGTATGGAGAAATATGGCATCTATTTCCATATCCTCGTGCCTCCTTTGATGTTCATTGTTCATCGAGGCAAGCACGATGCACTTGGCTTTCGCGCAATCGAAACCCCAGGTTTTGCGGATTTCCTTTTCCGCGTTACTGGATTTGGGACCAGGGACAGCAGGTTCCGTAGCGGTGAGGACGTACCCCAATTTGTCATAGGTCAAAGCCATTTTGACATTCCGCAGCCAATCTTTATAGTTTGGCCCTGTCAGTATATTTTTCTCTAAAAGTAACTTAAGTCCAGTCATTTTCAGGGTCGCTGCAATTAGGAGAGAGAGAAGAAAACTCTTTAGCATGATGCTCTTGCAAGTTTAGAGTGGTTTTTAGTTTATCTAAACTGGATGGCTCCCACTGTTTCTCGAATCCTTCCTCAAACTATAAAAGAAGAATTAGCCAGGACTATTCTCACTGTACAATTCTTGCTTAACCGTTCAGCCAGGCTAGTGTCGATACTTCGAGGGAGGTTTTCCAACGCTTTCACGAAGTTCCTTAATTAAAGAACCTCTTTTCTCTGGGGGCGTAACCCCGCTGACACCTTTCTTGACACCTACTTGGTTTATAGCATTGATCGTTAAGTGACGAATATCCTGATAAGTAGCATATACTCACAGTAGGATCGGGATCCAAATATCATCGTATGATAATGTTGAAGGAATGCTACCAACATTCATCAAACTCCAAATGGTATGCATCTCTTTGCAAATTTCAGTTTCTTTAGAAATTCTCGATATAAGTTTTTGCCCCATGCTCTTATGACCTTGGCGTTGGTCAAAATGTCATAAGTCACATGTCAAGTTCTACCCATCATTATCTTGTTAATTTGAACCCATCCGTACATATCCTTGACGTTGGCCAAAATGATCATACGACTGTCCCAAACTAACTCATCTATCTATGCAACAAATGAATACCCAGCAGCTACCAAACACTATGCCTTGGCGTTGGTCAAAATACATAGCTTGAATACTACTGAATACCCAGATGAAATGACGGAAGGCTACGAATGGTTTTGGCGAAACCGTGAACGTAGTGAACTTGATATAACCGAATTAACCTGATAGCTTTTTTAAAAGGAGTGGTTAAAGCTCCGTATTTAAAAATATCTGTTTTAAAATTAACCGAGTGGTTTCTTTTAAATTGTTCCAACGATTAAACTTTTGGTTTATTTTCTTTGCATTATAAATAATGCGTCCCATCATTAACCTATCATTGCAGAAAACAACGAAAATACAACGTCCTCTTTTGCCATCCGATTCGCCACGGGGTCCCGTCATCACCCGTTAGGTTACTTAACTAACGACGAAGCGGGGGTTGGGCTAGCACGGGTGTAAAACATAAGTGACGTCTAAATAGCTATCATATATAGATATTGTACATTCGTCAGACGCAATAATAGGCATTCCAGATCTCATATGAACTTTATTGGATTTGCAAGAAATCCGTGTTTGTTTAGAGCCTGCAACAAAAGACGGATTACACAGTTGTGATGAATAGCCATTACCCTACCCCAGACCCTTACAGGTATGGAAAACTACCCGCCAAATACCCGAAGTGAAGCGGTCTCCCTCAACAAAGTGAGTAGGCCACTATACACTTCAAAGTACCCGGTAGTTTGTGCACCCCACCTTGGGTCTATCCTAAGTGCAGAAACAGTAAAATGAAATAATACAACGGTGGCTACAACCGCAACCTGGATGTGCCCCGCAAAAATAATATTACAACATATTACAATTACATCGAATGAATTAAAATAATAACACATCACAAACCCCGGCTAATCATCACAACAGTCTAATACAGTTCACATCCACAAACAGATAAAATCCATTACAGAAATGTGCAACCCGTGCCAACCGACATACTAGCAGTTAGGGGAAGTTAAGAACACATTATATAAACACAGATATAATCCAACAAGCAAATACCATATAATTTCGATCGATTAAACACATTTAATTTTTCTCCAATACTTCTCTGTAAATCTGAAACCTGAGCAAAAATTAAAAAATTCCAGAAAATACCAAATATCACAGAGAACCAATACAGGAAAATTGGGCTGATGAATCGGCAACTCGGTGGCGGAATCGCGGCGGATCGGTGCGATCCGCCGCGGTTCCACGGCGCTTTAGCCGATTCATGCGCCCAGTTTTCTTGGGTGTTTTAATACTATCATTTAGGGCTTTCTGAAGGTCCCTGAAAATTTTTTGGACCTCATATAAAAATCGACAGAAACTCATGATATCGGGGTTTTCCGGTTTGTTTTTTCCGTTCGAAATTCATACAATTTTGCAAGTGAGTTATTTATTGTTTAGCGAGGCTCTGATACCACTGTAAGTCGATGTACAACACCCCACGATTTGCGGGGAGGCGGAAATATGAAAAACGATCTTGTTCTTGCTTAAACATCGACTAACCGCATGAATCGAAGCTAAACGATAACTAACATCAAACATAGAAGTTCTAAACTACTATGTGAAGGGATTATACCTAAAGAACCGTGTCCTTCGTCTTTACGAACTCCACCTCCTCCTCGGCCTTCTCCAAGTAGTAGACGATCCACCACGAGAGCTATACTCCAAGCTTTGCCTCTAAACTTAAGGCAACTAGGTTTCTTTAAGTGCTAATCAAAGTACCTAGATGATATAGAGTGAGGGTTATGGATTAAGTAGTCTAACTAATCCTTATACTCAATACATGAGAGGGGAGGATTAGGGTTTGAAGAGAGGAAGCTTGAGGAGAGAGAAGGTGAGAAGAATAATGAAATGAGAAAATGAGTTATCATAATATATATCAAGCATTATTATTTTTCAAGAAAAGAAAAGAAAATGATTTACAACCATGCTTGATAAATATCTTATGGTGATTCATCTCCATGAGTCATTAAGCAATTATGAAGCATTAATGACATGGATGAATCATCCATATGACTCACTAATCTCATTCAATGTATATGCCACCTAAACCTCCTTAGTCACCATCTTATAAAAGCTTCTCGCGCAATTACGAGAACGCCCCTCCTATCCGTGAAAACACGGAAAAACTTTACACTGTATAAATCCAATAACTGGATACTAGTAACTGGCTTAAACTAAAGCCGACTAGTAAAAACTGTCCGGATGTCGTACGTACGTAAACACACGTATGCGTCCGAACCCTTATCGTAAAACCATACGACCTCTATATCGTTTCGCCTGGAGTAGGGAAACTCTCTGTGTGGGACTCTAGAGACTCGACTACTACGCTGGCAGAGGGTTTAACCACAGACCGCAAGCGGCACTAGCTGTACGTAACGGTCCCAAGGTAGATGTCGATAAGAAGGCTGATGAGGAAACCCATCTGAACTCCTACTGAGTCTGATGTGACAATCTCCATACATTTCGGTCCGTTCGTCTAAGACTATCGCATATCGGGCCTAGGGGAGGCAAGCGTCAGTCCCCTAATAGCGGTATAAGTCGTGTCGGAGCGAAGCCCATTACACCCTGAGAAACTACTGAAACCTACCCGCAAATCTCGTTTGCCCTGGCGAGGGACTTTGCGTAATGGCTCTCTGACACAGCGCGATATCAACCCCCAATACCGGGAGAGACGAATCCTGTCTAACCTCCACTGCCTCCAAGTGCTCGGGACTGCACCCAACTGCTACCTGTTTGCATGACTCCTTTGAGCCGTGGTAGGGTAGCAATCTAAGAACAGTGGGACACACTCGAGGCGAAGTAGAAGTGTTAAGTCTGCGGACTATGCTGTACTCATGTCACCTGGGAACTGTTCACTAACGACTGGTATAAAACCAACCAACAGTTCCCTGTGAGTCCTGTCCGGTGTAGCCGTAACCTAACGAGCACCTACATACTATCTCCAGTACGACGTACTGACGGCTGTGGGACAGACCATCTCCCCAACTGGGATGAGAAGCGTACACACTAGTCTACTCCGGAGTATCGATCCCCTGTCTCGATAATCCAACGACTAGGGACCTGAATAAGGATGTGCTTGTAGACTACCCAACCCCCACTAGTGTGACTGCCATCACAACGCTGGCAGTCAAGCAAGATCCTAAGAGCTCTATTAATACGTATACTTACATATTAAGATAGAAAAACCAAGTAGCATACTACCATGTTTAGCAAGACTGTTATATACATGTGAATATCCCAAGCTTCCATTAAGTAATATACAAACTAGTATGATACAATAATGGCCCCTAGGGCATATACACTAACAAATTCCTCATCTATTGGTTTGTCGCTACAATATAAGCTTGCAACGATTGTTCCAGACTAGACATGGGATGTGAAGGGGTTTCAGTAATAGATTCAAAGTTGTTTGGATACATGAAACTCCCAAATGGCTGTGTAGAAGCAATATCTAGGGAAGGTGTGAAAGTTGGGTAGGATTAGTAGGAATTGAATGGTTGGACAGGAGTAGAATCAACATTTGGATAAAAAAAGTGAATGGACTTGTTGATCTCAAGAACTGGAAGTGTTGAAAGGAGTGAAAGATCGGTTACGAGATTGTTCAATATGTTCAGCAATAGACATGGGTTTCGGAATTATAACAGAACTCGAAAAAGGAGTATCAACTTAAGAAGGTGGTGAAGGTTTAAATGGTTGATACAAAGTGGATTGCAGAGTCGAATTATTTCTCCTAGACGCTTCTATTCGATCTTTTAAAGAAATTTTGGGCATGGAGGGGTCGTCCGTAATTCGATCAAAACAATTCACTTAGGAAGCAATGTTTGGATGAGGGTACCAAAGTTCAGCAAGAGTTTTGTGAGGTGGGGTATCCATGATGTAAGAAAGGAGAAGAAAAAGAATGTGGGTGCAAGTGGGGTGCAATGGATTTCTTAGCGATAAGTGGCAAGTTTTTATAAAAAAAATTCCGTTTTGTGTTTTTTTTAATAAAAAGCTTTTTGCCAAAAGATTTTCAATAAAAGGCTTAGACACACGTTCAATCAATCGCAATATGCACAATCAAGCCTAGATCGAGGGTCACCTAGGTCAACTAGACTACTCCTAACCGTTCCAAAGGGCAAGTTGTGAGGACCTCAAATCATCTCTTCACCGCCAATTGTGGCCAGGTAAGCACAAGTAGAGAAAGGAGGGATCCGCTCACGAATCACCATGAGACGGGCCTTTTAAAGTTACCTTTCCCCACTTATCTAGCGTAGGCACCACAAATTCTGGTTTAGATAAACGATTGATGCCTATAACTATTCCTTTCTCCTATTGAGCACGAAGTCCTTATTGGCTGAGTCTAATCTTTTTTAATTAAATCGATGGTCAATGCAATATGCTTTTTATGATTTTTGGGGTCCTAGGAAGGGTAATGAAATCCCCAGCCAATCTGGATTGGTGTAAAGGCCCTTTAAAGTCAATTTTAAATATGCAAAGCAGTAAACACAATCAAACACTTGCAAACAATTTTTTTTTATTACGGCGCAAAGAATCCTACACAAAAACAATTTATTGGAGAGGGAGAAAGATTTTCCGCAAAGAACCCCGTAGAAAATTTTTTCAGTTGAGATCAGGAGGTTATAGAGGAGATAAAAAATACTCACAGAGGGATTTGAGGTGATGACGTCAACACGAGGCCGTGGATCCGCCGCCAATAGCTGCCTATGACCGCGGTTCCGCGGTTGACCAGTCGGTTTAGATCTCCAAAAATTTTTTGTTTGTTATTTGGATTCTTCCCTGTTTGTTCAGATTCTCTGTTTCTTGATTTGTTCACTGGGATTTTCCAGATCTATATCTTTCCATCTTCTTTTCCTGCACAATTCACACAATACCACTCAAAAAGAACAAGATGAATTTTTTTTATATATTTTTTCAATTTGATAAACAAAAAGAGGCACAAGAAGAGGCATGCTCCAAAAAAGAACATTAGGGTTTCTATTTATAGATCATAGAAACCCTAGGGTTACATCCGATCCTTATCTGCATTTACAAAATTAACCTAAGAAGACTAGTCAACGCACCGCCACCCACCGTCACAAAATGCACCGATACGTGTGCTATATGGCCGCGGATCCGCAGCCAGAAGGCATGTTTGGCCGCGGTTCCGCAGCCATATTGTGGGCTTCTTGGTTGGATTTTCCTGGGTTGCTTTTGGTTGCATTTGGCTTCTTGTTTCTTCACTTGGTTTCTCAGATTGTCTTCTAGTTTCTTCCAGAATTCCACAGTGCATAATATCGTGGACTTTTACCCTTTTCTTCGTGTCGAAGTCGTGAATCTTGCGCTGCCTTTCTACTTTGTGAACTTGCTCATTGATCTTCATTTTCCCTCAAACTGTAAGCATGATCAAGATTCTTCCATTTGTTGGTCGTAGTCTCACTTTTGTATCGTCTTTTCATCATTTTCACTGTTTTGTTCCGAGAACTTGTAACCTGAAACTGTGTAGCAGACATGGATCAAAAGCACCTGTTTATTTGTAAAATGAATAAGAATGGGGAATATAATAAAGCAAAATTATGATATGAACAAATACCCCCAAACTTATCTTTTGCTTGTCCTCGAGCAAAACTAGTTTTATTCTCAAAAAAGACCTAACCTCACTTTCGCAGGGAAACGCGATTGCAGTGAGCTTATGCAACAAGCCATTAATGCTCTAGGTGTCCCTAGTAGGCGGAATGTTTTCTTCTGAGGGTTTTCAGCGGATACTACCCACAAAATCCTATCAATTCGGCCTATTGACTTTTATTCTCCAATTCGATTTTTCTAACAAGAAATTCTTTTATCTTCGACTTAGAAATTATCAAACCGTATTTTTCACGCTTCCTTATCATTTAACTTTAGATTGTATATATTTTGTAAATTTACTTAGCTTTTAGCATATTTTAATTTTTCCTTCTAAGGTTCCATCTCAACTTAGGAATTTTTATCATCTCTATTAAAAATATAAGTCTTATTTTTCATTCCTATCTCTCATCCAAAACCCAATCATATACCCCTACGTGTGTGTATATATCACCCCTACATTTGAAAATTCAAATCAAGGTATTATACTCTTGTCCATCATCCAAAGTACTTTTAGTTGGTGAATTTTTTAGATGAAATTGCTCACACATCCTTCATGCTACCGTTAATACTTCTTGAGGTACTAACGACCGATTACAAAATGTGTTTGCACATTAAGGCGTAATTCCTAGTCTTGTAACACATAAGGCTTTAGCAGTGACTCCCAAACCAGTTGGTCTAAGGTACTAGGTGATAAAACACGCTCGCTATATATTTTTTTTCTATTTATGCAGCCTTAAGTAATTACAAAACCAGTGTTCATTTTTTTATCTCTTTATTCACATTTGTATTTTTTTATTTTATTTTCATTCATACTAAGGACTTTAGACAAGAGCATTTCAAGGTCTCTTCTACTATTCTAAGTTTCAAGGTTCGTGTTTGTGCAATTTGTAAGGTATATATTTTCAAAATTTAGACTTAAGTTTAGGAATTATTTTTCAGACCTACACTTTAATAAAAATATCAATACTCTTCCCTTATTTTGACTTAGCCCTAGAAGTGAACTCAAAATTTGCGTATTTCTAAGTAAACTACAAAGACATGTATTTTCTACCGTTAAATTTTAAGAAGGGTTATTTTTAATTTACTAAGTCTAGGATCTAGTTTTTCCTAGCTAGTTAACTTTCTTGTCAAACTCAAGTCAATTATGTCCAAAATTGAATTTTTTAAATTTTTATAATTTTTTAAATTTTTAAATTTTTTATAGGTTTTAAAATAAGTATGCAAATGCAAAAATATACATATGAATGCGAAAGAAGAAAGCTTACCGAGCACACCCCCAAACTTAAACTAGACAGTTTCCTCACTGTCAGGCTACACCAAGAGGGTCAAAATGGCCGGTATTCCCTTGTTTATTTATTTATTTTTTAATTATTTACTAACAGAAAAAGAACACAAAATTTATATACACAAAAAGGTTCCCCCCAAACTTAAGTGAAACAGTGTTTCCACTGTTTAAACGTTAAAGTTTAGAGTTAGGGGGAGAAAAACACAGTATTAAGCTATACATGGCCTTACACAGGCCAAAAGTTAGCACCAACCATTCAAAAAATTTATCGTTGTAATGGTGTGGTTGGTGAAATAACGGTGTGTAGAGGAAAGAAATGAGAATCACATGAAACCGTGTGGGAATAGAAACAACATACGGTCTTGGTGGAGGAGATGAATGGCGGAAAAGAGAAAGAAGTGTAGTACAAACTTGAGGGTGTAAATCAAGTGAATAAATTAGCACAAATTGTGATGACCGATGTGTTAAAAGTGATTGTACTAATCTATCAACCCGTCGAGAAGTGGGGTCAAATCCTGAGCCGTGCAAACATGTTTTAGCTGGGTACAGTCCCGAGCCTCATAGAGGCAGTGAGCGGATCTTCGGGGATTCGTCTTTTCCGGTATTGGGGGTAGATGCCGCACTACGCACGGGTGCCCATCACCAGAAATTCTTGGCCAAGGTGGACGAGAATTACTGATTTGGATATGTAGTTTCTCAGTGGGTGATGATCTTCATACCGAAATGAAATATCGCGTTATTAGGGGTCTGACTATATGTCACGTCCCGAAAGTACAGAATATGACCGGCACTTAGACAACGAACGTCTCAAGGCGTACGTACTCTAAGTAAGCCGAACCCAGAAATCCAAACCAACAAAAGAAGTAGAGAGTAGGAAGAACCATATCAAATAAACCTGTATGCAACATAATATACAACGCCTAAAGGCGAGGATCACAACAGAAAAGAAACTCAACCAGCAAGAACCCATGGAAATATAATGCGCGACTCTAAGGTCGAATGAATAAACATCACTGGTCTCTATCTCAAATAAATACATGTTTGGTTGATGGAACTTCTAGACACAACTGAAATAAAATATACAATGAATAATGATGGGTACGATACAATAACCCACCTACTAACAGATAGCAAGTCACCCGAAAAGAAACCGTGCCCGCAAAGTCGTAATGGAATCTGTACGGCAACAACTGCAAGAAACTGGGGCACAACGAGGGTGAGTTTCCAACTCGTGAGTAGAAAAAGATCTACGAACAGAAAATCGCATGTATGACGCAATCCTAGGTCATACGATCAATATATACACAATCCTCAAATATATAACCAGCAATCTCTAACCATGGCTAGTATAAATATCTAAACCAAGTGTAAACCCATGTGTCCATATCAGTGCCTCAGGTAGCAATGAATCATATGAATAATGTATGAATGCATGAAACAAAATGCATGTACTGAAGGAAACTGCTTTCATAAATTTGTGAGATTTCCGGATTTCTTTTTAATATGAGGTATCATAATGAAATCATTATAAAACAGCGCCTAGCATCGGCACAAAACATAAATCTCAATATCTCGATATCTCTGTATCACAATCTCTGTACCTCAATATCTCAAATCTCAATGTCTCAATCATAATATCAGGGCGTCGTCAGTCCAGATCGGCCTCTACCATCCATCTCATGACTACGACTGTATCCTCCGGATATCCGACGTGTCGGGTAATATCACCGGTCGGTCGTGCTCCCCTGCCAGGCTCAACGCCATCTCCTGCGATCTTCTTGCCCCGGGGTACCGCACCGGGCCCACCATGTACCCGAAACGGTTCATCCGCCTCCTCGAATCGGGTCTTGAAATCCATAAGCAAAACTCATGGTGGACGACTCATACATCATGGGAAAACCGCATTTTTATTTTAAAAAAGCAGTTTATATGTATGTTTTTGCGGTTTTCCTCCAAATCCAGAAAATCTTATGGAAACCCGAATCCGAATCATCAATAGCATGTGAAATCATGAATATAAGTATGAGAATCCATAAATGCAGCATATAATGAAAAACAGTATGCATGAAGTGACAAGTAATAACTATAATGTCAAGCTGGTATATATGGCAAGTACGCTAATATCATGTCACTGCTAGCTATCAAGCTAAATCAAGAAATAATATTCTCTAAGTGTGCGTAACATGGCAATTACCGATGAAGATGTGTGTGCGCCGGCAAATAAGTGTACGTGGTACATACGCATCATCGGTAATGGTGCTGGTGTCCAAACAGCATGATATCAATAATAGAATATGAATCACAACAGTATGCGATGCAGAGCAACAATAATAATATGCGGGAGCTGAAATACTGAACACCATGCTCGCTAAACTGCATCTAATTTCATAAGAGTCACATAGCTACACCACTACAAGGCTGAGCTAAAGCTAACAGTAGGTAAGGGAAACCGCCTAACTTCTGAGTCGATACATATATATACACATATATAGTAGGTGATCCCGCCTCGATCATATCACATCCGATATCATACCTCTATAATCGCTTATTCCCAAGTCAAGTAGGCGGATCAAACATCAAAATCTAGCTCGTACGTGAATCCGTCGTACGGCATCCCCAAATCTGGGTACGGGTCAATATCACATTCGTCATATCATTCATCTGGTATTTTCTGTTTCAAATATCATTATCTGGGTACTGACCTATGTCTAGTATAATGCTAATATCATTACTATGTTCAAACTCTGACTACTGATCAACAGTTTAGTATAAATCGATATTATCATCATATATCATCACAAGAGTATACATCGCCCAAGGCGGCCTATCACAAGTATCTTGTCATATCATATCATATCGCATCTCAGAACATAATCACGTGTCAATCATTATATATTTATGTCACCATTCCTATGGCATCATCATTCCCAAAATCCTCTAAGGCATCAAGACGTACCTCAATTATGAGTTTTATCATATCACCGATATCATAATCTTAGATCGAACTCATCGACTCATATCAATCCCATGTATCATCCTCAAATCCGTATATGAACACATAATCCCAAACTTAGGTGAACACATATGTATATAGAATCCCATAACCACATATGAAATAAGGATGTATGAAAGCATGTATAAGTGTGTATGTATGTGTAGTGCACCACTACCTAGAGTTTCGTAACCTAAATCATCCAAGTACACCAATTATCCATCCTAAACATCAATAATTTCCCAAACTACATATAATAATTATAGGTGTGTATACGCATCCGTATACATCACCACGGACTGCGGGGGTGCTATACGCCATCCACCCGACTTCTCCCTGTAGATATAAATCTACTCACCTTGTTCAAGTGTGCCGGTGCCGATGTCTCCATTCGCATCCCCAACGCTTCGACGCTACGTGGGGTACCTACAAAAATATCACACGCTAAAACAAATGAAAATCACATCGGAAGCCAAAATAGTGCACGCTACGCCCATAGGTAAAAACCTGTGGCCTTGTGTACAAACACAGCCAATCACCACTGTCGTTGACGTCCAAACGCCACCCGACAGATACGAATCATCGAATATAAAAATCCATACGAAAACAAGTCGTAAATCATACGCGAACTCATGAAAATGATCACAGATTTTACCCTAACTGGAAACAGTCAAAACTAGACATACAGGGGTCAAGTTTACATGAAATAGAGCAGTGCACGCAAAACGAGGGGGTTTCACCCGGGTCAGGCGGCAAATTGCGGCCAGGGGGAATAAAACTGCGGCCGGGGTTTTGAGATGAGGGCTAGGGCTTTGGTTAGTGGTTCCAGGGCGCCTGCACAGCTCACTGCCAAGTCAATTTTACTCTAGGAGGTCCCGGGTGAAAGCAGGTCTCAGAAAGGTCACAAAATCGACGAAAACGCTAATTTACACCAAGCATACAAATCCGGTATTCTAACTAGAAATCTGGGGTTTTCTTGTTTAAAATGGACTCACCCACACCCAATAAGACTATACTAACATTCCAAACCATCTCTTGGCCAAATCTCACTCAAAATGCCTAAACTAGGATTAGGTTATGGATATAACAGTAACTTTCAGTTAAATAACTAGAACTGAGCAAGAATGGAGTTGGGTTGCAAGATTATACCTCAAGACTGTCCTAGGATGTAGGAGAAGGGAAGATGAAGGAAGGAGGAGGGGTGGTTGCTGCTGAAGTGCTCCCTTGGCTGTTTTCTTTTTGCTGATGTTGCTCAGGTTACTGATGCTGCTTCTGTAGTTATTTTGTTTCTGTTGCATTGGTGTTGTGTTGTGGGAATGGTTGTGGTGGTGTGGTATCTGATGTTGATTGGGAGTTGGGGCTGAAGTGTTGATAATGGGGCTAGGATGCATCGGCTTGTAGCAGCAGCTAAGGGGGCTGATGTTGCTTCAGCTACAGATGCTGAAATGATGACATATGGCCTATGTTTGGGGCTGATGTGCTACTGCTGCTGATGTGAGGGGTTTGGGGTGTAGGTTTTGGGCTATGTGCTAGGGTGGCTGCAGCTGATGGGTTGGGGGCTGATGTGGTGTTGTGTGGCTGTTGCAGCTGAATTTAGGAGATTGGTGGTGGCTGCTGATGCAGCTGATGCTTTGTTGCTGTTTTTATGGAGTTAGGGTGGCTGTAGCAATGTTTCCGCTGCTGAAATATTCTGGGCTAGAGCTGTTTTAGTAATGGTGGTGGCTTTGGTGAAGTGTAGAGTGATGCGGTGTGAATGGGGTGTGTGAGTGAGAGGGAGATATCAGAGATGAAAGCAAAGAGTTGATATGAGAGGGACCATGACACCTAGAGCCATCCCTCTCTCTCTCAAAACATGTTAGCACCCATTAAGCCATCACGGTTCACCTTTTCCTACACAAGTCAACCCTAACCAATTTTAAATAAGGCCACACCCCTAGTTAAACTCACTAACTTAACCAAAACCAAAACCCTAATTAATCGAATTATCCTAAACAAATGGTTTCAACCCACCATGGTCATCTAAACATGGTTCAACCCTAGGCCACCTTGAGTCCAAAACATGAAACAAGTGTAGAAAATGTTATGTGCAACATTTTTGCACAAAAATCAAAATCCATTTAGCGATTGTTAATCGCGATTAACACCAAAATACATATAATCCATCATAAAAACTGCAAAAATGGCGTATTTCCAAAAAATAAGCTATTTTAGAATTTCTTTAATTTCTCCGAATTTTTCACCATTTATCGGTATTTAATTATACCGACTATTAAAATATTCATTAAAAATTAATATTTAATTATGACAATTCCCAAAATAATATTTTATTTTTTTGAAATGTTACAGTCTTCCCCCCTTAAAGAAATTCGGTCCCCGAATTTAAATTTAAACCCTCAATTTCTAAAACATTTCAATAAAATGTCCAAGTCAACGGGGCTCCGAAACCATCAAAAGGCATCATAGCGCAATACATGCGCATGAGTAACGAGCAGATAACTGGAAAACAAAACTCCGTCAAGCGTCTCGAAATCATCGGAGTCATGGTGAAAACACGAATGCCAAATCCAAGGCAAAAACCAATAGGCTAGAAATCGGAACTGTGCATAAAAATATATGAAGGAAATGCATGCACAAATTCTTTAAAGTCGATGTACAATGCGCCTAACACTGCACCGTGGCGGACGTCTCTATAAGAAAATAGCCATATATGTATGTATCTTTTGTTTTATATGCACGATCCGCCGTTTTGAAAATAATTTAGAAGGGTTCCCCGTTTTAAACGTTTCGTGTCATATCGGACACGTATGTAAATAATGAGACCATAGCTCGCTTTTGGAAATCCCTTTGAAATCTGTCAATGCATGCAAAATATACCCAGGCACTATCATCTGATCAGTCTTGCTCAGTACGAAAACACATAGCAAATATCATAAAAACGTACTGCTCCATAGAAATCAATCAAAAAATGCACATAAAAACCCTGTGCGTCCGGTGCGCACGGAAACCAAAATCCATACCGGTGCCAAACAGGTGCACAAAACGACATCAAGGCGCAACGGGTGTGCACACAAAATCGGTCATAGGCAACGTGTGTGCCTGACCGCAAAATCAGGTGCATCTGACATGCACGAAAATCCCGATTTAGTGCATCTGGTGTGCACCTAATCGCATCTCATAACAGGCGCCCAACATGCGCTAAAAATCCAAATCCGGTGCATCCATCATGCATGAAACCATGAAATCCAATATCAAGCGTCGAACACGCGCAAATCCAATCAGGTGCATAAAGTGCACAAAACCAATATCGAGCATCACTATCGAAATCGAAGTCCAGTGCATCCAAGTGCACGAAATGCGATACACTGCACTGCAAGCATATGCGAACTATACCGAGTGCAAAAACCAAATCGTGTGCATGCATACGCACAAAATCATCTCAACTGTATGAAACCCATGAAATCATAAATATGGGAAACCAAGGCACGAAAACAATATCAAGTGCAACACTGTGCAAAATCGTAAATCCTCAGTCATCAAAACAAAATCATGCGAATAAATCGCCCAAAACATCGAAATCAAGTATGGCGGAGTAGTCCCGCTCAAGCGCATCCGCCAAGAATCTCTGGCCAACTGCCGTGGTTATCATATCATATCTCGTCGACGATCCTAAACTCTGGCCTGCTGGTGTGCGCAACATGACCACTCCTGTGTCCAAGTCTTCTCTGTGAATTACTAATCTCACGATCCATCGGCTCATCGGCCCTGTCAGGTGTGCTAACGGGGACGATTCCATTTTGGCACTTCTCTGGTCATCTCTCGGTCAATCATCACGACCACTCGTAAAAAGCAGTATATCGCTGGCGTCGGTCTCTAGCTCTCTGAATGTACGTGACACATCCGATCCTGGGTTGCAATCATCATAGCAGCAGTGTCCTGGAAGAAATCCTGCTCAAGGTCTCGTCAAAGTCTTATCCCTGCCAACTGTCTGGAAGTCATCGTCCTTTACCATATCTGCTTCTTGCTTCGAAACGGCTGCATACCCATCGCGACTCCTTCTGGAAGGTATATCCAGTACTCTGCCTTGGCGATGCGCATCGCATCTCTGATGTCGGGCGGAGGAGAACGTCATCATATCTAGATCCTGCATGAACCTCTTACTCCACTTTTCTATAATGTCGACTGCTTCGGACTCGTCTCGTTGTGGCTGCATGGACTGAGCTCCAACGGCTATCCTCATATCTGGAGTCTCCCAAGAAATGTATCTCACCACCTAGCATCCAAATTAAGTCGAGCCATTCGATCGATCGTCAAAACCTCATAATTCCCAAAGAGCTCAACATCTTGGGTACAGTATAATAGTATCGAGTACATACCCCAGCATCGGTGGGTCCAGCCATAGAAGGGCAACCCAAGACTCACTAATGGCGCCGCAGAACTGCCGTAAACCCTAAGGTTCAAAGGCTTTCATACGGTCATTAAGTCGAGTAAGGGTTTCATTCTTCTAGAGGGACCATAGAATTGCCTGCATGTCTTTCCGAGTACTTTAAACTTGGAATAATAGGTTACTGACATTCGATCGTCTCTGTCGACTCTCAACGTCTCCGCGTGAAGTCGTCTCAGCTGGAATCAATCTATCTGATGACCTCGCATCGGGGGTAGCGAACGATCCACATCTCCTAGTCTTTCATCCTTGGTGGCTAGCGACCTTTCATCATCTCTTAGTACAATCTCATACTGCAATAGCTCCAACATCTGGGGTGATATCTCGTCGTTCGCAGCAACAACTGGCTCATTCGTCTGCATGCTGAACCGTGCCTCAATCATCATGAATAGGCCGTACATCAATGGTCATCAAAATATGGCTGGCCTCCATTAGTGGCTCAACCCTTTGGTGCTAATCCGTACGTCCGAGAAATCTCATACAGCGATCCATCCAACGCTCATGGCATGAGAACACAATCAAAAGATACATCTCTGCAATCGTGTGTCGCCGGAATTACGCCATGGTCAGTCCTCATTCATAACGAGCTCATGCTAACCGCATCTCGAGCCGTAGCTCTCCCTGCCGTAATCGTGGTCATCAAAACCATAACTGGTACCGATGAGGCTGGATAAGGGAGGAATATGATACTGAACAAGGAAATGTACATCCTAAGGCTTCTTAAGTGGAGTGGCGTGTCGTAAATATGCCGCGGAACATACCAACGGTACGTCAATCTACTTTAGTCACCTATTCCATCAACCAAGGGTCATCCTACGCTCCGAAGGTAAAACCTAATGCTCTGATACCAACTTTTTAACGTCCCGAAAGTACGGAATATGACCGGCACTTAGACTATGAACGTCTCAAGGTATACGTACTCTAAGTAAGCCGAACCCAGAAATCCAAACCAAGAAAAGAAGTAGAGAGTAGGAGGAACCATATCAAATCAACCTGTATGCAACATAATATACAACGCCTAAAGGCAGAGGATCACAACAGAAGAGAACTCAACCAGCAAGAACCCATGGAAATATAATGCACGACTCTAAGGTCGAATGAATAAACATCACTTGGTCTCTATCTCAAATAAATACATGTTTGGTTGATGGAACTTCTAGATACATATGAAATAAAATATACAATGAATAATGATGGGTACGATACAATAACCACCTACTAACAGATAGCAAGTCACCCGAAAAGAAACCGTGCCCGTAAAGCCATAATGGAATCTATACGGCAACACCTGCAAGAAACTGGGGCACAACGGGGGTGAGTTGCCAACTCGTGAGTAGAGAATGATCTACGAACAGAAAATCGCATGTATGACGCAATCCTAGGTCAAACGATCAATATATACACAATTCTCAAATATATAACCAGCAATCTCTAACCATGGCTAGTATAAATATCTAAACCAAGTGTAAACCCATGTGTTCATGTCAGTGCCTCAGGTAGCAATGAATCATATGAATAATTTATGAATGCATGAAACAAAATGCATGTACTGAAGGAAAACTGCTTTCATAAATTTGTGAGATTTCCGTATTTCTTTTAAAATGAGGTATCATAATGAAATCAGCATAAAACAGTGCCTAGCATCGGTACAAAACATAAATCTCGATATCTCTGTATCGCAATCTCTGTACCTCAATATCTCAAATCTCAATGTCTCAATCATAATATCCAGGGCGCCGTCAGTCCAGATCGGCTCCTACCATCCATCTCATGACTACGATGGTATCCTCCGTATATCCGACGTGTCGGGTAATATCACCGGTCGGTTGTGCTCCCCTGCCAGGCTCAACGCCATCTCCTGCGATCTTCTTGCCCCGGGGTACCACACCGGGCCCACCATATACCCGAAACGGTTCATCCGCCTCCTCGAATCGGGTCTCGAAATCCATCAGCAAAACTCATGGTGGACGACTCATACATCATGGGAAAACCGCATTTTTATTAAAAGAGAAAGAAGTTTATTTGTAAGTTTTTGCGGTTTTCCATTAAATCCAGAAAATCTCATGGAAACCCGAATCCGAATCATCAATAGCATGTGAAATCATGAATATAAGCATGAGAATCTATAAATGCAGCATATAATGAATAACAGTATGCACGAAGTGACAAGTAATAACTACAATGTCAAGCTGGTATATATGGAAAGTACGCTAATATCATTTCACTGCTAGCTATCAAGCTAAATCAAGCAATAATATTCTCTAAGTGTGCGTGACATGGCAATTACCGATGAAGATGTGTGTGCGCCGGCAAATAAGTGTACGTGGTATATACGCATCATCGGTAATGGTGCTGGTGCCTTAACAGCATGATATCAATAATAGAATATGAATCACAACAGTATGCGATGCAGAGCAACAATAATAATATGCGGGAGCTGAAATACTGAACACCATGATCGCTAAACTGCATCTAATGTCATAAGAGTCACATAGCTACACCACTACAAGGCTGAGCTAAGCTAACAGTAGTAAGGGAAACCGCCTAACCTCTGAGTCGATACATATATATATACACATATATAGTCGGTGATCCCGCCTCGATCATATCACATCCGATACCATACCTCTATAATCGGTATTTCCCAAGTCAAGTAGGCGGATCAAACATCAAAATATAGCTCGTACGTGAATCCGTCGTACGGCATCCCCAAATCTGGGTACAGGTCAATATCACATCCGTCATATCATTCATCTGGTATTTTCTGTATCAAATATCATTATCTGGGTATAGACCTATGTCTAGTACAATGCTAATATCAT